>OV884020.1:85912612-87162612 GCA_930367235.1 Sarcophaga rosellei
ACTCGTATACAGTATTGCATTATATACTAAGAATGTGAACAATTATAACGTGTTATAAGGCTGATTGCAGTCGCCGTAGTCTACTAGGTAGAACGTTGGCTTATTAGCCACGGTTCAAACTCCAAGTCAGACATCTCCAACAACATGAAATATGAGAAATAATTCTTCGTCAACTTCCACTCACCTTTTTACTGAAATGGTAAAAAGTCTAAGGGTCAATGAATATAAATATGAATAGTTTCCCAAAAATCTGTCGCTCGGAATCGACTTTAAACTGTAGATCCCGCCATTTATTTATGAAATTAACACACACAACATAAGTGGTTTAAGAAAGTAGGTCCAAATCCTAACTAAGTGGTTGATCATTACAAATATGTATTGTTACGAAAATGAAAACATCGTTTAACATTAACGATAAACAAAAGCCACACAAACACATACAACGAACTTGTTACAAGTAAACCAACAACATCAACATTAAAGGAAAGAAGACAGAAAAGTATGAAACGTGAACAAAATACACAAACAACAATTAAGTGATAATAGAATTCTCGACAAGGCCAAAACAAGAACCTTCTGCTTCAAGAACCTTCATCAGACTGATTTTGTGGGCATATAAAACGGCTGGACAAAGCAGACAACGAATAGTAAGAATTCAGTCAGTCTTGTGTGAAGACGCGTTGCGTGCAAAGTAAACAGTCGTGGTTTGAAGATCGCTTTTGTGAAGATCTCCGCTATACAGATCTAACGTACAAGTGTTTTTGCTTACACAAAGGATGTGAGCAGAGAAGAATAACGAACAAGCAAGTTGTTGTTGTATCGTGGAGTTATATACGTTGACACACAAAAGTAGTGTGAACAATAAAGAGTTTGATTGAAACGAAACACATATATAATTTTTATTTTTGTTTTTAATCAACGAACTCATATTCTAAAAGTTTTTAAAAAGGTAAAAACGTAACAGTATGTATAAAGCTGACTCCAACTCCTTATTATATACATTTTTTGTTTCACTTTCTTCTAATTTAGTCATTTTCGCAAAGTAGGTGATTGGCTTACTGGTTCTAGAATGATAGAGTTGCCATCTGTTTTGCCCTAGAACTAGCAGCTGGAAATTTTGCCCTTTAAATACAACTATTTGTTCAAATATTGATGCTACTTGACGTTCTTATGACTTTCACTGTTAAGAATTTCATACGTTTTAAAATTTGAAAACTTAATGAACTGTCCTGTCGTTTTCCAATCGATTGTCTCTTGAATTTTTGTCGTCTGTATTCAAACAGTCCAACACCATGACTGCAACGCTTGATGCCTCTAAAATTTGTCTCGCCTTCAAACCTTTTTCAAAATTCTTAAACTTTAAAACCTTAAATACTTATACTGAGGCAAAGTATATGATTTTTTTTATTCCTTATTTAATTCAAAAAAAAAAGAAGAGGAAAAAGAAGTTCAGAAATTATTTAAAACTCATCTGTAAACTCTTTTGTATTTCGAATTTATTTTTCAATTAATATTCACCTTAAAATTTGTTTAAATGCGTCATAAAATATTTTTTTCTTGTTTTGTTTCACTTCATAATTTGGTTTCAAAATGTTTACATTTTCTTCATTTCTTATTCCAAGAAAGAGAGAGAGAGGGAGAGAGAAAGTTGAATCCATTAGATTTCTTTGTTTAAATGACAGCGACAGTTGTATTAAAAAATAATTTTTCAAATCAAAAACAAAAAAGCTGTGTTACGAAAACGAAAGAAAAAAACTTGGCAAAAGAGAAAAGAACGAAAACAAATTGAGATTATGGAATGAGAAATATAAAACAATTATAATGAAATTAACACTGTGTTCTATTGCCAGTTAAACAAGTAACACAGTTTCAGACATAGCAAGATAACGTGGTAGTCGTAGCAGTCAGCCAGCCAGTTAGTCAACCAACCAACCAACCAACCAACCATGTCTAACATTATAAAGGGGTTGGCTTGGCAGTTGAATGCTTGAATGAATGTTTATTTGGTTTATGGTCTATGACACGTAACAATTTCATTTGCCATACGGCAACCCTTGCTCGTAGATGGCACAAACGTAAGGGTAAGTAAAGCCAGACTTCCAAGTATTTTCCAAAAAGAAAAATCAAGGGAAAATATAAAACTTTTTCAGTTACACTTAATCAAAGTGTATTACCACAAGAGAGTAAAAAGAGGGGGGAGGATATGAAACAAACTTTTTGATATTTACAGTTATTTAAGCATTAATAATGCAATTACAAGTAAGAAACTTGCTCAACTTTAGCACGAAGAAAAACTTTATTAAACAATTCAATGCCACAGGCTACCAAAAAAAACTTAAGCCATTAGCTTGAAAAGAAAAAGTGAAAGCTGCTGGGGAGATGTAGGTGTGCGTGTGTGTATGTTTACTTCTATATTTTGTTAATTTAACCAATTACTTGATTAGTTAATAACGGTATCAACAGGCAATGTGTTCAAAAGTTCAATACACACAGGACGTATGAGTAATATTAATTAATTTGTATCAAATAAACATACGCCACAGTGTCCACACATTAATAAACCAATAAAATCAACACCTAGCCTTACCCATACACAGACATACATGAACACACACATAAAACAAACACAACAAAGCAAACGTAAAAGGCATATGTAATGAAAACCTATTGATGATGAAAAGTGAAAACATTTTATTTACTCAGTATACAAGCAGAAAAAAATTCCTTGTTAATGTTTTTCTTCATGTAATTTATGTTGTATCTTATATTCAGACTGTAATTTCCCTTGATACTTGCTATTGTGGCCCCCAAAATGGTAGAAAAATAAAGAAAAGCAATTCAATTGCAAAACAATAAAGAAAAACAAGTGTCAACAAACAATCTGTGGAAATGTTCATTGTACTGGCCTGTTTGGTTGTTTCTTCGAAATGAATTGCAAGAATAATTATTTCAGCGAACAGTTGAGTGTAACCCCCTACACAATATTTCCATGTAGTTTCAATGAAATGTAAGATAAGTCAGTAGAAATAGGAGAAATAGTAGAAGTAAACAAAAACTAGATCATATTTTTATTGAAAAACTTTTTATTGTTGCCTAGAGAAGGGTTACAAGGCAAAACTAAAGAAAACTTGTATCAGACAGTTTGGCATTTTATGTTTCCATGAAAGGTAAATGACGCCAAACTGCAGGATATCGTTTGGGCGATAATATTAACTTTCCACATTCCAATGATTGCACCAAGAGGTCCAGAAAAACAATATGAGGGCAATATATAATGCTTGTCCCTTAATTTTGGGAAGAAAACTATGCAAATGCAACATAAGCCTGCACTTCATGGCTACACTCCAGAGGTAAAACGCAGCACTCGCTGAGACAAACCCTTTTGAATAGACATGTAAGTCATTAAAATCAGAAAAACTTCATTACTAACAAACGTCTTAGGAGCAATGACAGTAACACCTCTCACTGCTGTTAAATCTAAAGGGTATGTATACAACAGAAGCCCAGAACCGACAGCAGCATATCATACAGGCACCGGCAAGCAGTACATGTACAGAGTGGGTCATGAAAAGCGAATAATCAACTTACATACATACATAATTGGTCATTACAATCCTTCAGTCAAGATTACGGCCTAGTTTCTCACACTACTTATGTTGTGTGTGTTAATTTTTATACATGAGTGGCGGGACCTACAGTTTAATACTCGGAACGACAGATTTTTCTTTTTAGAAACTTTTCATGGCAATTTTTTATTTACTCTCAGAGTTTTTGGCAGAAATCTGTTGAGAGGCAATAGTCAAAGAAATATTCTTTGCTATTTCGTTCTGTTAGAGATGTCTGACCTAGAATTTAAAACGTGGCCTGACGTCAAATAAGCCAACCCAGTACCTATTTGACTATGGCGACTATAGTTCATAGCGTATAATTAATCATTCCTGCTATAAAACTAATGTAATGAAATGGCTTGGTGTGATTAGTCTGAAAAGAAGGGAAGAGGCATTCATTCCGTAATTCACGAATGATGCCGTGGTGTTCTCAACATGCTGCAAACGAAATCATAAGAGAGATTAAAGTCTGGCTGAAGTATTTTTAGTAGATCAGCAACAGAGATCAGCAATGATCTCATATGTACAGCTACTAATAAGTACTCATGAAACTTCGAGTATGAGTAAGTCAACAGTATTGACATACAACTACTCCTCTGATTCATTCGTACTCACTACAACATTTTCTTATTCTTCTTCTTCTTCTTCTTATATACATATAAAAATGAATGTGTGTTTATTTGTTTGTGAGTTTGTTTGAAGTCTATAGACGGCTAAACGGCTACACCGATTTTCCTGAACTTTTCACAGTATCTGCCTGTATGTCTGGAAGGAGTTAAAGGCTACTTTTTACGTTGAAATAGGAAAATAAAATAAAATAAAATAAAATAAAATAAAATAAAATAAATAAAAAAGGTATGAGTGTTATTGTCTAACAAAATATTACGTATACGTCACCGGTCAGCTCTATGTAATATTTTATACGCGACAGTAATTAAAATACGTCCATACATATAAAAATTAATGTTTGTTTGTATGTAACTCATAGAATCGTAAACTATGCATTTGGTCATGTTATGATCTTCAGCAAAGTTGTTGCGTATGAGCCGGGGAAGGTTTCTAAGTTGGTATGACCAATTAAAGATAGGTGGCGCCACTGAAAATTATTTAAAATAAATTAAATCGTAAACTGCATTTGATTATGATATGTTCTTTAGCAAAGTTGTTGCGCATGAGTCGACAGAGGTTGCTAAGTTAGTGCGATTAATTTCCGATAGATGGCGCCACTGAATGACAAAACATTGGTCGACCTACACCTCAAGAATCAGACGTGCAACGAGCATTGAGACTTCAAAATCTTCGAGTACATGCCGCTGAGACCCGTTCACTTGAATCACTTGAAGAACGAGAAGTGAGATTAGAAACTGATCGAATGCGTACTACTCAGGCCCGTTTGTCTGAATCATCTGGACAACGGGAACCAAAAATCAATAAAATGATTCAATATTAATTGGATGTTTGTGTAAAGTCTTTCCTTCAAATTTATTTTAGTTGGTGGCGCAACAACGCGCGCAGTGTACAGCTAGTTGATTTATAAGTACAGGTTGCAATGAGTATGCGCACAACGTTGACATCAAACTCATAACAATCATTCATCAAAATTTACAGTCTTAGTTGTTGTTGTTGTTGCATTTACAAAAAGTAAAGAAGACAAATAAGCAAAAAAGGCAAAGCAGCAAGCATAGCAAACACACAACTTTCTAGTGAGTATTGTGGCGTTCGTACGCGAATCATACTTATTTTGCGATTCGTGTAAATGTTGAGTAAAGGAGAGTCGAAATCAATAACATCATGCGTATTGTTAAGTAGGAATACGATGAGTACTTCAAACTTTTGAATATGAGTAGTATGAGTATGATATTAAAATAAGTATGAATGCGTATAAGTATCAGAAATTATGAGTATGAATCGAATCTATTCATCATTTTGAATACGCACTGCTGATCTCTGATCAGAACACTAAAACTAATATGCACATAGAGTGGAGATATCTGGACATAATGATTATCGCTTGCCAACAAGGCAATGAAAATTTCCAAGACAGTAATGCCAATACAACGAACGAACCAGGTGCTACCATATGCATTACAGATTCTGAAAAGAATTCTCTTTCTGGGTATAGCTAGTGCAGGGTATAACAACTTGCTTCATACCATCCATCTATGACCTCTTTCTTAGCTTTTCAATATTTACCTTGTGGTGTTATATTACTTTCAAATTTTCTCAGTATTTTCACTTTCTATTGCAATTTGCTTTGTTTTATTTTGTGTCATTTTATTTACCCAAGTGCGTGTTAAATTCCCACAGAATGTTAACATTTAGTTTTCTTTGTCTTTCTACACACTTTTTCCCTTATTTCTTATTCTTTCTCGTATTTGTTATTCAATATTTATTTGTTTCTTTATTTGTTTGACTTTCATTATGTGTTTTTCAATTTTTATTGTGTCGTTTTTCAACTGGTTTGTTGGTTCGTGTTACTCGTTCCAGGGTTTATGTTGCATTTTGTATCGAAGCCTCAGATCAAAATGAAATTGAAAACAAAAATAATTACGAAAGCAGGTTACTTTAAAAATATTGTATTAAGTTTTTAGATTTTAAAAACGTTTAAAATATGAGTTCGTTAATTGCAAATAAAATAAAAATAAATTTGTGTTTCGTTGTAATTAAAATTCTTTATTGTTCGTACAATTCTGTGTGCCATTGTAAATTGATGTAAACAACAACAATTGGTTTTCTTTGTTATTCCTCTGTTTATACCCTTTACATAAACAATAACAATTACTATACAAGTATTCGACAGATCTTTATAACGGAGATCTTCAAACCATGATTATTCTCTTCAAACACCGCGTGTCTTCACACAAGACTAACTGAATATTTATAGACTCCGTTGCCTGTCTTGCCTTGCCTTTTATATGGCAAGGTAAACAGTCTGATGAATGTTTTTGAAGGCGAATGCTCGTGGCTTCGCCTTTCTGAAATCTCTATAAATGTAAACATGTTGTTTACATTGTAAACATGTTGTTTACATTTATTCTTGTTTGTTGTTGTTGTTGTTTTTTTGCATTTTATTTTTGTTGAATTTTTGTTTACTTTTTATAATTTTTATACTGGTGTTTTGTTGGTATATTTCTGTTTACTTGTTAATCATGTGAACAAGTTCATTGTTTTTGTTTTTGTAGATTTTGTTTCTTGTTTAATTCCTTTTTATACTGGTTTTTGCTGATATGTATACTTTTATTTACTTGTTTATTATGTAAACAAGTTCATTGTTTTTGTAACTTTTGTTTATAATGGAAAAGCGAAACACCATTTCCAATTTCAGTAAAAATATTAAAGTTTGCATTAAAAATTTTACTAAAATGTTGCCATGATTTGAGGTTTTAAATTTCTCCCCCTCAAAATGTATTTACAAAAAGCATTTAATAGTCATCAGCCATGATTTTAAAGCACCACCATAACACTAAAATTTTCCATATATTTTCTTTCTTTCTTCCCATTACCACTAATCCGTAAATATGAGGCCAAAAAAAGAAAAGAAATAATTCGGCCTGTTTACGCTCATAAATACTCATTTAAAAACCTTAAAGAGATTGTTACTCCGGAATAACGGTAAAATATCGTGTAATTGAAGATTTTTCATTCATTCAAATACAAATACGAGCCAAAAAGCCCCCCGAAAGCATACTCTCCATATAAAAGTTACGCACACTTTTCAATTCTTATACGCACACAAACACAAACACATTTAACGTGTGTAAATACATTCGCATATTACAGTTACATAGTAGAGGTACATAAGTAGATAAGAGTGTTAAATGTCTGTTCATTTTGCGGTACATTTCCTTTTTTACTGTAACTGTTAGTGTTACTGTTACTTCTACCATGCCTCTGGTAGAACAACAAACAAACAAACAAACAAGTAAGCAAACGAACAATGAATTCAATGAAGCGCATTAATAACAACAACAACAACGGCTATAAGGTAAGGGGCCATATCTCACTCCCTCGCTCTAGTTGCTGCTTCATTTCTTTCTCCATTAGGTTATCATCCTTAAACCATAATTGTATTCGTATGACTTGCGAAATAACAATAGATTTTACCGTTCATTTAAGAAAACATTGAAATTGAATTTACAGGTGACTGTGTGTTTGCAAAGATGGCGTTATTAAGCACTATATATGTACATACACATGTACAGTGAGCTTAAAAAGAAATTGTACATTAAAAAAAATATACATTAATAAATTACCGTTATTTTTATTTTAAATTTGAAAAAAAAAAGAAAAATTTCAAAATATTGTCAAATTTTTTCGGGCACTCTCCATAAGTGGTAAAAGTTGAGTTTTGTGATTGTTAGAATGTTATCCTTAGTAGACAGTTACTTTTGACGGTCACTGTATATACAGCCATGGACATTAGATTAGCACAAAATCCATATATACTTTGATTGTGATTTTTTTCTCATTTGTATCGTAATTAGGCCAATTGTTTTGGTCTGCAATGTTGCACGATGACATCTAGCTGTTGTTAACCAAAAAATATTACCATTATCGTATATATTTTTTGTTTTGACTGCTAATTTGTATCGGTACCTAAATTCGAGCTGGACAGTAAATTAGCACAACGTGCCTAAAAGTGTTTTAGGTACAAGTTTTGTTCGAGTATTTTTATTTTTACGGTATATTCTTTTAATTTTGTGGCATTTAAAGTAATTTTTGAAAAAAATGGTACGTGGAAAAGATTACTCACCAGAGGAGAAGCGCGTTATCGTTAACTTGTGGCATGATGGGAAAAAGCTGGCTGAAATTGCCGAAATTTCGAATTGCTAGCGAAAAATGATTTATAATGTCATCATTTCCTTTAAACCAAACAGAATACTGTCGCAGAAAACAAAAATTGAAGGCCACGTGTCGAGAAAACAAACCGAAATCGTTGGTCGTGCTATTGTCCAGAAGTAAAAGAAGGAACTTTTCATGTCGTCACGCGATATTTTGAACGAAATTAACTCCCAATTCAGATTAAATTTATAGGACAGGCTCCTATAAAGACGTTTTAATCACAAAAAGCTCTTTGGACGCTCTTGCCGAAAGAAGCCACTTCTACCAAAAGAAAAATATACTCAAGCTTTTAACATTTGCTCGCACCCACAATGCTAAAGACCACCCATTCTGGAAAAAATATTTTGGAGTGATGAAACAAAGGTAAATCGTATGGGACCGGATGGTAGAGTGGTTGTTCATTGGCCAAAATGTCAGACATTCAATCCACGCTATGCTCAAAGGACCATAACGCATGTTCGAGGAAACACAATGGTGCGGGGAGCGTTTTAAAGGCACGCTGTAAGTCCCATTGTAGAAATTAATGAAAAAATGGACTGTTATCAGTATTTGAACAATATAAAGAACAAAATGGAACCATAAGCTTTTAAATACATGCCAGTTTTATTCATATTTATGCAAGATAGTGGCCCAAACACATCTAAGCAGGCAAAGGATTGATTTTATGAAGAGTACATTCCCGTTTTAGACTGGCCATCGCAAAGTTTTGACTTAAACTCGATTGAAAACCCCCTAGAATGATGTGAAATGTACAATTGCTCAACAAAAGTACAAAAATTTGGACGATTTGAGCATTGGAATACGGAACGCTTGGTACTCGATTCCCAAAGAACTTTCCCGAAGAACATTGTCAAGTAGATGACACGCGGCGATTGAAAATAGGGGCTACTCTACTAAATATTAATCAAATAAGCTGAAAACATTAATATTTTTACTATATTTATTAAAGCACCTCATTTTTATTCCAGAAATTTTAATTTGTGCTATTTTACTGTCCAGCTAAAATCTGGCGTTTGGTACGTTTCAGGTCTTAATGAGCAGACGACTGGCAATATCGTCAAAATTTTTGTTTCTTTTTAAAGAAGAATATGTATTTTAAGTTCCTATGTTTACATTTTTTTAAGAGTAGACCTAAAATACTATAAAAAATATGATTATTTTTATGACGAAGTTTTGTGCTAATTTAATGTCCATAGCTGTATATGTATTGTATGTATGGTATGTATCGTATGTACGGTACGTATTGTAGGTATGGTATGTAGGATATGTATAGTATGTATGTTCTAAGGTCATTAACTTAAGTGGCTGGATATGTGAGTGAACAAAATTACATTCTTTAACTAAATTTTGTTTTGTTAATAAACAAATCGTATATATAAAATGTGATTTTTTTCTTTCTTTGTGTTCTTCCTCCTTAACGTTTTAGTATTTCCTTTGGCCCCTGTCTACTGTTGCTATAATCTCTGCTCAATTGCCAGGGAGGGAGGCAATTAGGTTTGTGTGTAGAGAGATAATAGCATGTCACTAGAAAGAATTCGCAACGACTTCATAATTTTGTTACTAAATGTTCTTTACTAAACGCTGCCTTTTGTAATACAACAACAAATAAGGTTGCCTAAATGAAAACAATGAAATTAAAGAGGCTTTTAAGGAAATGAATCGTTTATAATATTATTTAGGAATTTAATTTTGTTGTAATTTAGTGGTACATCTTAATATTAAATTTGAACGAATCAATCTGTCTTTAACACAAAATTTGTACATGTAAAGACTATTGAGATTGGCTTTGGATTTTCTAAGCTTATATAAATACATACAAAATTGCTCATTACAACCCTTCAGTTAGGGTTCTCATAGCACTTACGTTACATACATAATTGGCCATTACAACCCTTCAGTCAGGATTACGGCCTAGCTTCTCAGACCACTCATTTTGTGTGCCTTAATTTTATACTTGAGTGGCGGGACCTACAGTTTAACGTCGACTCCGAAAGACAGATTTTTGAGAAACTTTTTTCTTGGCAGGATTATTTACTCGCAGAGATTTTGCTAGAAATCTGCTGAGAGGAAGTCGCCCAAGAAATATTTTATTTTCATATTTCATTTTGATGTCTGACCTGGGGTTCGAACCCGGGCTTTACGTTTAATAAGCGAGCACACTACCTACTAGACTAGAATTTCACTGATAGTCAAACACCGTTTAGGTCAATGACAGGATACGGAATCAAAAATCGTCATGAAATGGAAAAAGGCGATTAACGATTACTCCAGGAATGGATACCTAGTTATCAAGAAAGTGAATATTTTGAATAACAGAGCGACAGTATTACATACCACATGCTTGGATAATCACTACATGACAAAGTATGCGACTATTGGAGAACAATGACACAGTAAGTATAAATTGCTAAGATACCCTGGATCAAAACAAAATCAACTTTTGTACACAGATGAGCTTCCTTACGGGACACTCCGCCTTACATGTACGCAAAATTTGAAAAGCTAGCTCTGTAGATAATAACTGTAAATAATGATGATGGTTTTTCACCATAGCACTGACACGTACTGACGTCGCTGTAGTCTGTTAGGTAATGTTTTGGCTTATTAGATGTGAGGGTTCAAACCGCAGGACCGCAGACATCTCCAACAAACCTCGAAATATGAAAAAATATTTTTTCGGCGATTTCCTCTCAGCAGATTTGTGGCAAAAACTCTGACAGTAAAAAAAAATCGTCATGAAAAGTTTCTCAAAAAATCTATCATTCGGAATCTACTTTAAACTATAGGTCCCGCCACTTATGCATAAAATTAGTACACACAACATAAGTAGTATGAGCAGCTAGGTCGTAATCCTGACTGAACAGTAGTAATGACCAATTATGTACGTAAGGACATGTAGGAAGTTTCGTTAATTGGAGGAAAAGTCTTTTACATACATAATTGGCCATTACAATCCTTCAGTCAGGATTGCGGCCTAGCTTCTCAACACCACTCATGTTGTGTGCGTTAATTTTATACATGACTGGCGGGACCTACAGTTTAAAGTCGACTCCGAACGACAGATTTTTTTTTTTTGAGAAGCTTTTCATGGCAATTTTTTTTTACTCTCAGAGTTTTTGCCAGAAATCTGCTGAGAGGAAGTCGCCGAAGAAATACTTTTTGTATTTTGTTTTTGATGTCTGGCCTGGGATTCGAACTCGGGCCTTTCGTCTAATAAGCCAACACACTACCTACTAGACCACGGCGACGACGGAAAAGTCTTTTAAGTCACATAATTTCCTTGGCCAGGTATAGGCGTAAAGGCTAGCTTGACCTCCTGTCATCTTTTCGTTGTATATTTCGTTTGGTTTCACTGTTTAATATGGCTTAAGGTACAAACTATTATAACATCGTTTACCATACTTAATGTAATCTCCTTGGAGCATCCAGTCTTTTATCTCTCTCTCTATTAGTCGTATTTATAAGGCTTTCAATAACTCCTCACTCCTCAATAGTTTCCTTGTCTAAATGATTAGTGAGCATTTCTCAGTTTATGTCAATCTTTTTTTTAAACTACACTATCCTAGAAGGCATATTTCCTTAAACATGTTCTTCATAGCTGAAGAAGTAACATTAGACTCAATTCAGTTCCCAATTCTCTTTCCTAATTCATTTTTCAGCTTTTTAAAATGGTGTTACGTTCAGTGTCATGTCTGTCCTATAAAACTTTAACACATATTTCACCGCTCAAATTCACAGTGACATATTACAATGGGACTTGTGGTACAAATTTACTTCTAACAACTGTTTATTCGGGGTGCCTGTTATGGCAGTATGTAGTTTGAGCTTTTAATCTCCCACTCTACCTGCAGCTATTTAAAGTGCTTTACCACTTGTACTAAACATCACAGTACACAAACAGACATTCAAATTATAATTTCCATTTTCGGACTTTCATCGTCAAAACAAATACGAATTTTATTCGAATTGACAACAATTTGTGTGACAACAATGCTGCTAATGATAGAAACCCAGACTATGCAGCACAGCTTAAATTATGTTATAGTTTCGGTAAACTGTCTTGTTTACTTTGTGGCATAATGATTAGAGAGAGAGAGTGATTATGTTGGCAACACAATTGATAGGCAAGCCAGTATTTTCTAAAACATCATTAGCGCCGGCTCTCTCTACGAATGATAAATTACCTGTTACTAGTGGGACTGGTTTACATAGGTAAACCCTTGCATTTTGTTGAGACCAAATGCTTTTATATCTAATGTAACTTGTGATGTTGTTTGTTTTGTGGCAAATGACTACATGATGGAAGGGAGGAAGAAATATTATAGAATTTACTGGGAAAAGATATAAAAGCATTATGGGGGTAGTAAATAGAAATAATTTATCTTATGTGGTTTGGAGTGGTAACTTTGATACCAAAAGCTCACTTGACCACGCATAGCGGCCCGCTGTGACGCTGTGTACTGACCAGAGATCAGCAATGAGTATTCAAAAAGATGATTAGATTCGAATCATACTCATAATTTTTGATACTTATACGCATTCATACTTATTTTAATATCATGAAACCTCTACTCATATTCAAAGTTTGAAGTACTCATCGTACTCATACTTAACAATACGCATGATGTTGTTAACTTCGACTCTCCGACAACTCCACCGTTTCTTATGTGTCCGTCTTTCTCATTTCTTATATGATTTCATAGGTTTTGTCGACCAGACACATCTAAATTATCATCGTTCTCGTGAACTCCATAAATGAGTTTAATGTCAACGTTGTACTCATACTCATTGCAACCTGTACCTATAAATCAATGTTGTAGTGAGTATGAATGAATCAGAGTAGTTGAATTTCAATACTGTTGACTCACTCAGACTCAAAATTTCATGAGTACTTATGAGTAGCGAAAAACGATTCATTGCTGATCTCTAGTAGGTAACCACGGACTTTATGGATTCCGAAAAAAGAATACAGAATTCATTAGTCTGATCTCAAGTAATAAATTGTATGCCTTTGAGTCTCCAAAGGCAAACAACAGTGGGTTATAAAAATCAACATACATCACACGTCTAATTCATGCTTAAATAATGTTTTACGATTCCTGACAGTGAATTAATTGGATTTACACCCTGTTCTGCATTATCTCTGCGCATAAAAATAATGGAAAATATACATAAGCATCTGAAGGAAATAAGGAACACACGCACACACTAGATGCTGCTGCCATAAATTTCACAACTTCATGCCCATATCCTCCAAAGCAGACATTGGACATTTTTAAAGTCCAAAACAACATAAGCAAATGACTCATAAAAATTTAATAAGACAAATACAAAAAACCATGCCACACTTTCTCTTCAAAATGGTCACAAGAGAGGGAGCCCCAAACTTTTTCTAAATTAAAGCAAATCTTGCAAAATAATAAAAAAAAATGGGGAAAAGAAAAAGTATCTAATAAAACTTGTAATAAAAATAATATTGACCTTTAACTTACTTCTACTCATTTTTAGCTTTAAGGCATTAGACTTCTTTGTAAGGAAAACAAAAAATCCCAAAAAAAATATATTTGCCTTGAGAGATAATTTTAATTTTGTTGTTGTTGTATATGAAATTAACTTTAAATGTAATATTCACTTTCACTTTCACTTCATAAGAAAAGTCATTATTATTACTGTCTTTAATCTCAATATTTCTCATCTTCTTTTTATTTTTTTTTCTCTTTTCTCTTGTGATGTTATTTATAAGCCAAATATAAGCACTTAATCTTCTGCATGAATAAGCATAAATTGGAAGTGTGATGAAAAATATTTTGCAAGCACAACCAGAGTTCTTGTGTTTATTTAAAAGAAGGCAAAATGGAATTTGAAAGCTCCTTAAAATACTCTCAAGAGAGGGCATCTCACTCGTGTATGTATTCTATACAATGATGTCTCAGGCACTACTTTAGTTTGTCATGCAGTTTTCTGTACACCGAAATGTAGTTTTTCGGTTACATCCAGGGAATTCGGAAGCTCTTTATATACATATTACCATAGGTATTACAACAACAGGAATACCTGAACTATACCCCGTGGCCCTCTTTCAAAATGAGTTGGACCTCATTTGATCGGCATTAACAATGCTCGCTTAACTACGCAAAAACACCGAAAAGTTGACAGCAAACATGGGTAGACGACTATTAGAGTGATTAGCCTAAATTCTTAGCAATAATGGCCGAAAGAATCTTTCCTTTTATTTAAACGCGTAACAATTTTATGTTGGTACAATTTATTTATTAATTAAATATAATGATTATTAAGAGACCGGCTCAAAACGTTTTTGTCTATAATACGATTTTAGATAAAAGAGATGGAGAAAAAGGAAGTAAGATAAGAGATCATAAAATTAACAAACTGTTTGACATTTGTAATGTTTATCGATTACAACCAGAGATGGGAAATTGTATTAATTTTACAATATGTTGAAAATGTTAATTACAATATTCCAACAAACTCCTCCTTAATTCACAATTTCAAACTAAGTTAAATTTAATTTGTTCCTTAATGTAAGAAATTTTTCCTTAGGTAGACCTTTAGTAAATAGATCGGCTAACATTTCTTCAGTAGGGCAAAATTTAACGTTAACTAATCCATTTTCCACATAGTCTTTTACAAAGTAGGTTTTTGTGTCTATATGTTTCGAGCGATTGCTTAAATTTTCACTGGTAATCAGTTTTATCACACTTTGATTATCTTCAAATAGTGTTGTAGGTTGATTAAAATTAACTCCAAGATCTTTGAGTATTCGTCGTATCCATATGGCCTCTTTACACGCTTCTGATAAGGCAATAAATTCGGCCTCTGTTGAAGAGAGGGCAACACAATCCTGACGTTTGCATGACCAACTTATAGCTCCGTTTAAAAGAAAAATGTAACCAGAATTGGACTTACGTGTTTGTCTGTCTTCTGCCCAATTGGCGTCTGCATATCCAATGAGTTCAGTAGCGCTTGAGTTGTGTCCAAGTCTCAATTGTAAGGTTGCTGTTCCTTTAAGATATTTGATCACCTTTTTAACCTCGTTCCAGTCTGCTTGAGATGGATTTTCAACCTTTTGAGAAAGTATATTAACCGCAGCAGCAATATCTGGTCGCGTGTTTGTAGAAATATATAGCAAACATCCAATCGCTGTTCTGTATTTCTCGTTTGTAGACAATTTCTCACTATATGGTTGCTTGTGATAGGTAGGGCTTATAGGTATATCAGAAACCTTTGAATTCTGAAGATCGAATTTTTCTATAACTTCGGAAATATATTTAGTTTGGCTTATTAGATAACTATGTTTATCTTTCGTAACTTTAATACCCAAATAACTCGATATCAAGCCCAGATTCTCAATGTCAAAATTATTTTTAAGTGTTTTCTGAATACGTTCGACTTCACTTTTATTACTTGAAACTACCAAAATGTCATCAACGTATACCAATACGAATAATATATTTTTATAAGTATAGAGGCAGTTATCAGCTTTACTTTGCTGCAAATTTGCTTCTGTTAGTACCCGGTGCAACGTCTGATTCCAGACACGAGCTGATTGTTTCAGTCCATAAATACTTCTTTTTAGTAAACATACCTTTTTAGGGTTGTTCGCATCAACAAACCCAGGAGGTTGCCTCATGTAAATTTCCTCCTCTAATTCTCCGTTCAAAAAGGCTGTTCTTGCGTCAAAATGCAAGACATCCATGTTTCTGTTGGCGGCAATAGAAAGAAGAATACGAAAAGTAGCATGTTTAGCAACGGGTGCGAACACCTGATCGTAGTCCACCCCGTATTTCTGGCTAAAGCCTTGGGCGACCAAACGTGCTTTATATTTTTGAATTTGTCCATCTCCATCAGTTTTTATTTTATACACCCACTTGCTGCCGATTAAATTTTTGTCTTCAGGAAAATCTACCAGACTCCATGTTCCATTACGTATAAGTGATTTATATTCCTCTTTCATGGCTGCCACCCAAAGGTCGCTATTCTGGCATTTTATGGCTTCATTGTAATTTGATGGCTCAGTATTTACAACAACATCAATCTCGTGTATTAAACGCTTAGGTGGGATTCCTTTATTAGACCGATCAGACCTTCGTACCTGTGAATCACTTTCACTAACTTCACCTGTTTCGCTAACACTTTCATCATTGCCGGGTTCAAAACTCAGTTCAACTATGTCATCTCTAGTGCTTGAACATTGTGCGGTTTTCATGTCATTTATGAATTTTACATCACGAGATATAACAATTTTACCTTTTGCTGGTAAGAAACATCTGTATGCTTTTGACTGCGCGTCATATCCAACGAATACGGCTTCTTCTGCTTTAGGATCTAATTTTCGACGTTGAACATCCTGAATGCGAACAAAACACTTCGTTCCGAAACGCCTTAAGTTTCCATAAAACGGTTTTCGACCATGCCATATCTCAAAAGGAGTACCATTAACAGATTTCCATGGTAACAAGTTTTGTAAATTGTTTGCTGTTGTTACTGCTTCACCCCAAAAACTATTATCCAGCCTAGCGTCTATCAACATACAGCGCGCCATCTCGATTAAGGTTCGGTTTTTACGTTCCGCCACTCCGTTTTGTTGTGGGGAATACGGTGCAGTACGGTTGATGATTATGCCTCTCTGATTGAGATAATTAACAAAATTTGCATCAGTATATTCTCCACCACGATCAGTCCGTAGATATTGGATTCTGCGACCAAATTTGTTTGACGTGTATTCAAAATATTCCTTGAATTTCCCAAAAACCTCGGATTTTTCTTTAAGCAAATAAATTGTCGTGAATCGTGAAAAGTCATCAATAAATGTCAATACATAGCGCTTACCTGATGGTGTTCTCGTCTGCATAGGTCCACACAGGTCGCTATGGATTAACTGTAGTACTTCTGAAGAGCGAAATTTAGATTCCTTTGGAAAAGGTAGCCGTGTTAGTTTTCCCTTGACACATGTTTCGCAACTGGTTACACCTTCACAACCTTTTTCACACGTAGCCAAATCCATACCATCGGCTAAATTTTCCTTTTGTATTCTGTATATTGCATCCATGCTACGGTGACCTAAAATACGATGCCAGTCGTGGATACAGAAAACGCCTCTATTCGTCACGCAGTTAATGTGATTTCTTATTCGCAACTTATACAAGTTATTTGATACATCTGCCACGCCAATTTGCTTACCGTCCGCCGATCGTATGTCACATATACTACCTTTGAATGTGACCTTTATACCATTTTTAGTCAGCCTTTTCACAGATATTAAATTTCCACCTATTTCAGGCACATACAAGACATTTTCAATTTTGACTTTAGAGGGGACTCCATTCATATCAATTGGTTGTATATTTATGCTACCCCTGCCCGAAGCAGCTAAAATTTGACCATTTGCCACAGACACATTTTCGGTGTACGATGCATCAAAACTATCAAATAAATCACGATTACTGGCAATGTGGCATGTAGCACCAGAGTCTATAATCCATTCGCTACCATTTCCCGAGCCAACAAAAAATAAATGTTCAAGAATATTGTCTTGCTCTACCATATTCGCTTTGGGTCGACGCTCTTCTTTCGCTTTATTTGCTCTCCACGTAGAATACTCCCTGCATTTACTTCGAATGTGGCCCTTCTTTTTACAAAAGAAGCAAGTAATGCCCTCACCATTCTTACGTTTGAAATTTGAAACCCTTAGAGCATCAACACCCCCTGTCACATCAACAATTTTATCACGCTCCTGCCTACGCCGGTACTCTTCTATAACCTTTGCACTAACTAAAGATGGCGTTACAATCTTTTCGTTGTATGCTTCCATTGCCGTTATAAGACCATCGTAACTGCTCGGTAGTGACCCCAATATAGTAGCAGTCATTAGAAATTCCCACGTTATTGATTCACCGAACGCCACTAGTTTTTGAAATAATTCGTTTATTTGATTAATGTGGGCCTCCATATCGGTGTCATCATTTGCCCTTTTTGCCATTACCTCACGCAGGAGTCTCACTTTCACCCCCGGAGAATCACGTTCATAAAACTCCTTAAGAGCTTTCCATGCATCCCTTGCATTTTCTTTATTGCGTATATGATGAATTTGATCATCCCCAATGCAAAGAGCAATAGTCGCATGTGCCTTTTGATCAGCTTTATCCCAGTTGGCAAAGTTTTCTGCGGGTCTATTATCTATGATAGCTGTCCACAAACCTTCTCGCTTTAGAAGCATTTCAACTTTAAACCGCCAATTGAAATAATTTGTTGAAGTCAATTTGGGCATTTGATAATTTGCATACGAATCAACCATTTTATTATTCGAACGAAAGAACTTCAGGAACTTTAATCTTTAAAAATCTTTAATACGATTTTAGATAAAAGAGATGGAGAAAAAGGAAGTAAGATAAGAGATCATAAAATTAACAAACTGTTTGACATTTGTAATGTTTATCGATTACAACCAGAGATGGGAAATTGTATTAATTTTACAATATGTTGAAAATGTTAATTACAATATTCCAACATAAATTCCGTAGCCACCGTAGTCTAATACGTAGTGTATTGGCTTATTAGACGTCAGGCCACGATTCAAACCCCAGGTCAGACATCTCCAACAAAACGAAGTATGATAAAATAATTCTTCGTTGACTAACTCTCGCCAGATTTCTGGCAAAAAATCTGAGAGCAAATAAAAATTGCCATGAAAAGTTTCTCAAAAATCTATCGTTTGGAGTTAACTTTAAACTGTAGGTGCCACCACTTGTGGGTTAAAAATAACTGGTGTCAGAAGCTGGGCCGAAATCCTGACTGAAAGGTTGTAATGACCAATCATGTTATGCCTAAATTCCCCCAGACATAAGATCACAAAGCAGTAAATAACAAGCAGAAAAGGACCATACCAGATTAAGGAAAGAAGGATCTCTATAAGGATTCAGTCCTGGTATAGAGAATTCCTTAAACGACAAACTATATTCTCCAGCAGTACGCTTTCACATTGATGAAGTTTTCAACAACCTACGTACCGATACTATAGATTAGTTTCATGAAATTGGAATGGATGTATAAATTATAGTGTACAGGACATAATGTTCATCAAAGCGAGGCGTTTTAGTATATCTATATCTACTGTAGCTTAGCGTAATACATAGTGTCGTGACAATATTAATTGATGATATGGACGATATGGTAGTACTTTTTAATACTTCTATGAATTGTAGTAACACAATGGGCCCTATGTGGCCTTAGTGTATCCATCCGGATCTCTTAGATGGACAACCACCTCTACCTCCCTATCTACCATGACAATGTAGAAGAGTGAAAGATACGGCAAATATAGCACTATACAGGGCACGTCCAAGAGCCACAGATAAAACGGAAATCTCCTTGTTCACAAGTAAAAGAGTGTTATCCTAAACCGGACACTCAAATGGAAATTTAATATAAAGAAAAATCCCATATGATGTGAGCAATAAATTCTAAATGGCCTTCTATTCGAGAATGCTACAGTAGGGTTCTAAATTTAGTCTCCTAACTTAATTACTTTACTTAATTGATTATTACTTACACCCCTTCAGTCAGGATTACGACCTAGTTTCTTACATCACCCATGTTGTGTGTATTAATTTCTTATTTACTTTACTCAATTGCTCATAACAACTCTTCTGTCAGGATTACTACGTAGCTTTGCACACCACCCATGTTGTGTGTGTTACTTATATCCCTGAGTTTTTTGGCCTACAGCTTAAAGTCGTCTCCGAACTACAGATTTTTTGAGAAACATTTAATGGCAATTTTATTTAACGGAAACCTGCTGAGAGGAAATCGGCGAAGAAATATTTTTTCGTATTTTCGTTTTGTTGGAGATGTCTGAGGCGGGATTTGAACCACGGGATCACGTCTAATCAGCCTACACACTACCTACTAGACTACGGCGACTTCGTTCAGTCTCTTGCTACCATATATTTCAGTAGAATAGTGGTCTCCTAAAAGAATGTGATTTCTATGCAAAAGTGGCTTCAACTGGGGCATCTTATATTATCCATATCCATCAAACTAATTAAAATACGGTGTTGCGATAGGGGTTGTGAGACGGTTTTTACAATTATCGTTTAGCAGAACTGCTATGGCAGAATGTTACAGTGTGCACTAGCGATGGCTTTGTAGTCTGCCGATAAGACGTGAAACAATATAAATGGCCGCTGATCTTATCATTGCAAGCAGAATACATAAATGGAAGTTGTTTCCGTTGAGACCCTAGGACTTTTTCCTCATATCATGTCGTTGTCACTCACAGTGTGCTTCTACAATGCTCGTTTGAAAACCCTGATTTCATTTATAAACTTAACACTTTCAATACGTATCCTTGTAAGCCTTGTTTGCTATTTTACTATTAACTTGGCATAATTTTGTAGGCTTACAAGCCAGGTCAAACTAGTTAAAGCCGAAACTATACAGGATATCTAAAAATGTACGAAAACAAAAGTTTAATTAAACAGGCTGCACATAATAATCGCCACTTTGTAAAACCACCTGATACTCGTAAAAAAACAATCACCTGGTAAAAGCAATTAAGAAAATTGCCTATTCTCGCTGTAGCTGAAAAATTAACAGAAACGGAAATACGTAGCAATACACTTCCGGATGGAAAAATAATAATTTTTATGATCATTACTGCAAATGATATGTGAGTGTGTATACATACATACAGGCAAAGAAAAAAGTCTACATACACCGCTATGTGGTGTTATAGCGCTGTTCAAAGCAGTAACAATTAAGAAGGTTCGAAGACTAGAAATCATAGAAATCATTAGAAAAATACGAAAAAATTAGCGTGAAAAAATTCTACATATAAAGGTGTATGTAGGCTTTTTTCTGTTACTGTATATGTGTACATATCCATTTAATATACGAATGCACTCACATCCTGAGCGGTTTTTTATTTTTATTAAGCTGTAGCTTTCGATATTTTCGAAAATAGGGCAGATATGAGGGTGGTTCCTAAATTAGACGACTTAAAATGGAAAATGCAAGAATTTGTGAAAGAATACATTTTATTTGACAGGTAACGGGCATATTGAACTTCTCTAAGTAATTTTGAATTGGCTTTCACTAATGCCGACATCTTCATGCTAAGACCACTTAATTCTGGACTACCTTCTTATATATGCATGAATACTGTAAGATGCCGACATATGAATGAGTACTTGTGCGCGCGTATTAACCGTTATTTTCGTTTCCAATTTTTTTACCCAGTCTCTTACTCTTTAATACGTAAATATAAGTGAGTTTATTTGCAAATTTCGGTATGTATTTATTTCTTTAATATTTCCATTAAAATTTACTGTCAAAGGTGCTAATTAAATGGAAGAAAAAGGAAATAAAACTCCGATCTGAATCTGTACAGTGGACAGTACTTTTATGTAATGAATATCTTTATATACGACAACAAAAATGAGTTTTCATTTGTTTTTCTTCATTGCTTTTAATGTAATTATGTTTTAATTTTTTATGTATGTTTTCTTGGAATTGAAAATCCAATATAAAAATAATTCAAATGAGACTTATTACGCTTAATTTCGTAGTCACGCGTTATTTGATCAGAATTTTAGAAATTTGCATAATCATGCGCAGTTAGACACAGGATCGAAGGTGCCGTAGTCTAGTAGGTAGTGTGTTGGTTTATTAGACATAAGGTCACCGTTCAATCCCCAGGTCAGACATCTCTACCAAAACGTCTGCCTAAATCTGAGAGTAAATAAATCTGCCATGAAAAAGTTTCTCAAAATCTGTCGTTCGGAGTCGACTTTAAAGTGTAGGTCCCGCCACTCATGTATAAAAATTAACGCACACAACAGAAGTGGTGTAAGAAACTAGGTTGTAATCCTTACTGAGGAGTTGTAATGATCAATTATGTATGTGTGTCAGCAGCCAGGCTAAGAGTTAGACAAGCGCATAATTAGCCAAGATAATGGAAAATACGCTCAATAAGCATTATTTTGTCGTTCCAATTAACAGCGAGTTTGACAAATACTATGGGAACTCTGTACCATCAATTTCAATGATAAACAAGTGAATTCCTTTTCGACGGTACATGCACCAAAGTTCTGAACGTAACACATTCTTCCAGGCGCCTTTGATTCTTGAGCGCCTACTCCATTTGGTCACACCAATCGATGACAGGGCTTCCTAGATTTGGTCCTTCCAAAGCAAACAAGGTCGTCCTCTTTGCCGACTCCAGCAGATCCCCGCATCAAATACCCGTCTCACCGCAGTACGCTGCACAATGTCTATGTTGTTGAGGAGCTCATACAGCTCACTGTTGGATCAGATGCGGAAATCATCATTAACTCGTAGTGGACCGAAGATCTCGTAACGGACTTAAGAACACGCTCATATCAAAGGCTTACAGAATTCAATTTTAAACGTCTTAATTTCCATTGAGTCCTCAATTACAAATTCACTCTCCCCCTCTCTTTTATATATCCTTACATACCCTCGTATGTATACATATTTATTATAAAATTAGAATCACATACGATACGAAATATACGACAATACGTGCTTAAACATATCCGATAACAATTTAAACGTTTTTCTTAGAATCATAATTATGAAGAAAAAAATATTCTGTTATCCATGTTATCCTTAAGGAATATAAACGAAAAATAAATTATTCAAGAAAGAAAATTTTAATCTGGTTGAACACTTTTGCTTACAAAAACCAAGGTATTCAGTCAACAAAAGGTACAAACCATTAATTATGAAAAGATTTCTTAACGTTGAAAAAAAAAAATTTTTTCAACAAAACTTCTCGATAACCTGAGAAATAATTACAAAAGCATTCACATACAAATTTTAGCATTAAATTTCAATTCACCGAAGAAAGAGAATGAATGAATATTAAAAAAATGGAACCCATTTTCAGGATTTTTAAAAGAAAATTACGTGATTTTCCTTAAACAATACTTAAAGAGCGTTAAGGTTTCGTTCTGTAATAAACTCTTAGAATTGAAAGAATAAAAGCAGTGCCTGAAAACCGTGATAAGCTGCAAAGAAAGTGGAAGTATTTTGCTTTTTAACTTCATTTTTTTAAATCCTTATTATCTATTCAGCTGTCTCACCTTTCTTAAAGACAAAGTTTTAATCCTTTTTTCCTTGCCTTTGGAACTTCCTTTTTTTAATAATCAGACCCAAAATTTGTTATTCAAGTACTTTAAAGCGTTTCATTTAATTGCGTTTACATGCGTAATAAATAAATTTTGATTATATTAGGTAGAGTAAAAAGGAAATTATTATTTGTAAAATAGGTGTGATTAATGGACTTAACAGAGCACTATTAATTGTTTAACAGCATACATCTGAACAAGGTCACTTGTTTAGAAGCGAATTTCAGCGCATATACTATGAGTACAATAACATACTCAAAGGAAGGTTCCAAAGCCTCTTAATACAATCAGCAATATAGTCCCATATAAAGTTATATGCTTTGAGAAAATTGGCTTTGGAAATATCAATTTTTTGCTTGAAAATTCTCTAGGAGATCAGTGGCCATTTTGGAGCATATAAGAAATAGTACACCATACAGCACATATGTAAATACTACTCCAACTCTTTTCAACTGTGGTAGTGGAATAACTGGATCCCACCAAGATTTATTGTGATGGATTTTGGGCTTGCCTTAACATATTCTTCCAGGCACTTCTGCTTCTTGCGCGCTTTCGCCAATTAGTTACTCCAATTTCCTGACAGGTCTTCTTCAATTTGGTACTTCCAATGCAAACAAAATCGTCCTCTACGCCAACTTTCGTCAAATCCGTATTACTTTCCGTTCTCGCGGGAACATAATCTACCATGCGAACGGCATAGCCCAGCCAGAGCAACCGCTGGATATTAATTCCCTTCTCGCAAGAACGTCATCTTCCATCCGCACGATATTGTCGAGCCAGTGCAGTCGCTGGATGTTAATGCGCTGCACAATAACCATGTCATGTTAGGAAGCCCATACGGCTCTTGTTGGAACGGATGTAGAAAATCTCACATATGACTGTCTGTCGAATACACTTAAAGCTGCAGCATTGCTGCTTAATAGTGCCTAGGCTTCTGTGAGATGTGACCCTTTTAATTTCAAATAAAACAAAATATGAAAACATATTTCTGCGACATTCTTCCTATCAAATGTCTTCTGGCAAAAACTCTAAGGGTAAAATGAAATTGTCATGCAAAGTTTCTCTAAAAATCTGATATCCGATATCGACGTTAAACTGTAGGCCCTAGCATGAATAAAATCAACGCATACACCGCAAGTGATGTGAGAGGCTAGGTTGTAATCCTGACTAAATGGTTGTAATCTCCTTTTAATTAAGTACGTGATATTCAGGGTAAACTTCTAGAGGTCTCGGTATACATGCAGATGCATTTTGTTTTCAGATTGAATGCAAAATCTATCGTGCGCTTTTTCGTTTAAGGGCAAATAAAGATTAGTAAAGACACAAACCTTCTGTAGCAAATATAGCATTTGTTTTGAATACCGTATTTCTTATTTATGCAGCCATTAAAATAAATTGAAAATATAAATAAACTGTGTATATGTACATATATTTACCAAAGATCAGCAATGAATATTAAAAAAGGTGAGTAGATTCGAAGCATACTCATAAATTCTGATACTTTAGGCAAGCGTCATTAACAATAATTTTTTAACGGACATTGCTTTGCTCATAATTCCGAATATTGAATACTTTGCGATTGTCAATCTTTTTCCATTTTTTTTTTATCTTTTTTTCCACTTCATTTGAATTTTATTGCTTTTTTTCGCATATCACATGCATTTATTATTATTTTTTAAATTCAGATTGCCATTCCAGAATTTCATTTTCAATACGCAGTTATGATATGCCATGGCATTTACAATATTTTTGCATTTTTAACTGTTGCATTGCATCTGATGGCATGCAGGACGAAGCATTTTAAGTGCTGTGGTGTAATAGTTTTTTTTTATTGTATTTTGCGTTATAAAGTGAAAAATAAATATTACTTCCCGTTTATAAATGTAAATTATTTATACACAAACGGTTAAACTACGTTAAACCATAAGGATTGATGGGTTTATTTGACGGATTGAAAACAACTCAATGCAGTCAAGGGATCAATCATGCAGTTCTTGACATTCACACAATAACTGTGATAGTTTGCGGAGGACTTTAAATATTAATATCTGTGATGTACATACCAGAGATCAACAATGAATCGGGTTTTCGCTACTCATAAGTATTCATGGAATTATGAGTATGAGTGAGTCAACAGTATTGAAATTCAACACCTCTGATTCATTCATCAAAATTTACAATCTTAGTTATTGTTGCATTTACAAAAAAAGGAAGAAAAAAACGACAACAAGCAAAGCAAACACACAACCTTCTAGTGAGTATTGTAGTGTTCGTAAGCGAATCATACTTATTTTTTGATTCTTGTAAATGTTGAGTCGAAATCAACAACATCATGCATATTGTTAACAGAGATCAGCAATGAATCGTTTTTCCGCTACTCATAAGTACTCATGCAATTTTGAGTATGAGTGAGTCAACAGTATTAAAATTCAACTACTCTGATTCATTCGCATTCACTACAACATTGATTTATAAGTACAGGTTGCAATGAGTATGAGTACAACGTTGACATCAAACTCATAACATTCGAAATATGTTTGATTCATACGCCTACTCATTTAGATTTATAAATTTAGAAAAATACTTATAATATGTACTCATAAATGATTCGAGTGATTCGTCGAATCATTCATCAAAATTTACTGTATTAGTTGTTGTTGCATTTACAAAGAAAGAAGAGAGATATGTACATAAACAAAAAAGACAAAGACAGCAAGCAGAGCAAACACTCAATCGTCTTGTGAGTATTGTAGTGTTCGTACGCGAATCATACTTATTTTGTGATTCGTGTATACGATGAAGCATGGAGAGTCGAAATCAATAACATCATGCGTATTAGTAAGTATGAGTACGATGAGTATTTCAAACTTTCAATATGAGTAGTATGAGTATGATATTAAAATAAGTATGAATGCGTATAAGTATCAGAAATTTTGAGTATGATTCGAATCCACTCATCGTTTTGAATACTTATTGCTGATCTCTGATTGTTAAGTATGAGTACGATGAGTACTTCAAACTTTGAATATGAGTAGTATGAGTATGACATTAAAATAAGTATGAAAGAAAATTAGTGCATGATTCGAAATTATCAGTACGTTTCGAATCTACTCTTCTTTTTGAATACTCAATCCTGATCTCTGATACGTACACACAATGCACACAATTCATCATTACAATCCTTTAGTCGGGATTACAACCACTTATGTTGTGTGTGTGTTAATTTTAATACAGTTTTTCATACATACATACATAATTGGCCATTACAACCCTTCAGTCAGGATTACGGCCTAGCTTCTCAACACAATCAGTTTTTCAATCTACTCTAAAAGAACAGATTTTTGAGAAACTTTTCATGGCAATTTTATTTCTACTCTTAGAGTTTTTGCCAGAAGACTACTGGCATAATTCGATATGTTCGAGATGTATGAGCTGGGTTATGAAACACGGCCTCACTTCTAATGAGCCAACATACTAGCTGCTAAACTACGGCGACTTGATTGCCTTTATAAAATTAAATGTTATACGTACTCAACTCAATTTTTCTTAAAATTTCTTTCATTTTCATTAAATTTCCTCGTACGTGTACTTTAAATTTAAAACCAAAAAAAAAAACATTTTTTTCCCAATTTCTCTGCAACGTAATTAAAATTGTTTCCAATTAAAAATTAATTAAAAACACAAAAGAAATGCTGACACTTTGGTTGCATTAATTTAACAAGAAAAATAAAATGGAAACTGAAGCTCAAACTGAAAACTCATGAATATTAATGCCACAAAAAAGGTTTCCTTAATGCAAATCTGGTCGTACAAAGTTGCAGCAAGAAAATCTCTCATGAAAATGTACAACAAAAAACTGTGCTGATTTGCAAATATTCATGTATTCATGTATAGAATTGCAATATTGTATGTATGTACAGTTAAGTTTAGTAATAGAGACAGAAAAAAAATTAAAACTTTCAATGTACAACAAAAAACTGACGACCATGTAGACAAGATGTTTTACAGAAACTTTAAAACTATTGCAACGAATTGGTTTCTGGAAATCTATAAGAAATTAACAAAAACTACAGTGAAAGTCAAAAGAAACTATACACTAAGGAAAAAAAATTCTAACAATCACCAAACTCAACTTTTACCACTTAAGGAGTGTGCCCGAAAAAATTTTACAATATTTCGAATTTTTTTTAATTTTTTTTTTTTTTTGTTTCAATTTTAAAAACAATGGCAATGAAACAATTTTAAAATAAACATAACCGGAATTTATTAATGTATATTTTTCTTTTTAATGTACATCATACAACAATTTTTGAGGGCATCTGCACAAATGTTGAGTATTTTTTTTATTGTCACTAAAGAATTCTGCTGTCTATTGCTAGAAATTTAACTTTTCCAAATAATTATTTCAACAATTTACTGGTAATTTACATGATAGGAAATTAAACCCAAAAAAAATACAAATAAAAAGACAAAATCGATTATGCTGCCATTAACATTGTCTAGGCATGTACAAATATTTGTGGGTATATTATGTATACTATTGGTATCTGTGTGGTAATTAGACACAATTATCATAAATTTCAATTTTATTGCTATGAATACTTAAGTTAATGTTAGCAAGCACGTACAAGTACACACATGTTTGATGTACATGCTTACAAAGAAGTGTTAACAATACTATTGCAATCAATGTCGGGCGTAGCAGATACTGTTGCACTCACTGTCAGTCCTTCTAATAACTAATAACCTCTGAAACAAAGCTTTACTTGGGTTAAACACATGTTGAATCCTGTTTTTCAATTAGCCTCATAGCATTTAAAATTATCATCTTCAACGTTTTTCTTTTGTCAGATTTTCGGCCTTTCTGTTCTGTACATTATGGAAACACCTTTTAATCGGAACAGTATAACTTCTTCGAAAGACGTAATCCAGCTAACGCAGCATTGGGAATATAACGGGTTTAAATTTCCACTTAAAAACGCTAAGAACAACTACTTCTCGCCTTCTTTCAAAGGGCTTTGCTTTTAAACTCCGTATTCAGACCGTATGACAAAAATTCCTTGTCTATAAATACCGAAGACTTCTCTGAGAAATTTCAAAACATTCAAAGGTAACACTATATGTGTTCAGAGACCTAGATACATCGTTTGAAATTGCATGAATAATGACATGTTACAGAGCATAGGTATTCCGATTACATACTTACTTACCCAATAGGTTATTACTACCCTTCAGTCAGGATTACGACGTAGTTTCTAGCACCATTTATGTGGTATGTGTTAATTTTATTCAATCTCAGAGTTTCTTCCAGAAATCTGCTGAGAGGAAGTCGCCTAAAAAATATTCTTTTTATATTTTGTTTCATTGGAGATGGATGGCTTTATACCGTGATCTGACATATAATAAGTCAATACACTACCTACTAAACTACGACAACTTCAAATACCTCGATAATTTTTATATTTGTTACACGTTTTACAGCGCGGCTCTATATTGTTGGCAGGAAGAGGGTACGACCAATACTGATAGATTTTGCTGCACACGTATGGAGAATAAGAGGACCGTCTCAGTTCTACCATTGAATTTCATACCCAGCCATCACACAATAGTGATTATCACGAGCTATTATCCTTTATGTTCTATCAGCGAACTAAAATTCTCATGGTTATATTGTTCTTTGCAGCCAACTACTTATGGTGTTTTCTTTTCTACAAAGAAAATGTCACCCTCTTACAAGGTGCATTAAAAAAATTGCTGACCAACCCTGTTATAATGTAATTTTTATTTGAGATGAACATAACACAAATATGAAAAAAGGGTATGCCCCGTGCTCTTAAAAATATGTTGTATTTTTTGATTTGTTTTCAATAAAATATGTAAACATGAAAAAGGTGTTGCCAGATCGCTAATTTTTCGATTTCATATTTTTAGGGTTTTTTTTTTATAACCAAATAAAATTTTTTTTTTCACAGTTCCAAAACTGAATGCAATTTTTTATATTACTGACCTGTAGCTTTAATAATGTAATGTTCCCTTAAGGTTATCCCACAAAACAATGAAAAAATTAACTTCAGAATTGGATAACGATACTAGGAGACTTTTTTTAAATTTCATCTGGTAGCCCTATAAATAAACAAAAGACATTTGCTTTACAGGGCATTATCAGCACTCTCGATTTATACAGGGCGTAAAATGCAATGCCCTCCACCATTTTCAAGTGCTTTTATATAGAATAAAACATACCACCCTTTTAGAGGGAGAAACATTTTTTAGAAACAAACACAAAATTGCATTTTTTACAATAAAGTGCAAATTTTTTGGTAGAAAAGAAAACACCATTAAACAATATTGCCCTCATTTACTGCCAGGACCACTTTTATCAATTTATGAATGGTGCGTTTATATCTCAATAATCTACCCAAACCATCAATAAAAAACATTTGATTTCAAGTGAAATATGTGCCCATTGGATTGTGCGCACCGGACTATCGAATAGATGATATGCGTCGAAATTAATCGTGAGCAAAAAAAGTTACTAAGTAAGTAAGCAGAAGATCCCCATAATGTCCAATGGCTTTTCAAGCAGCTGCAATTGTGGTTCAAAGAAATGCTTTTCTTTTTGTGGTTGACTTAAAAAAGACTACAGATATAAACGACGTCAACACTATTCAGTAAAATTTTGGACTCATTTAGCTTCCTGTCGCTATGTAAAAGCTTCAATTCATGAATATCGAAAACATCATGTCCAAATAATTCCACTGCACGACCCTTTCATTCCAAATAAAAGACTCCAAGTGTACAAAAACAGTGTTTTCCATCACGCTTTTCACTAGAACACTTTGAGTAATGACTAGCACCGTTACTTTTCACTAAGCTAATGCTTCATTTGTTTTGGTTTGGTAACTTCGAGAAGTTACTGTTGATTTGTTATTGTTATTATTTGTATTTCTATTTTTCGTTGTCTTCTATGAATTATCATCGAAATTTGATCTCCAACGGAGATTTGATTAAAAAAAAGAAAAAGAAAAAGTTCGTGCAACAAAAGATGAAAGTAAAGTTGAACTATGACCTTATGACCAGTTCCGGTGAAATCCTTTTCTAACTGAAATTGTGTCACCTTATTTAGTGTAGGGTAAAATTAATATTTATTATAACAAAAACGAAATAAGAAAACGTGTGTCTAGGAAATTTTGTTGACAAAAATATTGGTCTACGTATAAAATGTCCAAGAAACTCATTAACAAACATAATGTTGTGCTCATTAATAGGATTTAATTTTGTGTCATAAAGAGTTTTATTTTTATCTTTCTAGACTTGTTCGCCTACTGTTATTAAATAATTCACATTCTATTATTTGTACATCACGTACATACATACACACATACACACATACTTTGTTAAACGTAATAAATGTATTGAATTTAATTGAATCCATTAAAAAACATTTTGCAAGGCAGCTTCTTAACTTTCTGTAAAAATGTATAGAATGTAGGCGTACATTCCTTTTGTATTCAGTTTTATTTTTTGACATTTTGATGTGACATGTAAGCATTTTTTGTTAATTTCAATCCATTATTTACGAAATTAAATGGATTTAATTTTGTATATGACCAGAATTTTTCTAATTTTTTGTTCTTTTTCTGGGTATTTTGAAGGACACAAGACTGTAACAATCAATTTAATATCCTGCTTTCTGCTTTCTTCATTTTCGTTATTAATAAACACAAACGCAATTTCATGTCATTGATTATGTTGATGAACAGATCTTGACAGCCCAATTATAAATTTCGAAATATTATAATCGAATTTTAAAAGCTATTGCTAACACTTCTGAAATTAAAAAAAAGAGAATATCCACTGCTTTAATAATATGTACATTTTAATTGGGCGATGTAGTCCAATAGTGTGTTCACTTATTAGACGAGAGATCGTGAGTTAAAACCTCAGCCCAGACATCTCGAACAAAACAAAGTATGAAAAAATATATCTTTTGACGACTTTTTCTGAGCGGTCGTCTGGCTAAGGAAGGTTCAAAACACATCTGCAACAAAACATAGGCTGAATATTTTATCGACGACTTCCTCTTAGCTGATTTCTGACAAAAACTCTGAAAGTAAATAAAATTGCCAATGAAAAGTTTCTCCGTCAACCTTAACGCTGGAAGTCGGACGTTAAGTTGTAGGGCTCATATGCTCATCGATCTTATGCGCTTCACCTCCAGATTAGTTGCCAGAGCTTGACAGATCTTCCCCTAATACGTTTTTGTTCGACATCATTACTTGTATACATAATTGGTTCTTCCATCCCCTCAGTTAGGATTACGACCTAGCTTCTCACGTAACTTATGCCATGTGTGTTAATTTTATAAGTTCTTATACCATTTATGTTGTGTATGTTAATTATAAATGTATAATTATACAAGAGTGAAGGGACCTATAGTCTAAAGTCCTCTCCGAACTACAGATTTTTGAGAAACTTTAGATGGCAATTTTATTAACTCTCAGAATTATTGCCAGAAATCTGCTTGGAGGAAGTCGCTGAAGAAATATTTTTTATCATATTTCAGTTTGTTGAGGCTATCTGACCTGGGGTTTGAAGAGTGGCCTGACATCTAATAACCCAACACACTAGCAACTAGACTACGGCGACCTCATTGCCGTTCGCAATCATTGCCGAATGATTTTCTCACTGAAACGTTTTCATATACGAGCTCAACATTGTCAACTCCCGTAAACATTCTAATGAAACACGCTTAACACTGTCAATTTCCTCTTACATCTCATACAGCTTATTATTTATTCGAAGATGATGATGATCAACTCAGATGGACCCATCTGAGCTCATAAATGAGTATTAAAAAAGATTCGCAGATTCGAATCATACTCATCATTTCCGATACTTATACGCATTTATACTTATTTCAATATCGTACTCATACTACTCATATTCAAAGTTTGAAGTACTCATCGTATTCATACTTAACAATACGCATGATGTTGTTGATTTCGACTCTCCTTTACTCAACATTTTCAAGGATCGCAAAATAAGTATGATTCGAGTACGAACGCTACAATACTCACTAGAAGGTTGTGTGTTTGCTTTGCTTGATGTCTTTGTGTTTTTCCTTCTTCTTTTTTTTTTTGTAAATGCAACAACAACTAAGACTGTAAATTTTGATGAGTGATTCGAATCATTTATGAGTATTATAAGTATTTTTCTAAATTTATGAATCTGAATGAGTAGGCCGGCTTATGAATCAAACATATTTCGAATGTTAAGAGTTTGATATCAAGGTTATACTCATACTCATTGCAACCTGTACTTATAAATCAATGTTGTAGTGAGTACGAATGAATCAGAGTAGTTGAATTTCAATACTGTTGACTCACTCATACTCAAAATTTCATGAGTACTTATGAGTAGCGTTAAAACGATTCATTGCTGATTTCTGGTCCATACGACTTTCGTAGAATCTTTCTTTTTAATATCACAAGACAACCTTCATCTGATTAGATAAGTAGGCATGTGTCCCGGTACACTATAACGCAGTGGGGGTAGTATAAATATTCTATAGAATGCAATCCGTAATGTTCGTCGTGAGGGGAGCAGGTATGTAACTACAAGGCAACGCTACTGATTGGTTCCAACTTGGCGGGGCCCGGGGCTATCCTTGTAGGTGCATGCCAAGCAGCTCACAGCCTCCGTATCTTAGATCAGGCGCTCCCCGGGTACTGGTACTCAGCATCCGCACTGCATACCCGATATGAGATAGCGGCTTGAAGATGGAACCCAAATAGACAAAATGAATAAAAGAATAACAGAAGTAGAAGAAATGATTCAGGGCGAGGTTGCCTTTATGAGCAGCCCAAAAATCAGGCGATCACCGGTGAAGAAATCCCAAACGGTGGCGAACTCTCAGGGCACATCTGCGAAGAGCACTGGGATTGAGAAAGGTGTCACGACACCTAAACCTGCGCGGGAAGGTGCACAATCGCATGCACTGCAACCAGCACGTGGAGGAACAATGGAACCGCTTTTGGGGCACAGTTCCCCGAGACAGGAGTTTATATCCAAGATGAGAAACTCAGAGGAGGAGACCTTTGCTAAGTGCGAAAGTGCTATCCGCAGGATTAGAGCGGCAATGACGAAGGCAAGGAACATCAGTATGGAAGTTCAGAGCGGAGTATCAGAATTAGAGGAGCTCATTGAAGTAATGAGGAGCTATAGAGAAAACTGGAAGACCGCAGAAAAGGAAAAGGAAGCGAGTAAGGCCCTTGAGGTCGCGAGGAAAACCGGGAACGAGTGTGATGTCTCCACACCTGTAAGTTCCCTACACAAGCGAGGCGCCTCAAGCCCGGCGGAGATCCGCCCGGAAAAGAGGCCGAGAGCAAAACCGGCAGACACGGCACAGCTCAAGGAAACATTAGCTGACGAAGAATGGAAAACAGTTAAGAGCAAGAAATCGACGAAGAAAGAGAAACAGGAGCGACGAAAAACTGTGAAAGAACGTCCAGAAGCTGTGATCATTCACCCAACCGAGGGGCGCAGCTACGCTGATGTTCTGAGGAACATACGAAGCAAAATAAAACCAGAGGAATCGGAGATAGCGATACGCGCCGTCCGGAAGACAAAAACAGGGGCCATTCTGATTGAAATGGATAAAGGAGGCAAAAGAGACGAGTTCAGGGAGAACCTAAAGAGCGTCCTAAATCAAGAGGCATGCCCTCACAACCACCGAGGAAGTTTTGGCAGCGGTACAAAGAGAAGCGGGCGAAATGAATCCGGATATATCCATTCGTCTAACCGAGGCAAACAGTCGGGAACAGAAAAGAGCCTTCGTGACAGCCTCTGCAAGTTGTGCGAATGCGCTTCTGAAACTACAGAGGATCAAAATAGACTGGACACGCTGCAGAATAACTATCAGAGACGAACCGACACGCTGTTACCGATGCTTTCGAATAGGGCACAGACAGTGGGAATGTGAGGGACCGGACAGGTCAAACCTGTGCATGAAATGTGGCGAAAAGGGACATAAGAGAAAGGAGTGCCGAAATGCACCGAAATGTTGCATATGCTCTGAGAAGCCGGCAAAACGTCTGGAGCACCTCCCGGGATCGCGGGGCTGTGAGATGAGCTTACGAAAGGCTTTTTCTTTGCTATCGCAAATAGTCAGGGAGCAGAACGTTGACGTAGCCATTATAAGCGAACAGTATGCATCAAAAAATAACGGATTCTGGCTGGGCGATGAAATATCCACAGCAGCCATATGGATACCGGATAACCAGGGTCCCCGACCGAGAAGATCTGGTAGGGGAGATTGTTTCACCTGGGTACAGTTTGATGAGATTACTCTAATGAGTTGTTATTTGTCTCCCAATGACGACGTGGGAACCTTTGAGGAAAAATTGGCCAGAATCGAGTGGGGAATGCAGAATACCAACCCAAGAGGCAGGCGAATTGTGGATATGGCAGCTCGAACCGGTCTGGTCTTCGCGAATGAGGGGAGCGTAGCTACCTTCAGACGACCAGGCTGCGAGGGGACCATCCCTGATATAACTATGGTCTCAGAGAGCATGTATCACAGAGTGAGGGACTGGAAGGTCTTGGAAATATATACGGACAGTGATCACCAGTACATATCGTACACCTTTACTTCAAGGAATAGAGTAGAGGAGGACAATTACACCACGAATAGTCGAAGATGGGATGCACGGAAATTGATTGCGAATCGGCTAATTTTAGAAGTGGACAGATTGTGTAGCAGAGTTGAATTCTCGGACGATGCGAGGACGAGAGTAGAACAAACCATGGAGGTAATAAGACGCGGATGTAAAAAGGCAATGCCCTTATTCAGATCCCCGAATATCAGGAAGAAGGCAGTGTATTGGTGGGACGACAACATCGCAGCACTCAGGCGGGAGTGCCTACGACTACGGCGGAGGTACACTAGAGCTAGACCCGACGGACCAGCTGAAGAGGAAATGCGGGCATACAAAAAGGCAAAAAAGTCACTGAAGAAGGCCATAACGCTCAAGAAAAACCAGGCATTCCAAGAACTACGAGATGACGTGAACGCAAACTCTTACGGACTTGGATACAAAATTGTAATGGACAAACTGAACAGGAGGAAACCAATGGAGATTATGGACGAGCGAATAATGAGAAATATAGTGGATACACTATTCCCTACTCATGAACCAGTGAACGAAGGACGACAGAATATGCTCAATACGGAATTTTTACCATTCACCGCAGAGGAGCTAAAAGTAGCCGCAGCAGGACTAAAACCCGGTAAGGCACCAGGGCCCGACGGCATCCCGCCTGAGGTAATGCGGGAGGTTGCCAATCAAAGACCGGAACTCCTACTAGGAATGTACAACGCGTGCCTAAAAGAGTGTATTTTCCCCGAAGTGTGGAAGAAACAACGACTAGTCTTAATAAGCAAGGGAAAGGGCGACCCAGAGGACCCATCCGCCTACAGGCCACTGTGCATGCTGGATACTTCAGGGAAGCTGCTCGAGAGGCTTTTGAAGCCAAGGCTTACAGCTGCTATAGACAATATGGTTTTCGACCTGGTCGGTCTACAATTGGCGCCCTGAGAGAGGTGACTGAAGCGGCCATGGTCACACAGCGAGGAAATAACTTTTCGAGGCCTGTGCTACTGCTTGCGACTTTGGACGTTAAAAACGCATTCAATAGTCTTAGATGGAGCGATGTATTAAATACTCTGGAGTACAAATTCTCGATGCCACACTACATCTTGGCCATGATAAGTAGTTATCTGAGTAACAGACAGCTGGTGTATAACACAAGCTCGGGACCAAAGGTGAAGCTCATAACATCAGGTGCGGCACAAGGATCTATCCTAGGCCCCGACCTATGGAACGTTAACTACGATGGAATTCTGAGAGAGGATATGCCAGAGGGAACCTTTTTGGTTGGATACGCGGATGATATTGCAGCTGTTATTACGGCCAGGAATACGGAAGAGGCACAGCGAAAACTTAGACGTGTCATATTAAGAACAAAAACATGGTTGGATTCCCACGGCCTAGACCTGGCCATGCATAAAACGGAATTACTACTGATCACTGGTCGTCGTATCCCTTTGCACGTGGACATGAGTATTGGAAACGAGGTAATCAGGACCAAGAGCTCGGTAAAATACCTGGGAATAAGGCTGGATCCCAGACTGACATTTTCGTACCAGATTCAGTACTCTGCTAACAAAGCCCAGAAGATCGTTGGACAGCTCAGCAGATTAATGGCGAATATTGGAGGACCGCTACCGACGAGAAGGAGACTCCTGATGGAGATCGGAAACAGTATTATGCTCTATGGGAGCGAGATTTGGGCCGAAACTCTAGATGTCAAAAAGCGGGCAAGCTCACTTGTATCGGTACAGAGAACGGCTGCATTGCGTATCACGTCGGCATATCGCACAGTGTCCGCCCCAGCCGTACTTGTGATAGCAGGTACAATCCCTGTGGATCTGCTGGCGGCAGAGCGGAAGGAGATATATAGAGCGAAATCGGCTGGAGGTCACATAACCGGCCACTTCAGGGAAAACACCGTCTCAAGATGGCAACGAAGATGGAACGATGAAGAAAGAGGAAGGTGGACGGCGAGACTTATCCCGGACATAAGGCCATGGATTGGTCGGAAATTGGAGAGGTAAATTATTACGTTACGCAGATGCTATCGGGTCACGGATATTTTAAAAAATATTTGCACAGGATAGGCAAGACCGCTTCCCCTTCCTCTATGGTGCGGTTAGGAACATTCACCCCTCCTCGGCGTGAAAAAAAAAAAAAAAAAAAATGTTCGTCGTGAAAGGTCTCAATTTGTAAGCACCTTGTTTAGTCTGAAATAACCCTTGTCAGCAGCAATGATTCATAGGCTGAATGCTCGCGAATTAACCCTGACAACAGGGTAAGAGACAGTACAAGGTAGGAGAGACAGACAGTGCAAGCATCTCTTCCAAGCCTACTGCCATGATAAACTGTTTGTTCGTTAATACTATTGACTTGGTATTATGCACATTAGCTACCAGACCCACTTTAACTGGCTCCTTGCTTATGCTTAGGAAAGATGCAGTGACACCTCGCCGATTGCATCCGATGACAACAATATCGTCTGTAAATATATGATTGGTGAGTGATCTCTGATGTAATCCTTGTGCTGCTATAAGCTGCATCATCATATTGGCATTTATTTTTCATTTATTTTTTTTCTAAAAAAATCTAAAAGATTTAATATTCAGTCGAAATTAGATATAATGGGGCCTGCGAAACACAACAGGTTTTAGCTGATTACATATACCATAAAAGTGAAATTCTAAAAAGCGAAAGAGTACGTGCAATCATTTGAAAATTTTCATTAAAGCACGTGGACATGGGCAATTCAAATTTCAATGTACATTTTAACTACCATATGGAATGGAATATCATCAGCAGTCATCTCTTGTCCTAAACTGAGGTAAAAGTGTGATTCTTTGAATTGGAAAAATTTTCAATGAAATGAAAATCTGAAAACCTACAAAAGAAAATTTTATTCACGAATTTCCATAATTGAGTTTAAAATGAGTTTCATTAGCATTTTGCTTTTTAAATGAAAACTGAAAATTTTTAAATTTACTTTCCATTCTGCGAAACGTTAATTTTCCACCACACTTAGCCTAATATGATGATGGGCTGCAATCGGATTCATTATACGTAATGTGGTACATGCAGAGCGCATCTATAGAGGTGGAGTGAAATGCGAATTACGGAATACATGATGAAATTTGATTTAAAATGCTGGTCATTAGAATATATTATGGGTTCAAAGGTAAATATTTATGAAGTTTAGTTTGCGAATATGACATCAATAATAATGAACAGCATAACAGCAAGCATAGATACGGAAATTTTAAATATCTTTCGCAGGAAGGGAAGTAGTGAATTTGCGTAGCATGTTACTGAAATGTATTTGAAAAATGTTTATGAAAGTCTTGTTTAAATATTAAACAAAGACTGAAAACTTGTCTTAATTTATGTTTTTCTTGGAATAATATTTCTAAGCAACTAATAATACCAAATAAGCACACAAGGAAAAATGCATTAAGTTGATAAAAGGCAGGAAACATATTTCAATTCGAAGTTGTTTTATGTTACAGTTGAAAGGCCAATAACTGGTTTAGTGACCAAATTTTGTTTTAAACTGTTGTGCTAAAGTTTTAAAAATCGTTTTAAATTCTCACAGACTGAAACAAACTAATCAGATTCCAGATTACTCGATAGTATTCAAATTTAACAGATGCCACAGATTTTTCTAGAACACCGATATACATAGGGGCATATGAAGACTAAAACCAATTTGATTATTATTGTCATTGTGAAGAGCACCATAATATTGTGACCATACTATCTGTTGTATCGCCTTCAATCTATATAGGCTATCTCTGTAATGTGTTCTCCAAGGCTTATTGTCCTATCAGGTCAGGCATGCTGTTGGGGTCAACAAGCACAACTCTGGGCACAGCACCTCATATGCTTTCAGATGTTTCTTTCTAGAATGCATTAATACCTCATAAGTTCCAAGAATGTGTTTTAATGATTCATTCTCATCTTCAGAAAATCTACATGTTGGATTCAAGATGAACCTAATTTCTACAGTGCAGTGTGACAGTCTGCTGTATGCATGACGCAAATCTGCTTCTATTCCAATACATACATAATTGGTCATTACAACTCCTTTGTCAGGATTATGACTTAGCTTCTCACACCACTTACGTTGTGACTGTTTCATACATAAGTGGTGGGACCTACAGTTTTAATGTTGACTCTGAACGACAGATTTTTGAGAAACTTTTTCATGGCAGGTTTTATTTACTCTCTCAGAGTTTTTGTCAGAAAACTGCTGAGAGGAAGTAGACGAAAACATAATTTTTCACGTTTCGTTATTTTCGAGATGTCTGTCCCGGGGTTTGAACCGTGGTCCTACTAGACTACCTAGTAGACTACTACGACTTCCGAAGTTCAAATTGCAGCAAATCCTTTTGGTTAGAGAAGACTCTTTGCCTCTCTTCCTATTTATCTACGCTGAACTTTTCAAATATCCACGAAAGCTTCTAATCCCATCAACTAGCTTGTCTGCATTCTCTATATAGAGAATTTTCATGTGAATTGGAACCTAGCTGAGAGTAGCATTATTTTCCTTATCAAGCTAATGAAGCGCACCCAAATATTCAAAGACTATTTCCGTTTTAATCTCATAAGAGCTGAGTGCACGGGTGGCAGCCTGACTGTCAGATAGTATTGCTATCTATGCTCCATCCTTTATACCTTCTATACACTGAATTCAGCGCATCTTTCAATTTCGTAGGATTCTACTTGAATGATATCTTTGAGTTCATTCTAGGACCAAAAACATACTCCCGATCTTAGCCTAGATTGTAATTAATGCCTTACTCGGTTTGCAGTTACAACCGGCTATGATTTGAAAGGACGATGCTTTTTATTCTTGATATTTGAGATTAATGTGATACCTCAAATTTCTTTTCTTTTTATACAATAAGCATCAAAAGAAACTGTACACTAAAGATAAAATTCTAACAATCGCAAAACTCAACTTTTCCCACTTAAGGAGAGTGCCTTAAAACTGGCAATGAATCAATTTTAAAATAAAAATAACGGTAATTTATTAATGTATATTTTGTAATGTACAATTTCTTTTAACGCTCACTGTATATTTCGATCCCGACAATGCACAAGTTATTGCAAACAGTAGCAACGAAAGAAAGGACAACCTAGCTTCCTAGTATAGTTGTGAGTGCTTCACTGCAAATCGCTGTGATTTTCCACCTCTAGTCTCTTTATCTGTTATCTTTAGTTGAAAATCAATCATTACCAATAAATTAATAGAATTTAAACAATTTCCTATCATTTCGGAGGAACATCCTGTGCTCAAATTATAAGAAAATAAACTAAAAATCCCGCTGTTCATTAATTATTTAAACGCAATATGGTATCATATTACACGAAACATCCTGTTTAAAACCAAAATTCCCCATTAACGTTGAACCGCATTTGCTCATCTCTAGTCAAAACGATTTATTTGCAGTTGTAGTTGTAACAGAAGTAGCAAATGGTTGCCATGGTTAGCTATTTTAAAATGTAGCACAAGGGATTAAATTATTATTTGAAGTACTATTTGAAGTACGTTTGCGTAAGTATCCTTTACGTTACTTTAAAGGACAGCAAATACTACCAAAAATGGAAGAATAGTAATTTTCTTAAGATTAAAACAATTTTTGCAAACTGTTATCAATAACACAGACTTTGGTTTATTGTTTTTTATAGAAAATAATTTGATTATAATTTGTGATTATAATTGGGGGATTACGGCAATAGGTAGGTAGCTATAAGTGGCCGTTCCCCCAAGGAATCGGATGGACATGGGGCCCATTGTTATACCACAGTACATGTCAATTATGCCCTAGTCCTGGAACCACTTAGAGCTTCCAATGAAGCGACTCAAACTGCCGACGTCAATGTTCGACAGATCACCCAGATCAGCGATGTAGTAGACACCAAGATGTCTCTTTCTCCTTTGACATAGTGCCGGGCATGTTCCCAGTAGATGAAGAACAGTCTCTTCCTTCTCCTCGTCCCTGCAGCTTCTGAAGAAATCATTTGCTAGGTGTCCCAGACCAATACTCCTCGCGTTGGCACCCATAATGCAATGTCCCGTCACGACTCCAATGACCGCACTTAACACGCCTCTTTGGATTTTAAGCAGAAATGCAGTGCGCCCTCTATCCCGCCTTGGCCAGATCATGCGCACCATTCTGCCGTTATCCGAAGCTGGCCACCTGCGGTTGTCGTCAATCATGAGCTTACAGGTTCCCAAATATCATTGTGTCCCGGAATTACATCAATAACGATTGGCCAAATACGACCAACCACATACCTGCTACGTAATTGGTCATTACAAAACTTCAGCCAAAATTACGACATAGTTTCTTACACCCCTGATGGCATGTGTGCTAATTTTTTACATGAATGGCGGGACCTACAGTTTAAAGTTGATTTCGAACGACAGCTTTTTGAGAAGCTTTTCATGTCAATTTAATTTTACTCTCAAAGTTTTTGACGAAAATCTATTGAGGGGAAGTCACCGAAGAAATTCGTTTTACTGGAGATATCCGACCTGGTATTTGAACCATGACCTTACGTTCAATAAGCCACCACACTACCTACTAGGCTACAACGATTTCAAGCCACCCTCAAATATTCGTTAAAAATTTAATTAAATGGGGGTGGGGGTTTTCAAAATTATTCACTTGAATTGTTCCTTGTGTATAAGCTTTATTGTGACCGCTTTCACTTAATGATAATGCAAACAACTGCTAACCACAGAAACCCCCAAATATGTTGTGGATTAAGGAAAATATAACTACATCCACACAAAAAGCATGAGAGCGCTAAGAAATCCCTGTTTCATTTCATTTGAAAGGATTTAAAAGAAAAGGAATTAAATCTTCAAAAAAGAAAAAGTTTAAATTAAAAGCAAGAATCCTAATAACATGGATACTCCTAACAAGCTTCTTAAAATATTTGTTCTTAAAATAACAACCGGAATAAGAACAAAGCACTCATAAATGTGGATTAGTTTTGGGGAATGGGAAGACAAACATAAAAACTTCAATTAGATGTTTCCAACTCAACAGTAATACAGCATAAAATCTTGCTGCATAATTCTTTGGAGTAGAAATTAGAAATATTTAAAAATGAAAACAATTTTTGCTTTAATTATTAAAGAGATGAGAGAGGCAAGTTTTTCTTGCATAAAATAAATTACAAAATATTTCATATTCCTGCACAGACAATCTCCTACAGAAACTCTACTTTCAAAACAGGGGAAAAATATTTCATTTGGAATCAAAGAACGAAAAACTGATACAAAACATTTTTAAATACCAAACAAAGTCTAACTCATGTGAGCATGGGAGGTATAAACTTGTATGCTTATTATTGGTTATTAGAAAAAGTAATGTCCTCTATTAACAACTAGAAGACTAAGATAGTGTTTAAGCGATAACGGTAACGACCACTATACCGATTGTTACGTTTTTACCTTTTAAAAACATTTAAAATATGACCTCGTAGATTGCAAATAAAATTAAAATAAATCTGTGTTTAGTTTTAATTAAAATTCTTTATTATTCGCACAATTAAGTGTGCCACTGTACACAACTTGATGTAAACAACAACAATTGCTTTGTCTATTATTCTTCTTTGCACTCCTTTGCATAAACAATAACAATTACTAGACAATTATTCGACTGATCCTTGTAACGGAAATCTTCAAACCACGATTATTCGCTTCAAACACCGCGCGTCTTCACAAAAAACTGACTGAACTTTTACTAACTCAGTTGCCTGCTTTGTCATGCCTTTTATATGACAACGTAAACAGTCTGATGAATGTTCTCTAAAGCGAATGTTGGTGGCTTCGCTTTCTCGAGATCTCTATACATGTAAACATCGTTGTTTAATTATTGTTTGTGTATTTTGTTTACATTTATTTTTGTAGAGTTTGTTGGTATATTTTTGTTTACTTGTTTATAATTTTTTTATACTGGTGTTTGTTGGTATATTTTTGTTTATAATTTTAATGTTAAACGATGTAAAATCAAAACACCAGTATCTAGTTTTTTCCATTTTCGTAACAGTATATACTGAGAAACTTGTGGCAATTCAAAATATTGTTCAACATATAACAGGAACCCCAATGTCTTCCTATCCCTACAACATACACGCTTGTATGAAGACTTCTTCAAGTTTCTATACATACATACATATATAATTGGCCATTACAACCCTTCAGTCAGGATTACGGCCTAGCTTCTCAACACCACTCATGTTGTGTGCGTTAATTTTATACATGAGTGGCGGGACCTACAGTTTAAAGTCGACTCCGAACGACAGACTTTTTGGGAACCTTTTTCAAGTTTCTATAGCGAGACATAATTCAACCGTACTGAATTTGAGCTAAGTTTTAGCTATCGTTTTAGTAACGTATATTAGCTCCTAATAAACCTGTGCGGTCGAGATTGAGGTAGCCATACAGAACATGAAAAGAGGCAAACATCTGGAATTGACATCGTTAACAAGGAAATTTTTAAAACAAACACACAAAATCTAGGAAATCTATGGAGCTGAGGCATTTTCCTTCAATTGTAAGAAGAATCCCACTCCTACATACATAATTAGTCATTACAATCTTTCAGTGAGGTCTAGCTTCTCGCAGCACTTATGTTTAGTGTGTTCATGATATTTATAGTCGACTCCGAATGACAGATTTTGCGGGAAGCTTTTCATGGCAGTTTTAGTTACTTTCAGAGAGTTTGCAAAAATCTGCAAGGCAGTCGCCGAAGTAATATTTTTCATTTTTCGTTTTGTCGAAGATGTCTGCCTTGGGGTCTGAACCATAGCCTTGTGTTAAATAAGCCAACACTCTACCTACTAGACTACGACGACTACCCTCTCCTGTTCAGCCTTTTTAAAATTTTTTACAAAATCACACTTTCGGCGAAAGAAAATTAAACATATGGCACGCTTAGCTGACTGTAAGCCAAATCAGGTACCGACCACATTACTACCTTACGAGCTATCATGGAGGAAATAAATGATAATTCATATGTTTACTTATTTTCTTGCCGTAATCCAATCCAGATTGATTGCCATCGCTGATATTCTAATTGCAGCAATTGAAACCATTTCTCACATGGTAACAACAGCTGATGGAACATATAAATAACCTTACGTATGAATACTAATGACAATAATTTAAATATTAAGCTGTTGTCAAGAGTCTAAAAATGACTTCGACACAATGACCTGTTCAAAACACTAAATTATTCAGTTATTCAAACTACATTGACGGTCAGATTACACCAAACAAAGCAAAGTGTGCTAATATTACTTATGCACTTACTTACGTAATTGATCATTACAACCCTGTAGTCAGGATCACAACCTATGTTATAACACCATACATGTAGTGTGGGTTGATTTTATCCATGAGTGCCGGGACCTACAGCTTAAAGTCAATTCCGAATGACGAATTTGTTGAGAAACTTTTCATGGCAATTTTTAATTTACCCTCAGGGTTTTTGCCAGCAGACTGCAGAGAGGAAGTGGTCGAAGAAATATTTTTTAATATTTCGCTTTGTTAAAGATGACTGAGCCAGGGTTTAACCCCCACTAAGCAACGCTGAATTCGTGTAATAGTTTACATTATTAAAACTTAGTTCTCCCCATTAATCACTAAAAAAGGCCTGAAAATGCCTAAAGCTTACAATCATACGTTTAATTATTTAGGAAATCACTGCACCGTATGGTATCTATCATTCTATCATTCTCTTTTTTATCGACATAAACTTATGGTATAAATTACAATTCGCCAACATTTATGCTCTCCTATAAATCAAATAAAACGATTTTTTTCCTTTTATTATCTACTTATACAGCCTACAGCATTAACATTAAACTCTTGTATTGTGTAACTGTCAAACATAAATTTACGCTTAAATTCATTCACATTATGCAGGCTCTCCCTATTTCCTTTCCTTTGATACATGCCTGTTGCTGAAATCTGTAGAGTTCAGTTCAACTCCTTGCTAACAATTCATTTTCTGCTTAGCCACTTAAGTCCTTAAGACCCACACCTATTTATTACACAAAAACAAAAAAAACAAGAAAATAAAATTCGATTACACAACGTACATGCATGCATTCGTATATACAGTGAGCATTAAAAGAAACTGTACACTAAGGGAAGCGGGTGCCCGAAAAAATTTTTCAATATTTGAAATTTTTTGGATTTTTTTTTTTTTAATTTTATATGAAACAATTTTAAAATAAAAATAACGGCAATTTATTAATGCATATTTTTTTCATGTACATTTTCTTTTGACTCTCACTGTACATTCATGGTATTGTCGTTAGAAGTAATATTTATGACAACAAATCTTACCAGAAAAAGACACAGACACAGTTGCTCTATAAGAAATTTTTATATTTTTATGTTTTACAAGTATTTTGTCATTTTTTGTTTTTGTTGTTACCAACAACAAAATAATTGAATTTTCCTTAACACACACACACAATAAATCAAAATCAGTATTTTAAGTCAGCACTCAAGTATTATTTATACGAGCAACAAGAGATCAAATAAAATTCAAACATTTTAACAACGCCAACAACAACATTAACTTCAGAATATGAAAGAGAAAATATGTTTTTAAAAAATATTATTTTTTTTATCATTAAGTTACATGCTGTTATAAAAGTAATGGCCAATAAGCCCTTAAGCTATGTTTTTGGGTAATCATCGGTATGCAATACATCAAAAACAGAGAGAGATTTTTAATACTCCGCTTTGTATACCCCTTAGAAGGCACAATGCTGTTGACAGCAGAATAAAAGAGAACATTTGGTGAAATTATGTTACCTGTCAATGCTACTTTTTACATAAAAAAAATAAAAAAATAAATTCAAAGGAAAATTTTTTTTAAATGGAAAAGCAAAAGTTACATTAAGTCAAGTTGGACTACAAGACACCTTATGCTGCAAAGCTACAGAAACAAAAACGCTAAAATTGTTTACAAGATAAATAAGTAAACAAAAATATCTCAACAAACAACAACAAAATACACAAACAACAATGAAACAGCGATGTTTACATTTACGGAGATCTCGAGAAGGTGAAGTCACGAACAAGAACTTCGACTTCAAAAACATTCATCAGACTATTTACGTTGGCATATAGAAGGCAAGGCAACGCAGGCAACGAGTGAGTAAAAGTTCAGTCAGTCTTATATGCAGACGCGCTGCATGTGAAGAGAGTAATCGTGGTTTGAATATTTCCATTATAAAAATTCGTCGTATAATTTCTTAATGATTGTTAGCGTTTACGCAAACCAAGCAATTGTTGTTGTTTACATTAAGTTGTAAACAGTAGCACACAGAATTGTGCGAATAATAAATAATTTTAATTAAAATTAAATAAATTTATTTTTATTTTATTTGCAATTTACGAACTCATATTTTAAACGTTTTTAAAAGGTAAAAACTTAACAATATTTTTTGAAACACATATATACATACATAATTAGTCATTCCAACGCTTCCAGTCAGGATTACGATCTAACTCTCATACCATTTATGTCGTGTGCGTTAATTTCATACATGTTATCGACATTACTCCGCCACTGCCATATTTTAAAAAAGCTAATTTTATTTTATTATTAGGTTGCAATATGAAAAGCAGTTAACGGTGACTTTAAAGTTTACTTTAGCTAAAGTTATCCTTTAAGTAGTATGTCTCTTATCAGACATCATGAATCGTCTGATAGCCTTGATTTTTTATTCTAATTTATAAGGCGATGTGGGTAATTATCTGGTTTGCCTGGTTTTAAGCTGGTCTCCTTATATTTTAACAACACAATGAGCAAATCTGTTGTTATATTTTTTTATGAGAAACACACGAAAAATATTCAATTTTTCTGATGTCAATTTAATATATAACAAAGACTGTGTTGAAGTACTTTATATATTTATAACTTTTGACCGTAGTCTAATAAATAGTGTATTGGCTTATTATGTGTGAGGCCACGTTTCAAACCTAAGGTCAGACATCTCCAACAAAACGAAACTTCCTCTCAGTAGATTTGTAACAAAAACTCTGAGAGTAAAACAAAAATTGTCATGAAAATCTGTAGTTCATAGTCGACTTTAAACAGTAGGTCCCGTCACTCATTTATAAAATTAACAAATACAACATAAATGGTGTGAGAAGCTAGTTTGTAAACCCTGAAGGTTGTAATCTCTAGCTGAAGGCTTGTATTGACCAATAGTGTATGTATGTATGTATGCGTTGAAAGAGTCAAGAAAAATAAACACAATAGACGGTTTTTTGATACTTTCGGTTTTTCTCAGATTGAATTTCAATTTTCTGATAAATTATTATCCAAACATATATAACAAATTATTAATAATTTTTATGTTTTTGTTTATTAATTTATTCATATCATTTTGATTTCGTTTTTCCTGTCACCTTTCAACAGCAAATATACTACAAAATGGTTCACATTCATCAAACCAAGTCGGAGAACAAACAAATGGCAAATGTTGTGTTGTTTTTCTATTTTACTTTCCATTTCAGTTTCCCTTTGTTGCTGCCTTTTTCAATTTTACGCTCAGGGCATATTATCATTTTGCCATTAAGGGTCAAATTGAAAACAAACATTGACCCACCCATGCCAAAAAAAAATTGATGAAAAATAGGAAAAAAAAAATAATATTGAAGCTTACAGCAAAAAATGCTTTTATTTTTTAAGTTTGTTAAGCATATTGAGTTTTAAAATCCCATTTAAAGTAAATCCTTTTCTAGGATAAAGAAAAAACAGAATAAAAAATGTATACATTTTTAGGGCCTTGTTTAACAAGCACTACAGTTTTTCAATTTTGTAAAAAATTGAATGTTTTCTTTCCAATACACTTGATAGCATAGAAGGTCATAATTTAATTTGTAGGAATTAAAATATTAGATTTTTCTTTCTATTACTATAGTACCCATCGTTCGTTTTAAGATACTATATTTTGAACATAAAATAATTTTCTTCAATTAAATTTATTCGTTTAATAAATTTATGGAAATTTGTTTACAGGAAAACATATTGCAAATTAGACTCTACACCACCACACCTCATAGCAGCAGAATATTGTAAACAATTTAACTGAAAGCAACATTCAATATGAAAAATAAAAATAAATTGGAAATCAAACGAAATTTTTACATAAAAACTGTTTACACGGCTTTATAAAAAACACCAACAACAAGCATTACAACTCAAATAAATAAGTAAACAGTCAACAACAGAAGTAAATTAAATATTTAAAAACAACCATTCTTGTCCTCGCTGTCATTGTCATGGAAACGGTGTAACATCGTTTTACATTAAAATGATAAGCAAAAGCAACAAAAACCATGAGTATGAAAGAAAATGGGATAGACAAGTAATCAAGAAGGCAACAACAAACACTGCAAGAATAAATGTAAACAAAAATACACAAACAACAATAACGAAACAACAATGTTTACACAAACAATAATGAAATCGCGATAGAATTCTGGAGAAGGGAAAACCACGAACAGTCAACTTCAAGAACCTTCATCAGACTGTTTACGTGGGCATATAAAAAGGCAAGACAAAGCAGGCAACGAATAGTAAGCATTCAGTCAGTCTTGTGTGAAGACGCGTTGCGTGTGAAGAAAACAGTCGTGGTTTGAAGGCCTCCATTGTAAAGATCTGCGTTGTTAGTGTTTACGCTTAACAGTGAAAAGAATAGTAACAGACAAAGCAATTGTTGTCGTTTACATCAAGTTTTGAACAGTGCTACACAAAATTGTGCGAACTAAACACAAATTTATTTTTATTTTATTTGCAATCTACGAACTCATATTTTAAAAAAGGCAAAAACGTAACAATATGTACTAATGGCTGCCAATCAATTTGCTTACGATAGCTTTTAGTCACTCTCACAATATAGCCTTACTAATAGGAAAAATAAATCTGAAGCTCCGATCAACACAAAACCTGATGCATGCATCTGAACAGCTCAGCTGGCCAATCTTATATTGGAATGACGCATTCAACGGAGGTCTTCACCCCTGAGAAATTTTCCAGGTTCAAGTCTTACCATTATTGGAAAACAAGCGGCCTTAAGTAAAGTCAACTATTTAGAAATTTAAGTTTTGAAAAGGAAGCCTATTTTCAATCCAATTATAAGTAAAGAAATCTCAAAATCCTTCTACTATTACTATTACCTGATTATTTAAGTTCTGGGCTACCATCACTTATATATGTGCATACATAAACAATTGGTCACGATTACAACCTATCTTATCTCACCACTCATGTTCTGTATTCATTTTCCCTATGAGTTGTAGGGCCTACAGTTCAATGTCGAATCCGAATATATAATTTGTAGGTTTATATAATTTGTAGTTTATATAATTTGTAGGTAGAATAATTTTATAAAATTCTTTTTAAGTTTGGCATTAAAACTACGGGAATATTTCCTTTTGAACAATCTAAAAAAAAATGCAAAACAAAACACTGGTCTTTACCCACGTTCGAATTTCTTTTGTCAGTCTTTTACATTTAATTTCTTGAGTTTTTTCTTTAGCTCCCCCATTATTTGTCGCACGTAGATTGTAAACAAAACTTCTAGTAGGTAGGTGGTCAGTATTATGATGTCATCAACGAAAGTCTCTCATAAAAATAGCAACAACTTTGCTTGCTGCAATATATTTAGTAAAGTTAACTTAGAAATATGCAAGACAAGCAGCAGCAAAGAAAATGGCTTGGCTGTTAATAAAGTGACTTATTTTTTTCGTTACGAAATATTTCAAATTCCTCGCAGTTGTGCATAATTCAGTAGAAATTTATTTTATTTAAACAAAGCGGATGAAAAGCAAAACAGAGAGAGAAAATATTTTGTTTTCATTTGTTTAAGTTTTCTTAAAGAGAAATTTTATGTACAACATTGCCTTAGAAGCGACTGCAGAGGAGGCTATTTTATTATGAAGAGCTTGCTTAAGTCACAAACATTTGCTTCAGAATTCATCGTGATAAGATAGGTTTCTGGCGGAACTATGATTTTAAGTTGGGGTTGTATATATCAATGTTAGGGAGTAAGCCCAAGAATTCAAAAAGGCGCTAAAATATTTGAAGAGAACTCACATATAATACAAGATATAGACTTACAGAACTTCTGAAGAACTGTGTTCATTTCATAACAGGACGATGATATTCGGGGTTAAAAGCAGAGTAGACTGGCCAGATGTGGCACAATCATCGAAGTCTTCAATGAATTCTTTACTTTAGGAATCTCTTTAAAGACCTGCGTAACCATATTTGAAAATACGATTATGGATGCCATTAACGGCAGACGATCGGCTTCGGATATGGGCAGAATGAAGCAAAAAACCGTTTCAAGGCTGGACAGAAATCCTTTAAGGAAATCTGCTTTAACGCCAATGGAGCACATTACATCTAGTTATTGAAGTCCATACTAGGACATTGCTTTATGGGCACTCAATCGAGGCGCATTGGACTTGAACACATGGCAAATGACTCCTGCAGGATGATGAAGAGGGTGTTCATCATTCATGGGTAGACAGTCACCTCTGTCTACCTATCTATTTTAATAACAACAAGTTACATCTATGTGCATTAAGGACAGAGCGATTAAGCCAGTATTAAAACTTAGAGCATCCTTTAGACTAGGCCACAATGAAGTCGCCGTAGTCTAGTAGGTAGTGTGTCAGATTATTAGACGTAAGGACACGGTTCAAACCCCAGGTCAGACATCAAAACGAAAATATGAAAATATTTCTGCCGCGACTTCCTCTCAGCAGACTTCTGGCAAAAACTCTGATAGTAAATAAAATTGCCATGAAAAATGTTTAATAAAATAGAATCTGTCGTTCCGAATCGACTTTAAACTGAAGGTCCCGCCACTCATGTATAAAATTAACGCACACAAAATAAGAAGAAGAAGAAATAAGAAGTGTGAGAAGCTAGGTCGTAATCCTGACTGAAGGGTTGTAATGACCAATTATGCATGCATAATGTACATGGCTGCAAATATAGACCATGCTATTCCAAGGATAAAAGGAATTCTAGTCGTCCATCTAGAATTAATTCACAGTTGCTACCAGCGAAAGAATTTTCGAAGGATTTTTAAATCCCTTGGTCTATGAAAGAAAAGGGATCGTGTAATTAATAGCGCACTACTACATCTATACAGCATATGTTCACAGAGGACGTTATTTCTGCGCGACAATAGATGACAAATCTGATATCCGAGAACCTCATAAAATAGATCAGTTGATTGCTTAGAAAAACTTGAAACCGAGACAAAGCAAAAAAAAAATAATAAAAAGACCACACAGTATGGAGTCTATAGACATTATTCAGTACGGAGTCTATATCACATTATTCTTCAAATAGATACTGTTATGTTTTTACCTTTTAAAAACGTTTATAATATGAGTTCGTAGATTGCAAATAAAATAGAAATAAATTTGTGTTTAGTTTCAATTAAATTCTTTATTGTTCGCACAATTCTGTATGCCACTATTCACAACTTGATGTAAACAACAACAATTGCCTTGTTGTTATTCTTCTTTACACTCTTTTGCGTAAATAATAACAATTATTCGATAGATCTTTGTAACGGAGATCTTCAAACCACGATTATTATTTTCAAACGCACAGCGTCTTCACGTAAGACTGACTGAATTTTAACTGACTCCGTTGTCTGCTTTGTCTTGCCTTTTATATCGCAGGATAAAAAGTCTGATGAATGCTCTTGAAGGCGAATAAGTTTGCCTTCTTGAAATCTCTATAAATATAAGCATGTCGTTTTCATTATTGTTGTTTGTGTATTTTGTTTACATTTGTTCCTCTTTTTTTATGCTGATGTTTGTTGTTATAATTTTGTTTACTTATTATCATTTTTTATAATGGTGTTTTGTTGGTATATTTTTGTTTACTTGTTTATCATGTAAATAAGTTCATTGTTTTTGTTTTTGTAGCTTTCGGTTAGAATTTGAATGTTAAACGATGTAAAAGCAAAACACCATTTCCATTTTCGTAACAATATGTAAATCAAATTTTATTTTCCTTTTATTTGATTCCAGAAAAAATATCTGGACATTCATTCACATGTCCTGGAGCAGATTTTAATTATTTTCATGCGATTCATTTGTAAAAGCAAATAAATTACAATAAAAAAGGCACACTCCATTCATTATTTTATTGTTTTTTTTCATTTATTTATTTTCATTTGTTTCAAATACGCATACATATTTATATAAATCGCTTTCCTTTGATGCTTTTGTTTTATTTTCTTGTATTTTCGTTTTCATTCACTTAGTCTTTGTCTGATTGTTTGCAGCTATCACTCGAGGGTATTATACATCACACATATTTTTCCTTTCAACACATATATCATCATTTTTTTATTGTAGTTGTCACCTGTAGGGAATTTTTTCTAAAGGATTTTATTTCACAGCTCCCCAGCTACGATTGGTAGTTCTCTGGACATTTTATTGTTTCTCAGGAAAATATGAAAACTTGTTGCTGTAATCGCCTTACAATGGTTACAGAAATTTGTAAGAGTATGCTTCTAACAGCGATAATGATGTTTAACAGTGTTGTGTATTGATGAACATGTAATGTTTCATTGTTATGAGAGTAGGAAAATTCGAGGAATATTATTATTCCTGCCACTATTACTGTATCACTGATAATACTTTGCTTGATAAAGGAGAAGAGTCCTGTAATTTAATAATAATTTCTTTGCATTTCCATTGTACCAGATTCTTCTGAAATTACATGACCTGTTATTTGTTTATATTCATACTTTTCTAAGATTATTTTCCGTTTTCATAACAGTACCAGTATTGAATAGTATTGCAAATCTTTATTTTTTCAATTTTCTTAGAATTATTTTCAAAATATTCTGTTGTTTGTTTCCTAAGAAACTTATTGAAATATGATTTAAAATCAATTCAATTTAAATGGAATTAAATTTGTCTTTACAAATGAAGTGTAAAAAATTCATTTGAATTGCAAATTTACAATACCAATATTGAATATGGCAAATATTTTATGAAATAAATCATTTAAAATAGAATACTACATAGACACAGAGGTTTTATATTCCTTTGTTTAATACAGTAAATTACAGGAAAATCGTCTGGGAAATGTAAAAGAAATATTTAGTAACTTTGAATATAAAATCTTTGAAAATACGATTTCTTGATAATAAATCATATGTGTGTGTGTAATAAAATATATGTGCAGTTACTTGTGGTACCCAAAATTCACATGCCGTCCTTTCGAACTGCCACTGCATGTCAGGAAATAAGTCAATTACTGGAACAGAATAGTGTAATTACACCATTGCATTATACTTGTTACCCTCTATGCGTATGATTGATATTTATCTATACAACCTGTTTTTAAAATAACTCATACGCAACCGTTTACTGTTTATTGAATACAGAATAATATTCAAAACTATAGAATGAATTTGATGTTGTTAAAACTGCATAATTAAGGAATGCTTTCCTTGTGTTGCTGTTGCTAAAAATATTTATAAGTATTCATGCATACCATAAACAGAATACATTTGCAATCTTAATATTTTAATACTGCATTTTATTAATAACACTGTGCTACAAAAGTAAAACAATAAGAAATATGCAGGAGTTTATTTGTTAATGCATTGCAGTCTACAGTTCATTTTATTTTAAATTTAATTGTTGTTTTCCTATCGAGAATTTTAAAAACTGCAGTAGCAATCACCAACACAAATACAAGCATACCATATACATTGCATTTAAATATTTACTGCCTTAGTTGTATACCCTAATATAAGTACATAAGAAATGAAATCGAATACATAATTTAATTAAAATAACGTAAGCACAATAGAAGGAGCAAAACTGTAAATCTGTACATGTTTCTAAGGAAATATTTTGAGTTGTTTTATTGATTTTATTTTCATTTAAATATTTAAAAGATGTACTTATACTTCAATAGAAATTGCTTAAATGCCTTCCAACACATTTATTTGAAAATGCATGATGAATCCTTGGTACCATTGAATAATAGTATACAGACTTCATAATTGGCCGCCCTCTGTTTATTCTTACACTGTGTTTAAGGCATTCAAACGTACGAAGACCCAAATGGAAGACATTATTTTTACTACTCTACACTGGAACACAACCAGGATTATTGTAAACAAGTTGGCGTTAAAAACTAAACTCTGATAATTTTTTTATATCAGCCATGGGTCTTCGAATTAGATTGTTATGTTGCAGTTCTAAAAGTTCTCTCTTGCAACATACCAGAATTTTATTGTTATTATTGTAGAAGTTTTAAAACAGTTTAAATTTGTTCTTTTGTTTACTAATGTTGGAATATGTTTCAAAGGATTCGAAATTTAAACGTAAAAAAAGAACATGAAAAAAAATGTTGTAAAAGTATGTCCTTTAACAAAAACTTTTAAATTGGTTAACAACAGGGTAAAACATAACAAAAGTGGCTCCAAAAAAAAAAGGTGGCATTACCAAATAAAATATAGTTTTAATCAATGAAAACAAGTAACTACTTTCTGCTGTAACCATTAATTTTTGTCTCGCTATTGCTTTAGTTGGTAAACAACAATCCTTTTTGTCCTTTTAGTTTTGCTTTGTTTTGTTTTCCTGTGTAATTTATATTGCATTTTGCAATTAAATATGACAACTTCAAATCCCCTTAAAAACATTCGAAAAAGAAAATGAAAATATTTCTTAAAACGAAAAGTTTTCTTCTTTTGTTTTATTTTGTTCTACTCTTTATGAAATAAGTTTTACTTCTTATTCTATTACAATAATTTTAATAAAAAAAATTCTTTAAATTACAAAATTCCACATTTATTTGAAAAATAAGCACCAGAATGTCCATGACTTACAAGAAATAAATGTCAACTACATGTTCATTTCATTTACTTGTATTTTCCCCTTTTTTCTTTTAAATTCTGTAATAAATTTTAATTAAAATCATTGTTTATTATCCTCGTTATTAGTTTTCAATCAAAACAAAAATATTCTTCCCCCATTACTGTCGCCTCCTGTTCAATATCCTGTTCATCATTTGTATCAAATTACTGCCGGAAATTTTAAAAAAGCACCTCCTGCTTTAAAAATAAAAAAGGAGACCCATATTTGATTTCAATTAATATGAAATTTTGTTGTTGAAAGTAAATGAGTATCAGCAAAACATGAAGTAAAAATCCAGAAAAAACGAAAGGAGACAAAAAAAATTCAGGATTTTTGTTACCCAAAACTAGATTTTCTAAGAAAATTTAATTTTTCTTTTTTATTCAACTGAAATTCAAATCAATTTGCAATTTTTGTTAAATATTTAAAAATAGAGAAAACAAATTATGCAGAGCCTAAGCTAGTGGAAGAATAATTCAGTAGAAAATGTCCATTGAAGGTCATAGAAAAAAGCAATTCTAAAAGAAAAATTCATGAAGCAAGCATAAATGGCAGGAAAACTAAGACAACAAGATTTAAAGAGGAAAACTTAAATATTTCATGGTAAGCTTTAACTCATTTTCAAGAATTACTAATATATTTACCTTTGATTTGTATGCTTTATGTCGCAAAAGAATATAAAATTGGTATTCACTTATCAGCTTTTGTAAGATGTGCTTTATTCGAGTTATTATATGGTATATGAGAGTTCCATTAAAAGAACTCAGACTAATTTTATTCCCTACTACTAGGTAGGTAGGTTGGAGTGGTGGCTTTGATACCAAAAGTTCACTTGAGCACTCATAACGGCCCTCTGTGACGGTAAACACAGTCTCTACGGTGACCAATTTCCTCCAAACCAGGGAAGCAGAATATATTGGTCAGCGCAAGGGCTGCATATTAAAGCACGACTAATACACGCTGGAAAACCAGCCCGAAAGTTTGATAAGCGAAGCTATATCCTTGATATTTTCTACTACTACTCTTCTAATTATCTTCTTACTTTTACTTCCACTGCTATCTACACCTATAGAAATTACATTCTTTTTCATTCATATTCTTTTGAAAACAGGCCAAGTCTTTTAGAAATTGAGATTTAGAAGTTCAAGAAGTAGTCAAACTCCGAAGTACTTACTTACTTACTTAATTGATCATTACAACCCTTTAGTCAAGACTACAACCTATAGTCTCACAGTATCCATGTTGTGAATGTCACTCATATTCATTTGAAAAGAGACCAACTCCTTTAGATATTTACACTTAGAAGCTCAAGAAGTAGTCAAACTCCGAAGTACTTACTTACTGTTTACAACTTGATGTAAACAACAACAATTGCTTTTCTTTGTTATTCCTCTGCTTATACCCTTTGCATAAACAATATGAATTACTAGACAATTATTTGACAAACCTTAGAGATCTTCAAACCACACCTACTCTTTTCAAACGCACAGCTTCTTCAGACAAGACTAATTGAACTTCATTAAGTCAGTCGCCTGCTTTGTCTTGCCTATTATATGTCAGGGTCAACAGTCTCATGAATGTTTTTGAAGGCACATGTTTGCGACTTCGCCTTCTCGAAAACTTTATGAATGGAAACATCGTCGTTTACATTTATTATTTTAGTGTTATTTGTATATTTTGTTTACCTTTATTCTGGTAGTTTTGTTTGTGTATTTTTTTATGCTGGTGTTTGTTGTTATATTAAGCAGAACGATAATTTGTAAACAGGTTTGTTTACTGCATTGTTTTGTTTTTGTAACTTTTGTTTTTAATTTCAATGTTAAGCGATGTAAAAGCAAAATACCAGTATCTAGATTTTTCATTTTTATCAGTCCAGCTTTGATTCCTCTTTGAAGCATTACAGAACAGGGGAAATTCCTCATAAGTGTGTCTGCACTAACACCGCAGAGTCATTGCTATTCCTTCATTTTCGTGCCGCAAACTAAAGTAATCATTTCGTGCTGTTGTTCGTGTGAAAACATAAACACAACAGTTGTTAGGACGTTAATTAAATAGTAAGTATTGAAGTACTTAAGGTCCCAGTAGACTAGAAGGCAAGAGTGCTGGCTTATTAGACAAGAGCCCGTAGTTCAAAGCCTTACACCTCAAACAAACCAAATTTGAAATATATAAATATATTTCTCGGCGACTTCCTCTGACCAAATTTTTGCCAAAAAGTCTAGGAATAAAATAAAGTTGCCACGATAAGTAGGTACCGCCATTTCTGATAAAAAGTAACACACATAATATGACCGGTGTGAGAAGCTAGGTTGTAATCCTGACTAAAAAGGTATCGCGCTGCACAAATATCATTTTGTATATTTTATTTATTTTTATTGTTATTTAATTCGATTATTTTTTAATACATATTAAACTTCAAATATTTAAAATTTATTTAATAAATGACAGAAACATTAAATTCTATGACTAGCATTTAAAATTCTTAAACAATATTTAACGTTAAACCTGCATTAATAATTCTCAACTATTTAATTTACAAATAAAACTATTTAATAAAAAAAAAATTAAAAATTTAATATTGTTTTTATTGTATTTACTTTATTTATATATTTTACGTTGTTAGTTATTTTACCAAAAATGCGTTGACAGCAGCTTTAATTAAAATAAAAAAAAAATAATACTGAAAATAATTTAAAATATTTTTGTATATTCAGCAAAGTATCCCACAAGTCCATGATATTTTGTTGTAAATTTTTATTGCTCCCACATCCATTAACGGGCCAATATGCATGTGCAAGTAGTCTGGCCTAAAGGCACTCATTTTAAGATACAATCTAAAAATAAGAAAAACGACATTGGAGAACTAAAATTAACATGTTTTGTTGCACCAGATGGACATCATTAGATTGATTTGCATCAGCATTTGTTTGTCATGTGGAATTTGTTGTTGAATCAATCGATACGTCAGTGCTGCAGCATATGATAACAACACTCTAAAAATAGAAAAAGGAAATAAAATGAATACGAATAATTTAATAGCAATGCTAATATTTTTGTATGTTAAATTTAAATAAATATTTGAAATTGTTTTCAATTTTTCTAAAATAATAAACACTTGTAATAATAGTAAGAGACACAAAGAGAATGAAAGCCTAATATATTGTTACGAAAATGAAAAATCTAGACTACTGGTGTTTTGCTTTTACATCGCTTAACATTAAAATTATAAACAAAAGCTATAAAAACAAAACAATGCAGTAAACAAACCTGTTTACAAATTATCGTACTGCTGAATATTACAGCAAACACCAGCATAAAAAATGTTTAACAAGTAAACAAAGGTACAGCCACAACACTACAATAATAAATGTAAACAACGATGTTTACATGTAAAAACGTAACAATATTATGCTCGTTACAGACCTTTTAATTATTTTAATTACGATGTTTCAAAATAGTATTCAGTTGCTAAACTTAATTGGTAATTAAATCTCTTTAGTCAGAACTTCAATCTAGCTTCTCACACCACCCATGTTGTGTGTATAAATTTCATCCATGAGTTACAGGAATTACAATTTAATATCGACTGTAAACAACAGAATTTGACAAACTTTTTATTCGAAATTATACTTTCTTTTAGAGTTTTTGTCAGAAATCTGCTGAGAGAAAGTCGCTGGAGAAATATTTTTTTATTTCATCTTTTCATATGTCTGGGCTGAGGTTTCAGCCACGGCCTCACATCTAATAAGCTAACACACTACCTACTAGATAAAGGCGACTTTCAAATAGTACTCTACGGCGTAGAGAAGTAACACATCGGCCTTGCTTGTCCGGCTTTAGTTTTCACACTTATTACTTATTTTCAACAATATTTCCTACTGCTCGAATTACCAGGAAAAAGAAAAAAATCTACATAATAAATTGTTTGTATTCTTCTAATAATTTCTACGTTATATTTTTCTATACATTAGTTTTCGTCTTCAAATATTCTTAATTGTAACAGCCTTAAACAACGCTATAACACTTTTTTCAATTTGATAAAAATCCACCTCTATATCTAGACTTTTTTCTTTGACTGTAAATTTTAAAAATCAGTAAATTTATTCATGAATACTAGCGAATTGGGATTGTAAATGAAACTTTATTCCAAGAAACAAACATAGTTTTTTTATTCTATCCTTATGCACATCATGTTGATACAGGATGTTACATAATGAAATAAAAAAATATGATTTTTTTCTCAAGTTAAAAACAATTTAAAAATAATACTTTAAGCTAAATAAACTTCTTTTAATTAAAATTGTAACGTTTACAAAATTATATTTTAAAAATTTTTATAAAGCTTTAAGGAACACACAAGATTTTCTATAGATTTTGATTTTTTCATAAAAGATAATAAAACTTCTACAGACAAACAAATGTTCTTAGTAGACAATAGGACGTCAAGGAAAACATATTTTTTATTGTATATATAATCTGTGTGTGATATCTAACCGCCTATGCTATGCATACAGTATATCACACAGTGGTATGGCCACACACATTTGATGATGAAACAGTTCGGAGTCGACTTTAAACTGTAAGTGCCGCAACTCATATATAAAATTAACACACACGACATAAGTGGTCCCTAGGTCCACAATCCTGACTTGTAATGATCAATTGTATATATTTATAAGTATGTTAATATTTATTTCATAAAGAAAAAATAATTTCAATGAATTCTATCCCTATAAACCATGAGTATTTTTTGGTAAGAGTAATTCACTGGTTGAAAACTTAGATCCTTGTTACACTGCACTCTTCCAATGCACTTCTTTGTGAAATTGAACAAGTAAAACAATACTTTGTGCAAATAATGCTGACACTTTACTGGCAAAAAATGCATGATCTAAGGAGGAATAAAATAGCTATAAATGGAAGACAGTTTACACTGCAATATATCATTTAAGTTATTACAGACACAAACCATGTATTGAAAATATGTAAACCATCTTGTGTCAACCCCAAATTTTTACGATTTTCAGCCAATAATTATTAAATATTCTTTTAATTACACACAAGAAGCTGTAATTCAATGAGAAATTGTTCAATTATAATGTTTTTTTGATGGATCCAATACCGACTCCAGATTGCTCGCAACAGTCTATGCTTTACATAATAAAATAAAAAAATTTGTCGTTCGAAATCGATTTTAAACTATACGTACCCCCACACATGTACAAAATTAACACACACAACATGAGTGATATGAGAAGCTAGGCCGTAATCCTGAAGGGTTTTAGTGTAATATTATTATATTACAAAATATTACTTTTGTTGAGAAATTGCCATTTTGTTACCCAAACCCCACTGTGTATCACTCAGATACATTGTGTATAAAATTTAATTCTAGTGAATCTTTTTTTATTGCCTTCAGTATTTTTCTTATGAATTGTTTTTGTTCGTCTTGTTCTCGTTAATAAACTAATTTATTGAATTATTTTCGAATTTCTTTTATCCTGTTGTATGGTGTATCTTTTGTATTTTCAATATAAGCTTGTTTGACTTTCACTTGCTTGAAATTAAAGTTGTAGTGTTTATTAGTTTTTGTTTCGAATACAATATTCTTTGTTCATATAAATGACTTAAATAGTTACCATAATGGATTGAACATAGAAAAAGTTGATCAAGTTAGACTGCATGAAGCCCTACTCATAACAATTGTAAGAATTGGTAGTAAATATTGTTTTGTAAAGCTACTTGTATACATTGTATTATATATACATATATAAGATATCACTCTAAAAATATAGAACTAAATTATGTGCTATGGAGTAGAGTTGTATCAAGAATAGCATGCATTTAGAAATTATTTTCTATTTATATAAGAAAACCCCCAACAGAAATAAATGGATTTATTCATTTAAAACAATAAAGAAATCCCCCTATCTTTAATACATACAATTTTATATTTTTGCCCGAGGAAGGTGTATGAATGCTATCCAAGGCATATTTTGTCTACTTTGGTTAAACCATAACAGGAAAAAACAGAAGTGAGATTAAATTTAGACCTCATTTTGATAGTTGTGAAAAACAACAAAGAAACTACAATTAACTTAATAAGAAAAATAAAACGTTTTTATGTACGATTACTGAAATTAATCAGGCAAATAATTACACATCAAGTATACGCCCCATGTAAATATTTAAGCATCATAATAGTGGTGAAATGTAAATTGCAAAATACTTGTATACATTCCATAATTATAATGACATAAACATTGAAATTGTTTTTAATAATTAATCAGAATATTAAATAATATTCACGTGTATGCATATATTATTAGTGTGTTTTTTGTAATTTCATTGAAAGTTTAATTTAATTTCTGTTAATTGAAGTACACAAAGTAAATTAAATTTAAAACATATTTTATTTTAAATAATTATTTTTCTAAAGTGTTGTTTTTTTTTATAAAGTATTAATTAATAGTAATTATAACATAATTTTGCTTTATTGCTTTTGTATGTAAATTTACAAATTATTTCGGTATTTTGTATGCCTTTGTGCACTTAATTTAATAGAAGTGATTAAATATGATTTTTTGTTGTTATCATTGTCAAATATTGTTACGTTTTTACATATTAAAACGTTTAAAATATGAGCTCATAGATTGCAAACAAAAATAAAATAAATTTGTGTTTAGTTTTAATTAAAATTCTTTATTATTCGCCACTTTTCACACTTGATGTTAACAGCAACAATTACTTTTCTTTGTTATTCCTCTATTTACACCCTTTGCATAAACAATAACAATCACTAAGCAATTATACAAGAGATCTTTGTAACGGAGATCTACTCTCTTCAAACGCACCGCATCTTCAAAAAAGACTGACTGAACTTCTCTAACTCACTCGCCTGCATTGCCTTGCCTTTTATATAGCAGGGCAGTATAATGAATGTTCTTGAAGGCGAATGTTCGTGGTTTCGCCTTCTCGAAATTTTTATAAATGTAAACATTGTTGTTTCATTATTGTTGTTTGTGTATTTTGTTAACATTTATTCTTGAAGTTTTTGTTGTTGTTTTTTTGTTTACTTGTTTACCATTTTTTATGCTGGTGTTTTCTGTTGCATTTTTGTTAACTTGTTTACCACTTTTTTATGCTGGTGCTTGTTGTTATATTAAGCAGTACGAAAATTCTAAACAGGTTTGTTTACTGCATTGTTTTGTTTTTGTAGCTTTTGTTTATAATTTTAATGTTAAACGATGTAATAGCAAAACACTAATATCTAGGTTTTTCATTTTCGTAACAGTATGTATGTTTATAGTGAGCTACACCATCAGTGATTGTGGTACCGATTACTATCACAAACTATATTCCATTATAGTTCAGTATTACAGTACATAACAAACAGGGACATCAAAAGTTTTTAAATTTTACCAACTTTTTTGTACTGTTATTGGAACTAACGTAACATACATACATACATAACGTACACATAATTGGCTCATGACAACCCTTCAGTCAGGATTACGGCCTAGCTTCTCAACACCACTCATGTTGTGTGCGTTAATTTTATACATGAGTGGCGGGACCTACAGTTTAAAGTCGACTCCGAACGACAGATTTTTTTTGAGAAACTTTTCATGGCAATTTTTACTCTCAGAGTTTTTGCCAGAAATCTGCTGAGAGGAAGTCGCCGAAGAAATACTTTTTGTATTTTGTTTTTGATGTCTGGCCTGGGATTCGAACTCGGGCCTTTCGTCTAATAAGCCAACACACTACCTACTAGACCACGGCACTAACGTAAACTCCTTACAAATCGCTTTAGATTTGAGAGTAGCATATTTCCGAGGAAGACAAATTCTTGAAGATAGTTTGTCATCGAAATGCTTACCCTAGTTTTTCTTCCAAGCAGAACCATTAGCAAAGAAAGTACTTCTTCTGCTCTCTAGTAAAAACCGCCTCTACAGTCGTAAAAGGTGTGTTGCGCTTAGATATACGCTTAATCATACAGTGTCCCCAGGAATTATATTCTTAAGGAACCTTGTTAAATTCTAAAGGGAAGTCAATTTGATCTGACACCATTTGAATGCCAGGTCCATTTCGATATACCGAAACCTCAATTCAAGAACCCAGAGAGCTCTGATTTTTATTCTATCAGAATATGCTAAAACATTCTAAATATTCTTGCAAGTATGCACCTAAGTGGCAATATCAGATCTCTTACGTTGAGTTTTCTCCAGAAGTCTGTTTTCTATAAAATTCAATAATATAGTCGGGAATGGAAAATTCGCTGCACAACTGCAGCTAGATGTTACTAATCGAAGCTTCAATATCTTGTTCTCAACCCATTCTCGCAGCCATATCTATGTAGGTCTTCGCTTAAAAATGTTTGCACGTGTCAGGACATCTGACAGAGGAAATGACAATTCGATTTCGTCAGATAACTATAATTTATTTTGAGCCTGTTGGCTACACAACCTATTCCCTTCCCCATTATAGTTCCGGCCACTTTCTATAGAATTATGCAATGAGCAATACGTCAGGTCTATCTATATCCAACAGAATTTTGTAAGTCTAATAAAGATTTATTAGAGAGAGGTTTGGTGAATATGAGGTAGTCACACCCTTCTGTGCGTTATTCAGAATCTCTACCCCCAACATGATACATCCAGTGCTCAATGTAAGCCTTAAGACCACATCTATAAATAAAAAAGTCATTTCGTTTCGAAAACTTTCCTTTACTTTCTACTACACTGAGATATCCGGCCTACTTCTCAACTTAATCTTTGTCGAATTAATCCCCAATCTATTCTCGTTAGCTCATGCTTGCAGAATACTAAGGGAAGAAATATTCTCCCAAATAAGAAATGCAAAATCATCAAAACCAATGAGTCTTGAAAGCATTTTGTCTACCACAAGGTTTTATACTTATATCGCATTATATTTATAGACACTGTAACGCATTTAAATTCAAACACTGTCTGAGTCTTTGTTTTCATGCGTTACATCTTTTTGTAATGCAAAACAGGCTTCTTTTTATAATGTAAAGAATTTTTACGCTCTTCCCTTCTTTTGCAATACATTCCTATTCAATGATGAGGTCATACATTGATTTACTCATTTTTCATACCTGTTTTTGGAAATCAAAAGAAAACACCGCACAATTGTTTTATGTTACATTCTTCTGCTAAAAGTGTTGCCACCTTCAACTTATACGCACAAGTTCTGGACTAGTGAAGCCTTCTGTAGACTTTTATATCAAAAATTTGTACAATTTGGCAATTGTTTAACCTTTTGCGTCAGTCAAATGCCACATCAAAAAAAACAACAAAACTGCAAAAATATAAAAACAAACCAAAAGGGAATACAATTCAAAATGGGAATACTATTGTACTCATATGCAGACATTTAAGTGAATTTACGTACGTATGACTTTATATGTGTGATATGAATGTTACCACCCAGCGAGCATTTATAAGAGCTTCTAATCTTACGTGGATTTGTAAAGGGGGTCAAACGAATTCTGATAAAATGTTAAACAAATACCAATCCAAAGAGGGAAGACGTTGAGTAGCAACTAGCAATCCAATGAACCTTCTGCGCAGAAAATTTAACCGATGAATGGCAAAATAGAGGAAATTAATCTGTCGTTTGAGAAAAAAAAGGACTCGGTTAAGCTGACTAGAGATACATCATGCCACAATGCTAATATGAGGTGCTAGAAACGATGAAAATTTTATTCGAAAGGAGATGTAGGAGGAGTAGGAACAAAAATATTCTCGAATAGCCAATATGCCCTTAGCAGCTAAGCAATTCCAACCCGTTAACCCGAAATCAAATTTCATACTTTGAAATGATACAACGGACATCATTACACAAATGAGGTTGAAAGGATCTCCCTCGTATCATCTTCTTTCAGCAGAAGTCCACTGAAAAAGGCATAATTAACCTCAATTGAAGTCGCAGTAGTCTATTAGAGATAGCGTGATTCATTCACTGGCTCAGATATCTCAAATATAACGAAATACGAACAAAGTATTTCTATCGCTGACTTCCTCCCATCAGATCTGTGGCAAAAGCTCTTAGGCTAAAATTGTCATGAAAAGTTCTTCAAAATCTGCAGTTCCAGGGCCCGCCGCTCAAGGATAACATTAACTCAGACAACATGCGTGGTGTGAGACGCTAGGTTGTAGTCACAGCTAAAGGATTGTAATGACCAATTAAGTAAGTACGAATAAGAATAATTCTGTTGGCATCGACCTTTACGAAACGATACACATATTTGGTCTTAGGAGAGCGTATTATACTTTAAAATTGGATAAAGTAAGCTTGAGAATATTTTCAGTCATTTGCATGTTAAAAGCCACTTTTAGGTTCCTGTACAGGATGACTATATGCGATACTAGTGCCTGCAGATTATGCAGTGTGGAAGACAAGGCGGTAGAGCACTGGATCGAGTGTATAGCACTGAGGCATATTAAATGCTACTTGCAATTGTCATATACGTTGGGTATACAGAACTTGCTCACATTGCTAAATAAGTAGCTGGTCTGGGCTCTTGACCTCCACAGGAACCCTGTGCATGACAAGGGGATGCGCAATACATTCTATGCGAAAAATTCCAACGATTTGTCATACAAGGCCGCCAATAATCTATGCCTCTATAGAGAATACTTCAATGAAAAAGTTTAGTTGGATAAGCCTCAGTTTTGTAGTTGGTACCTGAATATAATAATACTTACTTAGCTTTGGCTTCTCCTACATATTGTTACGTATTACACAAAGACATACAACGATCTCGTTGCAAGTAAACCAACAACATTAGTATGAAAGAAAAGGGATAGACAAGTAAGCGAAAGTGCAACAACAAGCAATGTGTACAAAATACACAAACAACAATGAAGTCGCTATAGAATTCCCGAGAAGGCGAAACACCGAGCTTTCTACTTCAAGAACCTTCATCAAACTGATTACGTAGGCATATAAAAAGGCAAGACAAAGAAGGCAACGAGTAGTAAGAATTCAGTCAGTCTTGTGTGAAGACGCGTTGAGTGTGAAGAGAATAGTCGAGGTTTGAAGATCGCCGTTGAAAAGATTGCGTTGTAAGCAAAGAATAATAGCGAACAAGCAATTATTGTTGTAATCGTCAAGTTGCATATGATGGCACACAAAAGTTGTACGAACAACAAAGAGTTTAATTGTAACTAAGCACATATTTATTTTTATTTTAATTGCAATCAACGAACTCATATTTTAAACGTTTTTAAAAAGGTAAAAACGTAACAATATGTTAAGAAGATAACGTTATCAACGTTCAAAAATTTATTCTTTTACTCAATCAAATTCTACTCTTACGCCACTAACAAATGAGTCCATTCAGTTGGAAATAATTGTGCCATGAGTTCACATTGATACATATTGACGTGACAGCAATTCAATAAAAAGCGTCAACAAAAAGAATTCGAAATAATTCCAATTAAAAGAGTTTGTAGGGTATAAACCGCATCTCCCTTGGCACTCTAATTAATTTTTTTTTTGCATTAAAAAAACATGGAAATTTTGAAACAAAAAAAGGCAGACACTTTTAAAATTCATAATGCATGCAACAACAAAAAAAAACATCATAAAACCAAACTTTTTATGTTTTTTTTGACTTTTTTTGGTCGCTGATTTAAATATGAAAACTTAATGGATATTGTTGTAGTTGTAAAAACAACAAAAACTTTCGTTTTTTTTTGGAATTTATTTTATCGTTAAAATATGTCATCGAATAAAGCAACAACAGCAACAGCAACAACAACAAAACATGACAAATTTATTGAAATTTTATTTGGAAAAGAAAAGATTTATTTGACTGAAATATTTGAAATGTTGATGTATGGCGTCAATGCCGTTGATATATGTATGCCCAGTGGGTTTAAAGTGAAATACAAAAAAAAAAGTCATTGTAAAGTAAACATTTAGGCAGACATTTTGCCTTAGGTTTCGCCATTAAAACTTGTTGAATGTAATAGAAGGTCGTTAACTGATACACTGAAAGCTAGTGCTTTACTCAAAAAAAAGTGTCCAGTTGCTTACGTACGCTGACGACTGTGACATCGTAGGACGTACCAAGGGAGATGTTACTGTTGCCTTTAGTGCTATTGAAAGGGAGTCTACTAAGATGGGTCTGGCAGTAAATTAGGGCAAAGCGAAGTATACGTTGTCGACAATTCCGATAGCCGGCCGATAGCTATACTTTTGAAACAGTCAAGGAATTTATTTATCTTGGCTCTGCCGTTAACACCAAAAATGATGTCAGTCTGGAGATCAAGCGTGGGGTCTCTCTTACCAATAGGTGCTACTATGGACTCAATAGGCAATTGAGTACGACAAAACTAATACTCTGCAAGACGCTCACCCTACCCGTGCTTCTTTATGGCGCAGAGGCATATTAAGCACTGATGCAGTAGCCTTGAGAGTATTCGAGAGAAAAGTCCTACCTAGGATCTTCGGTGGTCTAGTAGGTAGTGTGTTGGCTTATTAGACGAAAGGCCCGAGTTCGAATCCCAGGTCAGACTTAAAAACGAAAATATGAAAATATTTCTTCGGGGACTTCCTCTCAGCAGAATTCTGGCAAAAACTCTGAGAGTAAAAATTGCCATGAAAAGCTTCTCAAAAAATCTGTCGTTCGGAGTCGACTTTAAACTGTAGGTCCCGCCACTCATGTATAAAATTAACGCAAACAACATGCGTGGTGTTGAGAAGCTAGGCCGTAATCCTGACTGAAGGGTTGTAATGGCCAATGTATGTATGTATGTATGTATGTATGTATGTATGTATGTATGTATGTATGTATGTAGGATCTTCGATGCAGTGCGAGTTGGCGATGATCCAACAGCGAACTGTATGACCTCCTCAACGACATAGACGTTGTGCTGCGCTGGCTTGGTCATGTCGTTCGAATGGAGGTGGACGCTCCGGCGGTTGCGGGTTCTGCGGAAGTCGGTGAAGAGGAATACCTTGTATCCGTTGGAAGGATCAAATCGAGGAAGCCCTGTCATCGATTTGTGTGACTAACTGGCGTAGGCTCGCAAGAAGCAGAGACGCCTGGAAGGATGTGTTGCGGCAGGCCGAAATCTGTTAATCGGGTTGTTAATGGCCAATTATGTAAGTAAGTAATTGCTTTGCTACTACAATTCAAAGAAAAGTTATTTGAGTTTCGTTACATGATATCTGGAAGTAGACCTGAGGCCGCGGTTCAAACTCCAGGTCAGACAATCTTCAGCAAAACAAAATATGAAGAAATATTTTTTCGGCCACATCCCCTCAGCGGATTGCTGGCAAAAACTCTGAAAGTAAATAAAAGTGCCATGAAAAGTTTCCCAAAAAATATGTCGTTTGGAATCGACTTTAAAGTGTAGGTCGCGCCACTCTTGTATAAAATTAACACACTCAACATGAGTGGCGTGAGTAGCTAGGTTGTAATCCTAGCTGAATGTATTTTGTTTACGATATTCCCTTTCGCGCCAAAGTACTCGCATGCTGACACCACAGCATTCCATTTCAGCTGAAATTCATTTAGACCACATACACCATAACAAATGTATTGATTGACGAAAAAAGCTGCCAAATATTTCATATTAAATCTCGTGATAACTTTCTTCTCCACATTTAACAAAAGACTTGCAAATGTTAATAGAAATTATAAAAAAGTTCCTTAAAGATTAATTTGCGAAAAACAAAACAAATTAGTAAAACTTTACCAAACCGAATTAAGTCAATCAACCAAGTCAACCAATCAATGAGTCAGACAGCAAGAAATTAGGTGCCATAAAACAAAAGAAAAAAATGTGTCTCGTGTCTAGACATTTAAGCAGCATTTGCACATTTAAAATAACTTCTGTTTATGTTCTCAGATTAAAAAGTTTCGCTTTTAATAAGATATCAATCATTCAATCAATCAATCAATCAATAAGCCATGCTGCATGAAAACCTAACAATATTCCACAAGTAGAATAAGTTTGCCTGTGACTTAAGAAAAGTTGGTGTGTGACATAAAAATTAGAACAATTTACACCAGCAGGTCATTTCTTTAAATGAGTAGCGTAGATATGCTTATATCAAGCACAGCTTTCTATCAAGCATATATTAGTCATGAGTATGTCCTAATTAGCAGGATTATTTAGGTTCAAAAAATATAAAGAAATACTCATTTGTGTAGCAATTAATAGACTTGTCTTAAATTAAACAATTGAAAAACACTTGGAAATATAAAATCTTTATTTAATAAGGACATTAAATGACAACAATAGCAACAATACTAACAGTAGACAATATTACCCCCAATAAGTATTATTTTGTCTTGTTCTCTTTAGAACTTAATTCTCCAGGCGCATGGAATGTTGTTGAACTTTATTTCAATGTCATAATATTTTTATATTGTGTAGACAGAAAAGGATATCACATCCTGGAAATTGAATTAATTTTGTTACACGTTTAACCTTCTGTCAGTGCATAGTAAATTTTACATAGTCTGTGCATGGGGTCAACCTGACCCCACATATATTTAAATGCATTTTCTAAGCTTTTTGTTAAAAAATAGTCGTTTCTATTGATATTTATTAATGAAAAAAAAACTTATTTTATTCAGAATATATAAGATTGACATTAAGATAATTTAAATTATATTATATTACATAAAAAATTAGCCAGATGCATCGTCTGACATGATTTCGTTGTTTTCTTCTTCAAGGGAATCCATTACTTCTTCGTTGACACAGTTTATGCAAACGGTTTTTATATGTGTTGTGCAAGAAGGCTGATTGCAGACATAACATCTTGTTCCTGTTTTTTTATCAGCGGATCGAGGGCAAATGTAACATCTTGGTCGCTTACTGACAGATCTATTCGCCGCTGTTCCTTCAGTTGTTGTGCTCTGTCTTATGTTTATTATATCATATCCAATTTGATGAATAGCAATTTTAACATTTTTTTTCAGTGCCCGTGGGTTTGATAATCGGTGCAATATATGATCATTTACCAATTGCATAGCCAGCTCCTTCAAAAAGATTTTACGTTCATTGTTTTTCCGCTGAATATATAGTTGTGGATTAGCACATTTGTACAGATTATAAGCGGCTATACCTGCGATATCAATCATATTAAAAAATAGAACCATTGGCCATCGTTTGGTCTTTCTCTTGCAGGTATAGGTACGAACTAATTTGTCGAGTGTGTCAACACCTCCCTTTGTTTTATTATAGTCCAATATTATGTTGGGTTTATTCGTATCGAGGTCAACAATATCATCATTGTGTAGAGTGGATAGTAACAATACATTCTTGTTTGGCTTCGGAACATAACTTACCAAAGTCAGATGGTTGTCGAAGCAAAATTTAGAAGAATTCACGTCTCGCTTCTTAATTTCGGCCTTGTTCGTAAATTATTTAGGTAGATCTGGTTTATTTGAGCGAATTGTTCCAATTATTGTTGTTTTTTTCTGCAACATTTGTTCTGCTAATGGACAGCTTGTAAAAAAGTTATCCATCGTAATAGTTCGTCCTTTATTGATATATGGTGTAGATAATCGATGAACTAAATTTAATGCGTAATCAACCGAACGTATCTCATTCGGTTGTTTGCCTACATAAACTTCTGCTTTCAATGGGTACGAATTCAACGCATCGCAAATCCAAAAAATCTTAATCCCGTACTTGCCTGGCTTTGATGGTATATACTGTCTGAATGAACATCGGCCACGAGTTAATACCAATTGTTCATCTATAGTTAAGAATGATGATGGTTTATAAGGTCCTTTGATATTTGCCAAAAACATATTCCAAACATCACGGAAAGCTGCTAGCTTATCTTCCTTCAAACGTTCTGCTCTAGTCTGATAATTGTCGAAGCGCAGGAATCGTAAAAGCTGCTGCACTCTTTGTAATGACATTGCAGCCCGATAAAAAGGACGATTGTCTAGGCGGTACAATTCATCCAATCTTTCGTCCCAGTTTTTATGAACACCAGCGTATATAAGTATACCAATCAGGGCATAAATTTCATTTGAATTTGTATCATACCAAATACGTGCAGGGTTACTATTTATAGTGTAGAAATGGCGAGCTTTTCTATTTGTTTCGGCCACTATTACATTTATTAATGTCTCTGGAACTAATTTTTTGAATGCGGACAGATGAGTATTTATATTTACAGCTGTTTCTGCAGAAATTCCTTGTCGTTCTCTCAAGATCTGAAAGTCGCGAACTCTGGTTACATTTGGTGGACTTGCTCTCCATTTTCTTTTGTACTTTTTATTTTGCGCGTAATACCAAATTCCTTCTTCTTCCACTTCAGGTTCCTCATCAGTTTCAATATTTTGTACTTCTTGTTCTTTACCAGTTTCTATATTTTCTTCTTCGTTTTCTATATTTTGCAATTCAACAGCAGCTTCATCTGCTGCTAAATCACAATCAGAAAAGTCACTATCAATGTTATCATCTGCTACCTCTTCCTCATCAGATTCGGTAATGCTATCGAAAAGATTTCGAATATCCTGGCTATTTTGTCTTTTTAGGGCCATCTAAATAACAAAACAAATTATTATATGCATAGAAAATTACACTACATAAAGTAACCAAAAAAATATATATACTCACCTTATAATAATAGTTATTTATGTGAATATATTTATAATTATTACAGACAAATAAATTTATAATAAAAACACCTCTATTCATATGTGTTGAATAGAAAACACTGAATGTTTTCTATTTTCAATTTTTGCATTTGAAAAAGAAAGAACTTCAATATATTGTTACACGGGAAATCCCCTAAAACACAAAGAAATTTAAAACTAAATACAAAATGCATAACAAAATAATTGTTACACGGGAAATCACCTAAAACACAAATAAATTGCTAAACGGGAAATCACCTAAAACACAAAGAAATTTAAAACTAAATACAAAATGCATAGCAAAATAATTGGGGTCAGATTAACCCCAATGCACCAAAATATGCTTGACTTGCTTAAAACTGTCGTAGCTTAGTCATTTATAATGTTTTTTCGATTATTTTTTTTGCAATGTGTGAGTTAAACATTAGTTGAGGCTTATCTAGTTGCTTGGTATAGTAAGTTGGTGTAAAACCTTATTAAATCACTTTTGCAAAGACTGGGGTCAATTTGACCCCTATGCACTGACAGAAGGTTAAACTGTTTTTTATTTTTTCTTAAAGAAAATGTAATTTCACCGAGGCAAAAACTAAACAGGAAATGTATTCAAATACGATTGATTATTTCTCTTCTACTTAGTACGTCAATTGCTGTTGTGGAAATGCCAAAAATTCGAAAAAAGGTTTCTATATTTCACCTTGAATCGACTAAAAAAATGGACAACACTTGCAAACTATGGAATTTTTTATTATCAAAATGCGAAATGCATGAAAAATGTGGATTTTTCACCATGAACCTGTGACCTTCAACATTAGCGAAGACGCTCATTTTTGGTTCAATTCGTACGTCAACCAACAAAGTTGACAAATTTGGTGGACTTTAAACTTATCTGACAAATGGTTTCAATGAATGATTGAAGAGTAGCCAAATGCGGTTCAGTAGCTGTCATTGCATCTTGGAAGATGCACTTCGCGATTGGTGGACTTTGATCTTGGCTGACAAGAGGTTTCAAGAAGATGATGCCATGACCTGTTAAGAGACAAGCTTAGACGAGTTTGAGGAATTAATTCCAGATTTTAAAGTAGGCCATTGACAGCCTGCCCTGTATGCTGGTGTGCGGATACATTAAGTTTCTCATGTACATGTCTTAGCTGACAGAATTTCCAGCTCCGGAAAACAATTTTACAGCTGTCATGGGTAAAATACCGCCCAAAATTTTCAAAAAAACAAAGTTGGAGATCACGACAGTACAGTTAAAAAATCATCCATTATAAGGAGTGTGCACGAAAAAATTTGAATAAACTTTTAGGCTCATATCTATTACAGTAATTGACGAAAATAATTACCAAAGCTTTGCTTTTGTTATTCATACATACATACATATATAATTGATCATTACAACCCTTCAGTCAGGATTACAACCTAGCTTCTCACACCACTTATCTGGTGTGTGCTAATTTTGGTGGGACCTACAGTTCCTAATGACAGATTTTTGAGCAACCTCTTTCATGGCAATTTTATTTTACTCTCAGAGTTTTTGCCCGAAATCTGCTAAGAGGAAGTCAGACGTAGGGTTTCAATCTAGGCCTCATGTCCAATAAAACACTACCTACTAGACTACGGCGACTTCATGGGGCAAATTCGGGCTCAAGTGTTGGAAAAAACATATCAAAGTTGAAAATCCCGGGAGTACTGTTAAACAATCATGCAATATAAGGAGTGCGCATGAAAAAATTTAGACAAACTTTTAGGCACGTATCTATTACTGTAATTAAAAAAAATAATGAATTATTGATTTGGTTTCCGAAGTAAAGGTTATCATTCTAACGCACTTACATACCCTTGGATTATGTTTTTGTATCAGGTACTATAAGTTGGAATACATTCATACATACAGACATAATTGGCCATAACAACCCTTCAGTCAGGATTACGGCCTAGCTTCTCACACCACTCATGTTGTGTGCGTTTATTTTATACGTGAGTGGCAGGACCTACAGTTTAACCTCGACTCCAAATGACAGATTTTTGAGAACCTCTTTCACTGCAAATTTATTTACTCTCAGAGAGTTTTTACCAGAAATCTGCTGAGAGGAATTTGCCGAAGAAATATTTTTTTTTTAATATTTCGCTTTTATGTCTCTCCTGGGATTTGAACCCTGGCCTTGCATCTACTAAGTCAACACACTACCTACTAAACTACGGCGAATTCCTGTCCGAACAGAATTTTATTACTTTCCAAATTTTTCACAGCAAAAAAAATTACGCCACAGAACAGAAAACTGTACTTTATCTTCCCATTAACTTAACATAACATTTTATTCATAAACTTATAAAAATTTAATCATTTAACACTCACATATAATTATTTGAACCGTAAATACTATTAAAAAGGAAGAAAAATCTCATAAAGTGCAGCCTATTGAATACAACTTTCAATTCAATATGCTGACTAACGCCCGTCGCTTTGATTCTATCTTCAATCAAAGTAAATACTCATGCATCACATTAGGACCAGCAAACATTTAAAATATTTACTTAAACAAACGCATACTCATACACAAGCACACTGTACTCGTACAAGTATTTGTTTAACATTCCACTTCATCTCGTACAACAAGCAAGCTATTTGACACAACAAAATCTCTTTAAATTCCAGCATGTGCCAGAGAGTACGTACGTACGTACGTAACAGAGAACAGAAAATATTTACTCTGCTTCTGTGTGTGTGTATATATATTAGCGAGAGAGAGAATGAGGATGGAAAGGATGATGGAAGAATAAATCATTTATTATGCTAATGACGCTCAAGGTTCTAGTAAACAAGCCATAGACAAACATACAAACAGACAAGCAAAGACAAACAAATACATGATGGCGCTATGCACATACTCTAACAATTTTCCCCCTTTTATTCTCTATTGTTCACTAAACATCCATTGTCAACATAAATGTTTAGACACATAACACACATACCCATGCACATACATACAATTTTGTAATCATTTGCAAATAGTAATACATACACATGTACACGATATACCCACACACACACACACAAGTAAATTTATGTGTTTATGCCTATAAATTAATGCCTTTAGATTCATCAGCAAATTTTTATTACAAGAATTCATTTCAATGGAGGTTCGTGTCTTGCAGATATTTTATGATGATGATGATGTTTAATGCAGCAAAACTAGATTATTTTCTATTATTATAAGTAATGATGCGTATCTAGTAATGCATGGTAATAAAATAAAAAAAATTTGTTAATAAACTCAACAGGAAATCAAAGCATATAAAATATTTACAACCACACAATTAAATTACCACTCAATTAGATGTTTCTCCGACATATCTGTAGTCGCTAGGATGTGGTGTGTTATAACCCAAAAATTATATGAAAGCTAGGGAAGCTATGGAAAAAAATGTTCTCCCTTTCTTTAGGGAACACCTCATTAATCTTCAAATTGTTAGAAAAATTTGTCATACCAATGTTTGAGTCAGGATTACGATCTAAGTTCTCACACCACACACTTAGCCTATAGTTTAAAGCCGACTCCGAATGACAGATTTTTTGTGAAACTTTTCATACGTACATACATAATTGGTTATTATATCCCTTTAATCAGGACTACGATCTAGTTTCTCACACCACCTATGTTTTCTACATGAGTGATGAGGCCTGTAGTTTAAGGTCGATTCCGAACGACAAATTTTTGAGAAACTTTTCATGACAATTTTTATTTACTGTCGAGTTTATGCCAGAAATTAGCCGAGAGTCAGTCACCGAAGAAATATTTTTTTTCATATTTCGTTTTGTTAAAGATGTCTCGCCTGGAGTTGGAACCGTGGCCTTTCGTTCAATAGACAATGTTCTACCTACTAGGCTACGGCGACTTCACTTATTACAATTAAAAAAATGTTCGTATCATATTTGAATCAGGTAAGCCTCGATCTAAGATCAAGTTCTATCATCTGTCTACTTGATATTTATACTCTCCAAATATTTAGTCTAAAAAGCATCCTTTAATTCACGCTATAAATGATACCATCGATTCCGGATAGCATTCGAACGAGTCAGATTCTATGCAGGCCCTTTGATTTCTATAAAAACCTTGATGACCCCTGGATAAGGCTCTTAAGCTTGGAACTCTCTTTCAAACTGAGAGACATCCATGTGTGATCGAAAAGCCAGAACAGCAGCTCGGATGTCAAAGCAAATACAATACGCCTATGCGATACGACTAGAGATAGTATCGAATATGTGTTTCTAATGGACAAGATCTTGAACTATTTCAGAGGCTGTAGTAATGATCGACGTACACATTTCATATTTAAGTCATCCGTGCAGAAGTTGTTGCTGTGATCATCTCGAAAATATTATCGTAGTTAAGTTTGAGGGTAAAGTAAACGTTTGTAGAAAGTTAGCTGAAAATATTCAATTGACCGTATACCTTATGAGACTGTGGATAAACACCCTTCAAAAACGAAATATGAAAATAAAGATGTGAGTTCACGGATCACGTCAGACATCTCGATCAAATCGAGATATGAAAAATATTTCTCTGGCGACTTTCTCTCAGAGTTTTTTCCAGAAAATTTAAGAAACTGAAGAGTTTCTCAAAAATCTGTCGTTCGGAATCGACCTTAAACTTTAATATTAACACACACAACATGGGCGGTGTGAGAAGCGATGTTGTAATCTTAACTAAATAGTTGTAATATTCAATTATGTAAGTAAATATACCCTAGTATTCCACGTCAAGGACATGAGTCTCACTGCTCTTAATACTTCTAATACTCATATAACCGCATTTATTCTGATGTTTATCGCTTTCTCCATAGTCAGCAACCATAACAACCGAAACCGTCCAAGCAGTGCTACGCTACAAAAATTTAAACATAATCTCCTCTAATTTAGAGTTCTTTTTTAGGTCCACATGGTCCCTTCTACATCATCAGTATCAACGGTTTCCAAAAGCTGATCCATGTGTGCAAATCTATTTCGTTTAACAAACCATTTATTACTAAATACTTGTCTACAGCTGTAGGTCTTGTTTTACATGTTTGTGTGGTAAAACAAAAAACTTTACAACAATAAAATAATAAAAGAGATAAAAAATACTTTGTTTGTAACGATAATCTATTTTGCAGAGAAACCTGGCCTGAGGCAAACTGGGAAAAAAATTCTCTCTATCAGATTTATTCTGCTCTTGCACCAAAAACCAACCAACAACAAATGCTTTACAAAATCACAACAAAAGTTACAAAATAAAATGGAAAACTTTCGCACATGCAAGAATGTAATCTTCTTGGACATCAACAGTAACATACCACATGTATACAACATACTGTACATGCCACATTGGCTATGGTGGTGGGTCAGAGATCAACTACAATATGCTTACCGAGGTGAGCAGAAAAGAAGAGAGCAAATGAATACAAAAAAAAAAAGAAAGAAAGAAACACGTTCGCACAAAAATGATGGACATCTTGCCAATTCAGATAATGCAGCAGTATAACTGCAACACCAACACACATTTGTTGGTTGCCTTGCCTTGTATTTTATTTTCTCATCGAAATACACTCAAAGTGTGTGAATATGTAGGAAGAAGGTTGTCCATGTGCATGGCTGTCCTTGATAATGAATTTTTAAAGGAAAAAATTTTAGAACTTTCTCATGATGGAATTTGTTTCGTTCTAATTGACTGAGTTGTCGTCAATTAAATATTTCGGCAAGTATTTTAGTATTTTTTTTTTTAATTTTAAATAAAAAAACAAAACATGTGTCAAATTTAATAACAAACTTCTTCAAACAATAGAAAATATAAAGAAAATTCCCCTACTACTGCTAACAAGATTTCACTTTTCATTAAAACTTTTTTCTAAAATTTTAATTTCTTAATCTCATTAATGTTTTCTACTGGCTTCTTAGCACAGAATTTAATTGCTTTTCCATAATTATCTCCAAATAAGAATGGGAAAAACGAAAAGAAAAGAAAAAATTACCATAATTTTCTTAACTTCTCAAAAAGAATTCCAAAAAAAATTAAACGGCTTTTGTAATTAAGTATAAAAACGTTAAGAAAGGTAGCCAAACAAGTGCGAAGATTTTTCAAAATCATAATTAAATTTGATTTCTTTTAAAGAATTGTTTCTTTATATAAATGCCTGCAAGCAAAAATACAAATTAATTTTAATCTCATTGAGCAATTACACACGAGAACAATTATGTATGCTGGCACAAAATGGCAGCTTGTAGGCAAGAGAGGTGAGGTGAGTGGTTTTTTGCTGGCATAATTTTTCAACCAGCTTCTACCCCGCACGTTACGTTTATAAAACAGCAGGTTCAGAAATTTTTTTATATAGAGCTAATACACACAAAGCAGAGTGCATGTATACAATTTTATGCCAGATGAAATTGTTTCGTGTGTGACTGAAAGAACAAAAATTGTGCGACTTAAAAAATATTGTCGTGTGTGATAGCACATTGGAAACTGTTTGTTTGTTTGAGCAACATTTATAGAGAATTTCGTTTTTTATTCAATTCATATACGATTTCAATAAACAGAGGGTCTATTATAAGGGGTTTGGACCACCCTCCACATACCCTATTAGGCACGATGGTAATTATGAGCCATACCTTATCGTTCAGTTTTTTCTTTCTCGACTTAATTTATCATTTCTATGACAAATTCAATCATGGATAGGTATAGAATTGAGCAGCGGCTTAAAATTGTTGAAGTCTTTTAGCAAATTGGCAGTTCACATCAAACAGCATTTCGTGCAGTTCATGATTTCAGCTATAATAGTTCAAGAAGATGTCCATTAAGGACACATATTCGCTACTATCTCTAGTGGAATCGCATAAGCGCTGTATTAACATCCAAGCGGCTGTTCTGGCTCTTCGATCACACATGAATGTCACTCGATATTCAAAAATAAATATCCTTAGCCCGGGATCACCGGAGGTTTTATAGAAATGAATGGGCAAGCGTAGAATTCGACTCGTTCGAATGCTATCCAGAATCGTTGCTACCATCTATAGCTTAAAGTAAACGAGGCATTCTAGACTATTATTTGCGGAGGACAGAACTTAGATCCTATAGGATTTCTTGACTTACCTAGCCCAAATATAATAAATGGAATCATCGTAGTCTAGGTAGTGTATTGGCTTATTAACCCGTATGTGCCCAACTTTTTTCTCGTAAAAACATGAATTTTTTGTATTTATTGGAATCTGTATGGTATACCACACAGCTGCTCAAAATCTTACCATTTTCAAAATGGGGCGATAAGCACATATGGGTTAAACGTACGGCCCTGGTTCAAACCTTAGGTCAGACCTTTCCAACGAAACGAAAAATTAAAAAAATATTCCTTCGGCGACTTCCTCAGCAGATTTCTGGCTAGAACTTTGAGAGTAAATAAAATTACCATGAAGAGTTTCTCAAAAAATCTGTCGTTCTAAGTCGACTTTAAACTTTAGATTCTGCTACTCATGTATAACATTAACGGCTACAACGTAAGTGGTGTGAGAAGCTAGGTCGTAATCCTAACTGAAGGGTTGTAATGACTAATTATGTATGCATGCGTAATAGAACAAATGTGTCTACGATTTCGAGAATTGTGCAGAAATTTCAGCAAATCGGGTCTGTGGGAAATGTAGGAACTCCTGTAACTGCTCGCCCAGTTCGTTCTGAAAACATTGTTGTGACAGAAGAGCTGTTAACCTCAACTCGTCGTTCTACACAATCATTAAACATCTCACGAACCTCACTGATACGACTGTTGAAAAAAGATATGTATTTACATGCTTACAAGGTTCAATTGATTCAAGAGCTGAAGCCTACTGACCATTTCAAGCGTCATCAATACATCGAACGGATGGTTGAAGAGACAGATATATGGTGACTTTACAAAGAAAATCAACTTCAGCGATAAGATACACCGTCACTTCACTGGATTCATTAACAAGCAGACGGGACGCACTTGGGCAAATGAGAATGCCTGAGTGATTGTTGAAAACCCCATGCGTCCACAAAGAGTATCTGTTTGGTGCGGTTTGTAGGCTGGCGGCGACTTTGAAATTGAGACCAACTAGGCAATTAACGTGAATGATGTGTCGCCGTAGTCTAGTAGGTGATGAGTTGGCTTATTAGACCTAAGGCCGCGGTTTAAACCCCAACACTACGAAATATGAAAAAATATTTCTTCGGCGACTTCCTCTTAGCAGATTTCTTGCAAAAATTCTGAGAGTAAATAAAAATTCCGATGAAAAGATTCTCAAAAATCTGTTGTTTAAAGTCGACCTCAAACAGTAGGTTCCGCCACTTGTAAATAAAATAAACACACGCAACATAAATAGTGTGAGAGGATCAGTTGTAAACCTGACTGAAAGGTTGTAATGACCAATTATGTATGCATGTATCATGTTCACTATCGCAAGAAGATAACGGACTTCATGTGGTCAAAAATTAAGGATAGGACGATATGTTGTTTCAATAGAAACCATTTGCCACATAGCCAATGAAGCTGATTAGGTTACATTAGCAGACGTCTCAATGGGCATAGCTTACTTGGGTTTCGTTGTCTTCCTTCATTTTTTTTATATCTTCTGGTTGGCATGTCTCAACCATTTCGAGAGTTTTATGGGGATGTGAATTCTTCTCCACAGGTTTCCAGGCGCCGAACAATATCAAAGAAAGTTGGAAAAATTCAAATGACACTGAAACAAGACAAAGAATGGAAACGAAAACCTTATAAGATGAACATGCCTTTGTAGAAGTTTTTCAAATATTTTTACATAATTAAGCATACCTTAAGTATTGATTTTTAAAACATAACGCCGACAATGTAAATTTTAATTAATTAACAAATTTTTTTAAATTTCTTCTCAAGTCTTGTTGATATCAAAAAATTCCTGTGAATTCCTTAAACCGACATCAAGTTCATCCCTCATAAACGTTTGTTTCTTGGAAAACGAAAATTCGAACATCAATTCACTCACACCAACTCTCTGTAGCCCAACGAGGAATAAAAATTTCAAAAAAAAAGAAACGGAAAACTTTTCCGTAACCAAAGTTCTTTGCAGAGAACAATTGAAACAAATAAATGAATAAATGACTGAAAAACATGAAAGAAAAATAAAAATAAAAACAAAATGAATAATTTAAAATGAAGAATTCAATCGAAATTCAAATAAATTGACTATTTGCGCTCAACGTTCATTTCTGTTTTATTTTTTATTTTTTTTCCTCGATGCTCAACTCGAGTTTATTTTTCTTTCACTTGTTAACGCATCTATGAGTACCAGCATATGAGCAATTGTTTGTAAAATAAAATATTTAATGATCGAAAAACTGTCAATTGACATTTTTTTTTATTGAAAACAATAAAAAGTAAATAAAGAATTCATTGAAGTATTTAAATCTTTAAGCGTTATTAAAAGATTTTTTTATACATCTTTTAATACAAGAAGAAAATAAAGAATAAAACTTCACTACGCTCATTTTATAATTCGATGTGATGGTCACAAGATGCTCAAAAGTCGTATACACCAAACAGCTGACATAGACGGCTCTTCTGCCGCACTGTTACAAACAACAGCAATGTTTTCCACAGAACAAACAGGACAAGTACGAACAGATGTTTTTACATTTCCTGCAGACCCTGTTTGCTGAGATTTTGGTACAATTCTTGCGATTTCGAACACATTTGTTCTATTTTCATACATACAACCCTTCAGTCAGGATTTCAACCGAACCTAACGACATAACCGAGTTAACGACATAAATTTTAGAATTGGATTGTTTTCCCATAGGGGGCCGATTTGATGCTCGGGTTGAAAATATTGCAATAGTAATAATACAAGTCACCATAAGCCTAAATTCTGACCTAAGCTGAGTCTTATCTATTAAGAAAGTGTCTGATAAGTGAGGATGGGGACGGCCCATACTAATTTTTCAGTTGAAGGCATAAGTCTGCCGTAGTAATCCCCATAGAAATCACGCTGTAAAGTTAAGATTTGTGCAATTCCGCATACTTAAAACTTATCGAATTATAGAAGCTAACGATTAACCATGGCTTGACTGATATTTCATTGGAGTCCGACTGATGTTACCTAAATTCCCATAAGGAACAGAATTCGTAAAATATTCAACTCTGAACCGATTTTTTAAAAAATAAAATAAATATTGCCATATCAGTGGTTAATGGTTTCCCATCAGAAGTTAGCCAGATAGTATGTAAATAATTTCGGAAAGGGGCAGATTGTATATAAAGTAATACCGACAAATAGTAAATCTATACTAACACCAATAATCTGTCCCATGGCAAGTATGAAAAGAAACTCGCACTTGCATTCTGCGATTCGCAATACATAGATAGAGTCTTCTATGCTTACCACATAGTATGTATATATGTTAACCAGTTAGTCTGATGAATTTCATTTATCAGATCTATAACCACCTGTACTGAAATAATCATCTGCCTATCATAAATCTCTATGAAACCTTTAAAGTTAAAACCGAAATACTGTTTCAACATAAAGAAAAATTCGACAAAGATTGCTGGAAACCAACTGGTTAAACTGAGAAAGGAAAACAATCAAAAAAATATTTAAAGACTCCTGTATTACACCCAAACTTTCTGGCTCGCAAAGTTTAGAATTTCGTGATATTTCTGCAGCTTTGATCTAAGCATGAAAGGTCTCTAAGCGAATACAATCAATTCAGAAAAATAAATAAATTTTTAGTATACTATTACAGTTTCTGTAATTATAGGGTTGTCACAATACATATTAACATAACATATTAGACTTTTACGGTCACATTCCTTTAAAAAATAAAGCTACTGCAGCTTTCAAGCCTAAATATAAATATTTACACTTACAAATGCAATCAATTAATTGAGGTTTTTGCAGCTAGCTTAGATAATTTTTTGGTACATTTGAGCAAGTCCGAGAATGACAAAGTTGCCATCTGTTGTTACAAAAAACAATGCACTCTGTATGTATTAGGATACTAGTGATAAACTTGAGAGCTTGGAACTGATACAATAGGTTTAAATTATGCTCGAAATATTCTATTTGTAACCTTTAGTACGTCTGCTACAATATTTTTTAAAGTGAGTTTTATGTTGGGAAAAATTTTATAAGTGTTCTCACGCTGTAAATTCAGCTCTTTCCGTATATTTCATACTACCTTGCTTAGATACACACATTCTTCCCTTTTTTAAAATCTTTTTAAATTTTTTTTTCATTTTCTTGTTTTTCTTTTTTACTGTGACAGCATGTTTGTAAACACGTCTGAAACCACAAAAACACGGAATAAATTTTATTTACTCTCATTATTATTTGTTTGTCTTTTTGTTCTTATGAATCGGTTCTGAAAGTGTTTAAATACGTAAAATTCACGTTTCTTTAAGGCTTTCGACTTATTTTTATTCCTCCGCAACAAATATATATTCTTGTTAATGCCTTATAACCGCAACTAAACATTTTCTCGACCCTGCCATAGCTTTTATATGCCATGCCATGTTTATTCGTTAAATTGTGCGGTGCTTGAGAGCTTTCTTAGAAAGCTTTTCACAGTTGAGCATAATATGTCTGTGATGCTTTTTGCCTGGTCTCTCTTACTTTTCAAACGATTTTATTTACATTTCGTTAAGTAAACTCATTTATGTGAATGCATCAAACAGGTGTTTTGTTTGAAACTAATTTCACCGTCAAATATCAAATCAAAAAGTTTTGATGGAATTTTAATATTTTACCGAGAAATATGAAGTTTTTGGTAAATTATGAGTGTTTACTGTAAAACAGCACAAAATTGATCAAGTTATTGACCACGTATACATCATTCTGGCAGCATACGACAATCAATTCAATTTCAGATATTCTGTTCATTCAAAATACATTGTAGTCGAACGGACCAAAGTCTAAATCACTTTTCCTAAAGGGGTTTTTAATGACAGTACATTCAGACTCTGTAGTATAATATTATTAAATTGTATTTAGTTTTAATTCAAATTCTTTATTATTCGCACAATTCTGTGTGCCACTGTTCACAACTTGATGTATACAACAACAATTGCTTTGTTTGTTATTCTTTTCTACACTCTTTTACGTAAACAATAACAATTGTTCAGCAGATCTTTATAACGGAGATCTTCAAACCACGATTATTCACTTCAAACACCGCGCGTCTTCACATAAGACTAACTGAATTTTTACTGACTCCGTTGCCAGCTTTGCTTTGCCTTTGTATTGAGTTACTAGAGTTCAATACTCAGTTCATAGAAATTTTGACAAAAATGTGAACCCCTCCTCTCGACAGTCTTCGGGAAAAAAAGCTTCCCAGATATTCTGTTCGGAGTAAACGATAAAATAAAGCTGACGTCTAGCATAAACACAGTCAAAACACAACCAACATGGGTAGTATAGGTCGCAGTCCTCTTAATAGGTTGTAATGGCCAATGGTGTATGTATGTACAGTGAGCATCAAAAGAAAATGTACATTAAAAAAATATATACATTAATAAATCACCGTTATTTTTATTTTAAAATTGTTTCATTGCCAGTTTTTAAAAATTGAAACAAACAAAATTACAAAAAAGTTCAAAATATTGTCAAAAAATTTTTCGGGCATTCTCTTTAAGTGGTAAAAGTTGAGTTTTATAATTGCTAGAATTTTTTCCCTAGTGTACTATTTCCTTTAACGATCACTGTACGTGCGTTTTAACTAATTTTCAAAATATGGCTGCGTTTTGATGATATGATGGACTATTACTGCCTTATGTCAAGTACAATATTTCAATAAATTTTCGACCAATATTCGCATCATATGAATTAATTGTGTGGCGTATGGATCTCCTATGATTGTTTGGTAGGATAGGAACACCTTCCTGTCACGATGGATGTACACTTTTTGCGTTGATTCGACTGATCCAGCAGGTTTCCTATACGAAGCCGCGGGAGTGCTAAAATGTCAGTTTTTCTAGGCATTCAACGTCTCTCGGCTGGTATGATACAGAATTTTTTTTGTTTTAAAGGGTGATTTTTTAGCTATTATCTTTTTGCAAACACTGGCTTAAACAGCTCACGCACGCTTTGTGTTTTGTTTCACTGTCAAACATCTTCAGTTTGATATATAATTTAACCATGAATCGTCTTACAAACGAACAACGCTTGCAAATAATTGAATTTTATTATCAAAATACGTGCTCTGCTAAGAAAGTTCATCGCGCGCTTCTTCCATTTGATGGTCAGTTTAATCGACCCACTGAAGCGGCTATTCGGGATACGTAAACAAGCAGAATTGTCGATTTTGGAGTGAAGATCAGCCAGAAGTATTGCAAAAGCTACCAATGCATCCAGAAAAAGTCACAGTTTGGTGCGGTTTATGGGCTGGTGGTATCATTGGACCGTACTTCTTCAAAGATGCTGCGAATCGTAACGTAACTGTGAATGGTGAGCGCTACTGTGAGATGATATTCAACTTTTTTTTGCCCAAAATGCAAGAGCTTGACTTGCATGACATGTGGTTTCAACAAGACGGTGCCACATGCCATACAGCACGCGTAATAAGGGACTTATTGAGATGTTTTATTTCACGTTCGGGACCGGCCAATTTGGCCGCCTAGATCGTGCGATTTAACGCCTTTAGACTATTTTTTGTGGGGCTATGTTAAAGCTCATGCCTATACAGACAAGCCCGCTTCAATTGACGCATTGGAAGACAACATTGAAGCATTTATTCGTGAGATACCGGCCGAAATGTTGGAAAGCGTATGCCAAAATTGTACTAAGCGGATGGATCATTTGAGGCGCAGTCGCGGTCTACATTTGCATGAAATAATCTTCAAACATTAAATTATATGGACCGTACTATTGATTCAAATAAAGATTTCATGCATTTTTCTGAATTTTATGTGTTTTTTTTTTCTTTTCATTTTCCTATAGCTCTTAAAAAATCGCCCCTTAGATAAGCTCTGTTGCTTGCAAGTACTTTGATTCTGAAGCTCGTTTAAGGAGCTTCCAATTATTTTGGAAATTTTGTTAGACCACACTCTTGGTCATTCTATTAATCGCTTAACTGCAAAGTGGAGACTTCTTATATTAGGTTCTCAAACCAGTTTGTTCATAAAGAACCACTTTGTTGAGGAAGTTCGGAAGTCTTCTATGGCTAGTGTTAGGCGCGTTATTCGTTTCCAGTTTTTATACTACGTGAGATCACCTTTTTAGGTTATGTTGAGCCGTAGTACGTATGGAGTTAAAGAATTACTTATTGGATTGCATAAGTACACATCTACTGACAATATGAACTTCACGTTTCAATGCTTACTGCGTTACTGCTTAATTCTAGGTTAAAGCATTAGCATACGAAGTGCTGCTTATAGTTGGCATGTGTATGTATATTTAATTTAATATGAAAAATATTATGACAGTGTGTGTGTTTATGTGTGTATAAATATTGAAAATTAAATATGTATGTTTGCCGGAAACGCATAAATTTATAATTTATTTTCATAATCGCGTTAAAAGTAAATAAATTAATGGAAATCATAGCGTATTAATAATATTATTATGAAATATTTTAACACTTTTTAAAAATGGAATTTCTTTTTTTTCTTATTCCAACATGAACATTTTTTTAAATTTTTCATGATTTTAAAGCATGTCATCAACGACATCAAGCGACAATATCTGTATCAGGGTATTTAGTTAATCATTATTACGTGATAAATGGAAGTATTCATAGATGTGTGATATTTTATTGTGAGCTTAATATCACAACGGATTTTATGAAGGAGTTATTACATAAACTATCGCTACATAAGCTGGTATGTAATCAGCATAAAACTTGAAATACAATACTTAATGCAATTCAAATGTGTTACAAAACTTGATATTGGCGACCAATCAACATCACTATGACGTGAGATAACACATCCATCAAATTTCTCATACAAAATAGCTATTGTTTCTTTAGCTGTAAAGTAAATGGCAAGATGCTGTTGGAACCACATATCATACAGGTCCATGACCTCAATTTCTGGCCACACGAAGTCCGCTATAAATGCATGGCTGACCTCATTTTCGTAGAAATACGGCCCGATAACGCCGCCAGTCTGTAATATTTACCAAACAGTCACTTTTTGTGGATGTAGCGGCCTTTTAACAATCACTCGTGAATTCTCATGTGCCCAAATGTGGCTAATCTGCTTATTAACGAAACCGCTGAGGTGAAAGTGTGCCTTGTAGCTGAAGATGATTTTCTTTGTAAAGTTAGCATTTACTTCAGTCTGCTCAACCAATCATTGCTTTACGTATTGACGATGCTTGAAGTGGTCAGTAGGCTTTAGCTCTTTAGTCAATTGAACCTTGTAAGCGTGTAAATCCAAATCTTTATACGAAATTCGCATCAGTGATAGTCAGGAGATGGTCAATTGTTTTTCACGTCGATGAGTCGTGGTTGACGGCCACACCAACGCGAACCACAGCAATATTTTCCACAGAACGAACTGGGCGAGCAGGCACAGTTATTTTTACATTTACCACATACCCGATTTGTTGACATTTTGTGCACAATTCTCGCAGTGACGTTTGACCTCAAAAAAGTCGAGCTTATACTGCGATATGCAACTTTGGGTGATAAGTGGATATGCATTATTTCCCCCTTGCAGCGCAGGAAGAGTCAGAGCAGTGGACTGGTTTAGAAGAATCATGTTCGAGGAAGGTAAAGCCGAGCTTAAACTGCGGTTTGCACATTTAAGTAATAAGTGGATATGCATACTTCTCCCCTACGGCATAGGAAGAGTCAGAGCAGTGGACTGGTTTAAAAGAATCATGTTCGAAGAAGCCAAAGTCGAGCTTAAATTGCGGTGTGAACCTTTGCGTGATAAGTGGATATGCATTACTTCCCTCTTGCCGCATAGGAAGAGTCAGAGCAGTGGACTGGTTTAAAATAATCATTTTGAAAGAAGGCAAAGCCGAGCTTAAACTGCGCTGTGCACCTTTGCGTGATAAGTGGATATGCCTGGCTTCCTCTCTAAGGCATAGAAAGAGTCAGAGCAGTAGGCTGGTTTAAAGGAATCATGTTCAAAGAATGCAAAGCCGAGCTTACACTGCGGCATGCATGTGGATATCACCTCCCCTTGCGGCATAGTAAGAGAGAGAGCAGTGAACTGGTTTAAAAGAAGAATTTTCAAAGAAGCCAAAGCCATTTACATCAGTGGGCTAGGTAATGTGGTGGAATACTGATGGTGTGGAACACTTATGGCGTAAATTACTTATGGCGTGGAATACTTATGGTGTGGAATACTTATGGCGTGGAATACTTATAGCATGGAATACTTATGGCGTTTATATGAAGGTTATAAACTGTTTCACGGCGGGTCGAAATTTTTCATTATGTAGGATGTCTATTGCTGGCCATTAACATGTTTCATCTTACTTCTCTTCAACAACTTAAAGTGTTGTTTTTGAACTTGTAAACAAGGAATTTTAAATTAACTACCGGCTTAACAGGTAGACTGTGTTTATATGAACCCTTTACTTTGGGGTTTTTAAGCCGGAAACCTTTGTTAAACGGTAGATTTAACAAGCAAATGAGCCGTTCATTTTGAAAGTGACTTAAGTCCATTTATCTTTAATTTGAAATACTTAAGGTTTTGCATTTTTACAAAATTAAAAATATACGTAAGATATATGGTTGACTTGCAATGTTAAATCGCATTTAAGGGATTTAATTTTATATATCCTATTAAAAAGTCGCTATTATTAAGTGTATAATATGACCTTGCTTACCTTAAAAGGACTTAGGTTACTTTCAAAATAAAAATTTGTTTTGTTACAAAAAGTGAACGAGCTTAAGTTCGTTACATATAGCTTAAAAACTAGAAAACATTTAAATTGTATTTTTAGATAATAGAAATAAATTTAGTAACAAGTTATTCGTTAACATTCTCAGTATGCGGTAGTGATTTGAAGTAGTTATGGTGTTCCGGAGGTATATACCGCAATAAGTCTATCATGTGTCGGTATTTTAGTGATGTGATGCTTCTTATACTTTTATCTAACGATGGCAATACAATATTCCCAAATTTTTTAGGTTTATCCCGAAGTGGCAATAAATCAAGAATTTTAAATTCTGCGTTCTCATCCATGGTTGTTTTGTATAAAATTTTATATGGTTCATTTCTTAAAAATCGGATCCAGCATATTTGAAGCCAGTTTATTTTTTCTCCGTTGGTATTTTTGGATCTTTTGTAAACTGCTTCTTCCAAGAGTCTTGTTGATATAAAATCCTCTTGTTTCATTTCATTTAGTATGAAAGTATTACCTTTTCTACATTTTTTAATTATATTATAATAATCTTGTGGCACATACAATAACTGATTTCTTTTTAACGACATTTCTATAACGCCAAAATCTCTGTCATTAGGTAAAAATGAATGCCCTGATATTAAAAATTTGTGGTCTATGATTTCCACATCATTTCCCATCGATAGAATTTTTAACCACATTAAAGATATTTTGATACTTCTGTTACTCTTATCATTTTATCCTTTCCCATTGGTTTAATAATTTCTTTAAATTAAATATTATTTTTTAAATTTCAATTTAATATCAAAACGTAATTTAAATTACCTTCATCACTGTTTTCAACATTTTGGGCCGCACTTTTTGACATCGTCAATAAAACGTGGACTTAGGTCACTTTCAAAATTAGGATTTTCAGTATTTATATTATTTTGAAAATGTACGTGCTATAAAATTTTCAAATGCACTAAGTATATTTCAATACCGATTTATTTTTTTGACAGTTCAGCATAAATTATAAATGTCACAAGCGCCAACTTGATAAAAGATGAAAATGGACTTAAGCCACTTTCAAAATAAACGGCTCAAATAATATTTCATTTCAATTTTTTAAGGGCAATAGGTCTCCTCCAAATATTTTATATCAGCATGCATGACTAGATATTCTATATTTTCTAATGAATATTTTCGTTAAACACTTTTAATACCAATGTAATATCCTTTTTTAATAAAAAACAATAACATTAACATGATTATAATATACATACATACACACATACATACGTACATATATATACACTTTAAAATTGTTGCTACAATAAGGTACAATATTTGTGAAACATGTTCATGACTACCGGAAATTTTGTTGATGGTTTCCTAATCTCTACTTAACTTGATTCTCTTTCAAGCAAAAACAAAACAAAACAGAAGAGGAAGAAACAACAAACATCCCTAGAGGATATATATTGTTGTTGTTGTTTTTTTTTATTTTTTAGAAGGTAATAGAATCGAGTAGTAACAGAATGGCAATCGAATAGAAATACATCTCAGCAGGCAAATTGAAAAAAAGGTAGAATTTCTATTGATCTGTAGGCATTATTCTCTTCTTCTATTTATTATTTATTCACTGGCTTCTAACAGTAAAGCAAAAAAAAATAAAAACAAATACAAACACAAATAGAAACAGAAATAGAAAAACAAAAGAAAACATATGAGCATCATAGAGTGTGGTTATTGGATTTAGGTTATGTTTAGGTTTCTGTTGTTGTTGCTGTTGCTGTTGTTGTTTTATGAACAATATCTGTTATTAGTTAATATTTTCTTTTTTTTTCTCTTGTTGTTGTTATTATTATTGTTTTTAGCAACAATGTTAATACAATGTGTACCCACAAATATATGTTTATCCTTCTGATAGCTTTTATTGTTTATAAATCCAAGTATTTGCTTTAACATTTAACATATCAATGTGTGTGTGGGTTTCTTTATAAGCTTGTGTATGTGTCTTTACACATATTTGGCTTATCATTTAAATTGAAATAATCGAGTGGTCACCTTTTCAGTTTGTACCATTTTTCTGATTATTTTCTCCTTTTTGTTTTCCAACCTGTGTACCCTTATAATCCCACAATTATTATTAAATTTATAACTGGATGTGGGGAGAGGGGGACGAATTAATCTTTTATGAATTACATAAAGTATTCGAATATACTTTACAAAAATTATGAATTAAAGAAAACCAACGTATTAAAAAATTATTCAAATATGCTAAGGAATATTACAAAAAAAAAAATTACCTTAAACAAACGAGTAAATGTGGTAGCTTACGCCATTATTTAGTATATACAGGCTCTAAAAGCAAAAAATCTAAAAACTTGGTTGTTTAACATAAAGCCACTTACAAGGGCAGAAAACAAAATTAGTCGACCCTACAAAGAAAGGTAAGAAATTAAGGAAAATCGCCTTTATTTCTGAATAGAAAATATTTCCAGAGCGATACAAGTTAATTAGCTGCAGTCAATAGATTCGATAACCGAGAGAGCTAACTCGTTGTTTTCATACTTTAAATATTGAAAAGAATCCAATGAAGCTAAAATGTTCGAAGAAAACACTTCATGATGCATTTCGAACTTCAATTCATTGATTTTAGCCATTGTAATTCTGAATGAGTGAAGTGCTAAAACAACACTTTCTTGAGTTTTTTTAAACATATTAACGCATTAATGAGTTACCATAGCACTGGCTGTTAATCGATTTTGCTCTTAGAAAATAATCAATGAGAAGTGTTCTACCCCGTGGCTAAGTCAGCAGACGTACATACATGGATTCGCCTTCTATTGACACGATTCTTCTAAACCAGTATACATCTCTAACTCTTCCGATGCATCAGGTGGTAATTATTGCTCTAGTGTTTCACTCGTGATGATACTTTGCTTTAAAAACCCAGCTTTATTCTGACACCCTAAGAGTTTCATCAACCTTCACCTCTAATAATATTCCCAAGTATTGCTCGCCTTCTAGAGACTCCTCGAAGCATTGTCGATATAGTTTCTTCAGTTCAATTTTGTTGCTAATATAAGTTTCACCCGTTATTTATAAGCTTTTTCTATAGGAAACTAGCTGTACCCTGCGCGCTTTGCTGCACTACAAACTAAAATAAATTTGAAGGAAAGACATTAGACAAATATCCAATTAAGTTTGAATCATTTTATTGATTTTGTTTCCCGTTGTCCAGATGATTCAGACGAACGGGCCTGAGTAGTACGCATTCGATCAAGTGATTCATTGTTCAAGTGATTCATGCGAACGGATCTGTGCGGCATGTACTCGAAGATTTTTCAGTCTCAATGCTGATTCTGAGGCTAGTAATGCTCTTTTCTTTTCTTTTCAACACAGGATCAAATGCACAGTTTACGATTTAATTAATTTCGAAGAATTTTCAGTGGCGCCACCTGTCGGAAATTGGTTATACCAACTTAGAAACGATTCCATAAAGTACATTCATTTTTATATATATAGATAATTTAAACTTGAAAAAAAAATAAATAAAACAAAAGTCTACGAATTTAATTTTGGTTATATTTTTTCTTATTTGGTGAATTTTTTCACAAATGTTGGTTACAAAATTTTTTTCTTTCCCTTCTATCTTTCCCCCCGCGTCATTCTTTACACTTTATTTTCTTTGGTTTTATACATCAAGAATCACAGATAGCATACTTGTAGGGGTAACTACTATGCGTATGAGTAATATATTTCAAATGCAATTAAATATTAAGTATGTAGTATGTAGCATACGTGGGCATGGCCCCTCGCTCATTTGGAATATCAACATAAAACGTAGCCTATAACTCCTTCCAGACATACAGGAAGATACTGTGAAAATTTCAAGAAAATCGGTTCAGCCGTTTAATCGTCTATAAACTTCAAACATACAAACATACAATCAAACACACATTCATTTTTATATATAAGATAATATTCGATCAGAATATTTTTAATATTCTTTGCTATTATACTCCCCAGGTAACAAAATGGTCGGACTTCTACGAGTTGCACATTACGAACTTTGTAGGGTTATCAGTATCAAATGCTACTGATGTATTTGATCTAACTTGAAAGCCATAATATATTTCACATGGCGTTTTTTAATGGGTACTTCTTGCTGCATAACCTAGTACAGTATGATTCCGGGCATTAGTGGTGATAAAATGCTTCTAGGTTTTCCTTCAATGTTTATAGTATAGTAGAGCCATTTAGTAAGCTTACATTTCATACTCAGTGTGTTGTGTACTAATAGGAATCTCTAAATGGCGATTTAGTTTATAACTGGCTTGCATTAATGGTCATTCCAGATGGCAATGATTGGTTCACCATGCGTTTCAACTTATTTAGTGAAATCTACGAAGATTGAAGTCGCCGTGGTCTAGTAGGTAGTGTGTTGGCTTATTAGACTAAAGGCCTGAGTTCAAATCCCAGGTCAGACATCCAAACGAAAATATGAAAATATTTCTTCGGCGACTTCCTCTCAGCAGATTTCTGGCAAAAACTCTGAGAGTAAAAATTGCCATGAAAAGCTTCTCAAAAATCTGTCGTTCGGAGTCGACTTAAACTGTAGGTCCCGCTACTCATGTATAAAATTAACGCACACAACACGAGTGGTGTGAGAAGCTAGGATGTTGTACAATGGGTCAATTCGACCTATGGGTACTGTACTTGTCACAGTTGACAAGTACACGTCCCCTAACCTAACCTAACCTAACCTATCTACGAAGATTAAATATTACTCAGGTCGTCACTACGACTGAGCATTCCTGCCTTAAAATTTGGTATCGAAATATTATTGAATGTAAACTTAGAATGATTTAATTCAGATGAAACTAAACTGATATTCTAATGTATTGAATACCTCAACAAAAATTCTATAATGGAAACCTAAGGAAAGTACAAACGCATTTGAAACTTATCACTACTCACAATTGGTGCGGATAAATCGATTAATTCACTGTTTCAATGTAGAGTACCATGATGTACAACAACATAAATAAAACGCTTTGAATTATTAAAAATGTTTGTTGGCATTCAATTCTTTTGTTAACCACCAATCAAATTTCAAAAGATTCTTTTCAAAACAAAAAATATGAATGATTTGACAAGTCACCACTTGACAACTGTAGCCAACGTAAAGGTCAAGTGATTCGATTACTTTGAAAAGAAAAAAACCTTTAACACGCATCCAATGTAAGTGATGAATAATTTTTTTTGTTTTTTTTTTTTGTATTTTAAATTATAATTACAAACAATTTCGTTACGTTAATTAAGCAGTAATGAACAACATTATAAATTGTAACAGAAACATGATGAAGAAAATTGTAAAAAAAATACAAATTACATGAACGAATAAATAAATATTAAAACTAATAATTAACAAAACGGTTATTCAACTTATTGGTTGTTGTTTATTTTTTTTTTTTTTTTTTTTTTTTGATTGATTTGTAGACAATGAAAAAATATGAAAACATCATATGTATACATATATTGAGTTCAGTTTTTAATAGGGCTGACAATGCTTAAAAAATTTTTAAGCCTCATCATCGCTATCTTCATCACCATCAACGTCACTTGCTTCAAGGGAAGACAATATACTCGTATATGCATACGTATATACATGCATACAGTGAGAGTCAAAAGAAACTGTACACTAAGGATAAAATTCTAACAATTATCAAACTCAACTTTTATTACTTAAGGAGAGTGCCCGAAAAAATTTGACAATATTTCGAAATTGTTTGAAAATTTTTTTTTTTGTTTCTATTTTAAAAACTGGCAATGATACAATTTTAAAATAAAAATAACGGTAATTTATTAATGTATGTTTTTTTCTTAATGTATGCATTCCTTTAATGTTCACTGTACATATGCTATTTAAAGCTTTGCAATCAAAAATGCCATGACATTGAATTTGTCTTATTTTGATTAATTTCATCAAAAAAAAAAATGTTTTTTATTTTTATTAAAAGGTATGACAAACAAAAACAAACAACTGAATTATATTTTCATCACTTTTAGTATTTATTTTTGATTCATTTTTTGTCTTCTTTTTTTAAACAATCAGAAGAAGGAACTGATTAGAAAAGAATCAAAAATATTGTATTGTGTTGCTGTTTGCCAAAACACAATTCCGCTTTTAATTCATACTTAAATTAAAAGAATAAATATTTATATATTCATAGAATGAAAAAACAAAGAAACATTAACACTTGAGAGTGTTTCAATATTTAAACATTTTAAAATTAAAAAACTTCTTTCTAAGTGTCTTTACTAAGTGGTGGCACCTCATTCAAGTGGCTACAATGTTAAGGCTACAATGTTAACTAGCAATCATACACCCTACAGTAAGCTAAAGATGTTGTCTTTGCACACCATTAAGGGCCATTTTTATAACTTGTCGTTAAACTTGGGGTTAGTTAAAGGTAACTTTAGCTAAAGTGAACTTTAAAGTCACCCTTAACTTTTTTTCGTTATTACAACTTAATGACAATATAAAGTTAACTGTTTTCAAAAATATGGCAATGTCGATAACACTGCTCAATTAATCAAGTTTTTTTAAACGCAGTGGCAACGAAGGGCTTTGTTTTTTTGGCGTATATGCTCATTTTGTTTATATTTGAAGTTGCCATATTGAAAATAATATATAATATGGCAAGTTCAGGCATAAACTTAACTTTAAAAGTTACCGGTAGGATGATCCTCCATTTTGCTTAACACTCACTTCTATCTTATTGGGTAGTTACATACATAACATACATAATTGGCCATTGCAACCCTTCAGTTAGGATTACGGCCTAGCTTCTCACACCACTCATGTTGTGTGTGTTAATTTTTATACATGAGTGGCGGGATCTACAGTTTAACGTCGACTCCGAACGACAGATTTTTGAGAAGCTTTTCATGGCCATTTTTACTCTCAGAGTTTTTGCCAGAAATCTGCTTTGATGTCTGACCTGGGATTTGAACTCGGGCCTTTCGTGTAATAAGCCAACACACTACCTACTAGACCAACGACTTATTGGGTAGTTATAATAATGAAAAACAATTTATCTGCCCGTTAAAATCCTCCCTTTATTTAAAAATTTATACAATGTTATCCATTTAGTGGTTTTAAAACCATCGGTCTGACAGGGCAGTCAGCTGTCAGATATTTTATTATTTACTAGGTTGCTTGAAAATCATTTAAAAACCGATGATTTGTTTTTATTTTCCACTGAATTTTTTTTCTTAATTTTTTTATTACAAAATTAAAGTGTTAAATTGTTTATTGATTTTGGTTAATTTGTATAAATTATTTCAAAACTTTAAACAATATAGAAACCGTTGAATAATTTATACATTATTAGCACAGTGTTAATTTATCTTAAAACGTCAAAGAGTTTCCAAAGCGAAACGAATTTGTGTGCCAAGTAACAACTGATTATTGCTGGTTAATATTTACTTGCAATTTTATTTTCATATAACAGCAAATATAATATACTTATTCGTTAAGCTTTCTCATTAGCTACTGCTAATATTGTTTACGTGATTTCAATACTTAACAATCTTGACGTGATGTCCAGCAATTCTAAAGCTAGAATCAGATGAACGTACACGTAACGTAAGGGAACATATTTACGTTCGTTTATAGCACACAATAACAATGCAAATGCTTCTCGAAATTCCATTACGGTTGGGTAATCGTTCTTATTGCCTTTCACATACGTTTCGAGATGTCTCGTGAACGTTCGGCTAATTCTACCTTACATTTTCACGTCCCCTTTTTGTAAGACTCGATTATACTTTGTCAGGCGGTAATGCATTTGGCCTTTAGAGAACTCAATGGTGCATTAATCATATTGATCATCGTTATGGACGCAGCTCTTGACTGGAACCCGCTAAATAAAAGAGCGCAAGTACCTCCAGGCTCTAATTTATTTTAGGATAAATTTTCTCAAATCATTTAATGCTTTGAGAATAGAAAGAAGTGGAAATTATACAGTGAGCGTTAAAAGAAACTGTCTACTAAAGGATAAAATTCTAACTATCACCAAACTCAACTTTTACCACTTAAGGAGAGTGCCCGAAACAATTTGACAATATTTAAAAATTTTTTGTCAAAATTTTTTTGTTTCAATTTTAAAAACTAGCAATGAATCAATTTTAAAATAATAATAACGGAAATTTATTAATGTATATTTTTTTAATGTACAGTTACTTTTGACGCTAACTGTATATTGAATAGCTTTGTAAAAACTTGTATGTATAAACTTGGTGCAGCTTTTGAACGGTTGTCTCGCTTCCAGTAAAGCCATTTAAGTCTTACTACGTAGCTAGAAACTCCATGCCTAGAGCAATACATAGGAATGAACAATTTAATAAATAAATATTGTTATGAAATTGCTTTAATTTTCTTCAATGTTTCCCAAAAATCATCTCCTACAACATTTCTAGGTAAGCAAGTAGTTTTTCTCCGACAACAGGCAATAGAACGATACTTTTCAAAGAGTTTTCTGATTGAATTACTTGAAATTTGTTTTTAAATTCGAAGAGCACGATGAAAATTTCTTATACCTAGATTCGAACCAGAACTGCTTAAATTTGTCGTCAAGCATTCTAATCACTACAACACGCCATCCTGAACATGTTGGTGCAAGTGGGACAAATATACACTGATGTTTTGTGCCAATTCTGAAGATGCAAACTAGTTAATTAACTCCGAACGACAGATTTTTTTTTGGGAAACTTTTAATGGAAATTTTTATTTATTCTCTCAGAATTTTTGCCAGAAAACTACTGAGAGGAAGTCGGCAAAGAAATATTTTTTTCAAATTTCGTTTTAGTTGGAGATGTCTGACGTAGGGTATTATTCATATTCTCCATGTAATTTTAATACGTAAACACTTTAATTTGTTAAATTAAAACTCAAGTGCTTCCACTCCACGCACTCGCCAACCAAATTCACTACGCCATCCATGTCTGAAGTGTTACTGACCAGGGTTAAGAATTTTGTTGTCTGGCTCTTAGCCGCTATTAACAAGTGATTCAACTTTACTTTTAACATATGTACGTCCGTCTTTCTGGCAATTCTTTCTTCCACATTGTGTTGTTGGCATATGTTCGATTGCAAGCCAATGGTTGTATGAGACAACAAGTCTGATACAACTGGCGCTTGCTTAAAACAGACAACAAACAGCAACTGTATGTGGTTTTTGATTTCGAATGTTTTGATGAGGTAGGCAGGCAGACATTCATCATTACTATTTCTATTCATAATTATTGTATAAAAAAAAAAAATTATTGATTTTTTTGTTGTTGTTTTTTTATCATCTTCTTCTTTTATTTTTTATTTGCTTATATTTGTTGTAATATTTATGGTTTGTTTGAGACTGCCATGAACGCAATTTAATGAATTGTGTTAATTTTTTATATAAATAGAAAATCTTAACAATTGGAAATCAACATTAACTCAACAGTGATTTAACAGTTAAGAAGTTGATGACGAAGCGTTCACAACATCAGCCAGCCGCCATACAAGAAAACATGGTAACGGATGAATATAAATTTTTATTTAATTTTTTTTTTCGTTTTGTTTTTGTTTTTATTTTATTTACAAATAATAAAATTTCGTATTCATTTTCTGTGTTTCTAGAAACTCTTTTTAATTTTATTGTTTACCATTGCATTGGCAAATGCCTCAATTTTTATGCCAACACAACGTCTGCGACGTGATGTCTCCCATTTGAATGGAAATCACATAACACCAAACAACGGTTATTTGCCGCCTCAAGAAGAAGCTGAACCCACAAGAGAATATTTGCCTCCCATCATTGAAAAGCAAGCTGAACCCCAACAACCCTCCAATGAATATTTACCGCCTGAACCAGAAATTGCCACTGAAGCTCAACCACCTACCAATGAGTACTTACCACCCGTACCAGAAGTCAAAGAGGCAGAGGAGCTTACCGAACCTCCTACGCCATCCAATGAATATTTACCACCCGCCCAAAATGGTGGAGAAGATTACTCTGAAGTTCCAGGCGAGCCTTTAGCTAAAGCTTCAGAATATCCAGAACCAGAACCGTACGGTGAAGAAGCGGAGGCCGAAACTGAACACCACGAAAACACTGCCGAACTCAAAGAAGATGGCTATCATTATAAAGTGCCTAATGAAATACCAGAACTAGCTCCAGGTATACTTCCCATACCGGAAAACTTGCTGCCCCTTGAAGAAGGTGACATAGAAGTGGAGGGACCTGAGAATGGTGAATCAGCCACATTAGAAGAGGATGGTTATCATTATCGTGCCGTTAAGCGCCGTTTTTAAAACATGTTACACTGTTTCCCCCACCGCATTTTAATAATAATTCATCAATACATTGTGTTATTAATTTAATTAAATATTTAATTAATGTTATTACTTCAGCCAGCCAACACTGTCATACGAATTTAATTAATTTTGTTTTTTTTGCATTCATATTTACACAAACACATGCTCACCTTTACACTTACACATAATGTATGTATATGTAGTTTTTAGTTTACATGTTCTTTTTTTTATTGTTATTTCGTTTATATACTTAAGTAGTGGAAGTGAAAGCCCTTTGCTGGCCTTTATCTGTGTATTTGTGTTAAAAAAAATAAATGTTTTCTCCTGTAAAGGTTTACATTTTATTCATAATTCAGTAGGTTTGGAAATGCTTGAAATTCTACAGCAGAGTTGGAAACCAGCTTTAATGAAATCCTTGCTCTTACAATCCTTTAGTCAAGATTATGGACCTAGTTTCTCACACCAATTATGTTGTGTTTGTTAGTTTTATACATGAGTGACGGGACCTACAGTTTAACGTCGACTCCGAACCACAGATTTTTTTAAATTTTTTCATGACAAATTTTTATTTACTGTCAGAATTTTTGCCAGAAATCTGCTTAGAGGAACTCACCGAAGAAATATTTCTTTCCATAAATCGTTTTGATGTCTAGCCTGGGATTAGAACCCGTGGCCTTACGTCTAATAAGCCAACACACTACCTACTAGACTACGGCGACTTCTCTTGCTTTATATACAACTCATAAGACATGCTTCAAGCCATAAAGGTTAAAAAACTGTACAGTGCTTTACAAAATTTTTATTTAAGTTTCAATCATCAATTGTGTCCAGAAACAATAGATGGCAGCCCTATTATCCCAGAACATGCTACAGCAAACTAATCATCTGCTTAGATGGCACAATAAAAATAGATTAAAGAAACGAATACGAGGCATAAATGATTTGTGGAGGCCATATGCCCTCAAAAGGTGTACTGGAAAAAATAAAAATCAAAGAAATAAAAACGTTACGCTAGATAAAGGGTCACCCATTTCTCGGTTATAGAAGTAAAGTAAGGGTCATAAGATATTTATAATTATTACGAGCTGAATAACATAAACCTTATGCTCGGTGTAGTATAATACTGTGTTTACACATGCACTCTTATTGCGTAAATCGCAATAAACGCCATTATTGAGCTCAATATTTCACATGAAATTTCAATCAATTATTGCGCAATAAATACGCAAATTGTTATAATATTGATTAAAACTTAAAATACAGCACTGTCATAAGTACGTTCAGTGAGCATATTACAGTTTTTCGAACACTTTCTGTTGATATTTGACAATTCAAATGTCAACAGCGACAAACAAAATACACAAAACAAAAAATAAATAAAAACAATGTTGTTGGAACAGCCAGCTGCTTTGTTTACCAGCTGTCAAATGAATATTGCTTATATTATATCTGAACACTTCAAATATTGTACTCAAATAATCGAATATTGGTTCAATAAAAGTGCATGTCTGAACTTAGTATAACAGACCAGAGCCTCTGTCGGGAATCGAACACACAATCCTTACGCTAATAGTCTAGCATAATACCCATTAGACTGCCAGACCACGCAATTATATGAAATTATTTCTACATTTTGGAACAAATAATTTTGATTTCTTGGTGGATATTGAACCAACGGCCCTCACAGTAATAGTTTAGCACACTACCCACTAGACTGCCAGGGCACCAATTCTATGAAATTATTACTCATATTTACAGCGAATAATTTTATTTTCCCTAGTGATTGAAATTGAAGTCGTCGTAGCAGCAGTAGGTAGTGTGTGGCCTCAGTTCAAACACCAGAACAGACATCTCGTTCAATATAAAGTATGATAATATTTCTTTGGCGAATTCCTCTCACCAAATTTCGGGCAAAAACTCTGAGAGACTAAATAAAAATTGCCATGAAAAGGTTCTCAATAAAATCTGTCATACAGAGTCGACTTTAAACTATAGGCTCCGCCACTTATGGTTAAAATTAACGCACACAATATAAGTGATAGGAGAAGCTAGGTCGTAAACCTAACTGAAGGGTTATAATGACCAATTATGTATGTATGTAATTGATTGTATAATTTTTTAAAGTTCCTACGAATTAAGTCCTTTTTTAGTCCTTTCAAATGATTAACAATAAAATGGCAAAAGTTAAACAAACAAAATATTTTCATTCTAATTCAAATGGAAATATTCAAAATTTGTGAAATCCTTTGTATTATAATTTTTCCCCCCAAACTCACCTCCGTTACTACTAAAAACATAACGACGCGTCGATAATATTTCAAAGAAACATAAAAAATTTCTTTTTTTGTTCCACAAAAAGTTTCAAATTGTGTGGCAAATAAAAGTTATTCTTTTTCTTTTTGTTGTTGTTGTTGTTATTCATATTTATTATCATTATGATGATGACAAAGTATTTTATTATACACGTTATTACAAAATATTGTTGTTAACCTCATCCTGCTGTGGTAGGAAACAGAAGATGAAAATGGAAAAGAAAGAAAAAACTTTTTTATATTGTGTTCTTTGAAAGGTTTTAAAGAGTTCCGAGAAATTTTAAAGAAAAAATTCCAATTTAATCAAATATTTTCTGAAAAAAAAAGCAGGGATGGATAAGTTCATATTTAAAACTAAGAAATCATCATTCTGGAGTGGGATAAAATCCAAACACTAACATGCTTTTTCATAACTAAGTTAATAAGCAATTGTCTTAAGACAATTGGTCAATTCACACAAGCCGTTGTATCGTTGTATTCATTGTATTGTTGGAAGAACATACAACAGTGTATGATTGTTGTTGATAATTTTCATATAAAAATCCGATACACTTATACACATTTTTTCCATATATTTTTAAAAGTTGTATTGGTTTCGTGCTATCAACTTGTGTGAATGAAAAAAATGTGTATATGTTTTCATATGTTGTGTTGGTTTCGGGTTTGAATACCATGAAATACACAATACAGCATAGCATTGAGCGTTCACAAACAAACAAATGTATTCAATACAACATACACGATACAAAGTTGTGTGAATTGCCCAAATGTTGGATGCTTTATTGGATTTAAATTCCTTGCATTTAATAATGAAAAACAAAGCTATGAGAGATAGGTCGGTACTCCCTCCTTATCTATTGCAAAGTTTAGGATTCTGGCAAATAATTAGAAAGCTACAAGCACTCGTATCATTCGGTGGAAAAAGGATGTAAGTATCAACAATCGGTTCATGTACAATGGTGTTCGGGTACAGATTAATAAATGCAAAACCCATGGTAAAACTCGTAAATATTTTCACCTTCGGTATGTGTGTTCAATTCAAATAGGGCGGAAAATAGCAATGCAATCTGACTATTAAACCTTCGTCAAGATTAGTATAGACAGAGGGAATAAAATCTAACTTTTCAGAAGCCCAGGTCATACGGGAAGTCAATACAATGAGCAGCAATTGAAACAGAATCTTCCTGTAATATGAAAAGAGGACTTTTATCCTTTTCACAAAAGAATATTGATATGAGATTAAAATGATTTAAAGTCTTACAGGGTACAAGGGTGGGAAGCAGACTGAGTATCTATGAAAAGCTTGAGAAGAACATTTATATAGAAAAGCTCTGTAAGTAGGTCATTCAATGAGTCTGAGTCACCAAACTGCATTAATTTAGTATTTTATAAGGAAATGCTTGGAGACTTAACAGTTTCGAGGCAGGTATCCATCCTCACTGACACCGCTTAGCAACGACACTGTTGGGCAGTGCACTACAACATTTCGTCTGGTTGCTGTACAGTAGTACCTCTACTAAATAATAACAGTAAAAGTAATAAGAAACTATGCCGATCTAATATTCAAAATTTGTAACGCATCATATGAGACATAATAATTGGTTAAGAGCATAAATAGAATCGATAGTTAGAGGTACAGTGGGCATTAAAAAAATGAAAACAAAATTGAAACAAAAACATTATCAAAATATTGTCAAATTTTTTCGGGTACTCTCCTTAAGAGGTAAAAGTTGAGTTTGGTGATTATTAGAATTTTGTCCTAAGTATACAGTTTATTTTGACGCTCACTGTATATGTTTGCCATATAGGCGAGAGATATATTTTTTGGAAATAAATTCCACACAGAACTATAACGTTTGAATTATTTTGACAGAGGAGTGGAGACACAGATATCGCGAAATATGTATTGTAGATATACAGTTAAGATAAAGGGGGATTTTTTAAGAGCTATAGGAAAATTTAAAAAAAACACATAAAATTCAGAAAAATGCATGAAATCTTTATTTGAATCGATAGTACGATCCATATAATTTAATGTTTGAAGATTATTTCATGCAAATGTTGACCGCGACTGCGCCTCAAATGGTCCATCCGATTAGTCCAATTTTGGCATACGCTTTCCAACATTTCGGCCGGTATCTCACGAATAAATGCTTCAATGTTGTCTTCCAATGCGTCAATTGAAGCGGGCTTGTCTGTATAGACATGAGCTTTAACATAGCCCCACAAAAAATAGTCTAAAGGCGTTAAATCGCACGATCTAGGCGGCCTATTGACCGGTCCCGAACGTGAAATAAAATGTTCACCGAACTCGCCTCCATCCAGTCCATTGTTACGCGTGCTGTGTGGCATGTGGCACCGTCTTGATGAAACCACATGTCATGCAAGTCAAGCTCTTGTATTTTGGCAAAAAAAAGTTGGATATCATCTCACGGTAGCGCTCACCATTCACAGTTACGTTACGATTCGCAGCATCTTTGAAGAAGTACGGTCCAATGATGCTACCAGCCCATAAACCGCACCAAACTGTGACTTTTTCTGGATGCATTGGTAGCTTTTGCAATGCTTCTGGCTGATCTTCACTCCAAAATCGACAATTCTGCTTATTTATGTATCCATTGAGCTTCGTCGCTGAACACAATTTTTCGATAAAGAAGTGGATCTTCGGCCAACTTTCCAAGAGCCCATTTTGATAATAAAATTCAATGATTTGCAAGCGTTGTTCGTTTGTAAGACGATTCAAGGTTAAATTATAGACCAAACTGAAGATGTTTGACAGTGAAACAAAACACGAAACGTGCGTGAGCTGTTTAAACCAGTGTTGCCAAAAAGATAATAGCTAAAAAATCACCCGTTACATGAAAAGAAGATATTGCCTTGTGATAATGGGAGCAACTTAAGATATCCGCTTCGTCCTTGATCCATAGTTCTTAAATAGTTGCATGCTTAAGTAAAACATTACATTTATTTCGTTAAAGGTGCTTTATATTTAAACTTTAATTTTATAGTTAAGCAAATTGGCATCATCTAACGACTAAGTTTCCATACAATTAACATAAAACCCCTTTGCCGACCCTCTTCATGTGAATGCCTGTCTAGACTCATTCTTTATTACCCAAATTACTGAGAGTCATTGAATCATTTGTTAATCATGTCATGAACGTATAAGCAGTTTTTTGTAAAACTTTTTAACAAACAAAACAAAAGAAAACTTAACAAAATAAAACATGTGTTAATTTGTCATTTTAATTACTCTCATTATGACACAACAATTAATGTGTGATGTGTTGTGATATGGTGACAATATGCAAAGAGAGAGAAAGTGCAGTAAGGACAGATTGCAGAACAAATTAAAAAAAAAAAAATTGTATTCAACAGTTCTGTTAGCAAAACATTCAATTTTCGAAACATGTAACAGCGTAGGTGGTACATGGATGGAGTCGGAACAATCTTTGAAATGTACATTAAATGCATTGGCGGGGAGACCAGTAACGGGTGAAGTCACGACCATCAGACCACTGGCTATAGGCCAGTATCGGTAAAGCTTACAAGATTTTTGATACAATGAAGTGTAACGCAGCCAGACTAAGATCTTCAAAATTAGAGTATGAAACATATGATATATGTTCATGATCGGATTTTGCGTTTATTCTGGATAAATGCGTCTTCCCTTCGGCAGTCAATTCAATGTAAGAATAGGAATAGAATCGATAGTGCTCCCTATACGCATCCTAATTAAAGTTTACATGGATGAATTTAGAAAAAACTGAGTAATTGGTTCTTAAATCTGGCTCTGTCGAATGTAATTTGAATACCTATAACCGTCTCTCTAGCTCTAGCATCTTTCGGACATAGATCATCGTTATTATAAAGGTCTGTACATTATCATCGTTTTCTGACGGCTGAAGCCATATCTGCTTTTGAGTGTACAGTTGGACTGTACTTTTTGGCAGCAGATCACGTACGTTAGTTCGTAAATTGAACTGCTTTTTGTATTCGTAGACATCGTAATTTCTATGGAAATAACGGACGAATTAATTCGTAAGGCCTCAGTGGCGTCATCGTAGAAGTATATTGAAATAAGGCATCCTCGACTTTAAGAAAGTAAATTACTGGTAGAGGTCTACTATTCGTATACGTCAAGCCTCACATGTTCTTTATAACAATTCTATAAAATCATTCATGATCAACAGTAATAGTTAGGTATCCATATTTATGGCCCTTTGGTGGGCATGTCCAGCGTGGTTGTTATGAAACGGAAGAAAACAAGACGGTTGAGTATATTCCAAGAAGATGACCCCAGGTTATAGTGCAGGACATATGCAGCACATACCAGAAATATCGTGCACAGAATCGAATAACCTGAGCAGATGCCTCAGTCTGGTAAACTAGAAAGATGAGATTACGAGTGATACGGTATTTATCATAGCAGCATTTCTCGGCAACAAACCATACAAGCATAGGAAAATCAAGTAGCTTCACCTTTTCGACTCAATTAGCAAAGTTTCCCACCTCTATACCAACTACATGATCACGCACGACGTTGCTTCTAGGCAAAGGCAGTGCTTAACTTTAAAATCTCGATTAAAAAATCATAAAACATAAGATATGAGAGTTGCTTGAGGACAGCTCTATGTTCCTGAAGAAAAACAAGGGGATTCGTAAAAAAAAATACTTACATACATACATAATCGGTCATTGCAAATTTTCAGTCAATATTACAGCTTCTCACACCACTTGAGCTGGGTGTTTTAATTTGATACATGAGTGGCGGGACCTGCAGTTTAAAGTCGACTCTGAATGACGGAGTTTTGAGTTTATTTACTCTCAGAGGCAGAAATCTGCTGAGGGGAAGTCGCCGAAGAAATATTTTTTTTCCGTGAACCGTGTCCTCGCGTCTAATAGGCCAACGCACTACCTAATTAACGCACACTGCCTTAATTAACGGCAGTGAAACTAACCACAAAAAATATAGAAGAGGGAGTTGCTTACAGCATTGTGGACAGAGTTATGTTCATACAAAAAATGTAAGAGAATCGCAAACGAATACTGCTCTTTATCTGATTTAAAATTCCTCTACTAAAAAGTCTGTAGATATAGTTCTTAAATAACTTTCGTGACTAAATTTTCGAATTTAAAATAATCTGGGAGTTATCGAACTAGTACGTCCCAACTCATATCGATAAACTGGTACAGACAGCCTTAATAGCCTATCAGACTATCTTAGCTAGTAAAGTTATATTAATTTTAATTTATTTAATTAATGAATCTGTTAACTTTTTAATATATACAGACTGATTTATTTATATGTGTTCTGACAAAATAAATAAATTAAAATGTTATCATTGTCGTTGATAAAATTCAAATCTTACATTTTTCTAAAGATGTATTCATATTAAATTAAAATTAGCGAAAACAGAAGCCATACTAGAAGCTCTTAACCAATACTTAATTCGATTCAAAAGTAGAAAAAAATCCTCTGCTCTCTTCCATTATAATTGACAATAATTACACAGAAACAAAAGGATTATTTTACACAAAACCTTGAAAAAAGTTGGTAGCAATTATTATTGTTTTTATTTCCAGTACCAAAAATTTTCCTCTCATAGAAAAAGTGTACCCAAAAAGGGCCTGATTTAATGAACTGTAATTAATGTTGCTGTGCTCTACATGGGCTTAAATTTAATACTACTTTTGAGATTATGTTTGTGACACTTTTAATAGGGAATCTAAGCACCACTTTCCAATACAGTAGTCAAACCTGAATTACTTTTCTTTTCACATATTGCCCTAATCATATCTGTATTACTCTACATACAGTGAGCGTCAAAAGAATGTGTACATTAAGAAAAATATATATTATAAAAATTACCGTTATTTTTATTTTAAAATTATTTCATTACCATTGTTTTTAAAAGTGAAACAAAAAAATTTCGAAATATTGTAAAATTTTTTTCGGGCACTCTCCTTAAGTGGTAAAAGTGGAGTGTGATGATTGTAAGAATTTTATCCTTTAGTACACAGTTTCTTTTGAAGCTCACTGTATTTCGATTACTTGTATGCCTAGTCTCGAGTCACTTCACCAGCAATAAGTCCATCTTTAAATAAAGCACAAATTTAAGCATAATTAAAGGTAAATAATAATTTCCCTTAGGGTACCACATAGTCAGTCAATTTTAGCCATTTACAATCTTTTTTTTTGTCCTTCGTTTTTCCATTTGATAAATTTCCTTTTCTTACTTTTTTTCTATCCTTTAAACGGACAATAGAGAAACCGTTAATGATTATGTCAACATCCTATTAAACTGATTATATTTCGTATAAAAAGAAGAAAACGAAACGAATTACTTTGAAATTGGAGGCTTTTTTTCCTTGAGAATCCTTTTCAATTCTTTAGAATTCCTTTTGTTCACACCAATTAATTTAAGAAAAGAGGGTTAATGATGGCTTTTCATTATTTTCCGTTCAATATTGACTTCATTTAAGAAACAATGAAGGCAGCAAATATGATAACAAAAAAAATGCGGGCCAAGTCTCATCTCTGATAGTAATGGTTGTGTATACAAAGACAAAGACCAGTTGAATGGTATTTAGTTACACCAATTTTTATTGGAGCATAATTATGAATCGAACAATAAAGCAAACCATGGGTTTAAGATGGTTTTTAAGACATACATACATACGTATATAATTGGCCATTACAACCCATCAATCAGGATTACAACCTAGTCTCTCATACCACTTATGTAGTGGACCTACAGTTTAAAGGCGAATCCGACTTATTTACTTTCAGAGTTTTTACCAGAAATCTCCTGAGAGAGAAAGTCGCCGAAGAAATATTTTTTCATATTTTCGTTTTGTTGGAGATATCTGACCTGCGGTTTGAACCGTGACCTCACATCTAATAAGCCAACACACTACTTATTAGACTACGGTGTCTTGCGTAATACTGTAGTCTTTCTAGTAATAATGTATTATTACGAAAATGGAAATTCTATATACTGGTGTTTTACTATTACGTCGCTTAACATTAAAATTATAAACAGAAGCTACAAATGCAAAACAATGCAGTAAACAAACCTGTTTACAAATTATCGTATTGCTTAATACAAAACCAGCATAAAAAATGGTAAACAAGTAACAAAAATGCACAAACAACACTACAATATTAAGTGTAAGCAACGATGTTTACATTTATAGAGATTTCGAGAAGGCGAAGGTCAAGAACATTCGCCTTCAAGAACATTTATCAGTCTGATTACCCTGCCATATAAAAGGCAAGGTAAAGCAGGCGAGTGAGTGAGTAAAGTTCGGTTAGCCTTGTATGAAGACGCAGTGTGCTTGAAGAGAGTAATCTTGGTTTGAAGATCTCCGCTACAAAGATCTGTCGAATAATTGTTTATTAATGTTTATTGTTTATGCAAAGGGTATAAACAGAGGATAACAAAAAAGAGCATTTGTTGTTGTTTACATCATGTTGTCATAATAAAGAATTGTAATTGAAACTAAACACAAATTAATTTTTAATTTAATTGCAATCTACAAGCTCATATTTTAAAAGTTCTTAAAAGGTTAAAACGTGACAGTATTATTTTAGTGATAAATTTTCAAATTTTATTTCTGTTTATCTAAGTTTGTCATTTAATCAGAACTTTTATGAAATTATTACCACCCTAATGTTTTTAGTGTAATTCTTTACATTAACTTTAGAATAAAGTGTTCTAAAATACACGTTAAATTTATGACTTGTTACTCATCTTAAAATTTACCTTTAAATGAGCAAAAATTTATTTCCGTCTACACTTTTTGCTTACGAGTTTTCCGTCTTAATAAAGATTTTGTTTGCGAATCATTTCTTAAAAAAGAAATTTGAAAAAGTTTACCTTGAGCATAGCAGACATATACATACATACATATGTACATCAAATATTACAATTTATTCTCATGTTTTATTTAAATTTATTCATCAACATGTATATGTAAGTACAGCAGTAAATATATGATTGAAATTTTTAAAATTCTCTGTAAGGAAGAGGATTTATTTATATCGTACGTTGAAATAAATCACGTATGCAAAATGTTTGAAAAAGCAAATCTTCTGGATTTTGGAATATGAAATTGATTTTCTTGTGAATTATTTTTAAAAGGAAATAGATAAACTTTTCAAATTTCTTAATGACTCTTTAGTGCTCTAGTGAACTTTATTTTAAGCTTGGATTAAGCCCATGAATTGAATTTTTGCCTTTTAACGTATTTTGTTTATTTACTTGACTTTAATTTAATTTATTCAATTTTCTTTTTAAATTATTTCAAGTTTTTTTTTTAGATAACATCTTAATATATCATTATTTTAGAGCGCATTTGTCCAAACGTCAAGAAATCTCTTCAGCATGAAAAAAATTGATTTTAAACCGTAACGATTGTATGTGGATTAAATCAATCTGCTTTGCATAATAAACGAACAATCTTTCTAGCTTTCATAGACTACAAAAGAACTTTCGATATCATCAATATAATCCACTCTGGAAAACATTCGTATTCCCAACATATACACAAAGACGCGCCATGTAGTGAATGATTTAACGGCCAAGAAAACAAACAGAGGCTTTGATGTAAAGTCGAATCGGTTCTTTGGTAAACAGTGGAATTTTTATGTCGATAATGTATTAGAACCTTTCTTTTCAAATGAATTCAACGTATGTAAGTTCATTAATTTGCCCGTCAAAAGGAGAACTCCAATCTCAAGCTTAAGTTCGCTGAAAATAGTACATGTACAGCTCTCGCAAATATAACAGCCATATTGCTCACCTTTTCAACACTTTTGAAATCGCCATAGTCAAATAGATAGTAAGGCTACGATTCAAACGCCAGGTCAGACATCAAAACGAAAATATGAAAAAATATTTCTTAGGTGACTTTCTCTCAGCAGATTTCTGGCAAAAACTCTAAGAGCAAATAAAATTGCCATGAAAAAGCTTCTCAAAAATTTGTCGTTCGGAGTCGACGTTAAACTGTAGGTCCCACCACTCAAGTATAAAATTAAGGCACACAACATGAGTGGTGTGAGAAGCTAGGCCGTAATCCTGACTGAAGGGTTGTATGTAATGGCCAATTATACATATGTATATATATAAATATTTCTTCGACCATTTTCTTACAACAGTCTTTTGGGCAGAAGTAAATAAAATTGTCACGAAAACTTTCTCAAAAATCTCTCTGTAAAAAATCTGTAGATCCCGCCGTCAATTTTGTCACATCTGTAAAATAAATTTATTTAAATTATACAATAAAATCATATGTTTCCCTCAGTATTTAATATTTCTAAATATAGAAAGTAATTATTTACAAACACCATTTAATATGTGATCAAACAAACACAAAAACAAAAACGAAATTCATTTTTACCACAATAATATCATAAATATTCATGGTTGTAATTCCCTTCCGGTAGTATTTACCCGACAGCCATTAAGAAAAAAGGGGATTTACAAAGTAAGCATTTAATGAATTTATTTGATTCCTTTAACAATTAAATCTAATGCTCATATAAGAAATTTCTTATTCGTTTAAAAAGAAAAATAATTAAGAGGTAAACATGTATTTATTAAGCTCTACAAGGATTGCCAAAGGATACAAAATGCTCTTTCTAATGGCAAAACAATAAAACAATACTCAGTGAGTGTGAGTGTATCCGTATATCGTTTTTTTTGTCTTGAATAAGTCTTTTAATTAAAATAAATGCTACTGAAGTAATTATATAAATATAGAATGGCATTACATACGATATGTATGTGTTAGAAATTATATGAACGTGTATCCTGTAAAACCTTATTGGTTTCAAGCAGCACACACTACTTAAATTTATGTGCTGAGGTTTGTCGATATTTGTGGTGTAATGTAATAGTTAAAATGGTTGAAAAAGACTCCCAGAAGTGAAGGTTTTAATCATGGGTTTCTAATTATACAAAATAACTGTATTCAATCACCATCCGAAAAATCCTTCCAGAAAACCCTCTAACTTCCAAACATCAGAGAGGTTATCAACGAACATCATAGGAAGCTCAAATACTTCTATAGTACTCTGGGGAAAGATTAGAGCTCAATTAGCCAAGCTGATCATCACTAGAGGTAATACAACAATCTATTACATTTTCATCGCGACTTTATTTTTATGTAACGAAAAGTGGCAACCCTAATAACCTAGACATTGAAAAGTTTTACTTGTCCCATTAATTCGAATCTGCAGCATTTCCTCAATGATACGCCGTAGTCTACTAGGTAGTGTGTTGGCTTATTAATTTTAAGGCCACGTTTAAAATTCTAAGTCAGACATCTTCAACATCTAGGGGCTGCGTTTCCAACAACAGGAGAAAAGCTTCGGTATAGGAATTCTCCGTAACCTAGTAGGTAGTGTGTTGGCTTATTAGACGAAACGAAATATGGAAAAAAAATATTTCTTCGGCGACTTCCTCTCAGCAGATTTCTGACAAAAACTCTGAGAGTAAATAAAAGTTGCCATGAAAAGTTTCTTAAAAATCTGTTGTTCGGAGTCGACTTTAAACTGTAGGGCCTGCCATTCATGTATAAAATTAAGACACGCAACATAAATGGTGTGCCAAACTAGTTCGTAATCCTGACTGAAGGGTTGTAATGACCAATTATGTATGTATGTATGTATAGATGGCAACCCTATTACTCTAGACTGTGTTTTTAAGTTTATATCCTTCCCAATTAATTTGGATTTTCACCATGCGTTCATTGACTTCTGATATATGTGACCGGTTTTTGTCTCTTGATTTAATTATCGTATACGTATAGCTTCCCAGGCCTGTCCAGTTGTTAACAGTAATGGAATGCAAAGAAGGGATTTACCTACTCTCACCTCTTAACCGTTAATTCTGAATTGAATATCTTAATCGACACTTTACCTTGACCTGATAATGACCAATTTCATTTGACATTATCGCAGAATCGGAGAATTTTTAATTTAATTTTCTTCGGTTTTTTAGAACTTTTCTCACTCAGAAACCTATTTTATATGCAAAAGAGATGTAAAAAAATAGTTTTTCAAATAAAACTTTTTTCCTAAAATTACACACAATTTTGTTCTTTTCAATCTCCTATAGATTCTTACATAATTCAACACTTAAAAACTCTTGTCCAGTGTTCCTTTTCTCAAAACTTTCTGCACAAGTGGCTCTTAATAGAAGAAACGAAAGTTTTTAAAGTGTTTCGGTTTTTACAGGAGATGCTCTTCAATATTTCTTTTCCTTATTTTTGCACTCTGCCTCTCTTTCTTTCACTCCCGCAGTCTTTCTCTTTCTATAGCTTACATAGAATCATTAAGTTTGAATGTATACTTGTTAAATTGTTACACTTCCTTTTCTCCTGCTTTACATACATATGTACATGTGTTACAAGACATTTACTCATAGACGTATGTATTGGTGGGTTGGTGGTAGTTTTACAGCTTCTATATATGTATACACAAATGCATATAAAACTGAAGCTTTCTCTATATGAGATTTTATTGTATAACACAGTAACTTGGAGAACACAGTGAACTTGATGTTACGCAGCAGGCAGATAAGATTCTACAAACACAATTAAAAAATTTGTTTTTAAAAGTTTTGCTGTGCAACATTAATTAGAGGTAATTGGTAATTGCAACAAACAACTATTTGTAATTGCTGTAGTTTCTGCCTTTAAAAACCAATTGCCACAACAGGACTTTTTTATTGTGAAAATATTGGAGTCGATAAAAACAATGATCATTACGGAGTTTGATTTGAAAGTTTTCTAAAAATTCGTACTCCATATAGGTCCAGTTCTACACAAGACAAATAAGACACAAGCCTAGAAATATTTATCCTTTCTATGTGCAGTTATATCGTTGAGCAATATTTCGAAGCAAGTCATCTTCACTTATATTTTGGAGCTTTAGGAATTATAGAATCCACCCATAAAACCCTCTGATTTCCAAACACCAGAGAGGTTAACGTTAACATCAAACATCACAGGCAATTCAAATACGTCACCTCTTCGGAAAGAGTAGGACTCAATGAGAAAAACCGCTCACCGTTATAGGTAACATTTTTGGGCAACGGTAGATGTTAAACCTATTACCCTAGACTCTGAAAAGTTTTAGAAACGATTGAACCAAATTTTGATCTACGAATTTTGATGTTCTTGCAGCTACAGTAGGTCCTCGTTAAATACTAACCCATGAACATATATGAACATGAAGGCGATACTATGTGGTAGGAGTACATATATTCCTTAAAAGAACGGGAACAAATAAATTTATATGGAGATGGTAATAGCAGTTAAAGTAATCGATTCCAAATCCGATTAATTCTGGTTTAAAATTCGGAAAACATTCTTCTTTTAGAATTTATAAAGTTAAACGGCTTCACTCCTTTTTAAATAGTGAATACGTTTAGATGTCTCCAATTTTTAAAAAGCTTTAAGCCTTTATCTGCGACCAGATCAAACTAGTTTCCTTTGAGTTCCAATTCACACTAACTTATGCCTTTGCTTTGAATACATAAGGAAATTAGCAAAAACGTTGAGAAGATTGAAGCCGCCGCAGTCTAGTAGGTAGTGTGTTGGCCTATTAGTCGTAACGCCACGGTTCAAACCCCAGGTCAGGCATCAAAACGAAAATATAAAAATTGTTCAGTGACTTCATATCAGCAGATTTCTGGATAAAACTCAGAGAGTAAATGAAATTGCCATGAAAAGTTTCTTAAAAATCTGTCGTTCGGAGTTGACGTAAAAATTGTAAGTCCCGCCACTCATACATAAAATTAACACACACAACAGAAGGGGTGTGAGAAGCTAAGCCGTAATCCTGATTGAAGGGTTGTAATGGCCAATTATGTATGTTTGTACATATGCTTATAAAAATATCGCTTTCGCATGATTTCGGTCTAATAAAATAACATCAAAAATATTTGAATAATCCTGATTGCTATACAGAGAAAGTCTACAAACATCTTGTTATGAACCTTACTGCAACAAGAGGTGGTGAACCAGTCATGTCCTTTAACACATTTGCGTGAAAAGTAGGTCGTAATCCTGACTAAAGGGTTGTAATGACATGTTATGTATGTATATATGTATGTAGTGAGGACAATTTATAAATGGTGAACAATGAAGTTTCTTTTCATCCACTGATAGAGTCTCATAAAGGTGGTTTATGTTTATATCACAAGTCTTTTAAGTTCTCTTATCCCATGCTCACTGCCATAGTATCAATCAATACCTAATAAAATATTCCATTGTTTTAGTATCTAAAAGTTCTGTAAACCATTTTTTAATTTCATGAATTCTATGTTTGTTTGGAAAAAATATTTCTTTTTACGACTTCTTTCAAAAAATTTCTGGCTAAAACTTTGAGAATAAATAAAAAAATTAATAGTAAAAACTTTCTCAAAAATCTGTCGTTCGGTCCTACCACTTATGAATAAAATTGATACACTCAATATGGGTGGTGTGAGAAACTAGGTCGTTATCCTGACTAAAGGGTAGTAATAACCATTTAACTAAATAAGCATATACCCTTATACAAAATATATATTGGCTGTCCGAGCAGTAGACATTGCATATACACCGTAATTGCATATGGCCAATTCACACGACTTTGTATCGTGTATGTTGTATTGAATACACTTGGTTATTTGTGAACGCTCAATGCTATGCCGTATTGTGTATTTTGTATTCCAAATGTCTTCTTCTTATTCTTCTTCATAATTTTTGGCATTCAAACAATTTGATAGCTCGAAAGCAATACAACTTTTAAAAACATATGAAAAAAATGTGTATAAGTGTATCGGATTTTATCAACAACAAGCATACACTGTTGTATATTTGTCCAACAATACACTCAATATAACGATACAACTGCTTGGGTGAATTGACCAATAGTTTCACGATTCTACAAACAATCTTGAGGTGTGATCTTGACTTTACTGTGAATACTTGGATGATGTTCATTGCAGGGTGTTGGTCACTATAAAGTAAGACATATCAAACTCGGAAAATCTAGTCGTAGAATTTTCACACGCCATAATTTTAAAAATTAAATCATTTGCAGAAATTTGAAATTAATGCCTACAAACCATAAAATAATATTTTATACATGGTGTAGATGGCCTTTAAGTCGACCTTACCCTAATTTCAAGCTTCTGGTCTTTTTAATTATGTGTACAAAAGTGCTTAAAATACAAAAAAAAATACTTTTAAAAATTTGTACAAGTACAAAAAGATTTCAACAATTTAAGGCCCTAAAGGGGCAATGCCATGAGTTCACATAAGAGACATTTACAAACAATTTAAACTTTTTTACAAAATTATGACTTGCAAAAAACATGAAATGGAATTTAAATTTCAAGTACAACAACAAAAAGTCTTCATTAAAAACATTGAAATTGGGTTCAGACAGAGAATTCTTTTTCTTCTTTTTGTTTTTGACATTTAATTATGGCGAGTGGCTTATTATTGTTTAATTAAAATTTAATGAAGTTCAATAAACTGTTTTGTTTTGTTTTTTAAAAATATTATGTTCCCCTACTACAATTTAGTTAAGAAACATGCACACATAATTGTTCATTACAACCCTTTAGTCGGGATTACAACCTAGCTTCTCAACACCACTTATGTTGTAGGTAGTAATTTTATCCATAATTTTTGTCACATGTCTTTCCGGGTTTTAAACAATATTAAAGAGACAAATAATTAAAAAGAAAAATTCCAGAAATATATTGAAAAAATCTTCCTTTTTTTATACACATTTTCATAGAAACACCACAAAATTATAACAATTTAATTTAAATGTTTGTTTTTGTTTCCAGCACAACGTTTAATAAATATAAAATTAACATTAATTATAAAGCACAGGTGTTTTAATTCTGTCTGACAACTCATTAGCAATTCCTTTTGTTTTGTAATTAAAGAAAAATTACCATAAAAAGTATGAGGCAGGAAAGAAAGATTTATTATCGTTTATGGCGAAATGAACGAAATCCTTAAATCTTTAATTGAAATTTTATTACACCGCCACAGCTGCCATGTATTCGACATGACAATATGAATGCCAATGCCAATGACATCAAATGAGAGCAAATTAAAATAAATCATTAGAAATCCAACTGCCATGATATTTTAATTTATAATCACTTTTAAAATGTAATTGTTACGGGAGGATATTTTTTACAAAATGTTTCTGTTTTTTTTGGGTCAAAGTTTTTTGGGGGTCAAATTTTAAAGGCTGAAAAGGTTAAAATGTTTCAAATAATTTCTGAAGAATTACGAAGTCATTGCAGTTTAGTAGATAGTGTGTGTTGGCTTATTAGACGTAAGGACACGCTTCAAATCTCAGGTCAGATATCTCGATCAGAAGTATGAAAAAATATTTCTTCGGCGACTTCCTCTCAGCAGATTTCTGGGAAAAACTCTGAGCGTAAACAGAAATTTACCATGAAAAATTTCTCAAAAAATCTATCATTCGGAGTCGACTTTAAACTGTCGGTCTCGCCATTCATGTATAAAAATTAACACACTCAACAGAAGTGATGTGAGTAGCTGGGTCGTAATCCTGACTGAAGGGTTGTGATGGCCAATTATGTATGTGTCTGTATGACACGCTTTTGCTTTATTCACGCACAAACTATTATAACGTCCTAGTGAAGCTAGAATATATCGGGTTATCCATTTCGTGGTTTCAAAAGTAAACGTAAATAAAACACATATAAACTATTTTTTCATGATATTTCTTTTTTTATTGTAAAGTTTGAACGTTGACATTATGTGTGAAACACTACATCATTTAAATGACCTCCACGCGAAATGTTGCAAGAATTGATTCTTTTGAGGTAATTTTCGACCACTTTTTGACACATATTGGGCGGTATCTCAGCCATAACTTGACGAATGTTGCTTTTTAAGTGCTCAAGAGTTAAAGGTTTATCTGCATAAACACGATCTTTCGCGTAGCCTCACAAAAAAGTCTAATGATGTCAAATCGCATGATCTTGGTGGCCAGTTGATATCGCCACGACGAGAAATTACGCGGCCAAGAAATGTCTCTCGCAATGAAGCCATATTCGCTCGAGTTGTGTGGCATGTGGCGCCGTCTTGTTGAAACCACATATTCTCCAAGTCGTATTCTTCAATAGCAGGCAAAAAAAAGTCGGTTATCATATGACCATAACGCTCCGAATTGACGGTGACAGTCGTTCCATCATCGTTATCGAAGAAGTAAGGTCCAATCACACCTTCGGACCAAACAGCGCACCAAACAGTGACTTTTTCTGGATGTAATGTTCTCTTTTCAATTACTTGAGAATTCTCAGAACCCCAAATACAACAATTTTGTTTATTAACATTTCCACCGAGTGTGAAATGTGCTTCATCGCTGAAGAAAAATTTGTTCGAAAAATTGCCGAGGTTTTGATCATTTTTATGCGTTGTGTGATAGTTAAGTGATCCATTTTCGTCAATGTCAGACTTTCAATTGAAAAGAAAAAAATTGGTTTCACAACTTAGTTTGACAGATGTCGAATTCCAATCCCATACTTTTGAAACCACGAAATGGATAGCCCTTTATATTTCGTATATTCTTAAGAAATTCTCCTCAATACCACAATTTCCTCTCGCAAATAATGACAGCAACACACCAGTGATGATATACATCCTTCTTTTACCTCAGATAATTTTTTTTTTAACAGAACTTTAATTGAAGTAAATATCTCAAGTTTCCAAAGATTTAATAGAATTAAAATTCTGTATCAGTACCCATACATTGTATCCATTTAATCCTTTCCAATTAGAAAAAATACCCACAGTGGCTTGTTAAAAATTGTTTCATACGAAATGTAATCGGCAGCTACATAAGAACTTACCCAAGTTTAATAAGTAGTTGCCCAGATTTTAATGGCTGGGTAGACTATTCAAAAATCTATCGACTGAAAGTTTAGCTTTGGAGGACTGAGACTGAAACTATACTTACTATGATGTTTCATTTATCGATTACAGTATTTTTGCAAGGCAAAATTATTATGTAGACTCGATTGAAAACAGGATATACAGATCCTAGTGTAGTCTCGAGTGATTATCAACTCTCTAAAACCACGAGAGAGAATATTGCAGACAAGGAAATGCGTGTTTTTGCATAAACTTTTTCAATTCAAATGTTAAAGTCAACTTTCTTGTTAAAAATGAATGTTTCTTTTAATTATTTCTTATTCATATTCTTCTTTTCAATTGGCCAGATTTAAAATAATAAAAAAAACCTTAAATTTTTGTCATAGTTTTTCATTTTACTTTCATTTTTCTTGAGATTCATGTTTAAAGAAGGAGCACAAAACCCCCACCAGTTGAATGAATACAGGACACTTAATGAAAGTCAAATAAATAAACGAAAAAAAGGAAAACTGGAAAGAAAAGTAGAGAATGGAATAATACCAGGGAATTAAATACCCACTGGATTTAAAGAAGGAAAGAAAAAAAGATAGTAAAGACAACTAAACAAGGAAACAGAAAGGAATAAAGAGAAAATGAATCTTGAAGCTTGCAAACCAAGCTATCGACGGGGTTTCTTTACAGAAATCTTTCTCTATTTCACTACTTGCCAATGGTGCGCAGAGTGAATGAGAAAGTGAATAATATTTCCTAATTTATCTCATCATTTCAGATCCTAGAAAAGTCGTAACACCGATAACTCAGCTTTAAAACACCATACAAATTAAGAATTTCCAATCAAAGCTCCACATATGGCCTAAACAATTCAAAAGGTCTGAGAAATTTGGAATCAGCAGTGCTGTACAGATTTTAATAAATACTGTACTAGACCCCAGAGACAAACTGCATGCAGGATTCTATTTCTATTGCTAAGCTCTTCACTTTATTAAAATAAAAATTAATTAAAAAGTTTTTACCCAGCTGAACCTTTAATTTACTGTTAAAAGGTTTTAATTTTTAAAAATAATTTTAATTTTCTTTTTATGAGATTTTTTTTTATTAACTGGCACCAGCAGCAACACAATGCAGTGCCTCACAGCAGTAAAACTGAAAAAACTAAAAGAAATTAAAAACGTGAAAAATGTAAAACAATTATAATAAAATTAACACTGTTTTATTGCCAGTTAAAATGCTAGCTAGTACAACCCACTGATAACGTACGAGTATGTACAAGTATAACCTCAAGTCAGTGAAAGTCAGTGAACCGCAGCTAACAAAACTTCTAAAGCAACAACCACCACCACCACTACACAGCTTTGGCTTAGTAGCATTTGGTTAAATGATAATACAGTTGAATGATTTTCACGTTTAAGGTTTATTTGGTTTATGGCCTTTGACACATAATAATTTTTTTGATGTTTTTCTTTGGACTTCAAGCCGTAACTTAAGGTATTTCGAAAACAAATGGTAGCACAAGTGAAAGTTAAAGTCATAGCCTTAAGGATTTTAGCAAAATAAAAGGGTGAATTTAATACACTTGAATTACATTTGAATAAAAGGAAAGTTTTTGATATTCACAGTGTTTTAAGCATTAATAATGCAATTATGAAGGGAAAAAAACCAATTCATTACTGCCTGAAGCGAGAGCAGATACTCTCCAGAACAGTCGCTGCCTTCGCTCTGAACGGAAAGAAAAACGAAAATTGTAAAGTTTATTTTTAAAACTACAATTTAATTTAAAAAAAAAGAGTGTTTCCAAAACAAATACGTATGTAAACTGTAACACCCTTGCCTTGCGTATGAGTATTACCAATTAATGTATATCAATCATACGCCTCAGTGACCACACATTACTGAATCATTAAAGGCAAAAAGAAAAACTTGAAATGTGTTGAAAAGCAAAAACAAATTGAAAACTTTATTTGTTATTTCCTTTGTTTATTTAGCTTGGACTTCTGCTCGCAATTTCCCATGACATTTTCTCTCTACTACGTGGAGGTTGATACAGATTGAAATACAAAAAACAATAAATAAGAAGCACTCTAGTGTCAGTAAACAATCATCCGTAAATATTTCTTTTTCTTTTCTAACTCCATCTTGGCTTTAATTTGTAGAAAATTCTTTTGTTAAATGAATAATTATTTCTGTAACTTAGAAACCCTACAGCCATCTGGGATATTATTTTTCAGTTTTGCAAACAAAATCTGTAATTTAAGGATGACTACAGAAAGACTTTGTTATGAAAATTACAAGATATGATCTTATTTTCTCGTCAGAGAAATTTATTTCGCAATCAAAGCAATTCATTACAATAAAATTCGTGCTACAATCGACTTAAGGGCTGTGCTAAAACATAATCACTTGCATGTTTTTATTATTTCTAGATTCAACTATCCACCGTCTTGAACCATTGGATATACAGTGAGCATCGAAAGAAACTGTACATTAAAAAAATATACATTTATAACTTACCGTTATTTTTATTTTAAAATTGTTTCATTGCTAGTAAAAAAAATTAAAAAAAATTTCGAATTATTGTCAAAAAAAATTTTCGTGCTCTCTGCTTAAGTGGTAAAAGTTAAGTTTGGTAATTGTTAGAATTTTATCCTTAAGTAGACAGATTCTTTTGACGCTCACTGTACCTCTAATCTACTAATACCGCTCCTATAGCCTTAAAATTTTTGTTACGATAATCGCCAGCTAGTGGCATGGTATTGTGGTCAAAGCAGCTTCTCTAAAAGTTGAGAAGCCCAGGTTCGAAATATAATGAAAGAAAAAAAAGAGGAAAGCTCTGATGCGTATCTCAATTGAATTAAAAAAATTGTACATCAAGGTCTTCGAATTTTAAATTAAGTGGCTCTCCACCATACTCCTATGCAATCCATCTAAGAAGCCCCCTTATCACCAGAAAATGGAAGAAAGGATAAAATCACAGGAACGTCAGACAAATCCGCCACCTAGTGGGAAAAGAGATAAGACACAACAATCAGCAAGATTCCCCCATCACTACACCAAATACTAGGAGGACTTTGTTTCTAGGCGACAATAGTTGGTAGTCTAGTCTAGTAGGTAGTGTGTTGGCCTATTAGAAATGAGGCCACGGTTTAAACCCCTGGTCAAACATTTCGAATAAAACGAAATATGAAAAAATATTTTTTCGGCGACTTCCTCTCAGCAGATTTCTGGCAAAAACGTGAACAAAACAAAAACAAAAAAAAACCTGAAATTAACTGTCCCGTCATTCATGTATAAAAATTAACACTCAACATGAGTGATGTGAGAAACAAGGTCGTAGTCCCGACTGAAAGGTTTTAATGACCAATTATGTATGATAGCTGGCAGACACATTATCCTAGGATGAGCTTGAGCATACCCATCACTTGCTTAGCTGAAACAACAAAAATAGATTAAGGAAACAAGGCAGAAATGCTTTGTGAAAGCCATATGCTCTCAAGAGGGGTACTGGAAGAAATCGTCAAGTAGTACAGAAGCTAAGGTTATATCAAAACCTCTTTTGCTCTTGATTTGTTGGAATCTTTTTGGATCTGCTGAATCAGAGATTGTGCCTTACAATACCCATGTACAGTAATATAATGCAGACCGAAATACAGTCAATAAAGACAGCCTAAGAACAAATTCAATACCAGAGATCAGCAATGAATATTCAAAAAGATGAGTAGAATCGAATCATAATTCTGATACTTATATGCATTCCTACTTAATTTAATATCATACTCATACTACTCATATTCAAAGTTTGACGTACTCATCGTAATCATACTTAACAATACGCATGATGTTGTTGATTTCGACTCTCCTTTACTCAACATTTACAAAAATCACAAAATAAGTATGAGTCACGTACGAATACTAAAATACTCACTAGAAGGTTGTGTGTTTGCTCTGCTTCCTGCTCTGTCTTTTGTGCTTATGTGTCCTTTTTTCTTTTTTTGTAAATGCAACAACAACTAAGACTATAAATTTTGATAAATAATTTGAATCACTCGAATCATTTATGAGTATTGTAAGTATTTTTCTAAATTTATGAATCTGAATGAGTAGGCGTATGAATCAAACATATTTCGAATGTTATAAGTTTGATGTCAACGTAGTACTCATACATATTGCAACCTGTACTTATAAATCAATGTTGTAGTGAGTACGAATGAATCAGAGTAGTTAAATTTCAACACTGTTGACTTACTCATACTCAAAATATCATGAGTACTTCTGAATAGCGAAAAAAAACGATTTATTGCTGATCTCTGTTCAATACCATAGAATATTAAACAGATATGCAGATATGATAATGATAGCAGTGCCTAGAAAGATTACACGCATCCTAAGACTTCACAGTACCCCATATAAAAAAGACAATTTCAATTCCAATGGGAATTTAAATTGTTATCCTATACCCGTACTATTCCTTATTTTCTTCCCTTCATTTCGATTGTTATTCTATGTTTTTGGGTCAGTCTACTTTACTTTCATTTTCTTTTTCATTCCTTTCTGTTTCCTTGTTTAGTTTTCTATAAATTTTTTTCTTCTTGCCTTCTTTAAATCCAGTGGGTATTTAATTCCCTGGTATTATTTCATTCTCTACTTTTCTTTCCAGTTTTCCTTTTTTTCGTTTATTTATTTGACTTTCATTAAGTGTCCTGTATTCATTCAACTGGTTGGTTTTTGTGCTCCTTCGTTGAATAAAAATTTCAAAGAAAACGAAAGTAAAGTGAGAAAGTATAACAAAAATTTTAGGTTTTCTTTATTAATTTAAATCTGGCCAATTGAAAAGAAGAACATGAATAAAAACAAAAAATAATAAAAATAACACAAATTTTTAATATGAAATTTGACTTGAATTAAAAAACTTATGAGAAGTTTTGTTAAATTACAAACAAACTTTTTATGCGATAATTTGCATTTCTTGCCTGTTTTACTCTTATGGTTTTAGGTAGGTAGGTAGGTAGAAGTGGCTGTTCCCTCGATGGAGTTATGAGCGGACACACATTGTGATACCACAGTTTCACATTTTCCCCTAGTCCAGAAACCACTCAAAGCTTCCGATGAAGCGACTCAGACTGTCAATATCAAAGCATGACAGTTCATCCAGATCCCCTATATAGTAGGCACCCAGGTGCCTCTTTCTTCTCCGACCAAGTACCGGCCATGTACACAGTAGGTGAAGAACAGTCTCATCCTCCTCCTCATCTCCACAGCTTCTGCATAAAGGTTGCATTTGCAAGGTGTCCAAGACTAATACGCCTCGCATGAGTTTCTATAATACAATGCCCCGTAAAAACCCCGATAACAGTGCTGAGCCTACTGCCTCGGAGTTTAAGCAGAGCTGTCACGCGCCTTTTATCCAGCTTTGGCCAAATTACTCTTATGATTTTAGAGATCTGATAACTGCTCGTGAATGTATACACTAGTCTGTATACGTTGATAAATGCAACATAATGGTAAATGTAATTCCAGTCTTTGTATTTCAAAGCTGAACCTTCAGTCGATAGATTCTATATAGTCTACTCAGCCTTTACAATCCTAGTAACTACTTATGAAACTTCTCTGGGAAAATTCTTATATATCTGCCGATTTCTTATGCAACAATTTCCGACAATACACACAGTGGGTATATTTTCCGATTCTAATGGACTGAATGGATTCAAGGTGTGGGTACTGGTAAAGGCTTTAAGTTCTGTTTCCTGCTGATAAAAACTATGTACTCTCTCTGTAACATTCCTGAAGAAAGTGTAGCCTTTTTAATACAAACTATTCACATTCCGAACAGGGCCCTCTGGAACAGTGGAAAATTTCCAATTGGGGTTGAAACAAATAGTTTCAGAGATGGATCGAAAACGGATAGGGGCACTAGCACTGGCACTCATGATCCCACGTGATGGTCGTCTGCATTCAAACGGCCCTAAAGGCAATATAAGTCACAAACGAACTCCTCTAATCTGCCATCCCTATGAACGCGTAAATTAATTGGCAACGGTGTTGGGAATATTGTTCTGATTGTTATGTGACTAACAGTATTTAGTTATCAATTGACGGTAGTAGTACTGACTCATTGCTCAATAAGTTTAATATGAGGCTGTTAACTGCTTTCTTAACGAGACATTATAATATCAGATCACTGGCGGAGATCTAAGAACAACTTCAACCGCATATCTGCAGTATAGGTGGAAATAAATAGGAGTTGAAGACGATAGAGAAACTTCTCTATGATTGTTTGTGACTTAGTAGAAGTAGATTGAATACATACATACATAATTGGTCAATATAACCCTTCAGTCAGGGTTACAACCTAGCTTCTTACACCAATCATTTTGTGTGTGTTAATTTCATATATATGAGTGGCTGGACCTACAGTTTTAACTCGACTCCGAACGACAGATTTTCGAGAAGCAATTTTCTTCACTCGCAGAGTTTTTGCTAGAAATCTTCTGAGAGGCAGTCGTCGAGTAAATATATTTTCATTTTTCGTTTTTGTTTGAGATGTCTGAACTGGGACTTGAACTGTGGTTTCAGGTCTAATTCAGCAGACATATTCAGGCATCCATAACTGTTTTGCGAAGCATGTAAATCTGATCAGATGACGATGGTCTTCCGTTAAGGCAAATATGAACCCGTTAGTAGTGTTAACCAATACATGTTAATAAAAATAAGTGAAGAGGCACCGAAACAATCACAATATAAAGTGTTTTTACTGCCGTATTCTATTATAACTTCACTAATAAACTACGTAAGAGATGTATTTTTTTTAATCCAAAGCCTTAATTATAATGTTAAAAGAAATATAATCCTTTTCCAGTTTACTGACCAAGTATTTCTACAAATAAGGATGAAACCTATTTAACCAAAAAAGTTTTCATCTACGTCCTATTAACCTTAAAAAGAAAATCCTTAAAAAAATACGATTTTTTTTTATTACCAAGACAACAAAACTAAAAAGGAAAAGCCATAAAACCCGTTGAAAAAAGGGAATCGAAAAGTACAAAATAATTTACTTCGTTTTCTTTTATTTTTTTCGTTTTATTTTTAACGAAAAGCAACAGTCAGGCAGTAAACGTTCGAAAAGCAACAAATGCTGGCAAACGACAGCTACACAATAAGGAAATGTTTGAAATGAGAAAGGAACATAAAATAAAAACCGGAAATGTACCAGCCATGTCAATGAAAATGGCGTGAAAGCGGAAATAAACACATGCACGCACAAGCACGACGTTAAAAAGGGGCAACAACATCACGTTTTCAGTGTGTTAAATTAAATTGAAATTTTTACGCAGTTTTAAATGAAAAATAAATGAAAAAAATAAACAAAATATAAAGAGAAGAAGAAATATTCGATTTTTTTTTAGATCGTAAATCACAAATGTATTGTTAACTTAAAATGCTTTATAAACTGTTTGTTAATGGCCAGAATTGCTATCGCTCGAAGCTAGGCAGCTCGTAGACCTTAAGAGCTTAACCATAAGCACAGCAGCTCATTACAGATGATTCCCTGCTAAACTGAACCACATACCCAACAATCTTGTATTGACTACGGCTTACATGGGGTAATTATAATACGAACACGATCATTTCGTTTTACGTTGTGTTCGGGTCTTTACCGAAAATTTAAAGCTAAGAATTCGCTGCAAACTGCTGAAATTATTTGTGGAGTTCACAAGATCAATGATAATTTAGATGTCTCTTGTCGATTAATCTATATACATACATATATAACATAATTGGCCATTACAACCCTTCAGTCATGTTGTGTGAATTAATTTTTATACGTGAATGGCAGGACCTACAGTTTAACGTCGACCCCGACCGACAGATTTTGAGAAATTTTTTATGGCAGGTTTTATTTACTCTCTGAGTTTTTGGCAGAAATTTGCTGAGAGGAAGTCGCCTAAGAAATATATTTTCATATTTTCGTTTTGAAGTCTATCTGGGTTTGGAACTCGGGCTAACGTCTAATAAGCCAAAGCATTACCTACTAGACTACGGCGACTACAATCTATACAACCAAAAAATCATGTAAAAAATGAGAAAGACGGACTCATAAAAAGCGGTGATATTGCTAGAGGACTAGGCCTATGTCACTAACCAGTCTATGTTTGGATGCCACAGTGAAATATGTAATAAAACGATCTCCCATTTGCGAACCAGTACTCAAAATGGAACGAAATCAAACTGCATTTGAGCCGAATAACTACCACGGGGGCTCAGATGTCTTAACGAGGCGGCGAATCAATATGATGTTTGTATCACATGGGCATCGGGACATAGGGACATTCCCGGTAACTGCCGAGCAGATGAACTGGCTAGAAGGGTTACGACCATCGAACACTCTGATTAATTCTCTACATTAGGGATCCCTTTTTGTGCCTGCAAGCTTATAATTGACAAGAAAATCTGGCCAAGGCTGAATAAAAGGCGCGCGGCGGCTCTGCTTAAACTCCAAAGAACTAAGCTTAGCACTGTTATCGGGGTTATTACGGGGTATTGTATTATAGGAACGCATGCAAGGCGTATTTTTCTTGGACACCTTGCAAATGATTTCTGCAGAAGCTGTGGAGATGAGGAGGAGGATCAGACTGTTCTTCACCTACTGTGTACATGTCCGGCACTTAGTCCCAGGAGAAAGAGGCACCTGGGTGCCTACTATATGGAGGATTTGGACGTACTATCATGCATGGATATTGCCAATCTGAGCCGCTTCATAGAAAGCTCCGAGTGGTTCCTAAGCTAGGAGAGAATGTGAAACTATGATATTACAATGAGCCCTGTGTGTGGCCTAAGTGTGTCCCTTCATAACTCCATCGAGGGAACATCCACTTCTACCTATCTACCTACCTAACTGCGGGGTTTGACACTGCATCACTTATGATAATAATTTGTGAAAGAGATCGGGGAGGAGGCAAGGCAAAGTTTCGCAGTCAGTGGCATAACTATGATGATATCAAGAAAGGCGTTTTTGTGATAAGTTCTAGCCAATCTTTTTCATACACCCAATATATAAGCACTTTATAATTGAAATATAGGCCTCTAAACGTAAAAATAACAACATTTTATACTACTTTCCATCCGCTCTTCTCTCGTTTAAAGCTACCGAGTTCAACAAACGATTGCCACAAAATATTTCAGTTTTCGCTCTTATCCGTGATTAAATGCATATTTTGTGGAATGGGGGGGGGGTTAGTAAATAGAAGAAAATGACTTTGTTTTTCTTATTGTTATTGTTATTGTTGTTGTATTTGTTTCCATTTATTCAAACATAAATTCAAAATAAACATCTCCTACCTACGTACGTTTTACATTCGTATACATATGGCATGTACATATGTATGCAAGCGTACATACAAATATGAGTATATTTATACATCTGTAAGTAGATAAGAGTGTTGAATGTATTTGTTTGTCTTGTCGTGCGTTACTTATATTCGTTTACCGTTACTATGTAAAGGTATTACGTACAATAAAATCATTGAAGTGTCTTAATAACAAAAACAAACGGAAGTATGTCTTTTTTTCTTAATATAACATCCTTATGCCCACCTATCCTCTCACTTTTGTTAACCATGATTATATTACTGAGTAAATTACATTCATTTGAGGAGGTAGAAAACATTGAAATTGAATTTATGGGCGTGGCATGTATGTAAGGTGGCATCGTATTCGGTTTTTATAAGAACGAGAAAAAATATATTTTAAATGATGACACAGGCTGTTAACGAAAGAGGCTTGAAGTCTTCCGGATTAGATTACATTTAAACTGAATTTTATATCGTTAATAAATAATTTAGAAGTGCTTGTGTAGGTATTTTGTTTATTTTATATTATTAGTGACGATGGGTTTTAAAAATCGTAAAGAAAATCAAAAAGAATTTACAGAAGCCTTGTGTGAAAACGTGGTGTGTTTGAAGAGACTAATCGTGGTTTGAAGATCTCCGTTCCATAGATCTTTCAAACAATTGTCTAGTAATTGTTATTGTTTATGCAAAGGGTGTAAACAGACGTATAACAATCAAAGTAATTGGTGTTGTTTACATCAAGTTGTGAGCCGTGATACACAGAATTGTGCGTATAATAAAGAATTTTAATTAAAACTAAATACAAATTTATTTTTCTTTTATTTGCTATTTACGAGCTCATATTTTAAACGTTTTTAAAAGGTAAAAACCTAACAATACTTTCAAGTAAGCAATTAATATCTCTAATATAGTATCACTGTGCGACAATGAAAGGACTTCAAACCATTGTATTCCAATGCATTTGCAGGGTGATTTTATTTCCTACTTGGAAGATACTGTAAAATGTATGGGACGCGAAAATTACTCCACATAAGGTATAGAAGGTGGTAGTAGCTTGAAAATGATATGTTTGATGAAAAGTGATTCCATTAAAAATAAACGAGCTCAGATAATGTCAATGTGGTGGTCATTACAACTCTTCCGTCAAGATTACGTTTTAGGTTCTCACACCACTTATACTATGTGCGTTAACTTTATAGAGGAGTGGGGTGACCTACAGTTTAATTTCGACTCCGAACGACAGATTTTGGGAATCTTTCCATGGCAAATCCATTTACTCTCTCTTTAAAAAAAACAATTTAAATAAAAAAAATTTTTCATTTTTTTTTAATTAAAAAAAAATTTTTTTGTGAATTTCTGGAGCAGATTATAAATTAAAAAAATTTTAGTTTTTTTTTTAATTTTTCAATATTTTTTAAATTTTGTTTTTAATTTTTTTAATTAAAAAAAATTTTTTTTTTGTAAATTTCTGGAGCAGATTATAAATTAAAAAAAAATAAATTTAATAATTTTTTAAATTTATTTTTTTTTAATTTTTAACATTTAAAAATTTTTAACATTTAAAAATTTTTTTTTAATTTTTTTTTTAAATTTTTAAATTTTTTTTAATTAAAAAATTAATTTTTTAATTATTGTGAATTTCATTTCCAATTTCATTTGTTGTAGTAATTTTCACAACTTTGATGTCTCTATTTAAATGCTACTTTGCAATTCGGAATCTCATTTCCCTTTTCACTTCTCATCATACACATCCTATTTCAGTCCTTCACTCTACTTCGATATGTTTTGCCACCTTAACTCCTCTTCCCAAAGAAGAAATATTTACCTCAACTGTTCCGGGTATTATTGTTGTTTGTGGCTTTTAGTGTCTAATGATGGCAACAGGTAATTTATCATTCGTTGAGGAGGTAAGCAGGATAGTTTCAATAGCGGCCCCATCATTTACATCCATAACCATAACTATTGTGCCTCACATACACACTGTAAGTGTGTATATTCACCAGGTTATTTAATCACAAAGAAAACTGTGTGGCACAATATGAGTAAGAGTATGAGCAGAATAAAGCAGGCGTGTGAGCTCATTAACGGTGTTGTCAGTTCTAACAAAACATAACTGATGTGTTTAAGTACTTTAGAAGGAATTTGAATTTCGTCATTAAGACAGCGGCTTAAGCGGCTCTTATTCCACTCTGCCTCTCTTTCTCTCTCTCTCTCTGTTGCTCTCTGTTGTAAGACAGCAAACATTCTGTAAACCTGTAAATGTCTTCAAATCAAGCGTATTATTTGTAATTTGTTGCGTAAATGCTACATTGCGTTTGGCAATAGGAATCTTTGATGCGTCAATCACGTTGATAGTTAAAATAACAATCAAGCTATTTACAGCTATGGACATTAAATTAGCACAAAACTTCGTCATAAAAATAATCATATTTTTTATAGTATTTTAGGTCTACTCATAAAAAAATTTAAACATAGGAACTTAGAATACATATTCTTCTTTAAAAAGAAACAAAAATTTTGACGATATTGCCAGTCGTTTGCTCATTAAGACCTGAAACGTACCAAACGCCAGATTTTAGCTGGACAGTAAAATAGCACAAATTAAAATTTTTGGAATAAAAATGATGTGCTGTAATAAATAGTAAAAATATTAATGTTTTCAAGCATGTTAATGTATTTTCAAGCGCCGCATGGCATCTACGGGACAATGTTCTTCGGGAAAGTTCTTTGGGAATCGAGTACCAAGCGTTCCGTATTCGAATGCTCAAATCGTCCAAATTTGTGTACTTTTGTTGAGCAATTGTACATTTCACATCGTTCTAGGGGGTTTTCAATCGAGTTTAAGTCAAAACTTTGCGATGGCCAGTCTAAAACGGGAATGTGCTCTTCATAAAATCAATCCTTTGCCTGCTTAGATGTGTGTTTGGGCCCACTATCTTGCATAAATATGAATAAAACTGGCATGTATTTAGAAGCTTATGGTTCCATTTTGTTCTTTATATTATCCAAATACTGATAACAGTCCATTTTTTCATTAATTTTTACAATGAGACTTACACCGTGCCTTGAAAACGCTCCCCGCACCATTGTGTTTCCTCGAACATGCGTTATGGTCCTTTGAGCAAAGCGTGGATTAAAAGTCTGACATTTTAAATAATAATACTCGAACAAAGCTTGTACCTAAAACACTTTTAGGCAAGTTGTGCTAATTTACTGTCCAGCTCGAATTTAGGTACCGATACAAATTAGCAGTCAAAATAAAAAATATATACGATAATGGTAATATTTTTTGGTTAACAACCGCTGGATGTCATCGTGCAACATTGGAGACCTAATTACGATACAAATGAGAAAAATATCACAATCAAAGTATATATGGATTTTGTGCTAATTTAATGTCCATGGCTGTATATAGCTACAGGTGTGGATTAGGGATTAAAAATTCGGGATAATGTCACCTTCAAAAATATTATCAGCAGCTAGACTATTAGAGTGGTGGTTGTAGGTTCGATTCCCACCAGAAACTCTGATCTGTTACACAATACCGAGCAAATGTTTGAAGTTACTCAGCTCGTAAATAATTAAATGTAATTTGTAATTAAAAAATAAATAAGTAAATAAAAACAAAATATGTGAATAACAAAACAAAGAATAATGCCACAGAAGTCTTATGCTTGTCATTGCCGTACACATTTTAAGAATTTAATTATTTCATGCCTTCATCACAGTTAATCGCCTGTCATGTCAAGCATTTTGAACTTCAAACATTCATTATTAATATTCTTATTAAATATTTTCAAACACTTTTTAAGTTTCATTAAATTAAAAGTACAAAGCATGTGGGGTTCAGTAATAAGAGCACAAAAGTAAAATAAAATTAATTGAAATAAAAAATTCTGCATCATAAGATTCAACAGTTACATTTTATACCCTGACATTTCATCAAAAGGCAATGGGAATTAAGGCAGAAACCCAATATAATCTTAATACCACAAAATTTTTTTTTCTTAAAAATTTTCATTTAAAGGATTTAATCATTTCATCATTTATCGTGCATCACACCACAATGTTTTAACTGGAAAAATATAATTTATTTTCTCATTAAATATTTAACACCTTTCCTTTTTAAAAAGAGAAAAAAATTTCATTAAAATGTAAATTAAGACAGGCAGGTGTTAAGATTAAATTCATTGAATGTAATTGTATGGAAACACAATAAATCAATGTAAATTCGAACATACAGAGGCTTTCGAGTTCAAGTTGTCTTTCATTTATGAATTTCAACATTAGTTGGGTTTAATTATTCAATTTTCTCTGACGTATTTAAACACACTATCATGGAGATAGTTGTACAAAAAATATCACATGGAAGCTAAGTTTCACGATCTGGGTATACAAACTGTTTCAGAATTCATTTAATGATTAAAGGGATCGATTACATATCAAAAAAATTAAAATAAATTCTAAAAATTATCGGACATCAATACTGTTCAAATAATCACATATTTCTGTTCAAATAATTTCAAAGCCACCCAGGGGTTAACATTAACAACGCAGACTGTACAATGCTCAGACAGCAACACCTCTTCAGAAAGAGAAGTGCTTTATTTCTAGGACGTATAAACAATCCTATAATTCTAGAACCTTGCAGCAAAAGTGCCATTACATGCCTAACATGCCTACAAATTACAACCCTTCAGTCAGGATTACGGCCTAGCTGTTGTGTGCGTTCATTTTGTACTTGAGTGGCGGGACCTACAGTTTAACGTCGACTCCAAACGACAGATTTTGAGAAACTTTTTCATGACAGTTTTATTTACTCTCAGAGTTTTTGCCAGAAATCTGCTGAGAGAAAGTTGCCAAAGAAATATTTTTTTTTTCATATTTCGTTTTGATGTCTGGCCTAGGGCTTTGAACCGTAGCCGTACGTCTAATAAGCCAACACACTCCTTACTAGACTACGACGACTTCTACCGTTTTAATCTTGCAATGTCTAAAAGTCAAATCCTTACATAAAATTCACAGACTCTAAGGGAATATTTTGATTTTCCAGCTAGGTTAGGTTAGATTATAACTTTAGTCTTATGATTATGATTCCTATTGTACTACTTGCCTATAGTATCCAGTACACATCAGTAAAGGCTATCGATAATTAAATGGTGCCCAAAAATATTATTCACAAGTCCACAAATGCTGGAGAATGACAGGTGTCGCAGAGCATTCTCAGAAATTGGACATGATATCTAGATCCAGATATCAGCCCGTTTAGTTTTATACTCTTATCCATAAGGAGAATCTCTATAAGAGGGTTAATTTTATCATTCTCTGTGCGCAAATGAATGCTATCATGGTCGAATATTAATTTGATCTTCAAGAGGGGAATGCCAGAATCACTTTAAAGTTCACAAGTGCATGTTTGTTTGGTCTACATCAACTTTTGCTTTTGTACAATTTTTGATCAAATAGTTCCAGTTGGCGGTCGTAAACGTGTTTAGGTATTGCGTAGCAAATAGGCAGACCCAAATTAACAGTAGTCAAACTTATTCACTAGTTGCACTAAGCCAGTTGATTAAAAATCGTCTTTCAAACTTACTATTCTCACTCCAGCCTTTATGAAATATAATTTCCATAGATCCTCTGGAAAGACCATGTTTTGTGCTTAAGGCAGGAAAAATGCGTGTTAAATAATGTGAATTTTTTTGTTTTCCTTAAAATTGAAATTAAAAATAAAAAAAATTAAATTCAATATAAAAAAACATACATACATTCATGTATGATTGATGAATGAATGATCGAATGTTCCTGTACTCTTAACAAATTTTGAAAAAAATTTCGTTTTATTTTTTTCTTCTCACAATTATCACCTTTGGCTGTAAATTTAAATGGAAAATGTAATAAAAAAATAAATACTAACAACAGTAACAATAGTACTTAAATACAAACAAAACAAAAACATAAAAAAAAAGTACAGAAATTTACCGCTCACTGTCACAGATATTTTTTAAAAGGAAACGTTGGAACCGGAAATAATCGCATACATACATATATTCACACACATGCTACACGTGTACATACATACATAGTGAGGGTACATATATATTTGTAGCATTTGTGACAAATACGAAAAACAAGTAGTAAAGGAAAAGAGGGAGATGATGAAGAAGAAGAAAACTAAGAAAAAAAATTAAAAATAAACTGTTTCCTGGATTTTATGCCTAAACGAACATACAATATTATAAGTTTACATACACATGTACAACTATGGGAATATTTAACACATAAAGACAAGAGAAGAAATACAAATTATAGTCATTCATGAACGACTTAACCAAGCCGTATTTTGGCTTAAGCATGTTAGAATTTTTAATCGATTATCTCAGAGAGGAAAAACAATCAATGACAGATACTCTGCTAACATAGTGCAGCGTTTAAAAGGAGAAATTAGATTTTAAAATGCTCATTCGGGTAAAGGGATAGCGTTGCATCATCAAGACAGGGTAACAATTTACATGCATCTACTATTGCGAATAGCAATATTGTGGCACACATTATTTTATAGTCATGATTAGCCGTTTGTAGCCTTCTTTAATAATTTAATACGAACGAACAGAAAACTGTCGAGATTAATGAAAAAATGTAATCTGAATTTTTTAAGAATTTAATGAGTTTTATCGGTTTATTAAAGGGTCCGCCAAATAACTTTTTTTTTGAAAATGCTTTAAAAAAAAAACTACTGAATATTTTCTCAAATTTCTTTTTTTTTATTTGAAAGTACAATCCTTGCGGTTAATAATGGAAAATAATTTCATTTAAATGACTGCCTCGGCTGGCCATGCAGTAGCCTACACGATCGGTCCAATTTTTAAGCACATTATCGATTGTGTGCAGCTGTATTTCACCAATGGCTTCACGAATATTGTCCTTTAAAGCGTCAATTGTCTCTGGCTTGTCGGCGTAACACTTATCTTTGACGGCACCCCACAAATAATAGTCCAACGGTGTCTGCGGCTGATAATGCAATCTTCAAAAACAGGGCGCAAAAGATCGAGTGTAGCTTCGGCTGTGTGGCACGTAGCGCCGTCCTGTTGCAACCAAATGTTGTCTTCAATTTTTGTGAACAAAAATTCGTTCAACATGGCCCGATAACGATCGCCATTGACTGTAACGGCCACTCCTTGCTCATTTTCGAAGAAAAATGGCCCAATTATGCCTCTGGACCAAAATCCGCACCAAACAGTGAATCGTTTTGGGTGCGTCGGCTTTTCAATGTGTGCGTGCGGATTTTCTGTGCTCCAAATGCGACAATTTTGCTTGTTTACGTACCCACCAAGATCAAAATGAGCTTCATCAGAAAAGATGATTTTTTTGCCAAAGTCGGCATCTTCGGTAAGTTGATCGCAGGCCCACTTAGCGAAGCGAAAACGCATTGGATGGTCAATATTCGTTCAGCGGAAACTAATTATCCGTCAAATCAGACATGAGCTAAGTGTTACCATTTACGAAATAAGCACTAGTTGAAAAAAAACGTTAGATGGCGGACACTTTAGTTGGCTGTTTTGTAACAATGGTAAGGAGCAAACGAAAGTTTATCTTACTAAAATGTTACCTAAGCTTAGCTTCAAACCACTAGGCAATAGCTTACTCATGAGAGTTAATGTTCCTAACATAACTCGACTCAGCGACGACTCTGATTCTGAAGCGATCGATATAATTAACAGGGAAATAAAGGCATGCGGCAATTAAAGCATATGCACTTTTAATTATTTTTTTTAATTTTTCTTCAAACATTTCCTCTTTGCCAGCACAGCTTTTTGAATTGAAGTTTTTAAAAACATTGACGTCAGATAGTATCAAGTATTATGAGACACTTTATTCTTACATGTGTTTGTCCAGTATCTTGTCATACATTTTTTTTGTTTTTATTTATTTTAAAGATGAAATTTATTACGTAACGTAACACGTGTAAGTATTTCCTTGTGATTTCAAACGGTATGATGATATTCTCTCCCTAATTGGCAAGAGTACACCGAGGATTATTTAATGCTCTTTTAACATGTGCAGACGTGGCATGTCCACTAAATTTAAGGCCGGAGTTAAATATGTATGTTCTAGTGGCTCTTGTAGAGTTTTTTTTTAGGAAGATTAAAGTAATGTACTTGACAAATGACCTGAATAAGATTAATTTTGCTTATATTACCATGGACAATGGCTGTCCATTTATAAATTTTTACAAAAATTATGTTTATTTAATAGAAATGACAAACGTGCTGCGTTATATTTGTTCTGTGATGGTTGCAGCAAGAAATGTCAAGGCTGTCAACCGTGATTGTTTGATGCCCTACATGTGTAAATAGATGGCCCAAGTTTTAGCTGTGAATGTATGGCTGAAAACTATCGGGTCCGCCATCTAACGTTTTTTTTTTTTTGCAACTAGTGCTTATTTCGTGAATGGTAACACTTAGCTCATGTCTGATTTGACAGATAATTAGTTTTATCCTTCCGCTGAACGAATATGGTTGTGTATACGCTTCGCTTCGCTAAGTGGGCCTGCGATCGACTTACAGAAGATGCCGATTTTGGCAAAAAAAATCATCTTTTCAGATGAAGCTCATTTTGATCTTGTCGGGTATGTAAACAAGCAAAATTGTCGCATTTGGGGCACAGAAAACCCGCACGCATACATTGAAAAGCCGACGCACCCAAAACGAGTCACTATTTGGTGCGGATTTTGCTCCAGAGGCATAATTGGGTCATTTTTCTTCGAAAATGAGCAAAGAGTGGCCGTTACAGTCAATGGCGATCGTTATCGGGCCATGTTGAACGAATTTTTGTTCACAAAAATTGAAGAGGAGGATATTGGCAACATTTGGTTTCAACAGGGCGGCGCTACGTGCCACACAGCCGAAGCTACACTCGATGTTTTGTGCCCTGTCTTTGAAGATTGCATTATCAGCCGCAGAGCTGATGTCGTTCGGAAACCTCGGAGCTGCGATTTGATACCGTTGGACTATTATTTGTGGGGTGCCGTCAAAGATAAGTGTTACGCCGACAAACCAGAGACAATTGACGCTTTAAAGGACAATTTCTTCAAGCCATTGGTGAAATCCAGCTGCACACAATCGATAATGTGCTTAAAAATTGGACCGATCGTGTAGGCTACTGTATGGCCAGCCGAGGCAGTCATTTGAATGAAATTATTTTCCATTATTAACCGCAAGGATTGTACTTTCAAATCAAAAAGGAAAATTTGGGAAAATATTCAGTAGTTTTTTTTTAAAGCATTTTCAAAAAAAAAAAATTATTTGGCGGAACCTTTATTTTATAATGAAAGAATGGAACTGAAATGAAGTTTTTTTTTTTTTAAATCATGGATAAAGCCCAATAGATTGAGAAATCCAGCTGTAATGCACATTAGCTCAGAGCAATAAATTATTTTTTTTTTTTAGCTCTTAGCACCTTTATGTCGCAAAATTTGTCTCCATCAAATAAAACTTTAGTCTCCTCAAGGACGGATACGTTTCTTGTCATTTAGAAGCATAAAATAAAAATGGTTTCCATAAGTTTTTACTACCCGTGTGTATATGATTATAAAATCTTATGAAATGACTTACGTGTCATACATACGTATTTACACATTTACAATACAAATACAGATAGCACCTGTACACAAATCCTTTTTTAGATTATTAACAGTGGCCCTCTTATAACAATATTCCCTAAGTGTCTGTGAGTGTTAAGGATGTTATGTCGTTATGTGCTCTCAGTTCTCGTTGTCTGGCTTATATTTTTTTGAAGATTATCTCGTAATGGCAGAGAAGTTTTAGGACAGAAAAAGCAGACTCAACACGCACGTTTTCACTCATTCACACAGCTAGTCAGCCACTCAGCTATTATAAAGACAAATTTACGAAATCATATCCATTTATACACATGAATGAATGAATTATTATTATGGGTTCCTTTACAAATTGCCATTGCGAATGAGTTAAGTTATGTTACTTAAAAAGGAAGGTGGTATTGAATTAAAAAGTATAGTAGGTCAGGATATTAAGAAAAAGGAGTTTAAAATTTCGTTCATTAATACGTCTAATTAGTGTGATTAAGAATATAAACATGATATTTTAAATAAAAAGAAAAACTTGTTGTAGTTTTAAAGGCTTTACTGGTGTTCAAACTTGGGTTCAATAAATGTTTGCCTACACTTGGCAATAATCTAACCAAGGACTGACCACTTCACACTGAGACGAAAGAAACATTCAAAGCAGTAGAGTAGATTAGCGGAAAAGTATTGAAAGAAGGCAAAGGCAGTTTTTGGGATGAGTGAAAGACAATTTGTGTTAATTATCTTTGAAAAGAAAAAGTAATCAATGGTTAGGATAATGCAAACTTATTGCAATATTTAAGTAATTGTATTGTCTGAATGGAATTTATTATTTAAAAGTCGGAATGAATGGTTAACAAGATTCACTTTTTTCTTACGAGCTGATTGACAGTGTGTGTCAAAAAAATTACAAAGAATTCTGAATATTGTCAAATATTGTCAAATTTTTTTCGGGCACTCCACTTTATTTTATACTGTTCATTATGAGCTGCAACAACCTGCAAAATATTCAATTCTCATCTCTTCTGCTCTTCTCCATTCGATAAACCGAACCATCAAGTTAGAGGGACCAGAATTGCAAAAGAAACTTTGTATTCTATTATGCCAATGCCAAACAACACACATTTGTGATGACAAGACAAAAATTGACTGAACTTGGCGAATTATTTCCAATGCATCGTATAGACTAGACGTTGAACTATCTATCTGACTACAATACATGCATGCATACATATGTACATAATTGGTCATTACAACCCTTTAGGCAGGATTACGACCAAGTTTCTCACACTACTTATGTATATTGTGCATGTTAATTTTAAAAATGAATGGCGGGACCTAAAGTTTAACTTCGACTCAGGACGATAGATTTTTAATAAATTTTTCATGGCAATTTCATTAAATCTCAGCTCAGAGCTTTTGCCAGAAATCTTCTGAGAGGAAAACATCGAAGAAATATTTTTTTATATTTCGTTTTGATGTCTGACTGGGGGTTTTAACCGTGGCCTTACGGCTAATAAGCCATCACACTACCTACTAGACTACGGCGATTTCACCACCAATTCATCATATACATACATATAATTCGACTGTAATAAAATATTTGCAATTACCCATTTTAGATTTGAACTTCTCAATACTCCAATTGCAGGAAATACTATTCCGAATATATTACAATATCCTATACTTCTTGTACCACGAAGTTTCTAATCCGTACATGGTAAAGCAACAATTAAATAAACGGTAAATATTAGTCAGCAAGTCTGGCAACGGCACTGAAGGTGAATATGTATCGGACGTTGGTTTTAGTACATCTCGCAACCACTATATTGTTAATAAATTTTACATGGCAATGATACAATAAATGAGTCGTTGAGTTCAAATGTATCATGGACAGTGTTGCCGGCTTGTTATTGATAAAAAAAAATTAACTTAAATAAGTCCTGCATTATTGCGTAGGTAAATTGGTCGTTACGACGCATTAGGCAGGATCACGACCTAGCTTCTCCCACCACCCATGCTGTTAATTTTATACATGATTACATGAGAACTACAGTTCTACTACTTTTCATGGCAATTTATTTACTCTCAAAGTTTTTGCCAGAAATCTACTGAGAGGAAGTCGGCGAAGAAATATTTTTTTGAATTTTGTTTTTTGGGAGATGTCTGGAGTTTGAACCGTGGCCTTACGTCTAATGAGCCAATACACCACATACTAGACTACGGCGATTTCTGCATTATTAAGCCGGGCTTTTTATAAAGGAATGCATTGTTATTGAATTGAAGGCTTTATTTATTGTTTAAACCTCTCTGTTTAAAGCAGTAATTGGTGCTGAGAAAATAAGAACAAGAGATATGCAGAAGCCTGTATTGAATGATTTCAAAATTATTCTCCATGGACAGAACTAGATGGCGATCAAAGACCTCAATAAACGATGAATGCACGTCCAAATCAGTCTGGCGTAATTTCCCAGCCAAGTGTGCCACTACATAGAGTTTATTTGTTGACTAAACAGTTACGCATTATCGAGATGGTCTAGAAAAGTAGATCTGTTAGGGTCTAGGCTTTGCTGCTGCTCCAAACAAATTCCCCTAATGGTTGTCGCAACTGTGGTGTATTGTTTAGCAGTGGAACGTTTGGAAGCATGCATAAATTGTTAGATACATATTGTTTTTAAAGTAATAGAAGCTTTCTATTGAAGTCTTAGGCCTTTTTCATATTGATTCCCTAAGTTTCTTTAATGACCAAAGAGCATCATCTTCCTATTGAGTAACCATTTACGGATAAATACAGGGGAATGATCTCCTGTAGCAAGTTCTAGAATAATAAGGTTGCCATAGGCAGTTGCCCATGACGAAAAATTGTGTGTCTTGAATATTTGGGTTTGTTGACAAGCATTTTCACCTTAACACCACGCCATCTCTAGGCCTACATACATTATACAAAAAGTGTCTGCACTTATCGGAGACACCAATAAGTCAAAATTAATTTTTTTCACGACAATAAGGGCCTTTATTACAACTTGCCGTTAACTAAAGGGAGGATTTTAACAGGCAGATAAATTGTTTTTCAATATTATAAGTGGACAATAAGGTAGAGGCGAGCGTTAAGCTACATATAACTTATAAAGTTAAGCTTATATTTAATCTTGCCATATTATATATTATTTTCAATAATGGCAACTACAAATTTTAACCAAATGAGCAAACACAACAAAACAACTAAGCCCGTCGTTGCCAGTGCGTTAAAAAAAACTTGTTTAATTGAGCAGTGCTCAACATTGCTCCGGCACTGCCATATTTTCGAAAAAGTTAACTTTATTTTATCTGTAGGTTGAAATAACGAAAATAAGTTAAAGGTAACTTTGAAGTTCACTTTAGCTAAAGTTACCTTTAACTAAACCCAAGTTTAACGGCAAGTTGTAATAATAGCCATAAAAGAAGTACTTTTATAAACAAGGTTGTAACGAAAATAATTTTAAAGTGACTTTAAAGTTCACTTTAGCTAAATTTACCTTTAACTAAACTTTAACTTTAACGGCAAGTTGTAATAATGAGAAATACTTTTATAAACAATTCAAAATATTTTTTATTAAAATTATAAAGCTTTTTTTATATTGTAATTAATTTATAAAAAGTTATCGTTAAAAATAAAGCATTGTATGTATATTGGATTAACAAAAGTTCACTTTAAAAAACATATATGTAAACATTATGGAAAATTTCGTGATTTTTAATATTAAAAATAATTTTCTTTATATTTTTAAACTTTAAAAGAATTTACAAATTCAACTAAAAAGACGGAAACTATTGTTATTTCTTCAAGTTAAAACTTAAACTTAACTTTAAGTTAAAACTTTTTAAATAAAATTATTTAAGTAAACAATGGCAGCCATTAGCAGAGACACCAAGGATATGCTCATTGTTGCAGCACCATCTGCACAATAATACGAACTACAATCGGCATTCAATATTGTACTGTAACGCTTCTTTACATCCGACCAATTGCACAGGCCCACTTTGCACCAGCTCAAATCGACAGCATTCTGATTAAGGAAGAAAATCACCTTTTCCTTCTCGAGAGGATCAGCATCACAGTGATATTTCACAGCCAAGAAGTTGGCTGCAAATGGATCAATATTTGATGTCTTCCATTTGCGTTGCATTAAATTCTGATAGTTTGTGGCCAACAATGAGATTTCATCTTTGTCAATGCCCAAGGCTGATATAAGCGTCTGTACGCCAGTGGAATGACCAAAATATACAACAACGTTCGGGTGATCGGGACTGCTTAAATGTTCAGCCATATCCTGTACAGCACGACAGTTAAGACGTGTATTTTCCACGTAACCGTAACCGGATTTATAAAAGTATTTCATGTCGTCATCATACTCAAACACGGTAACTTGTTCGGGTAAGAAAGCCTATTAATTAAAGGACAAAAATATTGGAAATAACAGTAATTTTTATAACTCTTCTCCTATACTTACAGCACACCATACACTAGTACGATCGACTTGCCAAGCTTGTTCATAGCGACAGATATCATACATCAGTTCAACATCGGAAGACTCCAGGCTATATTGGAATCTATATAGCAAGATATATAACCATTAAGCAATTAAACTTCATACCTGCTTCAATACTTACCCCAAACGTCTTGATATATTTGCAATGGTTTCATTCCATAATGGTGAACTGCGATATTTAAACGATTCGGAACCCTCATCTTTGTAATTTTGTGCATTCCATGATTCACAATAATCGTAAGGGCGTAAGAGTAAATCCTTTTCGGGTATCTCTTCGGCTACTGCTATATTGCCAGCACCAAAAAGTCCCTCTGTAAAGGCCTTGAAACTTTCTGTTGTGCGTTGGGTATCGGTATGGCGGAACTAGAATTCCAAGTAGGGAAATAAAAGAGTTTCTATAATGTTGGGGAACATATTGATATTGAAACTTACCAAATAATAGGATCTGTTATATCCTTTGGTTAGAACGTCGGGATAGTATTTTTGATATGTTTTAGCTGTACCACGTAGATCTTCATAGCCCTGCAAATAAATTTGAAGTTTAAAATTTAAAAATATTTTACAATAGTATGAGGACAAGTTCTAGAAAAGAAGGCTTTCTTTCAGCTTGTTTTTGTAGGTTAAGATACTCAATTGGATATTTACAATGACCTAACGAATCAGAAAGTTTTTACTCCTAAAGCCGATGATGCCTATTCTCTTGATGTAGATCAGAAAAAATGGTGGCTAGGTCAATACATTCATAGAAGTTGCCGTAGTCTAGTAGGTGGTGCGTTGGCTTATTAGATGAGCGCCTATGGTTCAACCCCTAGCCCCAGACATCTTAATCAAAACAAATTATTAAAGAAGGATTTCTTTCGACAACTTGCTCTCAGCACTCTTCTGGCAAAAGCTATGGGAATAATTAAAAATTTAAAAGAAAAGTTCTCAAGCCTGTCGCTCGGAGTAGACATACTTCTTTCGGGAACTCTCCCTCAGCGCTCTTATGGCAAAAACTCTGAGAATAAATAAAAACTACCATAAAAAGTTTATCAAACCTGTCGTTAGGTCCTGCAAATTTTGGATAAATTAACACATACATACATACATTTTGGAGTCGCCGTGGTCTAGTAGGTAGTGTGTTGGCTTATTAGACGAAAGGCCCGAGTTCAAATCCCAGGTCAGACATCAAAACGAAAATATGAAAATATTTCTTCGACGACTTCCTCTCAGCAGATTTCTGGCAAAAACTCTAAGAGTAAGTAAAATTGCCATGAAAATCTTCTCAAAAATCTGTCGTTCGGAGTCGACTTTAAACTGTAGGTCCCGCTACTCATGTATAAAATTAACGCATACAACACGAGTAGTGTGAGAAGCTAGGGCGTTGTACAATGGGTCAATTCGACCTCCGGGTACTGCACTTGTCATAGTTGATAAGTACACGTCCTCTAACCTAACCTAACACATACAATATGAGTGAAGCTATGTAGGTTGTAGTACTGGCTAAAGGGTTGTAATGTCCGGTTGAAGACTGAACTGTTACAATTCACTAGAAGGCATAAAATCATAAATTTTAAGCGTGTAATTTGAGAGAATTAGAGGCTAGTCGCCGTAGTCTATTAGATATTGTGTTCGCTTATTAGACGTAAAGCCCGGGTTCGAACCGCAGGCTAGACATCAAAACGAAATATGAACAAAAATATTTCTTCGGCGACTTCCTCTCAGCAGATTTCTGGCAAAAAACTCTCACCTGCCATGAAAAAAGTTTCTCAAAAATCTATCGTTCAGAGTGGATGTTAAACTGTAGGTCCCGCCACTCAAGTATAAAATTAAGGCACACAACATGAGTAGTGTGCGAAGCTATGTATGTCTAACTTGGGGCTTAAACCGTGGCCTTACGTCTAATAAGCCAACGCACTACCTACTAGACTACGGCGATGGAGGTCAACACGTTCATAGAAATTGCCGTAGTATAGTTGGTACTATGTTGGCTTGATAGACGAGAGCCTATGGTTCAACCCCAAGTCAGACATCTCAAACAAAGAAACCTGTCGTTCGGCGTCAACCTGAAACTGTACACTCCGCCACTTGTGTGATATGACCAGCTAGGTTGTAATCCTGACTACAGGGTTGTAATGTCTAGTTCAATACTGAACTGTTACAATTGCCTAGAAGGCATAAAATCGTAAACTTTAAGCGTGTAATCTGAGAGGATAATGCTCTGAACTCTTCACGTAAAAAAACGTGTATTGAAGTAATTCTGGATTCAAAATTTACGGCAAGACGTAATGAAATTCATTCCTGCGATGATATCTTTGGTTGGATTATCTGCCGTTTCTAACTCAATTCCTTAAATATAACCCAGGATTGCTAGCATTCTCCATATATATTCTGTTTAGATTCTTCTCTAATTTCTTTACATACCTGACCCGTTAAGTAATTCTCCATATCACCAGTTATACTCGTATTCCATTTCCACATTTTCAAAGCAATCAAATCCTCTTGACACAATGCATTCGTTTCCGGAGCCGTTTTCAATACCTTATAATTATTAATAATAGAGTCGCGTAACTAAAGAAAAAAAAAACAAATAAAATACGTATAAATTTTTAAAGATTACTTTCGTTCTTAGAATACAACATACCGCTTCCAAATGTGGCGCCTTATCAATTGTACTCTTCGATGGCAGTCGTGTACCATGCCTATGGAATATCCAAATTTTTTGCGGTACACAACCATTAACATAATACTGCTTGTCCATGTGTGTGCCCTTAATGATTTGATAAGCTGTTTTCGAAGTGAAATGACGTGTCTGTGTGCGTTCCGTGTCCTTGCCAAAGCAATAGTTATCTTGTGCCCCAACCTCTAGAGAGGAAAGTGCTGCTAAAATAGCACTTAAAAGGAAAAGTTGTTTCATGTCTTCTACTAAAATGCCAAAAAAATAGGAGGAGAAAACATGAAATAAAGTAAGGAAAAGTGATTTGCTTAATACTATTCGTATATTGTTTGGTGATAAATGAGTTGTTTAATGTGTTCCAAAGTGACAACATCGTAAGATTGGATCTTAATCTAAACGGAGGTGATTAAAATGTTTTTTATCCATCAAAGAAAAAAGAGGTCAAATAACGTATTAAATTTAAATTACGTTCAATATTATATGACAACACTCATGTAAATTAGTTTCTAAAAAGATACAGTGAGCGTCAAAAGAAACTGTCTGCTAAAGGATAAAATTCTAACAATCACACAAACTCAACTTTTACCACTTAAGGTGAGTGCACGAAAAAATTTTGACAATATTTTGAAATTGTTTGGAATTTTTTTCCTTGTTTCAATTTTAGAAACTGGCAATGAAATACTTTTAAAATAAAAATAACGGTAATTCATTAATGTATATTTTTTTTAATGTACATTTTCTTTTGACGCGCACTGTAGTATTTAAAGGAATGAAATAATCTGTTTTAAGTTCCTCTTCCACTCAGTTTTCATAACTATACCTACATACATTTTACACTTTAAATAGGCCCTTATTTATCCATTGTTTTTATAGTCAATTTAGTCAACACTTTGTTATAATCATAGCTGCTCCTTTTCCAGTTTGATTTATAAAAATATAGTCCTCAAATACATACACCTATTCGTTTAGATACTCATAAATTGTGGCAAAAACTTTGCATGTCCATTCGATTTAAGCCTTAAATAAGAAACACTATTTAGTGCAGTGATGATGTATCCAATATTGCCTTTTTGTTTTTCGTAGAGACACTCCCTTTGCCTTTATAACCACAATACAATCATTTCTGCCACGTGTCTATTAGTAAGAATTCACTTCTGGTTATTAAATTAAACATCAAAAGCGTCTCAAATAGTTTTGAGACATGAAGGCAACAGCAAACAACAAAAAGTGAGGTTAAAGATGCCACAACCCTTGTATAAATATTGATTTGATAGAGTGAAGCAATTCAAAGTGATTAACGGAACTTTTTAATGAATTGTTAAAAAGGACGAATACTTTTCGCATTTTGAATACTGAATGTCAAATCGAATGATGTTTGATGTTTAAAATTAAAATAGCAAGAGACTAAGGAACTCATACTCATACCTATTGGCTATTGGGTATCGTATATATGCTCCAAGAAATATTTGAAAATTGTTATCCAATTGCTTTACTTACTTAATTGCTCATTACAAACCTTTAGTCAGGATTACAACCTATGTAGCTTATAACATCACACATGTTGTGTGTTAATTTTATGCATGAGTAGTGGGATATACAGTTTAAGGTCGACTCCAAACGACAGATGTCTGAGAAATTTTATTTATTTTCACTTGTTTTACCAGAAAACTGTTAAGAGGAAGACGCCTGTTTTAACAAATATAAAGAAGGGGCCTATGGAATTATGTAGCGCCGTGCATATTACGCTTTCATGCTGATTCTGCTGGTTGATTCGATTTTAAATACAATATCTGGTATTTCGATTTATCGTAATCGATCCATTTTTTCTATCTTATTTGGTTAGTCAGGATTACAACCTAGTTTTAAATACCATCCATGTTGCGTATGTTAATTTGATGCATGTGTGGCAGAACATACAGTTTAAAGTCGACTTCGGACTACCAATATTTGAGAAATTTTTTATGGTAATCTTACTTATGTTCACTTACATTTATTATATAAATGTCGTCGTCCTAGTCTAGTAGGTAGTGTGTTCGCTTATCAGACATAAAGCCCGGATTCGAACCCCAGGTCAGACATCAAAACGAAATATGAAAAAAAAATATTTCTTCGGCGACTTCCTCGCAGCAGATTTCTGGCATAAACTCGGAGAGTAAATAAAAACCTGCCATGAAAAATACCAATTCAGTCTTGAACTGGACATTACAACCAATAAGCCGGGATTACAACCTAGCTTCTCACAACACACATGCTGTTTGTGTTAGCTTCACCCATAAGTTGCGAGACTTAAAGTTTAACGTCGTCTCTAAACGAGAGATATTTGAGAAAGTTTTCATGGTAATTTTATTTCCTTTGAGAGTTTTTGTCCATAGGCTGCTGTATTTCGTTATGTTCAAGATGTCTTAGCTGGGGTTTAAACCACTGGCTGAAGTCTAATAAGCTAACATACTGCCGACTAGACTATGGCGACTTTAAGTGTTTCATTACAACAATATATACACATATACAGTGAGCGTCAAAAGAAACTGTAAACTATGGATAAAATTCTAACAATCATCAAATTCAACTTTTACCACTTAAGGAGAGTGCACGAAAAAACTTGACAATGTTTTGGAATTTTTTAACTTTCCCCATTTAAGGAGGGTGCCCGAAAAAATTTGACAATACATATTTCGAAATTTTTTGTAAATTTTTTTTTTCAATTTAAAAAACTGTTAATAAAACAATTTTAAAATAAAAATAACGGTAATTTATTACTGTATATTTGTTTAATGTACAATTTCTTTTGACGCTCACTGTATCTGCAACTGACTAACTTTTAACTTTTCTCACCAATGACCTGCACCATGTTCAACTATAATTAACCCATGAACAAATCTTTGTCGCATTATTAAAAATCCGTACAATAGAAGTATGTGTCTAAATTGTAATTATCCTGTTGCAATTAATTAAATTCTTAAGGCAACGCATACATTTTATTGATGTTGCTTCATTATGACTTTTTTTGTTTGCATAAGTCCCATCGCTTTTTTTTCCCCACAAAATAAATCCAATAAAATGGATTTATACGATCACAAATGGGGGTTAATAGTTGCATAATACTTGTGTATACGTAAGACAATAATTTATTTTTAATTATTCCACATATTGTGTGCTTTAAATAAAATCCAATAAAAACTATAATAAATAAACTATTCGCCTCATTCATTTAAGATAGTGAGCTGCGACTATAAAATGATATTTACAGAAGAAAAAAGAGGAAAAAACAACAACAACGAATTTCCACAATAAATATTATGAAAACACGCCGACAGACTTAAAGACGGACAGGAATCTATGATAAATGTGGGAGCGCTAATAGGGCAATACAAATCATAGTGGATTAGTTTTATTTTGAATACATAAGTACTTTAGTTGAGTTTAGAACCAATAAAGGAAAGATATTTAAAAAAAACATCATGAAGTCGCCGTAGTCTAGGTCGTGTGTTGCCATAATAGACGTAAGGCCACGGCTCAAACCAAAGGTCAGCAATGAGTATTCAAAAAGATGAGTAGATTTGAATCATACCCATAGTTACTTATACTTATACGCATTCATACTTATTTTAATATTATACTCATACTACTCATATTCAAAATTAAAAGTACTCATAGCACTAATACTTAACAATACTCATACTACTCATATTCAAAGTTAAAAGTACTCATAGCACTAATACTTAACAATACGCAAGATGTTGTTGATTTCGACTTTCCATGACTCAACATTTACAAGAATCATAAAATGTAAGTATGATTCGCGTACGAACACTACAATACTCACTAGAAGGTTGTCGAATCATTTATGAGTATTATAAGTATTTTTCTAAATTTATGAATCTGAATGAGTAGGCGTATGAATCAAACATATTTCAAAAGGTTTGAGTTCGATGTCAACGTTGTAGTCATACTCATTGCAACTTGTACTTATAAATCAATGTTGTAGTGAGTACGAATGAATCAGAATAGTTAAAAATCAATATTGTTGACTCACTTACATATATTCATAATTTCATGAGTGCTTATGAGTAGCGAAAAAACGATTCATTGCTGATCTCTGGTTCAAATCCCAGGTCAGACATCTCCAATAAAACGAAGTATTAAAAAATATTTCTTCGGCGACTTACGCTCAACAGATTTCTGGCAAAACCTCGACAGTGAAATAAAATTTGCTACGAAAAGTTTCTCAACAATCTGTCGTTCGTAGTCGACGTTAAACTGTAGGACCTGCCACTCATGTATAAAATTAATACAGACAACATAAGTGGTGTGAGAAGCTAGGTGGTAAACCTGGCAAAAGAGTTGTAAGGACCAATTATGAATGTTATGCAAAACATCATGGCAAGGCTAGGTGTTATAAGGTGTTACTTGAAGCTCTCCGCCAGAAAAACTTATTTCTGTAGTTATCCCCTTAAGCAGGATATTTTTAAGAAATTGCTACAAATACTAAGGGCCATTATTACAACTTGCAGTTAACTAAAGGGAGGATTTTAACGGGCAGATAAATTGTTTTTCATTATTATGAGTACCCACTAAGATAGAAGTGAGCGTTAAGCTAAAGGGCGGATCATCCTGCCGGTAACTTTTAAAGTTAAATTTATGTTTGAACTTCCCATTATCTTCACTAAACAAAATGAGGAGACACAGCAACAAAAACGAAGCTCGACGTTGCCACTGCGTTAAAAAGAAAAAACTTGTTTAATTGAACAGTTTTATCGACATTGCTCAGGCACTGCCATATTTTTGAAAACAGTTAACTTTATTTTATCTGTAAGTTGTAATAACGAAAAGAAGTTAAAGGTAACTTTACAGTTCCCTTTAGCTAAAGGTACCTTTAACTAAACCCAAGTTTAACGGCAAGTTGTAATAATGGCCCTTAAAGTCACAGAATGAAAATATTATTCGCTCTTTAGACTGTTTAAATACAGGAATACAGGACAAAAGTGTCTGAACTGCCTATAGGACGCCATATGGCTGCAAGAGATTTAATGGCATAATAAAGTGTTGACATAATAATTTCGGTATGTAAAAATATTCCCCTTTAAATACTTGAATAAATTAACAGAAATTTAGGAAAACAAGTATTCAAATATAATATTCAAACGCCGGTCACGTACTTGTATTTGGTACTTACCCTGCTGGATAAATTTAACCAAAAAAAAAGTACTTGAGTTGAGACGCTAAGTCAGACACTGTAAAAGTAATAATTTTCTTAAGGTTGTAATAATTATGATTTTAAAAACATTAAGGAAAGAAATAATAAATTTTTCTTAAATAATTTTTATCATTAAATACGCATTAATTATTGTATTAACATAAATGTAAAGCAACTACAAGACTGATTATACGATACTTTTTACAACATAATTTAACCCTACAACACTTTGTCTCTTTCTTTTAACTTATCAAGCATAACAATCAATCAATCAATCAGATTGAAAATTATGCATGACATGCTATTTAAATTTGGTTTCTATCGTTTTACTTTTGAAAATCACGTCTTAAGACAAAATATGTTTAACCCTACAACACTTTGTCTCTTTCTTTTAACTTATCAAGCATAACAATCAATCAATCAGATTGAAAATCAGATTATGCATGATGTGATATTTGAATTTTATTTCAATCGTTTGACTTTTGAAAATTACGTCTTAAGACAAAATTTGTTTAACCCTACAACAATTTGTATCCTTCTTTTAACTTATCAAGCAGAACAATCAATCAGATTGAAAATCAGATTATGCATGACGTGATATTTGAATTTGGTTTCAATCGTTTTACTTTTAAAAAATACGTTTTAAGACATAATTTTCTTAGCAACTAACAACACTTGGGAAGGCATATTATCCAAATCCTAACGAAGTCAAATTTTGCTAATTTGTATTGTAGCAAAAGGTTTTCTAGATGGCATCGTTCCTATGGATACGTAATTGAATTGCATTGTACTACCCCAAGCTTAGGTTTGGAAATTACAAAAAAACACAAACTGATCTTCTTACAATTTAGAAGCCATGGTATTGCGCCCTATTTTTTGGAATAAAAAAACTCAATAAATTCTGGAAAACAGCAGCTTTTCTGATGGATCCATACAAGACGATTTTAGTGCACGCCCCATCAATCAGCATAAAATCCACGACATTAAATATGACATTTTCGAAAGTATATATCAACAGTCGGTATAGCTGGCAGCCTAGTCTAGTTGATAGTGTGTTGGCTTATGAGACGTGAGGCCAGGGATCAAACCCCAGGGCAGACATCAAAACGAAAATATCAAAAAATATTTCCTCGGCAACTTCCTCTCAGCAGGTTTCTGTTGAAAGCTCTGGAAGTAAATAAAATTGCCATGAAAAGTTTTTCAAAATAATCTGTCGTTTGGGGACGACTTTCATGTTGTGTGCGTTAATATTATACGTGAGTGACGGGATCTACAGTTTAACGGCGACTCGGAACCACAGATTTTTTTGAGAAACTTTTTCGTGGCAATTTTATTTACTTTCTGCCTTTTTGCTAGAAATCTGCTGAGAGAAAGTCGCCGAAGAAATATTTTTTCATATTTCGTTCTGTTGGAGATGTCTGACTTGGGATACAAACCCAGGCTTTTCGTCTAATAAGCCAACACACTACCCACTAGACTACGGCGACTTGAAAGTGGTGTGAAAAGCTAGGTTATAATAGTGACTGAAGGGTTGTAATAACCAATATGTATGTATGTATGTATGTGTGTGTGTATATATAAATTTGAATGACAGTCCAATCTAAGGCACGTATTCGAGTCAAGTTACGTGCAATAATCGCGATTTAATGGAAAGTATCCGAATTAACAAATATTTGTTAAGAGACTAATATTTTAAATTCCAATGAATCTTAAACAGATAACACTGAATCAATTGATACCAAAAAACGTATATCCAAATCTATTATTTTATTTTCAACATGAACATGAGCTCCCCTAATGCAAATTACATTTACATTTCAGATCATTTCATAGAAATAATTTTTTTAATTCATTTTTTTGTTCAATTTTTTTTTTAATTTTTTTTTGTTTTTGTTTTTAATAAATAAACAACGAAGAAATTCATCATAAGACAAACACACACACACACACACAAAATACAATTAAATTCTTTTTAGACAGACGGACAAGAACACTTTACTATTCCATCGCTTCTATCGCTTCTATCAGTTTAACTAATTAACAATTGAAAATTACAACAATTACAATTACAACAAACATATAAAATAAGTAAATAAATAAATAAATAAGAAACCTGTTGTAAAATTATTGACTATTGCTCTGATGTAGAATTAAACAACAAAACAAAAAAGGAAGCATAAAATGAATTTAAACTGAAAGTGAATATTTTTTTTATACGATCTTCTTTGTTTAGAAACAGAACATGACAGCTGCGTGTAGTTGTGTGGTTAACGTTTGATGAGATTTAAAAGGAAAATGATGCCAAAACTATTTTACCAAAAAATAATTGTTTTAATTGTTTCGATTTATTTATTTATTTGTTTATTTTTTTAACAAAAAAAATCGTTTTTGTTTCTATTTTACATCGATGCATATGGTGTGTATGCATGTACAGTGAGCATCGAAATGAACTGTCTACTAAAGGATAAAATTCTGACAATCATCAAAAAATGAGCACGCATAGCGGCCCTTTGTGACGCCACTGGTGAAGGCAGTCTTTGTTCTGACCAAGTTCCCCTGAACTAGGGCGGGAGAAGTTGGACAGCGCAAGGGCTGCACATTCAAACTACCCCACGACTACCCACGCTGGAAAACCTGCCAGAAAGCTTGATAAACAAGGCTAAATCCTTGACATCAATGGACGATAGCTCCGTCAAGCTGACAAGAGTTGGAGTCTCCTCTTCCTCAGCTGATCTGGAGCAGGACTCCTCATTGATCCATGATAGCTTACCGTCCCGGAAGAATCTCCACACGATGGCCAGTTTGAACGAGGTCAGTGGCATTCCTAAGTTGACTGAATAGGATTCCGGAAGTAGTGCGCCAGCCCTGGCTAGCTCGTCGGCTCTACAGTTTCCCGGAATGTCATAGTGTCCGGGGACCCAGAAAACGTGACATTGAAGCGCTCAGAAAGAAGGTTAAGGCAGTGGCGACATTCCCTGACGATCCAGGAATTATTCGCAACGTTCGTCAGAGCCTTTATAGCAGCTGAGCTATCAGAAAAAATCGAGATGAGGGTGAAAGGAACATCTTATGTGAGGATCCATTGTGCTGCTCGATAGATGGTCATTACTTCCGCCTGGAACACGCTGCAATAGTCCGGCAGACGAAATGATATGTTCAAGTCCAGTTTCCCAGAGTAGACTCCGCTACCCACCCCTGCTTCGAGTTTGGAGCCGTAGGTACATACATCCAGGAGTTCGGGGGGACGGTCGGGATCAGAAAGTTGTAACCCCTGTCAAAACAGTATTCCACAGGGAGACAATCGATATCCAGTGGGGCCACAGGATCAATCTCCAAAAAATAGAGGAGTGACCAGAGGGGACGACGCGCCAACGAGACAGGCCATTAAGTCCTGTCGCGGTGAACTTAGCCATCTGTACTACTAAGGAGAGAGACAACATTTCGTAATTTTTTTTAATTTTTTTTCTTTTTGCTTCTATTTTTAAAAATAACGGCAATTTATTAATGAATTTTTTTTAATGTACAGTTTCTTTTGACGCTCACTGTATGTATACCTAAAAGTGAATTTATTTTCATATGTTTGCTTATTCGAAAGCTAGAGTCGTGTATACAGTAAAGCACCAATTTCACTGTCTTGCTTCAGGGCATACATACATATTCTTTATTTTTCTTACCTTTCTTGGTAAACAAAGGCAAAGCTTTTGAATCTAAGATTCTTAAAACCAGACAGCATGTATCAGTGCATACAACAAAGCAAAAGCCAGCTTGTACCAGTAGACACAGTAACTGCTATCTGACTGGAATTTGTTGATTTGACAAAATTTTAAATAACATTCAGACTCTCCTACAAGTAGTGGTGTGAACTTAAAAACAGCATCTTAGATAGAGAGAGAGAGAGAGGCTCAATTTATTTCCAATTAAATGCTTTAGAATTACTTTAAAAATCATGTTTCCTATGAAATATAAAACCCACCAAGAAATTATGCAACTTAATGAATGAAATCCATTGTTTGTTTCATTCAAAAAAAAAAAAAGAATGCTTCGGTACTTTATCGTGGCATAATAAAATTTTAATTGAAATTGATCTGTAGAGGCAAGATTTCTAAAATGGATAAAAAAAAGAAGCAAACATACATACATACATGCATACTCATAACTAAATATGCATTGAAATTTAATAGAGTACTTTAGAGCGCAAAAAATAGATCTTTTGCAACAAATTAAAATTCCATTAAAGCTGTTTTCCACTTACTCTCACTGAATGGGTAGATCAACCATCCATCCATCCATATACGTATGTAGTAGGAACAGAAAGAAACACAGGCACTCGGACAGACATATACGTACGTTTGCAAAACGTATGTGAATTATGTTTCATTTGTTTTTGCTTTTCTTTTCCGATTAATAATTGTGAACAAATGTTTGTTGTTTCAAAACTATTTTCATATTTCTAGGTCATCCATTGGCAGCTAGCATTGCGACTGTTACCGCAATAGCCACTTGATCAAAACAGAAAAAAGGAGGAGAAATGTTTTTCAAAACAATCGTTTCTTTTTCAAAAACATAAACCATAAGCTATTAAAGAAATTATTTAATAAGTTTTATATTAATATTTATATTGTGAAAAACACAAAATGACGGAAGAAATAAACATTTGCCACATTCGAAAGATTATTTTTCCTTTTAAAATTTTCAAAAAATTTTGCACGATTTGAAATTTTCAAAAATTTATTGCTTTTAATGACGAATAAAACAATACGGAAAACGTAAAAATAATATTAAATTCATATTTTTTTTTTGTACCAATGAAAATCGTGTGTGCTTCGCTATACTATATGTATTTAAGTTACAATATACAGTCAAAGATAAAAGTCTACAAACAACAGTGTTTGTGGATCAGAGATCAGTAATGAGTATTCAAAAAGATCAGTAGATTCGAATCATACTTATAATTTCTTATATACTCATACTCATACTCATACTCATACTCATACTCATACTCATACTCATACTCATACTCATACTCATACTCATACTCATACTCATACTCATACTCATACTCATACTCATACTCTTACTCATACTCATACTCATACTCATACCCATACTCATACTACTCATATTCAAAGTTTGAAGTACTCATAATACTTTAAACTCTAGATTCCGCAACTCGTATATAAAATTAACGCACACAACATCAGTGGTATGAGACACTAGGTCGTAATCCTGATTGAAGGATTGTAATCCAATATATAAAATTCATGTGTCACGGTGTTAGTGGTTAAACTCCTCCGAAATGGATTGACCGATTTTCATGAAATTTTGTGTGCATATCGGATAGGTCTGAGAATCAGACAACATCTATTTTTCATATCCCTAAATTTTAAGAGGGCGTGGCAAGTCGTTAAAATTGAATATTTAGGTACATATTGATCGTAGACGAATAAAATTTGGTGGACAAGTTCGTAGAGTCGATATCGGCAATCCCACCAAAAATAGGCATGACAACCCTCCCCCTTCAATTGATACCTATAACTCTTAAACTACTGAACTGATTTTAACCATTTTTTGTTCGGAAGCTTATCAGGTTTAGATGGGTTAAAAAAAAAATTCGATATAGCAAAAAGTAGGCGTGGCAAACCTCTAAAATTTTATATTTAGGGACATAGTAATCGTAGACGAATGCAATTTGGTGGGTAAGTTCGCAGAGTCGATATCGACAAACTCACCAAAAATGGGCGTGGCAACCCTTCTCTTTAAGAGATACATATAAGTCGGCTAATTCGATGGTTTATATCTACATATGTACATATATAACTTCGTCAGCGCTATTACAATATATTATTACAATAAATATACATATAGTGTGACCTGTTTTGGGCAATAAAAAAATCAATTATGAGCGCGACGGAGTTCGCCGGATCAGCTAGTAACGTATAATTATTATGGCGATCGAGGTTTATAAAAATTAATCAGATTTATTTGAAAATTGTTACCGCCATATTGGATCCGCCATTTTAAATTTTTTCTTTTAATCTGAATGAAGATCAGTAATCAGCGACCCCAAAAACCCCTGAATAACAATTTTCAAGTAAATCTGTTTAATCTTTAAGGAACTCCGTAATGTGTCCCCCCCCCCCCCCCCCATACTTTAAGGGTGCATGCAAGCAATTTGGTTTTGGGCTCATTTTAAAGAACAAAGATCAATTGACAATTTCTGACAATAGCGATGTTTCTAGCACGTCAGTGTTTAGCTTTACAATTTTTCTAAAATGGCCAAAAACACTTTTTTTCTCGAAAACCTGACGAAAACACCTGAAGCCATCTTATTTACACAAAAAAGTCAAAATTTGCAGGGCTGTGTTATGAATGTATGTATGTATTGTTCGCGTCATTATATTTTATAATATTTGTATTAAAAGTTAGTTGGCGAAGCTAAACGGGTATTGTCTTGTTTACAAATTAGAAAAATTAAAAGTATAGAAAGCAATACAAAAATGATTATTTCCCAAATTATGTTCTTTTTTTTTACTTTTTTACACAAAAACTTTTTTTGCTTGATTAATAGTACCCGTCTTCAGTATTTCAAATTATGACATATTCTTTCAAATATTGTTTAAATGTAGACTTTATTTCTAAATGATAATGATGATGATGATGATGATCTTTCTTTTTGTTTGTATTTGCAATCATTTATTAAATTATTTTTGTTTATTTTATCTATGACAAGTCATCTTGTAATATATGATGTTTACGTAAACAAGACCACATAAGCCGAAATTTTTTTTTTAAATAAAGTAAAAGCAATTCGAATATTGGAAATTTTGTTTATGATTTAATAATAATTTATAAAATTTTCTAAATGATTTACAATAATTTTTTTGTTTCATCGTTGACGTTGAGGTCAAGTACTGAATCGGAATATATTGATTTAAACATTGCGGTTTTTATATTTTCAATATTATGTTCGATGTTTGAACATCTTTATAAATTGAAGAAACATATGCTACTATGAAATATTTATGAAATAGAATTTTTGATCATAATTTTTGTATTATAAAATATGTACATACATACGTAATTGACAGGCTTTTAACAGGAATTTAATATGAAATTTCTTTTGAAACATCATCATTGTGAAACATTTCCTTTTCTTTTCTTTTTTTTGGGAAATTTAAATTGATTTCTTATGTTCTGGGAAACATTAGATTTTGTGAAGAAAAAAGATTGAATCCAAACAGTTGTGCTTGAAACCAAAACAGTTTGTGATTGACGGAATATAATGTAATGTGTTAATTGTAAAATCAGGTCATAAGTCATGAAACTGATCTTTCCGAGAATGTATACAAATTCTAGTAACTGCAATAAAGACAAAAATTACAACAACAACAAAATATAGAAAATTGGAAAAGTTTGTTGAAATAAATTTTACAAAAAATGTACGTTTTTATTTCGCATAATACTATGTTCACATATGCACTCTTATTGCGTAAATCGCAATAAACGCCATTATTGAGGTCAATATTTCATATAAAATTTCAATTAATTATTGCACAATATATACGCAAATTGTTATAATATTGATTAAAACTTAAAATACAGCACTGTCATATAAGTACGTTCAGTGAGCATATTACAGTTTTCCGAACACTTTCTGTTGATATTTGACAATTCAAATGTCAACAACGACAACAACAACAACATTGTTGTTTACCAGCTGTCAAATGAATATTGTTTATATTATATCTGAACACTTAAGATATTGTACCCAAATAATCGAATATTGTCTCAATAAAAGTGCATGCCTGAACATAGTGTAAAACTGATTTATAAATTTAATAAATTCATTCATTTGGCCATAATAATACTTTCAATATGAAATCGATGTCCGGTATTATTCTAATTTGATTCTCCAATTTTCACAAATGTTATGTTCTATTACATTCCAGTTCTAATTAATATTTTCACAACTCCAATATCATTAAGTAGGCACGATACATACATATGTATGGCTAAGTGAAGGCCTCATCATTTTTATGGAAAGGTTAAACAATGGAATGATAACCAAATTTCTAAATCTGGTCGTTCCTTAGTTTAAAAACAAGGAATTGAAATTAAACCTGGCTTAGCATACATACATACATACCTCCAGTCAGGATTACGACCTAGCTTCTTACACCACTTATGTTGTATGTGTTAATTTTCTACATGAGTGGAGGGACTTTGAAAACCTTGTTATGGCGATTTCATAATCTGTCAGATTTTCATTTCGCCAGAAAACTACATACATACATACATAATTGTCCATTACAACCCTTCAGTCAGCATTACGGCCTAGCTTCTCACACAACTCATGTTGTGTGCCTTAATTTTATACTTGAGTGGCGGGACCTACTGCTTAACGTCGATTCTGAACGACAGATTTTGAGAAACTTTTTCATGGCAGGTTTATTTACTCTCAGAGTCTTTGCCAGAAATCTGCTGAGAGAAGTCGCGATCGTTTTGATGCCTGGCCTGGGGCTCGAATCCGGGCTTTACGTCTAATAAGCGAACACAGTACCTACTAGACTACGGCGACTATTAACTGCTAAATGGAAATCATTGTCTTTGAAACTTGGTATATATTTATGATATACAGTGAGAGTCAAAAGAAACTGTCTACTAAAGGATAAAATTCGAACAATCACCAAACTCAACTTTTACAACTTAAGGAGAGTGTCCGAAAAAATTTGACAATATTTTTTGTAAATTTTTTTTTTCAATTTTAAAAACTGGCAATTAAATAGTTTTGAAATAAAAATAACAATAATTGATTAATATATATTTTTCTATGAACATTTTCTTTTGACGCCCACTATACATACTTATATGCAATCTGAACATGTAATGTAGAAAATATTCATAAAATTGAAAACTTCATAGGATCATAGTATTATACTATGTAGATACCTCAACGAATTGTAAAATTAAAATTCTTTTTTAAATTTTCGCTCAGCATTATATATAATTTCAATAATTTTTAACAAATGTTACCAAAAGTTGTAAATTTTTATTTTTAATTCAATGCATTAAAGTGATTTAATTTTTATAGTTTTAATGCCAAAAAAAAAATAAAAATCTTTTGAGTGACGTAGTTTGCGCCAAAAAAAATTTTTTTTTTTTAATTTTTCTAACAATTTTGTTTGAAATATTCAAAACTAAACGTTTCTTTTGATAAATGGCAATAATTTAAGAAATATATATTATGATATATGTATGTATGTATGTATATTTTTCTACAAAGTAGTTGTAGTAGAAAATTGTGTACAAAATTAAAAATTATTAATTTCTTTACAAATTGCCAGCAAAAGAAAACAAATTTTATTTAAAGTGTTTTTTTTCACCCTGATCGTGATGTAGTTTCCGTGGTTGTTAATTTATAAAAATGATTAAATTGTTAAAAATAATTAAAGAATTTAATAAGCAGGAAATTTGATAATGTATTTTTAATTTAATTAGTTAATCTCTCTATGGCAAAAATGTAAACAATTTTTTTTTTGTTGCCAGCAATCCATATGTATAGTGGAAGATCAACAACAAAACAACTGTGAACTACAACTGCCATGGAAAATGTGTACTTACAGCTTTCTCGAAGAGAGTTTAGGCGGATCGGACACATAGTCTGAAAACCATCTGTGAAAATTTGTTATTACGCCCTTATTCACAACTCTCAAGAAAGTTGAAAAAAGTGAAGGATTAAAAACAACCTGGCGACAATCTACACTACCGGAAATAAACTAGAATCCAACAAGCACGCTGCTTGGGTCAGTAAGAAATGAAATAGGTAGATGGATAGTCACTCGTCTAAAACTCCCAGAGCTTTATTGGAAATGTATTGACCTAGCATCGACGAAATTTTAAATGAAATTAAGCAAAAGGATGCTTATTTTACGCATATTTATTTATTTATTTATTTATTTATTGCCATGCAATTACAAATTATATTTAATTATATACGCACTGAACAACTTCGACCATATGCTCTGTGAAGGATCACAGTCTCTGGTGGAAATCGAACCCACGACCCTGACGCTAATAGTCTAGCACACTGCCAACTAGACTACCAGGACACCTTATTTTATGAAAAAAAAAATTATTTTGTGTTACAAAATTGCACAGTCGGGCTTACATACATCGGCTCAGTGGTATCTTTTTAAAATTCATTGGAATTCAAAATATTACATAGTTCCTTAACAAAAATCTGTTAATTCGGATACTTCCCATTAAACTGCGCTTATTCACGAAACTTCACTCAACTACGTGTTTTGATTGTTTTAATAACTGTTTTAGATTGGACTGTCATTCAAAATTATACATACATATTGGTCATTACAACCCTTCTGTCAGGATTACGACACAAATATGGAAAAAATATTTCTTCGGCGGCTTCCTCTCAACAGTTTTCTGGCAAGAACTCTGAGAGAGTAAATAAAATTGCCAAGAAAAAGTTTCTCAAAAATTAATCGTTCGGAATGGACTTTAAACTGTATAAAATTAACACACATAATATAAGTAGCGTGAGAAGCTAAGTCGCCTTGAATCGAGGCCTCACTGCTAATAAGCCAATAATACACTACCTACTAAGCTACGGCGACTTCAATCGGAGCCTATTATAAGTTTCTCACATCTATACGACAAATTGAAGAGAAATCGGCTCTTTTAAGATTTTTTTTTTTATATTATTCGTTTTATTTACAATCTATCCAAGGATATTAAGCAAATTTTATAAAATAAAGAATAACATTCATTGTTGAACTCCAATGAGAACAACAATATACAAAAACAAAAATTGTTAAAATTATTTCAAAAATTTATAATCCTATTTTATCTATATTAATATTTACATATATGAACACAGAATTTAAGTAATATATAATTAATTAGGTACGAAATGGCAAGTCCAATATGTGGTTCCTTTTCAGTCTTCTCACTTCGTTTGTGTCATCTAGTAGCATTATTGCCAATGGGTTACAATGATTACTCAGCCTCTCCAAGTAATTTTCGCTTTGTTTTCTAGCTTCTTCTTTAACCATTGGAATTGATAAGTCATCATGAATTGTTTTGTTTGATACAAACCATGGAGCATTAACTAAGGACCTCAATGTTTTCGACTGAAACCTCTGTAGAATTTCAATGTTAGAATTGCTGGCCGTTCCCCACAGCTGTATACCGTAGGTCCACACTGGTTTCAACATTACTTTGTACAAAATTACCTTATTCTCGAGACTTAGTTTGGATTTGAGACCTAGTAACCGAAATAGGCGCTTGAATTTCAAGTTAAGATGCTGCTTCTTAGCTTTAATGTGGTTTTTCCATGTAAGCCTGCGATCGATGTGTAGTCCTAAATATTTGACTGTGTCAGATTGCGGAATTTCATTGTTGATAATGGATACACGTGAGCAGTTTCCACGACGCAAAGCAAACGTTACGTGTAAAGATTTTTCGGTGTTGACTTTTATCTTCCATTTATTTAGCCAAATTCCTATTTCATCCAGCTCTCTTTGAAGATATAGTGATGCAACGTCCGAATCTGTGTCAGCAGCTAACACCGCTGTATCATCTGCGTAGGTTGCAACTAGTACGTTATTTATTATGGGCATATCCGATGTAAATATTGTATATAAAATTTGGCTTAACACACTACCCTGAGGGACACCAGCCTTGACACTGTAAATTGCAAAAAAATCTCTGTTGACCTTGACATAGTAATACCTTCCGCTGATATAAGATTTTAGTACAAAGTAAAAATGTGTTGGAAGTAGTTTTTTAAGCTTATATAGTAGTCCTGCGTGCCAGACCCAAATGCTCAAATGCTTGTTGTACGTCCAAAACTACACCTGAGCAATATCTTTTGCTTTCCTCTTTTAAGACTTAAAAAGTATAATTTAGCAGCTTTAAAGTTTTTTTTTTAATATTTTAAGGTTTTATTTGTGATTTTATAAATGTTATGAATTTTTAAACAATTAATTCTTTTATATCTCTGCTTTACTAGATTCTTGCTATATACAGGTTTTTACAACAACTTAATTCCAAACGTAATGGCCTAACAATTGAACTGAATTTTTTATAAAAAAAACAAACTGAAATGAATACGTTTTTTAAGACCCTGAGATAAGTTCAATAACATTGACGAATTGTAAATGTAAATAAGAAAACTATGCTAACTAAGTACAACAACAACAACAACAACAGCAATAGAAATAGACAAAAAAAATAAAAATTATGTCACCATTAAACACTGATGAACAAAAACGAAGAAACATCATTATGATGATCAAGTGATGAACACGAACAGACAGACAGACAGATTGTTTAAAAATAAATAAACTTGGGGTCAATAAATTTATGCAACAAATTTAGACGCAATTGATGAGATGGATGTTATCACAAATAATGAAAAAACTTACAGAAAAGACAACAACAAAACAGATAAAACTGTGAAATATTTAGACAAAATGACTCTTTTTTTATAAGAAGATCATGTATATTGTGCTTAACGGATAAAACACTCATTGTAATACAACACAACGTAATTGAAAAATATTTTTGATTTGTCAACTCATTGTACGAGGGTGGAAGTGGTTGGAAACAACCACAACCACTTTATTTTTCTATTCGCTTACTTGGCAAAATGGCCAAATTTTCAATGTAAAAAGTCTGCCAACAAAGAAAATGTAGAGTCTAGGTTTGACGACTATTTTAACATGTTGACTGCCGCGGCAATTTTCAGAAAATTGGCCACGCACGTCAACACTGACTTTTTGTTCTTTTCCCAGAAGCCATTTATCGATACTAGCACTGATATAATACGATTTTATTCGTAGCTACACAAAAATGTCGGGTTTAGTGAGTACGAGATAACTCGTAGTTGGCATCCTAGAAGGGAATGCAATCTACGAGTTATCTTGTAGTCGGCAGTCAATGTGTTAAGGAGACACTTTTCACAATAGCATCGGTATTACTGAATAAACGATTTCATAGTGGAATATGAAGACAAATTCAACTTTTTGTTGATTCGATTTTTTAGGTCTCCTCGCTTTTGGAACCAACCTCGTACATCAATCTCAGCTGAGTACCACTGGTACAACTACTAATCGCATGTTTTATTTTAAATTACTGTGTGTATAAATTACAATACATTACATTTTACAATTCTTAAGATCTGTTGTTTTTTTTTCTTTTTGGATTTGAAATTGAAATATTTTTTTTTTTCTTTAATTTCAAATTCTAAATGAACAACAACTATTGGCTTGGAATTTTACACTTGCAAATCGTATGCATTCGTAAAACGATCATTTTACTATAATTTCATTACGATAACGTATTCAGCATTACGAAACGTGCCTTAAAATCGATATTTTAGCCATGTTTAGAGGAATAAACAAACGATTACATTCGATCACATGCCATTAATCAAGGAAATTAAATGTTTAATGGATTTTGTGAAATGTATGAGAAGAATTAATGATATTGCAATTGAAAATAAGAACGTTGAAATGTTTTTTTTTTAAATAATTTAATTACATTTAAACTATTTCTCTGTTATTTACTCAAAGATAAACGTTGTTTTGTTCTGTATATGAAGCAGTATACGATTTCTGCTACCTTGCGAGTTGGGATAGTTTCTAAGGCTTTAGCGGCAATTCAGAATACATACGATATTAACATAGTGTTGAAAACACACAGATAATATAACGCTTACCCCACTGCCTATTACACACATACATACACTACATTACAACCCTTCAGTCAGGACTATGACTTAGCCCCTCACAACACTTACGTCCATTTTTCTAGCTTATTTTGGTTAGTCAGGATTACAACCTCGCTTTTCACACCGTCCATGTAGCGTGTGTTCATTTTATCCATAAGTTATGAGACCTACGGTTTAAAGTCGACTCCGAACAATGGATTTTAGAGAAACTTTTCATAGCAATTTTATTTACTCTCAGAGTTTTTGCCAGAAGGCTGCTGAGAAGAAATCGTTGAAGAAAAATTTTTGTTGGAGATGGGCTTTGAACCGAGGCCTCACGTCTAATAACCGAACACACTAACTACTAGACTACGGTGACTTCAAATGGATCTATAATAACGTACATAATTGGTCATTTCATTTCTTCTCACACCACTTCTGTTGTGTGTATTCATTTTATACATGAGTTGCGAGACCTACAATTTAAAATATATTCCGAACGACAGATTTTACAGAAACTCTTCATACAATTTTATTTACATTCAGATTTTTTCGCCAGAAGACTGCTGAGAGGAAGTCACCGAAGAAAAATTTTTCAAAATTTGTTCTGTTCGAGATGTCTGGGCTGGAGTTGGAACAACATCCTCACGTCTAATAAGCCAACATACTATCTACTAGACTACGGCAACTACAAGTGGATACAGGACTGGTAAACATTACAAAGTTCTTATAAAGATGTAAGAAATTTACTGTACCGAAGAAGATCTATTGTTCAAAGTATATTGTATTAAGCTCTCAATCCAAGATCTTACAAGCATCAAGCACAATACGAAGTCTTGTGTCCTTAACACGTTGACTGTCGCGGCATATTTCAGAAAACTGGCCACTCAAGCCAACATTGACTTTTTGTTCTTTTCCCCAGAAGCCATTTATCGATACCAGCACTGATGTAATACGATTTTATTCGTAGCTACACAAAAATGGTAAGTTTAGTGAGTACGAGATAACTCGTTGTTGGCACGCTAAAAGGGAACGCAATCTACGAGTTATCTCGTAGTCGGCAGTCAACGTGTTAAATAAAGACTAAACAGTGTCACCAAGGTGGTATAAGAAATTCAGTGCTTTAGAAACCTCTATAATGAGCGAGATCTTTGTTTTAATAGATTATGTTCCCAATCTAAGGTCTTTCAAGAATTCAGGAATATGGAGTTTCGACAATGTTACCAAGCTGGCGAAGCTCTGTCTGCCGAGCGCGGTATAATCACAAATAATGTGAAATGAGGTCTTCGGTATTTAGAAGAGTTCAAAATGATCCCACTCGAGCTAAATATTCCAAATTTAACGCTATAATTTATTGCTACATCTCGTGGGTATATCTATTATCTAAATAAAGTCTTACAATAGTCTTTCCCGAGCTTTCATTAAGGCTCAGTTAATAACATTTGGCAGTTATTTGTTGTCATGTTCGACTTAGAAACGAATCCATAAGATTCTTCCAATCAAGCTCCCGGAATTTCAGACGAATCACTTTTGTTATGCTCAACTTGGAGTTATTCCTACGGGACGCAATAGCCGCTAATACCCATTTGCTTACTACAAACTACCCTTAACCCTGACCGGCCAAAGTGATAATAATTAGTCCGCAATCACTTCAGAAACTGATGGATGCTGTTATATTTCACTAACCTTTCGCTGATGGAAATTCAGTCCAAGAGTTCTTTCATATTGCCGTAGCCTAGTGAGTAGTGTGTTGGCTTATTAGACGTGAGATCACGGTTCAAAACCATGGTCAGACATCTCCAACCATTCATGTAGAAAATTAACACACACAACATAAGCGTGGTAATCAGGATCGTAATCCTGTTTGAAGGATTTTAATGACCAAAGACAAAGGATTCTTAGGTCGTATAGGATTCACACACAGAGCGACAATTAGCAAACAGTCCTGTTCAATTAAATCAAACGATTTTTAAGTCAAGTTTCCGCAAATAAGTCCTAAAGCTGGAGTCTAGTAGGTAGAGTCATGGCTTATTAGACGTAAAGGCCTGAGTTCAAACCCCATGTCAGACATCAAAACGAAATATGAAAAAAAAAACATTTCTTCGTTGACTTCCTCTCAGCAGATTTCTGGCAAAAACTCGGAGAGTAAATAAAATTGCCATTAATAGTTTCCTAAAAATCTGTCGTTCAAGGTCCCGCCACTCACGCATAAAATTAACGCGCACAACATGAGTAGTGTGAGAAGCCAGGCCGTAATCCTGACTGAAGGTTTGTAATGGCCAATTATGTATGTGTGTATGTAATCCTAAAGCTGTGAAAGTTACATTTAATTGATTGTTCTTATATCAGACTCACAGACGTTATTTAAATATTCAGTCGCCTGCCTTGTATTGAGTAAAACGTGATGTATTTTCCCTTTGTTGGAATCCGTTTGTAATGCTTTCTCCAACAGCAAGCTTAAGTAATTTTTGTGGTATAAATTGTTATCATTCTAAGGCCTTTCATCCTATCAAACTTACGCAATGCGGGATACAGACTCTTATAGACGTCTATTAGATTTAAAAAAAGGATTTCTTTTTACTACACCTTTTAAATGTACAAGAATGAAAGTCAATGAAAATAAACAGACAAATCTCAGAAAATAATGAATACAAATTATCAAAAATTTATAAATTCTTAGATCAGCGATCAAGGTTAGGCGTCAGCATCACTACTAAGTTTTCTGGTGCCATTTTGATAATTTCAAAAAAATATTTTTTTTTTATAATTTCTCACAGTTACATGCGTATTTAAAAATAAATAAAAATAATATTTATTTTTATATTTATATTTATAGAATCATATTTATTTTATTCTGCATATTGTAATAATAAAAACAATTTTCAAAATTTTCTGTGAAATTTTCAAAATTTCAATGTTAAGGTTAAGTATGCTCTTACACACCACGGAATACTGGTGAGTTAAACGGTTTGTGCCAAAAACGTTTTAGAAATTGTGCCAAAAAAAAAGCAATTTCAAAGAAAAATTTAATTTATGAGCACACGCCTTGTTGCAGAAAATTAAAGAAAAACTATTTAAAAGAAATTTTCTAATTTCATGGTTAAGAACATTTACAACGTAATTAAGCTTAATTTTGTTTTATAAGCAATAATATTATCTGCTAATGAAATGATTCCTTTAGATATCTGTTAGCTAAACAACAGAAAAAGAAAATTAAAAAAAAATATATATTTTTTATGATTCACTTCACGTTAAATGCACCCACGTCAATGCGAGGAGTGTACATACAAGGAGATTCTCTTCTTGACTTATGAAAATTCATTATGTTTTCATTCATACTCGCGGCTTTTGTTTAAACAAGACAGTCACACTACCTGCATAAAAAAATCAAATTCATTAAATTTATTGTCACCCTTTTTCTGTTTTTGTTTTTTTTTCTATTTTGTGTTTAATTTTGGTAATGGAATGCAACGCCTTTCAAAATAGCTTCACTAGAACCATATTGGCTTTAAAAGAAATACCCGTTTTACGAGCAATCACGTGTGTTTTGTAAAAGTTTATATGCAATATAAAGAATATTTTTGTTGTTGTTGTTGGTTTTAAAAAAGCTATAAATGAAATAAATGCATTTATTTTTACAGTTCTAAAGATGGTACACTTGTGTTGAAAATAATAGGCAGAGGCTATAAAAATAGGGAAGGTTGGGGAGTACAAGAATGAATTAAAAAGACAAATATTATCCGCATAATATATTTGAGTTGAGAAGCTAGGCCGAAATCCTAACTGAAGGCCAATTAAGTATGTATGTATGTATGTTATACATTCGATTCGTCAATTTCATAAAATATCTTCGCACTCTGAACAAAGCATGATATTATCCAAAACGATGGCTAACAGTTGAGGTAATAGAAGACAAACTAGCTCATATAATATGTTTGACTGAAGCTCTCACACATACATACATAATTGGTCATTACAATGCTTCAGTCAAAATTATGACCTAGCTTCTCACACCACGTATGTTGTGTGCGTTAATTTTATACGTGAGTAGCGCGACCTACAGTTTAAAGTCGTTTCCGAACTACAGATGTTTGAGCAACTTTTTCATGGGAATCTCAGATCTCAGCTGAGAGGAAGACGCCGAAGAAATATTTTTTCATACTTCGTTTTGTTGGAGATGTCTGACCTGGGATATGAACCGTGGCCACACATTTAGTAAGACAACGCACTACTTACTAGACTACGACGACTTCAAGCTACAACGACTGAAGCTCTCGTTAAGTAGAATTGGAAATTAATTAAGGATTCCCCTGTGGGTGAAATACAATACAATACTACTTCCTTTCTAATGGCAGTCCAAGAGGAGTATATTGATATCGAAAATAGAGAGGAGTACGCCGTTCTATAGGATACTCTTTAATAGAAACCTGCCTATTAATTTCGCAAATTATTCTATATTGTTATGATTGCCAGGTTTCCCCAACATTATGACTACCTATGTACGGTGTGAAGCGAAGTCAACACGTTTCAAAAACTCAATTTGGTGGCAAACTTTCCTCCCGCGTGATGGATAAAATGTGAGGGCCTCAAAGTTTATCTGTGGTTTCAATGCCAATTCGTATACATTCCGTTGTAATTACATCTTCAACTGCTGATCTATTATCTCTTAATTTCTCGATAGTTTTCTTCATCTAACTTAGACTGATAGGGTTGTACGATAGTCTTGTGTGTTATGACTTAAAATTTGGTATTAAATGAGCTATGTTAAGATCCTGTTATACGATATGTAAATGCTACGAAAATGAAAAATCTAGATACTGTTGTTTTGCTTTTACATCGATTAACAATAAAATTATAAACAAAAGCTACAAAAACAAAACAATGCAAGTAAGCAAACTTGTTTACAAATCGTATCGTACTGCTTCATATAACAACAAACACCAGGATAAAAAAATGGTAACCAAGTAAACAAAAATACAACAACAAACACCAGCATAAAAAAGGTAAACAAAAATATACCAACAATACTACAATAATAAAAGTGAACAACAATGTTTACAATTACAGAGATGTCGAGAAGGCGAAGGCATGAACGTTGGCCTTCAAGAACATTAATCATACTATATACCCTGCTATATAAAAGGTAAGGCAAATCAGGCGAGTGAGTTAGTGACGTCGAGCCAGTCTTGTGTGAAAACGCTGTGTTTGAAGAGACTAATCGTTGATTGAAGATTTCCGTTACAAAGATCTGTGGAACAATTGTTATTGTTTATGCAAAGGCTGTAAACAGAGAAATAACAAACAAAGCAATTGTTGTTGTTTACATAAAGTTGCGAACAGTGGCACACTGAATTGTGCGAATAATAAAGTATTTTAATTAAACCTAAACACAAATTTATTTTGATTTTATTTGCAATCTACGAGCTCATATTAAAAACGTAACAGTATTTTACATCTGACTTGTCATATTTTCCAGCACAAAAAGGCTGTCAAAAGAAATTATCAATTCAATTTTATTAAAGTTTTCTTGGGTGTGTAAACAGGAAAGCAAGTTTAAAAGAGAATTTAGAAAAATTTCAATTGGAACGAGGTTTATTTTTAAAAAAAGTTATTTAATTTTTTTAATGTTCATTACAAAACTATTTAACTGTAAAGAGCCCTGGTAGTCTAGTGATTAGTGGGATCAGTTTGGGAGTTGTAGATCAGAGATTTCGATCTCTTACACTTTTATTGAGAGAAATAAATAAAAAATAAATTCTCTCTTGAAGCACTGTGCTGATATAATAATTTGTCTGCCAAACTACAGTACATACTGAAATTAGGTACACGGTATAGTTTAACGAGAGGCATGGCCAAGGCCATTAGTTCGATAAACTTTTTTCCAATTTAGAAAATAAATAAATTTTAAAAATAAACTGTCTCCACTAAATATAAATTTAAATTATATTGTAATTTATTTACATATTTCGAAAAATTCACGAACCAACTAAATTAGGGTCGACATTTATGTATTTCTTTGTTTATATTTTTTTAAACCTAAAAAAAAAATATTAGAAATTTATAGGCAATGAAAAACTAAATTTTGTATATAAAAAATATGTTTGTCTAGCGTTGAAGATTTCATAAAATTACGACCAGACAGTGACTTCTAGTCTATGGAACTTAAAAGTTTCATAAAAAAATCTTCTTTATTTATTGGTTGCGTAAAAAAGAAATCAAGGTCTTTTAGATTTCCTGCTGTTTATTATTTTTTTATTTTATTTTTCTTGGCAGCTATTAACTAGAAATGTTTATCCCTTCAGTAAAAGAAAAAGTATCATAGAGCATGTGTACGAGTATATGATCGTAAACGTATTATGTATGCCATACAGATATCTTTTTCATTCCATTCATTCATTCATTCATTGAATAATTCCAATATTAATTTCCTTTTCATTTTATTACGTTGACGTTCTATTTCAATTTACTTCATTGAATATTTAATAATTTAACTTTGAATAGCTTACGAGCATTGTAATGGTCAGCATAGAAGTTTTATAAAGTCGTTAAACTCTATACCTTAAATCCTTTACAGTGATTGCAAAGAGTGTTTTCATTTAAAAAATTAAAAATTTTTATATATTTTGCTTATGTATTATGGTTCATATTTTAGGGTGAGAGGATCATACATGCATACATAATTGGTCATTACAACCCTTTAGTCAGGATTATTGACCTAGTTTCTCACATCACTTATGTTGTGTGCGTTAATTTTATACATGAGTGGCAGGATCTACAGTTTAAAGTCGACTCCTAACGATAGATTTTTTGAGAAACTTTACATGGCAATTTTATTTTCTCTCAGAGTTTTTGCCAGAAATCGACTGAGAGGAAGTCACGAAGAAATATTTTTTTATATTTTTGTTTTGGTTTTTGAACCGCTCCTTACGTCTAATAAGCCAACACACTACATACTAGGCGATTTCTTCTTTCAGAGGATCACATTGGTCATCCCACTTGCGATTAGACCCGTTAAACTTCTTCTTCTATGGTTTTCTTAAGTTGGAGGTCCTCAAAGTTAACATAAATCATGCCATCAGTTAAATTAAGTCTGACTTATACGCCAGAGTCACAGAAAATTGGACATTTTAGGCTGTGTGAACACAGAGAAATCGTGTCCGACATATAAAAATATTAAAAGCCCCCTATATATTTTACGACAATTAGCCAGTCTGACTCATCAAAGGCCACATTCCGAAATATTAGCAATAACTGCAGTGAAACGACTGTCGTTGGATGACAACTTTATAGGTCGTATGTAATAGTATTATGTAGTAGTAGTATGTAGTAGTAGTATGTAGTAGTAGTATGTAGTAGTAGTATGTAGTAGTAGTATGTAGTAGTAGTATGCAGTAGTAGTATGTAATAGTAGTATGTAGTAGTATGTAGTAGTAGTAGTATATAGTAGTAGTATGTAGTAGTAGTATGTAGTAGTAGTATGTAGTAGTAGTATGCAGTAGTAGTATATAGCAGTAGAAGTTAGTAGTGGTATGTAGTAATAGTATGTACTAGTAGTATGTAGTAGTAGTATGTAGTAGTGGTATGTAGTAGTAGTATGTACTAGTAGTATGTAGTAAAAGTATGTAGTAGTAATATGTAGTAGTATTATGTAGTAGTAGTATGTAATAGTAGTATGTAGTAGTATGTAGTAGTAGTAGTATATAGTAGTAGTATGTAGTAGTAGTATGTAGTAGTAGTATGTAGTGGTAGTATGCAGTAGTAGTATATAGCAGTAGAAGTTAGTAGTGGTATGTAGTAATAGTATGTACTAGTAGTATGTAGTAGTAGTATGTAGTAGTGGTATGCACTAGTAGTATGTAGTAGTAGTATGTAGTAGTGGTATGTAGTAGTAGTATGTACTAGTAGTATGTAGTAAAAGTATGTAGTAGTAATATGTAGTAGTATTATCTAGTAGTAGTATATAGTAGTAATATGTAGTAGTAGTATTATGTAGTAGTAGTATGTAGTAGTAATATGTAGTAGTGTAATATGTAGTAGTATTATGTAGTAGTAGTATGTAGTAGTAATATGTAGTAGTAGTATGTGGTTGTAGTATGTAGTAGTAATATGTAGTAGTAGTATGTAGTAGCATGTAGTAGTAGTATGTAGTAGTTGTATGTAGTAGTAGTATGTAGTAGTACTATGTAGTAGAAGTATTTAGTATTTGTGGTAGAACCGGACGGTAGCCTTCTATTATTACATACTGAAATCGAGCCAATTGATCATAGAGACCCTGTGCCATATACAATTGTTTCTTTGGAACTGAGAATTTAACGAAAATATTAGAAACATATTTTAGCAGATGTCAAGGAGCAATAATCCATCACACCAATCAGTTAAAAATTATTCAGAAAATAAAGGTTGGGAATTTTTTACCTTACTCGACTTAAAGGCCAGATCGTAGCCGATCGTCGATCGATACTTACTAGGATAGAATTTTCGAAATAGACTTGATTCGTTCATTTTACTGAGAAGGAAATGGAAACGAGCACAAATGTCTCATATCATAGTAGAAAAAGTATAGAAATATAGTTTTTCATATTCTCAATAATTCTAAGTTATCGAATAGATGGTTATCGATACTAAAGAATTTAAAAAAATATTTTTTAAAATTTTTTAAATATGTAAAGATCAAATAAAGATTAACAACAACCATAAATACTTGTATATTAATTTGCCTCTGATTTATTTAAAAAACACGACTGTAAAAATCAAAGCTTATATGGTAAATAAAATCGTTTGTCAAAATCAATTGTAATTGCTTGTTAAATATTTATTGTTGTCTGTCTGGCATATTTGTTAAAATTTTTAAATCTTTTCCATGTTTTCCATTTTAATTGTTTGTTCAAATCTTTTCATGGCAGTAGTATCAGTATATGCAATAGAAGTAAAATATTTACTGATGGAAAACATAATAAACGTTTTATTTGTTAAATTAACAATTTTTTTTCCAACTCATAATTATTATTTACGATGTGAGACAAATTACACATGAAAACATTTAATTATGCACTGGCATACAACAGCAGAAGCCTATTTATGTTATTATTGTATTAGGGTGTCCCTTAAAATAAGAAATGGTACTAAAACTCAGATGTGAGAACAGTCCCAAAACAAAATGTTCTGAGGTATACACTCTAAGCAATCTTACAGTTTTTGCCAGAAATCTGCTGAGAGGAAGTCGCCGAAGGAATAATTTTTTAAATTTCGTTTTGATGTCTGACCTGGGGCTTGAACAGTGGCCTTACGTCTAATAAGACCTACCTACTAGACTTCGGTGACTTTAATGCCTTAGCTGTAATACATCCTAGAATTCCAAAAATGTCTTCCGATATAAGATATTATATGTTCGGGTTTAACCGAACAGAATTCTCTTACATTTCCCCCTTTTTTTAAATTTAAACAATATAATTTTATGGACACCCTAACTTTCGTATGTCATGTAAATAAAATGGTATTGTAAACCATTACTTTAAGAATATTAAAACATTTAATATTTTCTATTTGGGCCACCTATGGTTTTTCAAATACTTCATGTTACTTCATGCGGTTCTATGACCTCTAAGAACTGATTGTTCATTTTCATTCATATTCTTAGATTTTCACACGCAAAGCGTTTTTTGTAAATATTAAAGAGTATCATGCAAATTATTTAAAACAATACGAAATTTATTTAATTGTATGAAAACATTAGATTTTAGCATAATTATATACGACTTTACTAAACTAATGACCAGACATTTATCTTCTTTTTTTTACTGTTTTCCATTGTTTTTGTTTGGAAAACCAAGCCGTTGACCTTTACACGGAACCACTGTTATATAATGAATTTAATTTCATCACCAGTTAAGTTTAAAACATTTATTTTCCTTTTTCAAAAAATATTTTTATTGTTTAAATTTGTATGCTTAACAACGTATTACAGTTATTTAGTGAAACTATTGTTTAATTAGCGTTCATTTATGTTTCGCTGGTTTCAGGTTCGTTGAGTCTAAAATAGTCATGTCGTTGACATTGTAACAAATATTTACCTAATGTGACTTGGTTACATGAAATTTAAGAGAGTCATGAGAAAAAATGTTATGCCGCTCTCGTCTAGTAGCTAGGGTATTGGCTTATTAGACGTAAGACCAAACTCCAGGTCAGACATCTCCATTCTTCGGATACTTTCTCTCAGCAGATTTCTGGAAAAAACTCTATGGGCCATTATTACAACTTGCAGTTAACTAAAGGGAGGATTTTAACGGGCAGATGAACTGTTGTTCATTATTATGAGTACCCAATAAGATAGAAGTGAGCGTTAAGCTAAAGGGAGAATCATCCTGCCGGTAACTTTTAAAGTTAAATTTATATCTGAACTTGCCATATTACTTATTATTTTCAATATGGCAACATCAAATTTAAACAAAATGAGCCTATACAACAACAACAAACGAAGCCCGTCGTTGTCGCTGCGTTAAAAAAAAAACTTGTTTAATTGAGCAGTTTATCGACATTGCTCCGGCACTGCCATATTTTTGAAAGCAGTTAACTTTATTTCATCTGTAAGTTGTAATAACGAAAACAAGTTAAAGGTGACTTTAAAGTTCCCTTTAGCTAAAGATGCCTTTAACTAAACCCAAGTTTAACGGCAAGTTGTAATAATGGCCCTTAAGAGTTTATTTACAATATTTGTTATACGAGCTCTAATTGGTTGCTTAAATTCATTACTGTTTCATTTAACAGATTCTGTGATAACTGAATCTGTTATTGCAGCAGCTGGTTTGAAAACTTTGCATTTAATAATTAAGAACTTTTACAACAGCTATTAACCTACATACCTTAAATAGTTGTGATTATATATTTTAATATTGTTAAGTAATTATTTAATGATTACTTAGATAGAATGTGGTTGCAGCTAATAGTGTTTTCACACTAAGTGGTTTTAACGCTAAAACCATAATTAAAACCTGGTTTTACCATACAATATTGTGTTAAAACCATCTTAAAACCTTTTTGAATTGGTTTAAGTAGGTTTTATGGTTTTTTTAGCTACCAAAATAGAAATGTTGAAAACAGCTGATAAAAACAAAAAAATTTTAAAATTCAGAAAGCTGGTTGTATAAAAAATGTAAAATTTTAAATAATGAATGCTGCAACAACAATAAAAAATAATATAATAATAATATTAACAATATTATTTTTTAAATTTTCTAATTTTTTATTTTTTTTTTTCTTAAACAAAAACAGCTGTTGCACAGTCATAAATGTATGAATGTTAAAATCAGATTTAAGAAAACTTGCAGTGTGAACGCAAAATCAGCTGATTATGGTTTTAATGTTAAAAGTAGGTTTTAACCTTTGGTGTGAAAACACTATAAGTCATGATGTAGCGCAATATTCTGCTAAATTATGTATAAAACATTGTATAAAAAGATCAGAGTTAATTCCGGCAAAATCTAGTTTACGCTATAATCAAAGCTTGTTATTAAACACTTGTCTATGTGAATAGATTAGTTTACAACTAGTATTATTAAATGTCATATTCGTGTAAATCAATACATGTATTGTTCGAGTAGAATCGCTTCAATGTAAAAAATCTTTACATTTTGAAACATGTTTGACACAATTATTGTGCTAAGAAATTGATAAGAAGAAATAAAACATAGACGGACAAACATACATACTTATATTTTATTTCAACATTTGTATTGAATATAAAAAACATTAATAACTGGAAACAATAGGATGAAATAAATTTTGAATAAATTGATCTTGGCAGTGAATATCTCACTAAAACAAATGTCAACAAAAAAAAATTAATAAACATACTAACACACATACATACATACGAATACAAAAAAATAAATTTATATAATTTAATAAATCAGGAAAAAAACAAAACAAATATTTTTAATTCAAATTTTCAAATGTTTATAAACAATGGAAAAGATTCTTCAAATTACAAACCTAAACTCAAAACCGGTTTAAAAACAAAAAAATATTTAAATTAAAATCATAGACATCAAACTCTGTTATAAAAATAAAATCAAAAGTACACCCATACCTCATTTTGCATGGTGGTTACGTTCCAAAAAAAACACGACGCAAATTGAAACGTTGCTAAAGGTGCGGTCACATCTAAAAAATATTTGACCCAAAACATAAAATATTTCTTTGCCGTAGTGTGACCCAGTGTTGCAAAATTTAAATTTTAAAATGGTACTGAGCTATAATTGAAATTGTACTTTTTCGCATCAAATGGTACTTTTGTAAAAAAAAAATACATACTTCAATCAGGATTTTGACCTAGCTTCTCATATCACTTATGTTGTGTGTCTTAATTTTATACATGTATGTATAAAGTCGAGTTGTACAGTATAAAGTCGACTCCGAAAGACAGATTTTTGAGAAACTTTTTCATGGCAATTACATGGAAAATTTACTTTCACAGTTTTTTACGGAATGAGGTCGCCGAAGAAATATTTTACATTACGTTTCGGCAAGCGTTCTCATGGCATTTCGTATTCTAAAAACTACCGTACGTACCGTGGACGTCTGACTAATCGGGGCTAAAGACTAATGCTACCTTTAGCATTACGTTGCTTATGCATTAATAGCTGGAAAGCGCCAGACATAAAATCGTTAGTCTAATTCGCAAATGTGTTAAGTCCCTTTTTTCAAATTTTACAGGAGACACAAAAAACATTGTAACATTTCCAGTTTTTAAAATGTGTAAACTTTTTAAACGCAATTATTTTTACAAAATAGCTCTCTTTAAATGACCTAGATCAAAAATCAACTCGAAAAATTCAAATTAAATCAAAAAATTAGCACCTCTTTTTAATATTTTTCGTAATTTTGTGGACTTAGCGTTTTTGCCAACCACAAAATTACAACAACTTTAAACTACACAAAGACATTTTTTGTTGTTGTAAAATATGTATTTTGGATAATGTTACCGTTTTGCATTAAAATCTGAATTTTGGAAAAAAGTGGACTTAGCGTCTTTGCGAATTATACTAACGAAATATGTAATAAGAAAAAAGTACTGAAAGCGTCGCGGGGGTACTGCGGTATTTTTAAAATTGAAATGTACTGAATTTTTCAATACTGGTGTGACCATAACATAATATTGCGGGCAGTGTTGCCAGTAATTTTTTAAAAACTTTTTATTTCAGGGTAAAAACTTGTTTTCTACAAAAATATCTACATTTTTAAAGGAAACACCGGAGAGCGGTGTCCTCTATTGGTAGTTCTTTGCTACTTTTGCCCGGAAGTAGTAAAATACACAATATTTTATTTAAAAATGTAAATATTTCGGGTTATTGTTGAATTTATTGAAAATTTGAATTTTTCAAAGAAAACTTGATACAAAACAACTTTAAGGAAAACTTCTTCGCATCTCAAAAAACTTACAAAAAAAGGGGAAAACTTGACAAATGGCAACGCTGATTGCGGGGCAAATAAAAAAATCGTTGATTTCGGGCAAATAAAATTATTTGCCGTCAAACAAAAATGTTTTAAGTGTGGCCACCTCGTGTCAAATAACAGCTGTATTGGGCTGTGTTGTCTACTTGTCTACCAAAATCGTTAAAAAAGTATTGAAATAATATTTAAAGTTAACAAATAATGAAATTTATGTAATCCCTTTTTATTTTGTTTTTAATTCATTGTGCAGTAGGTATATTCAGAGTACTCACGTGAAATTTTAATTTATTTTTACATCAACTGATATGTTTTTCAGTATCTATGCAATTTAAAATAGAAACAATGCATTGTATGATGAGTAAAGGCATATATTGAAAGATATTAAAAATTATTTATTCTTGAAATATTATAGTCTGCCGATTAGACGATGTGTCTGAAGGAGTACTGTAAACATTTTTTGTTATTAAATTATATTTAGAAATAACAGTTAATAGTTTTACATAATTTTTAAACGAATTGGGCGATTTTTAAATGTAACGATTGGCTACACTTAAACAATAAACATCTGTTAATTTTATTTTTATACATTGTGGTGACTTTATACATTGTGGTAAGTAAATACGATAGTTTTATAAAGATTTAAATTAAATAAATATTTAAATTTTAGCCAATATGGAAAACCACTGTGCAGCTCCCGCCAACAAAAGACCAAGGACAAAACCAAAGGTGGTAAAGGAATGGAAAGACCGCGATGTGTTTAAATTAATTTCCTTAGTGGAAAAACAAAAATGTTTATGGGATGTGAGAGATGAAAACTACCATAACAAAATTGTCAGAGAAAGAGCCTGGCAAACTATAAAAGATGAGTTTGGGGGCAAATTTTCCACCACAGATCTAAATGCCAAATGGACCAATCTCCGGATACAATATCGAGGCTACACTGGAAGGGCTAAGGCAAAATCTCGCCATGGCATATTCAGAAGCCCGAAATGGAGGTACTATGGTGCCATGAACTTTGTTGGACGCGCTGATGATCAGCAAACCCATCAAACAATTTCCAACTTCAATTTTGATAGTGAATCGGAAAATAATTGTGAGTAAAAATAGTGATATAAGACTCTGTTTTACTAATTCTGTATATATTTGATATATTATTTTCCATAGCAAATGAAAATTCGATGTCATCAACCCCAACTGTAGCAGAACAGCCATCGATTCCACATAGACGTCGGTCCATCAGCAGCAATAGCCTATCAGCAGCAGCACAAATTGCTGAAACAATGAGAGAGGCGGTATCGGCAATTAAAGACCGTAATCAAAACGTTTTTGATCCTGACGTTAATTTTGCTAATTATTTATTGAGCGAGCTTAAAACGCTTAACGAGAAGGCAGCCACGTCAGTAAGAAAAAGCGTGATGATATTCTTCCTACAGTGCGTTGAAGAAGAACGCAAGAAGAACTCGGGTAAATTTTTATAAAATCATATTAAGACAACCAAGATTGTGAATTATGTGAATTATGATTTTCTATAGCAAACGATGTAAAGATCGAAGATATGTCGCAGGGTTACGAAAATACTACTTTTTAAAAAGAAAATTGGACAAAGTGAACATTTAAAAAACAAAAATAATATAATATTTTATTACATACATACAAAAACAAATGTAATTAAAATAAAATAAAATTATAGGTAAACATTAAATTGTATTATTTTCAGTTAGAAAGGGAATCTCCAAGTTTTGATAGCCTGGCGCAATTAGAAACAAAAGTCGTGACATCTTTTAGAAAAAAAGGAAATTTCAAGAAATTAAAACTCGAACCCAGAACAACGCAATTTCGAAATTTTAATGACACACAGTGAAAATTAATACTAATTTAGCAGCGACGCAACTTCGAAAAAAAATGCAAAGCGAGGTATGGGTGTATAGACAAACGTTAAAGCAGGTGACTTCATCATAAAAAACTTCTTAATATTGAAAAATATTTGCCAGTAAAACTAAACAATTTTCTTGCATGATTGAATTTTTATAACATTAGAACTGTTACAAGTACTTCGCGCCAAGTTAAGAGTAGGTCAGTTAATACTAATGTACACCATAAAAAAAGCGTAGTGTTTAAATTTATTTTATATTTTTCATCAAGTAAATTATTTTTATAACAGTTGAGTGGAGTTGAACATTAAATTTTATTTTTTAATTTTTCCAAAGGCTTTTTTTTATCTAAATGTAGTTTTAAATAAAAATATTTCAATGAAATTTATTTTCATTAAAACTATCACAACCATTTCATATACAGTGAGCGTCAAAAGAAACTGTATATTTAAAAAAAATATACATTAATAAATTACCGTTATTATTATTTTAAAATTGTTTCATTACCAGTTTTTAAAATTGAAACAAAGCGAAAATTTAAAAAAAAAAAATTTCGAAATATTGACAAATTTTTTCGACTCTTAAATTTTTAAACACAATTAAAAAAATATTAACCGAGCTAAACAAATATAAAAATTTACTAATTACCACCTCTAAATATTTAAAAGTATTAGTATAACACCTGTTGCATTAATTTAGGAATAATGATTCAAAACATAGGCAACAGAAGAATGAATTTAGCTTTTATAGTTAATTATATATTTTGTGTGAAAATGAGACCACAATATCTCAGTGAGAACAGTTGGGAATAGAAAAATGTAGAATAGATGTGCCCGGTTGCTCTCTTCTTATTATTATAATTTTAATCAGACGCCTGAATTAATTAATGTATTAAGTCGCGGGCGTTTTAGAGAAAAATGTTGACATAAGATGGCTAATATCGGCATCAGTAGGAAATGGCGTTGCCGCTTTATTCAGTCTTATCAATTACGAATTGTAATTGGAACATGACTGAAATAACCGTCACACTAAATATTTAAAAACTACATTTCAAACTTTACTTTAATTTTAATTCAAATAATTTTACTAAAATTGTGTGTATGAAAACCGAAAATACAGTTCATGTCACACGAATAGCCAGAGCGAAAACTAAATGCCCGCGAAGGTGTTAAAAATTGCTGTAAAAAAATAAAAAAAAAATTTGGGAGATTTAAAAAAAAAATTATTGTTTCAACCTCTTAACCGAATGACATATAAAGTATCGCAACTACATTGCAAATCTTGTTGACATATGTTGTATCATCATGTTGAAAGTATGCGAACTAAAAAACGAGCAGGCTATTTACTTCATACAACTTGTAAAATACTTGATAAGGAATACACACATATGTAACAACTAGATACAATACAAAAATAAATTAAATGGATATTGATTCAATGGAGTTTTTAAGATCTCTTTTAACAGTAATAAGTAGATCTGTTACAAGCTCTTTTGTTTCCCAACAAACAACTCGAAATTTATTTAAAAGTAACTGTGTTACACTAGGTACAAATTCATGTCACAGCTGTTAACAAACTCTTTTGTTTTTAAAATATTAAATTTAAATAAAGGCATTGCATATTTTACATACATACATTTAATAATTGTATTTTGCCAAACGAATACGAAACAATAGCACAGTTAAGTTTAAAGTTTATGACTTGTCACTGACAGACACTTGTTGGAAAATAAGTCAACTATCATTAGGCTTTTGATCAACACAGCAGGATGAATTTTGTAACAACATGAGCTCCAATTGCTGTATCTTTTTTAATTTCTTGGCTTTAAGTTAACAAATTTTGCCAATATACAGTGAGCATTAAAAGAAACTGTACATTAAAAAAAATATACATTAATAAACTACCGTTATTTTTATTTTATAATTGTTTCATTGCTAGTTTTTAAAATTGAAACAAAACGAAAATTTTATAAAAAAAAAATTCGAAATATTGTCAAATTTTTTCTGGCACTCTCCTTAAGTGGTAAAAGTTGTTTTTGGTAATTGTTAGAATTTAATACTTAATGTATAGTTTCTTTTGACGCTCACTATAGCAATTTGAATTTGAAACTTTAAGCAGATAATAAATAAATCTTTTCTAAATTAATAAAAGAATTAAAAAAAAATAAAATTAACCAATTGTTTTTATTTTTAGTGAATTAAAATTTAATACAGTAGTTTTGACTTACCTGCACAACTAACTTTTACAAGAATTGTTGTGCAGATAAGTCAAAAATGGAGCTAAATAAAATTTTTTACTTTAATTATAGATAACACTCTCAAAATTTTTGTGCAGGTAAAGGCAATGCGCACATAAATAAAAGGCAGCTAAATCAAAACTTCTGTAATAATAAATTACTATACAAAACAATTTGTTTTATTCAATTTTACAATATTTCGATTTCTTTATTGCATTTTATATATAAAAGTTTTGGACATACATAAGTATGTACATATATTTATAACTATAAACATAATATCTATCAAACTTCCACATAATATATGTATAACGATTTATATTTAATTTGAGAAATAAAATAAATTAATAAATTTTTCTACAATACATATACATATTTGTTTTAGTTTTCCTTTCAAACTCATCTCTGTATGTGTGCATGTCATGCTAAAAATTTTCTCTTACAAATTAGCACCTCATATATCATGATCTTTAAAAAAAAAAAAGTTAAACACATTTTTCTTTTAAATCGCTTTTGATTTGATGATGGGAAACAAAATTTAATTATTGCTTTTTTTGTTCAAAGTAATGAAAATTTATATTTATGTGCTAAATAATTCGCTTTTTATTAATATGTACAATCCAAACAAGTCAAACAATACACTTTTTATTTTTTTATTTTATTGTGATTAATTTTTTATATGTTTTCTTTGCGAATTTTATAAATATTCACACTTTTTATTTAAAAAACAAACATTTTTTTATTGAATTTTATTTGTATTAAAATAAATTTAATTTTTATGATGGTTAATAATTTAAATTTAATTCATTTCACACCTACTTTTACACTTTTTCAGAATTATCGTAATAATAATGGAATATTTTTTTTAAATTTGAAAAATTTTTTATTGAAATTGTGACTGGTTTTTTTTAGCGGGCGCGCTCTCTATTCTTGTAATATTACTTTGCGTATCGGAACGCACGTACCGTTTGCTTAAATGGTTCTATACAAACTGTTTTATTTATTAGTTGACCTAAACAAGCAGAGTATATTTTAATCTATAAGATACTTTCAGCAAACGTTTGCTTATAGTAGAATAGTGTATTGTATTGTATTTGGTCATAGACACTCTCACATCATTTAAATACAGTAGTTGATGATGTTGCCATACTAGGAAATATTTTGTACGTTTCTAACAATATTTTTAAAATTAAATTTAAAATATATGTACGTGTTTCTAACTTGAAACATATAGAAATTATTTTTATAAAGAAAATAGAAATTACATACATACATACATACATAATTGGCCATTACAACCCTTCATTCAGGATTACGGCCTAGCTTCTCACACCACTCATGTTGTGTGCCTTAATTTTATACTTGAGTGGTGGGACCTACAGTTGAACGTCGACTCCGAACGACAGATTTTTTGAGAAACTTTTTCATGGCAGTTTTATTTACTCTCAGAGTTTTTGACAGAAATCTGCTGAGAGGAAGTCGCCGAAGAAATCGTTTTTTTCATATTTTGTTTTGATGCCTGGCCTGGGGCTCTAACCCGGGTTTTATGTCTAATAAACGAACACACTACCAACTAGACTACGGCCACTTCATCTGCCTATTCATTGTTGCGAATTTCTACATGACATAAGAACCAGCAGAGGGCATTTTTAATCAAAAGTGGAGTTTTGAGATATTCGTTGAACTTACATATACTATCGCTGTTGTTGTAACAGTCCTGTTAAAAGCTCTAAGTGATACAGCTGCCGTTGAATATGCGAATCCATAGCCGACAGAATGTCGCGACGTTCCGAAGAGTAGATAGATTGTCGGACGAACGAATAGAATTATTGGACCCGCTGTAATGTATAAAACAATCGTTTCATGAAAGGCAGTGAATGGGATGCCTTATAACTTCATTTTGAAAACAGTGCCAAGACAATATCTTCACGTCACAACACAAACACCAAAATGGAGCATACAACTACCCTTTTATTTTGGTAAACTCAATAATTTGCATTAGCAACGTCAATTCGATGCTGAGACTCAGAAAGACTGCAACTGAACTGCTGTCTAATCGATCTCTGGATGACCGATTATTACATTGGATGAACCATTGAAGTAATCCTACTAATTACAAGATAAGCATTCAACGAAAATTTTTATCAATTGCATTATCTTCACAACACATAAAACAGTTGTACAATGTAAAAACAAAATTTAGATGTTGCACTGTACCAGTCATATGTTTACAAAATTGAAAAAAACCAGCATTTCATATAGATTTGCCATAAAAAAAAGAAAACAATACTTAATTGATAAGAAGACAATGAAATAATTACTATTGACTGTCTGAAAGGCAATCTTTATAATGAAATCTGTGTACTTTATAGGCATTATGATAACCAGTTTTTAATTTATTTATAATAAATAACAACTAAAACTTATAAAATGAAATCAAAAGGAAATCCAACACTTGACGCCTGTAAAATAATCTACTAATGATTAAAGGTACTCGACAATAAATTAAGATAAATAAAATGTCACGTCACTATATTTTATATGAAATATCAGATATTAAAACTTAAACTGTTTAAAAATAATTCTTACATTTTACGTACGTACTTTAGATTATTTATATTTTAAGTCTTTTAAAGGCGAATTTACACGTTGGTGCGTCGTTGACATTGGGAGAGATAGATAAGTTTTGCAGTGATTTTAAAATATTTAATCATTGATCACGTTTTTTTTAATTGAAGGCTGCATCTGGTATTTCTTTCTTTTCACACAATTCTAAAAATATTTCTATAGCCTTTTCGAAATTCCAATTAGCCTCCTCTAAACATCTGTGGAAAAGAAAGAAATATTTTGCTTTTTAATGGCCAGGTAGAGAGTAATACAATATTCAAGAGTTGGATTATTGAGTGCAATAAAAAATATGTTATTTTTATGGTAAATGGTTGAAGGGGTTAAAAGCGAAATCGAATATCAGAATGCTAAAAATGTTAATAGACTTCCTAGCTTTAATTAGTCAAGCATATGTAATTTTAGATAGTTTTCGATAGAAAAAGGTAACTTCGAAAAATTTTTTTTAAGTTATACAATACAACAAAGAGGATAATTATGTATCGATATAGAAATATTATTATTATTCTATCTAATTACACTCTTACTGCTTACCTTGTGCACCATATAGATTTCAAGCCTGTAGCCTCACGAAACATAACTAGAAAACTTTCTTTATCACTCAGCGTCATCTCATCTTTTTCAGATTTATTTTCACTTTTAAAATAATTGAAAGCAGTTTTAGTTTGTGTTGGCGTTGGATTGAAGACATTAAATTGATCATTTACTATTTGATAATCTGTGGCCAATTTTAGAGGGCCCTATTAAAAAGAAATTTAACAAAAAAAATTAAATTAAAAATACAAATAAAAAGTTAAGCTTTTAGTTTTACAAAAATATTTACTTACAGTTTTATGTTGTATGGGTTTCAAAACAAAGGTACGTGAGAATCCCATTAATATATCGCTTTCCATTATACTGGGTGCTTGATCTAAATAAACCCCATTAACAGTTATAACAATCATGGTGTCATTGTACGTAATGCAATCAGTACTAAAAGTCACTATATCATGAGACGTTTCAGGAAGTTGCATTAAAACACGGTATATTTCCTTGGAACCACAATGCATTGATGTATAGGCTCTATAAAGATCTGGTATTTCACGAATATTACGTGCTAAATTCGAGTACTTCATAATACGTTTACTATTCTGGGCAAGTAATTTTGATGTATTATAGTTGCAAGTAACGGTAAAAATTGCTTTTGAATGATATAAATCTATAAAAAAACCAAAAAAATTATTAATTTATTTCTAAAATTATAAAACAAATCTTAATTGTTTACCTTTCAAATAACCGCGATTATTATCATATGTTTGAAAATAACGAGTTATAAACTCATTGACAAAATCATATCCAGCTATGTTGCAAAGAAAATTTCTTTGAGATGTTAGATTACCTTTAGCGCTTATATCAATGTTGTCCTAAAAAATTAAACCATATTAAATGAATTCTAATTTAAAAAACTTATAAAAAAATAATTACCAGTATCTGCAGATCTGGAAAATATTGCTTAACAGTCTTAATGTATTCGCCAGCAAAACTATATTTAGAGCACAATGGATTGCCATCTAAACGTAATGATTTTATGCCTAATTTTCCCAAATCTTTAATGTCATGCAAGTCATGTATCCAATTATTGCCCAAATCGATGGCTTTTAAATTACTCATCATTGCCAAAACTTTGGAAAAATTGGCACTTAAGATTTTATTATGTGCCAAACGTAATTCAACACATGTTGATAAAAATTTACGAGCCGCTTGCATTACTAAACGTGTCAGTATCTGAGGTGCACTCAAATTAACCACAAGGTTTTCCAAACCTTATAAAAATATTAAATATGTTTTAAATAAATTTTTTTTCATATAAATTTTCAAACAAATATACCTTCTGTATCTTGAAATTTACTCAAATCTAACATTCTATCCATTGCACTAAAGCGCCGATTAAGTGCTTTCTCTATGCATTCCATCGGTTCTAGTTGTCCCTTTTTAAATGGGCTTATATTCATCATTAGATAATACGTCAAAGATTTGTCCATATGCACTTGGGGACTAAAATCCGATGTTGTGGCTGTAGGTGGTGGTGGAGCCTCTAGGCTTGGTATTTTTATTTCCAAATTGCAATTCTCTACCAAATGTTTGATTTGCTCAAAACAATTTCGTACTAAAAACTGATGTTCTCCCGAATTGAACTGAAAATATTTTTTTGCTTTTAATTTATGGTTTTAAAAGAGAAGAAGATTTTTTTATTTTACCTTATAATAACAGGGATATATATCGCTTAGTGTATTTGATATGGCAAGAAAAAAATAATCAAATATTTCCTCTTTAGAGTATTCACGATTAGCATCTGGAATCTGTTGAATATTCATTTTATAGCAATAAAGTAATTAAATATTTCCGCTTTCATAATACTCACCATAAATCCATGCCAATCTGTACTGCTTTCAAATTTATTAACATCCGCTTTATTACCCCAATCAATTCGATAGCCTTCGGATTCGCTTTCCCTTAAGTTTTCCAAAGGTGTATACTCGCTTGACAGGTTTTCTGAGGGTATACCATCCTTAAAGCATTATAATTGTTTATTTCGACTTTATTTGTGTATTGCAAAAGATTTACTTACAATTTTTTTAAAATTCTTTAGTATTGGTCGTAAACATTCAGGATATTTTACATCTGTGGTTATGGGATTTCCCTTCAACATTAGTTCGTCCGCTTTTAAAGGTGCTAAATCACGACATAAACGACTTGAAGAGCGTAACTGTAGATTGTAATAACTATCATGTAATATTTCTGTTATGGCATATAGAAAAGTTAAGAACTCGACTCGACCTCTTATTTAAAATAGAAAAACTTAGATTTTATTGCCTAAAAGAGTCCTTAACTTCTAATACTGCTATAAAACAATTATAGAACTTTGTTTTTCCATAAAAATTAAAACGAATATTCAAACAAAATTTAATTCTCCTACCAAATTTTCTCTTAAATCCAAAATTGCAAACTCTACACCACTAAACACTTTCAATGGAGCCAAAGTAAAAATCTCATTGTTGCTCAATATAATGCCATTTATATTGCGAAACTGTTCATCATTGCGATAAATTAAATCGCAAATACGTTCCAAAACACCACGATTACTTAAATTCACAATAACATCGTAGAACTCTGGATTCTGGGCGAACATAGACAAATTTAAAATGCCATCTTCACCATTACGCTGTTCCATACGAGCATAAAGAAAATTCAAAGCCTTGGTCAACTGATTTATAGGTGATATTTGACCATATTTATATTCGCCTACATTTAATTGAACCTTTAGATGGATGGCATCGCCTTTAGGCGTATACAGGCACAAGTTCTGAGCAAACAGTTTATCCAAGGCAGATTGACACTGGCGTATTAAGAAACGATCTTCTCTATTACCACGCTAAAAAGCAAATATTTTAAATAGTGTTGTATACAAGTGGACTCAAAACAGAAATATCTTACCCTATAGGCCACGGGATAAAATTCCTCACCTTGCACTGCAGCAAAAATTGTTTCTAAAATGGCAGATTTACCTTCGATACCCATAAGTTTACCATGATGCTGGACAACAATTTGATGCCAAACAAATCCTTGATTCATAATTTTCATATCATACTGTTTACATCTATAATATGAGAGCGTATTACTATACTTGAGCTCGATGCTCATGTGATTGGGAAAGTGTAAAATTTCATCTGGAATATAAAACATTCCTTTTATATAAAAACTCATAGAATTTTATAAAATCTTTAACACCTTACCAGGGCTGTTCAGTAAAGCCATTTTTAATATGTTTTTATTATTAAAAATGTATAAATTTCTTTAAATACCGGCAAATAACATCAAATTTAAATGCAATTATTTTTGTTTACTTATGAATGCTTCTTCTTATTCCAGACACAATCAGCATGTAGTGATAACGTTGTAGAGGAATTTTAATACGGTTGATGCCCTACCTATGGGGCGGAATATTGAATCGTGAATTCTCTTGTAACGTGTTTATTCTGAATCATTGTGGACCTTTTTTATGTTCTTATCATTTCTTTTCTTTCTTCTTTTCTTCTTCACAACAACAACACAAAGGTTCAATTTTGATGTGTTGCTGTGCTAAGCAAACACCAATATTACCAAACATATGCACAATTTGATCAGTTTGTTTACATTTTATCAGCAACAAGTTGTGGTTTATTTCAGTCTATTAATTATTTATTTTTATTTAATAATGAATAGATTTCTAAATGTTTTCCGTAATTCAAAATGTAATATAATTGGTATGATACATGTCGAGGCCTTACCAGGTTCGTATAACAAGAAAGATTTGTTAAAGATTTAATATAAAAACCCTTTTGTATTAAAGGAACACCCCTCTATAAAGGCAATTGGCTTGAAATTATCGAAAAAGCCAAATATGAAGCAAATATTTATAGGAAATATAAATTGGTATGAAAAAAATTGATATTAATTGCCGTATATTACTACCAACATTCGATATCAATTTTAGGATTCAGTGTTAATAGAGAATATGCATGATATACCCTACATACAAGACCAACAATTAGGACCTGAAACCATTGCTTGCATGACACGTTTAGCCCAAGAAATTAGACAAATTATACCAGCTCAGGACATGCCTATTGGCATACAAATTTTAGCTTGTGGCAATAAACAAGCTTTAGCTGTGGCTAAAGCCTGTAATCTTCAATACATTCGGGCTGAAGGTTTTGTCTTCGATCATGTAGCCGATGAAGGCTATACAAAAGCTTGTGCTGGCAGTTTATTAAGATATCGCCAGCAAATAGATGCCTCTGAAGTTCTCATCCTTACAGATCTTAAAAAGAAACATTCAGCCCATAGTATAACACAGGATGTTAGTTTACTAGAAACTGCCAAAGCAGCGGAATTCTTTTTAACGGATGGTGTTATAATAACTGGTAAGTGGAGTTGTTATTTGCTGTGATAAATTAATTATGCTTACTTGCTATAATACAGGTAACTCCACTGGTGATGCAGTAAAGCCTCAAGATTTAAGGGATTTAAGTGGTAAATTACAAGTTCCCTTATTAATTGGTTCCGGTGTAACGAAGGACAATCTAATAGACCACTTTCCCTATATACAGGCTGCCATTATAGGTTCACATTTTAAAAGTAATGGCCACTGGGCTAATGAGCTCAGTGAAACATCTATAGAAAGCTTTATGCATAAAGTTCAAGGATTACGAAAATAAAATTGTGTCAATTAAAATTTTTATTTATAAAAAATATGAAATACAAAAGTTATAAATTAAAACAAAAATCTTAGCTTAAATCTAACATGTTGCATAAGTAAATACTTAATAAAAAAATATAGTATATAAATTCTAGAAATATTAAAATAAATTAGCAAAAAAATCATAAATCCTTTCACGCAAACTGTTACGTGAACCGGCGTGTGCTTCTTGTCCATGCTGAAACTCAAACGATGGTGGCGGCGGCTGTTGCTCTTTTAAATTATCCAAAGATTCATCAAACTTTACGCGTTTCTTTTGTGGTGGTGTAGATATATTGAAATCTGCAAAATCTTCCTTTAATGCCATTGGTAAACACCAGTTTGCTGTTGTGGCATCTACGGTGTCCGCTGCTTTATTACTATTGTTGCTTTTATTGCTGCCGTTGCTAGCCCTTAGAGGATATAAAATGTCTCGAAAATTAGCACTGCCTTCAGCTGTTGAATATACCTGCAAAAGATCTTCACGTTGTACAACTCTTGGTATGGTATTATCTACGTTTTGTGTGCGAAAATAAGATTTTGAATCAGAATATCTGCTAGCAAAACCATACGTTGGATCATGATCTGTTGTAATTCCACCAGAAGGTTGTGGATTGCTCATATTTTCTCTCATAGAGTGTGTTGAATTTGTAGTCGATTTCTTTAAAATGCCTCGTGTTGTTGTACGCATTTTATCATTCGATATAAATCTGTATAATTTTGATAAACGTTTTTCCGGCGTAGCCATTGGTCCTTGCTCCTTACTCCGTAAGTTTTCATCATTTCGTATCGGTAATGGCAAAGATGCTGCCCTTTTTAGACCTTTATTATTAGACTTTTTATCAGTATAGTTTAGGCTATTTGGCCTCAGGATAGAGGTTGCAAATGGAGTTATTTTACGTTTGCTGCCTCCGAAACAAGACTTTGCAGCAAATGAAGTATCCATTTCGGTTTCATCTTCTGAATCTGTAGTACGGTTTTTGTTACGGAAAATTGTTTCATATTCCTTAAAAAACAAACCATTAAAAAGAAAGAAACAAATACATCCTTAAAGGATTACTACATATATTTATCATATACTTACGGATTTCTTTTGTTTTGGACTCAACATGTAATCATCACCAAAATGTTTTACATCCTTTTTCCTTAATGGTGTGCGTTTACTGCTTTCTTTTCTTAATGTCTTTCGACATTGTATATGCAGATCGATGGCATCTCTTATGCAGCCAACCCAGGCACTGCAGACTTGCAAATCTGCTGAACTAAATATTATGCCATCGCTCTGACAGGTGATTTTAAAATGACCCGGTAACAACTCATACACTTTACATTTCTTTAAAGGAAATATACAACAACATTCCAAAGAGTTTTCCACAATCGTATTGGGAGTTCGATCTTTTATAATCTTACAGTACATAAATATATCAGACATAAGAACGCAATACCGTTTAATCTCCGCACCCGTTCTAGTGACCTTGTTTAGTAAACCCTCTTTAATAACTTTACGTGAAGGTTTTACAATATTCGGTGAATGATTTACTAGGGAATTTTGCAAATTAATCAACATTTGCGTTACCTCTTGATCTTCCACACAGGAGTTAATATGTAATACGGTATTTTCAATTTGTTTTATAGACTCCTTAATTGATCTAAAGTCGGCATCGGCTGGACTAGTATAGAGTAATACCTGTTCAAGCAGTAGTTTATAGCGTGGTACCCTTTGAATGGGTATAATCATTAAAGAATTAAGCTTACGTTGGACTTCAGGGCGAGATTCATTCAATTCTAGAAACTTACGAAAGGCGGCGTTTTTCGTTGTTAGCTCTTGTAATGTTAACAAGGCATTACGATAATCGAAAGCATAGACAGAGTAAAGTTTAAAAAATGGAGCCATTTTTAAAAAGGCTTGAGCCACATTATCCATGTCCGATTCCAGTTCTTTTAGAAATTCACTATTTAAATTGTGTATCATTTCTATTTGACCGAAGAGAGTGGTATGGCTCACATCATTTATTATCTGTTGTTGCTTCAAAGGCTTAACAAAATATTCCATTAAAGTCTCGAGCTGTTGCAAGTATGTCTTTTCCGAAGAAATAATTTCTTGCACAGCCTGCAGACGAAAATTTCGTCTTTTATCCATTTCGGTATTGGGTGAGTTGCATACAAACGAAGTATCAGAACTGCCAGCCAACATGGAACATACTGAATTTAAATATATTTATTAGAATGATTATTAAGGCATATGCATTTGGGACTTATAAAAATTAAAAGAGCAGACAACAATTAATGATGCCTTAATAATTGCAAAATTAATTCCATTTCATTATTCATCTCATTTAAGGGATATATTTATACATTTGATAATAGTTACTGAATCTATCCAAGCGGAAATATTAGTCATGGCTTTATAATTGCTAAAAGCGTAAATCTTATAGCTATGAAAATAAACTTACCCTTATTCCGTGTTTTCGCTGTTAGTAAATTACGCTCCTGTAGCACCTGACGAAGTTCGCGGCTAAAACTCAGCGGGGTGTCGGGAGTTCTTGGAGAAGCCATTTCATTAACAGCATTACTACATTGTCTTTTTATAGGTGTGTACATTTTAAATCACTGTATACTAGTTTTTAAATAGATACTAAATCTTTAATTAAATAAACAAATAATACAATTATTAAAAACCAGCAGATGCCGTCGAAGTAAGAAAATGCAGCAGCTTCAAATAATTCAAATTTGACAGCGCAAAACTAAATAGTAATGCCGGATCACAATAGTTCATCATAACAGGGTGAGTTATATTTTAATATTTACAAATCTATGTATCAACATCTTAAATTTTTTCAAAAGAATTGTGATAAAAATATGAAAATCCTTAATAAAATATTGTTAATTTTATATTTTATATAAATATAACTTATTTAGTTTGGTTTTATTTTATAAAGTTTTAAATATGGCACAAAACATTAAAAGTACTGGCATCACCACTATCACACAGCTGGTCGTCAACAATGGCAACATCAGCTGTCATTAATTTTGTTGTTTTTGTATAAATTGTATTAAGAATTTGTTGTCGTGTTCAATATTTCTGTGGTTTTTTAATTAAAAATAAGTATTTTTTTTATAGCAAATTAAGCTTAAAATGCAAACAAAAGTGAATATTGAAGAGCGTATTATATCTAGAATTAATCAAGAAATTGGCAATGACTTTAAAAAATTGCATAGAGCCTCTGTATTAGTGGAAGACTACAAAACACGACTAGAAAAACTTAAATCGAAGGTAGGAACATATAAATAGCTAAGATTTTGCAAAAATGTAAATAATATTCTAAAATATTTAATTTAGCTCGATTATGAAGCTGCAGACAATGTTTCCAGTTTTAAAACGGCCTTTGAAACGAAAGAACAGGCTTGTGAAAGTATGGATTTCCAAATGGAAAAATTGCAAAATTTTGGAAAGAAATTAGCGGCCCGTATTAAGGAATCACAAAATGCATTTAAAGGTGTTAAGCCGGATTTGGAACAAGTTAGAAAACTTCAACAATTAGTTCAGTATTTACGTATTGTTCAAGATATACAAGATATAAGGTAAATAAGACATAAAGGATCCAAAATAACAAATGATTTTAAATTCCATCCTTGTGACGAAGAAGAAGAAGTTTTCTTTTTTCTGTTCACCAAGAGCTTGCAAGAAATAAGAAGCAAAGAGAGGGTGGCAATGACTAATTATTACGTTGAAACCATTTGTTCAATCTCATTATGGAGTCTACGCTCTTATTATCCGTAATTTTAATCTCACACTCCTTGGTTAGTTTGCCTCGCATAAATAACCAAGATCTGCTTGATTAATATAAACATTTTGTTCTTGGTCAAGCAATATTCTATTCCAAAATCTTAAAACTTAATAACTCCCGGAGATTTACAAAATTTATTATTTATTTTTAGCCATTCCTTAACCCAAACAATTAATGGTAAAGATGAGGCCAAAATAATTAATTTGTATTTAAATCTTTATGAAGAAGGTGACTACGAGCATAGTATTATTGGACGGCTAAATACTGTAGAAGCACCATTTCTTAATTCATTTGCTCTTCGCACGGCCACCCATTGGCATGGAATATTGAAAGAACGTTTCTCAAAGTAAGTAATTTGAGGAAAAAAAGCCTCAGAAAAACTGAAGTGCATATCTCAAACAAAATTGTTATGTCTACGTTTTTAGAGAATTTGAAACAGTTTTGAAAAACATGAAATGGGGTCTAAAAGAACAAGAATCTTTAAGCTATAAACCATCCACAGATAATATTACAAAAGCACAATTACTAGCCGAATATCTATTTTTGGTAATTATTAAAGAGAAATATATTATTATTGTTCTAATTATTAAAAGAAAAATCCATAACAATTAGATGAAATCTCCAGCCGAGGAAGCGGAACCATTAGAAATGATTACATCGAGTATCATATGCCAACCTATATCAACAGTAACCAAATATTTATTAGCACCTTACAGACAAAGGTTAGTTATTGTGATAAATCCTCATAATCTCAGTTGTATTTTAATTACCGTGTTGCCTATTTTAAGATTCCTATACCATTTTACGGGTGTTAAACAAACAAATCGTTTCGATAAGCCAGAATGGTTTTACACCCAAATACTTAACTGGGGTAAAGAGACACATTTATTTGTTGGAAAAACATTTCAACCGTCTGCCGTTAAAGCTGGTAAAATTGATTTTAATATAAGGGTACATAGTAATTATTTTTGTATATTTCATTTACATATAAATATGTTTTAATTAAAACCTTGTTTTAAAGCTTGAATTCATGCGTGGTTTGGTTCAATTAACAATTGAAAAATTGGCTTTGGACATTGAAGAAATAAGTCGTGATGAGAATCTCTTTGCCCATTTATTGGATGAAACATTAGCTTTTGAAGCAGAATTAAGAGAAAATTTCGGTTATCCAGCTAGTTTCCCAAGTGCTATATGCGTTGTTACTCAACCTGTTTATCTATTGAAATGGATTTCTTTGGAAGAACGCTGTAAGTTGCTTATTTGCTTGAAGATACATTTTATGTAAGTATTTCTTGTTTTTCAGTTTGTTCTGAGAAAATGGATATGATATTGCAGGCAGAAAACCCTTGGATGCTAATAGATCCCAATATTTACGATGATGAATTGAAAATTCCCAAATGTGCCGATCAGTTCATACGTCTTTTGGAAGCTATTAAGGAACGTTATTATTCTTTAATACAACCAGGCCATCAATTACAATTTCTTACACTACAGCTTGAGCTACTTGATAACTTTCGTCGCAGATTAGTTCAATTGCATAGTAGTGGAGCGGTTGAAAGTATAACTATACTTAATGCTATTAATTACATAAAAATGGTTCTGAGTGAATGGGGTGAAAATGTGCATTATTTACATTTGCATGCAGCTTTAGTTGGACCAAATGCTGATGAAATTAATTCCGTATTTGAACAACCTGTTGCTGAATTGGAACATTGGACTCAGCAACTATTAAAGGACTTAGCCACCAAAGCTGTTAACGAAATCAAAGCTAAATCTATGCCCTATAGACATGATTGTTGGCCTTCAATGCCAGAACAAAATTCTAAAGAGCCTTTTATACTATCACCAAGTGCAGGTGAAATGTTTCAGATTATGGTAACCGTTCTGCATAATTTAGAAAGAGAACTTTCAGCGAATCTTTTCAATTTGACATTAAGACTTATTGCCCAACAAATCGATGATTATATGCTGGATAGCATGATAATGAATACAAAGTTCTCACCCGCAGGAGCGGCTCAATTTAATTACGATATGACACGTAATCTGTTTGCATTATTTGGTCAATATTGCCGGCGACCTGATTTGCTTTTCAAAAAGTACGTAAAATAGTGATCAAAATGTTATTTATATAATTATTATCTCTCTCCTCTTTCGTAGAATTCATGACGCTAATAAACTTTTGAATGCTGCTCGTGGTACCGCTTTACTTTTGCATGAAACCTTGCAAAGTTCAAACCATTCCTTGGAGGATAAGATGAAGACGCTAAAAGAAATTGGTATTGTAAACTTTAAGCCAAAAACATGCATTGAAGTTTTAGAAAGGCGTTCTGATATTCGTATGTTCTAAAGATGTCCCCATGAAAGTCAAATGTTTATTTTATATCTACAAAACTTGATTAAGATGAATTATAGTCATTAATCAGTACTCCATACCTGCCGTTGTAAAAGTAAGATTATATCATGTTAGGCAAAGAGAGAACGAGAGAGATTTTGTAATAAAGAATAATTGAAAACCAGCAACGAGATATATGTACATCATATTAAAGATAAACACTGATCAATCAATTAATTGAAAGACGAAGTCCAGCCGCGGGAAGGTATAAATAGCGATTGCATCCCTAATACCGGGACTATGACGCAGTCTTATACCATAGCCTGATCTTCTACAGCTTAAGTTTATTATGAACTATGCTGGCGACTACTGCACAGGATCAAAATTCATTAAAAAAATAATTCATTTTCTTTTTACTACTCCTAACATTTAAATGACCGGACTTTATTCAATCGATAGGTTTGCAAATCTCGCATGTTTGTTGTTAAAGGTGGCAAGACCCCATCTTAATTCGTATCTAACCAAGTCATGACAAGTTTTTGGCGGCGTTGCTAAAGCTTTTTATTGCACAAACTTTTTTGCATGTGCAAATTAGCAAAATAACGCTTTATATAATATATATACTTTTGAAAATTATAATTATTACAGTCCAAAGGAAACTTATATGAATTCGCCTTATTACAGTCCTTATTGAATCAAACTTTACTTATTTGAAGATAGTTCGACTTAACATTTATAACAGTTGAAAAATCACTCAAAATGGGTTTCAATTATTTTTATGTTATATTTGAACAAAAAAGAATGTATTTTCTATTTACCAAATTAAAAACTGAAACCTGAAATATTGCAAATTTGACGTGTTAATTTTTTCGAACACTGTACATTTAAGCGATTTTTCTTTGAAACAGCTTTTTTAAGCCGCTAATTCTATACAAGCCGTAAGGATGTCAGAGTTGAATACAACCAATAACGTTAGGAAGCCGTCGATTTGTAAGCAAACAACGTGATTTAATGCCGTCTATTTCATTTTATTTAGTTCGATAAAATTCATGTGTCGTGTAAACGTCAAGTGCTTGTTTAATTAACGAAATACATATATTTTTAAGTGAATTTTGTTTAATTTTCTTTGATTTTCTCTACAAATTATACTATTTTTCCCAAATAAAAAAAAAGAATAATTTTGCTTTCGTATTGCCTTTCTATACACGAATTAGTTCTATATTTATTTTCCAATTGAACAACTAAATCCGTTTGTGTATGTGTAAAAGTGCTCTTTTCTGCGAAAAAAAAGAGGTGGGTTGTTCTTCAACAAATAAAAGAATGTAAATTTGTATTGTGTAAAAATGATTAACAATAAAAGAATAAGTTATTTGCAAAGTTTTAAAGAAATATGTATATTACATGCTACTAAGAAAATATAATTGAAATATATTACAAAAGTTTTATTACTCATCGTATCCGTCATTAATGTGCCCCTTATTTTCTTTCGTGGTATTTTTAGTTTTGCGTTTAGAAGAAAAGATTTAAAAATAAATATCCTTGATACCCTTCGCCGCCGCTGCTTTACATACAATAGATTACTATTTTGCTTTTTTCATCACGAGATCTTGAAGTGTGCAGTACGGTGCAATGCATTCATTATTTTTATGGTAGACGTACGTCAAGAAAAATAAAATGAAAAAAATCTGTTTTTTACATTGAATTATGTCCATGTCCGTTGAACTGATGCCTTCAGTTTTAACATGTGCGTGCGTGTGTGTATGTGTGTATTTACATTTAAGTTGATGTGTTTGTGTTTCTGTTAATCGAGATTTTTGTTGCTGTACATACGTATATATATCTTCTTGTTCGCATCATCTTAACCCGCATTGTCAATCTTCCGGTTACCATCTCTATTTAAATTGCAATTTGTAATAAAACAAACAAAAAATAATTACTGCCAATACACAACATACATATATTTATTATTAATAAATACAAAACTGTATTATAAACAAAATCTTATCGCGTTTGATCACTTTTGGTTTTCTAGAAATCAAATTGACATGAAAAAAGAACCCAAAATCTGATTGACATCCTATTGTAATTGAAATGAACTTATTTTTATGCTCGAAGAAAATAGATGGTTAAAGAGAATAAACAGAACGTGAGCGAAAGATTACATATCAAGGTAAGCCATTAGTATTACTACATAGGTGCTTTGCTTTCTGTAATGCAGTGAGCATTTCTTAGTAATAAGAGAAATGTATTTACTAGGTACCCACATATAATTTTTTCTTATCAGAAAACTGAGAACTTTAGATAGAATATTGGATTCAAAGCTTAATTCTTTATTTAATTGGTAGTATGTGGTCCCAAGCTATAACAGAATTTTATATTTACGAGAAATCCCTATTTCTTTTATTATTATTTTATTATTATTATTTAAAAAGTTATTAATAAAAACATGTTGACGTACATAAGTCGTCAAAAGCTCCACTACTTTCATCATTGTTTTTGATCGTAAACTTGTCCGTATAAGTATCTTTGATTTAAAATATATTTTTTCTAATGCACTTCATCAATTTTTTCAGAAATAGTATCATTATCGACTTAGACTTTTATCGTTTGCGAATTCTAAATAATACTCTATGAACTGTGTTAACCCTTAAATGCACAAGCGTTTTTTGAACGTTTTTCAATACTACACATTACTAACCACAAAACAGTGGAATGTACGGATCCAAAATAAATCCCTCTTTTACATGTGGGTCATTACATTTAAAAAAATATATAAAATATAGAAGACCACAAAGAAAAGTTATTGTGCGTTAGGGGGTTAGAAACAGTGTGGACATGCAGTATTCAGTTGTGGGCCAACATTAGAATATTGCTAAGGTTTCAGTCAAAAGCATTGGGGTCATTAGTAAAAGACCGTCATTAGTAAACGGGGTTAATGAACGAGGTCGTTAGTAAGAAAAAATTAGGAACTTTAGAAAAATTATGAAATCACTGTTTTCCATGAACAATTATACGACAAGATGGCAATAAGATAGATATTATATGCACATATGTACATATTTTTATATAAAAAATAAATATTGACATTAGTTTTTGTCTAGATTAGTATAATATTCAATTTTAACACGTTGACTGCCGAATACGAGATAACTCGTAGATTGCTTTCCCTTCTAGGGTGTCAACTACGAGTTATCTCGTACTCGCTAAACCTGACATTTTTGTGTAGCTACGAATAAAATCGTATTATATCAGTGCTAGTATCGATAAATGGCTTCTGGGAAAATAACAAAAAGTCAAAGTGTTAAATATGATTGTAAAATGTTGTTCTCATTGCAATTTAACAATAAATTTATCAATAAATAAAATTAACAAGAATTTTAGAAAATTTCCTTAATATCATTATATACATTGTGAATTAATATTCATTTATTTAGCCCTAGTTTTTTATTTAAATATTGAATGCGCTCATCATTTTTGATGATTTTAGTATAAAAAGAAATATATTTTTCTTATTAAGCACATCTATGTATAATTGCTGAGTACTGCATTCATTATATGTTTTATTGTTTGTATTATTATTTCGATAATACACTTTTATTGTTATTTCTATTGGTTAGTCATACACCAATTTATCGATAAAAAATGAATTTTATTTTTCCCTTAATTCTCGTTTTCCGCAATGATTTAACACTTCACATGTCCCAAAACAAAATATACAGTACCTACGAAATTGTGTTAATTTATTAACTTCTTGTACAACAAAAAGAAAAAGAGTAAGTAAGTAATGAAACTTGCATGTTACATGCAAGTTTACCATACACAAAACAAAATTTACACAGAGGGTTGTTTTGCAATCTTTTTAATTTGTATTGTATTTGTGCTTTTGCTAGAAAATGTTTCCATGACATCCATTCCACTTAAAAATGCAAAATGGTGTATAAATATAAATGGCGGGAACTTCTTATATTACATTGCCCTTTCATAGAGGGGTTAAATAAAGTTACAAATATAGATTAACATTAATTGGGTCAACATATACATACATACATACATAAATACATAATTGGCCATTACAACCCGTAAGTCAGGACTTTTGCAGACAGCAAAAGTCGCCGTGGTCTAGTAGGTAGTGTGTTGGCTTATTAGACGAAAGGCCCGAGTTCGAATCCCAGGCCATACATCAAAAACAAAATACAAAAAGTATTTCTTCGGCGACTTCCTCTCAGCAGATTTCTGGCAAAAACTCTGAGAGTAAAAAAAAAATTGCCATGAAAAGCTTCTCAAAAAATCTGTCGTTCGGAGTCGACTTTAAACTGTAGGTCCCGCCACTCATGTATAAAATTAACGCACACAACATGAGTGGTGTTGAGAAGCTAGGCCGTAATCCTGACGAAGGGTTGTAATGGCCAATTATGTATGTAAAAGTCTTAGTACGGCAATATATTTTAACAAAAAAGTCCCTAGAGGCTTAATACTCTTGCACAAAATCACGATATGACTTCAAGAGAGTAGTTAGGAGATCATTTGAAAGAACGGTTACGTAATCGCTAAACCTCAAACAAAAGTCAACCGAAAAACGTGATCATGGTGCCACCAGAAAACACTAAACAAAACTTATACATTCAATACCAAATGGGTTAAATGAAGTGCTTGACCTTAAGGGATATTCGAATAAATACAAGGGATAACATTTTCATATATTAGGCGTTTGAATTTTAAATTTACTCACAGTTCTCCTTGAGGGTATCTATGGAGTCATCTGAAACGTTTCCTTATTTTTCTTTTGTTTTATGAAAAACATTAAAAAAATGTTTGTTTTATAATAAAATAGAAATAAATTAATAAAATAAATATATAAAGTATAAGTTTTTATACAAACTTTTGGCAGAAATTCATGAAAGTGCTAAAATATATTGCCTTATTAAGACCTTTGCTGTCCACTGTATGTAGCTTGACGTTGGCCCTGTGTAATAACATTTACAATTGTTTCCTTTATTTATGTTAACAGTAAAGATTTAAATTAGAATTTTAAACTTTAAAGATTAAATAGATGATTGCCTGTCAATGCTACAAGGCATACTTCATAGCGTACATTGTATAAACGTGGGCTTCTTATAAAAATTTTACAAAACTTTAGATTCAAATAATAAACTGAAAATATTTGAATGTAAACTCTTGGTTTATGATTAATAGAGCTCTTAATTTTTATGGGTAAATAGAAATTGTTTTATAAAAATAAATCTGTCATATTAAGTTTATTGCCAAATTAAAAATAAAACACAATATTTTCTTTTATAATCGTTCATCCCAATACCATTTTAGTTTAAAATTTTTTTTTTTTAATTTAATTTTTTCTCTTGTCATAGTGTTTTCAAAAATATATTATTTAAATATTTACTATAGAATTAATTTTCATTTAAATTTAGTTGGTTACTAACAGGAAATTATGTATTAAGAAATATGAGCTTTTTCTTTGCAAACAATTAAAAATAGAAACAATTTTCAAAATATATTTTCAAATGACGTATAAAATCAACATTGATTTACCAAAAATGTTAAATAATTACTGTTTACTACACTAAATTAAAGGTCTTCAGGTTTTTCAATTTGGTTTAGTTTCATCTGAAGTTAGTCACATATATTATAAAGTAACCTTAGCATTGAAATTCTTTATTTGTAATAAGGATTTCAAGATAACTTAGTAGTTCTCATTGAGTTGGAAGACTTTCCAGCAATACATTGAAGGAAAACAAAAATCTATTATGTACTGCAAAAGAAACTAATAGTGAATCTTTTATTTGTTTTATTTTATTTAAGTCTACTTAATATGTAAATGTAATATCTATGTACATATGTATGTATTTTTGGAAGTAAGTATAAATTCACTTACATTATATTACACAATAGGCCTTGTTTGCCTTATTCTACTTATTTGGGTGTGCATTTAATTAGTATTCCATGTCGTCATTACTGAATTGTGCTATTTGTTATTGTGTTCTGTGTGTGTTTCGTTTTTTTTTCTCTTCAGCAAAAAGTTATAGACCAGCCAGCCACCTCTATAGCTATATTTTGCCATTATATAGCCGTTTATACTGAGTTGGCTCTATCGACCAAAGTAGTATTAACTGACTGCATACATATAATATTTATTCTACTATCTGTTGGGTGGATAATAGTCTGTTGACCACTCATTGTGTACTTTAGGTATGACAAGTGTTTTTATAATGATATTATCATGGCAAAAAAAAATAGAGAAAAAACCAACAAAAAATATTCCATAACTTCCGCTACGTAACAGTATAGATATTTATGAAGCGTGGTAACATAAAAAAAACTATATACTGGTCAATGTTTTAGTGATTAATAATTCATTTTAATTGTTAACAAATCGGAAATAATATTATTTCTAATTAAAATTTCTATCTATTCGATTGCCCTATATCTTAACGAACTAAAAAGAGTTATATTTAAGTCAAGTTTTATTCGTTAACAAGTTGACTGCCGCTGTAATTTTCAGAAAACTGGAGCCATTTATCGATACTAGCACTGATATAATACGATTTTATTCGTAGCTACGCAAAAATGGCAGGTTTAATGAGTACGAGATAACTCGTAGTTGGCATCCTAGAAGGGAATGCAATCTACGAGTTATCTTGTAGTCGGCAGTCAACGTGTTAATATATTATATTCAAAAGTATATTATTATTTAAACATTTGTATTATGTATTTAGCAGTACACATGTTTAGTTAAAGGAAATTTATCAGGTTATCTACTAGATGGTTCACAATTTGTAAATGATATCTCTTTCGATTTCTTTGCTGGATAAGATCTGCAGCCTATCAAATAGCCAAATAGTAATATAGCTAAATGAGTCACTGAATTAATTTTATTTCAGCATTCCAATTATTATTGTATTAATAAAATTATATTATTTTTAGTAATGTATATAAAATGTTGTGAATTTATACCATTTGAAAACGCATTTAAAGGTAAAGTCGTTCGTTTAAAAAAGAAGAAAAATGTAATCTTTCAAAAGAAGAATAAAAGCAATTGATAAAGTATTTGAGGAGTATTTAAAAATTTGATGAAAATAATGTAAATTTTTATTATTCAGCAACACATTCTATAAAGTATTTTGAAAATAATCACAGAAACGATTAATTATTCTTCAATTTAAATACTGTCACCTAATAACCTAGTCATGGCCTCAATGATTAGATTAATTATGTACTAAAGTAGTATTGAAAAATCAAAGCGTGGTTTCATTAAGATTTTGTTTCTGATTGTACCAAATGGCAAAACTAAATCTGTCTTATGTTCTCAGAAAAGTTTTGATGCCGTATTTGCTGCAGGTATCGCACTATGTGTGTGAAGATAAATTAAAATTTAACTAGCAAAGACAATAACCAAAAATTTTAACAGAGCTAATGTTAGAGTTAACAAAGCAATGTTAAGTGGTTAACAGAAAATTCGAAAACTAGTCAAGGAAGAAATCAACCAAATATACGATATCAATGACTTGCTGCAGATATCTGACTATATACAAATTGTAGTCTAAGGTGTCCCTAATAAAATCCAATTGGTGGTAAATTCAAAATAATTTTGGAACTTGAGAAATCGGGATTTAAAAATTTACTCTGTTAACAGGGTCTGGGTAGGATGATCAATATTTTGGAAAAATAAGAAAAACTATATATCCATAGTATCAAGCATTCTAAAACAGATGTGGTTATGGTCGGACATAACTTAGGACCACGGATATAGGCTACGCAGCTAATTGTTTTCCCATTAATGTTAATGAAATACTAGCCACCGGCTTATCTATTAGGTCAATCTATTTTCGTCAGATGTTCCAAATGAAACATTGTTTTATAAAAGATCTAGGTAGGATTAAGGATCAATTCCAGGATATTTGATTGTAATCTGTTTTTATTTTTATTGAAAAATGTTCATTGCATTATTTTTAATTATCCAAACATAGATTGAATGAAATTTAATGAAAATTATATCCTTTTATGGGTGTATTGTTTCCAATGCATTTAAAAAAATGTTCTAAAACGATAAAAAGAATTATATTGCATATCGATGACAAATTCATTCTTTATTATAATAAGTTATTTATATTAATGTATTAATGCCACGTAAGTCTTGCTAACCATAAATTGTAAAAGAAAAAGTCGTTAAAAATAAAAATCAGCCTTTTATTTTAAAATAAATATGTATGAACTGATGAATAACAAAAGATATTGAATGAATAGAATACTTTTACAATAGTTGGTAGAAGCGTTTTTGGTTTATTTTGTTTGATTGATGATATTTTATGGCCATTTGGAATTTTAACTTTAATCTTTTCTTTTTAGATACATACTGATGAAGACTGATGTCAACTTTTTTTGCTGAAATTTAAAAATATATGTATATTTTTTATTTATAAATCATAACAACAATTCCATCCAAAGAAATCGTCAATATTAATTATACTGTTTACATCAACCACATTAAATATAATACAAAACCAATATTGAATACACTCAACGGTACATTCAAAGCTACGCTGTATTATATGTATGTTCAAAAGAAGATAATATTTTTCGAATAACTAATACTATTAAAAGAGAAGAAGCCAAGGCAAAAACAAAAACATACAAAAAAAATTGTAATAAAATTGAAAATTGAAAAAATTTCTAATTTTTAACATGGCGGCGTATTGCAATGCTTGAACGTTTTCGTTTATGTAATTTAAGTCGACAATATCGTTCTCGATCTGCAGAACTGGCCCGAGATAAGAAACAAAGACAACAATGCGTTACAATATTGTTTCTCGATGACACTACACACACCTTTCGGATAGAGGTAAGTTTTCAAAATAAATGCCTATTATTATTATGACACAAATGATGACTAAGCACATGTATTTAAGCACTTTTATTATCTTTGGAAATATGCACTGCAGATTACTTTGAATGCATTTGAATAATGAACTTTCTTATCTTCCTTCCATTTATATTTATTTACTAACTTGAAATTAAACTAAACTTTCACAAACGTATGAGTGTGTGTGTGTGGTAGTATGTATGAATGGTTTTTAATTTCCATTCGAATTATAATGCATGAGTGCTGCTTTTGCAAATGTTTTTATCTAAAACTCCCCCTTTTATGAAAAATATTGTATTTTACTTTTAATAATTTACAAAATACAAAAACACGCACTTTTCCTTTCGTTTTAACTTGTTAAACAGAGGGGGTAGTCATCAACGCTATAAATGTACGCATGCAATACTATTGTTGTGTATACATAAGTCCCATTGATGGTTTGTTTTAAATCAAAATTCATGAAGCATATACATATTTACTATGAATATAAATCTTGCAGTTAAGCGGATGTGCAATCTTGCAGTTAATTCTTGATAGGATTTGCTCTTACTAAACTTAATTGCTAAACGTTAAAAAACGTTGTAAGATTTCGGCCTTTATAAAGAATGTCTTTTCATTAATTGGCCCTGTTGATAAGGCTAACTTCTTTACTGAGTTGTTCGCTTGCAATTCTTATTAGTCTCAACTATGTTTAGTAAATAAATCTTCTACACCAGATGGTATTACAGCACAGGACCTGAAGTCACATATATTCTAACGTGTTCAATTCCTCCTATCCTGGTGGTATTTTATTTCGATTTCGAATGTACGAGGTGTGATCAAAAAATAACCATTATTTAAAATTTTTGCAAAAAGTATTTATTTATTTATCAATAACTATCTTGTCCCCTTCAAAGTAACCTCCCTCAGATATAATACACTTATGCCAGCGTTTTTTCCAATCCTCGAAACACTTCTGAAATGCGCTTTTTGGTATCGCCAACAGCTCCTGTTTCGATTTTTCTTTTATCTTCTCAATCGTAGCAAAACGATTTCCTTTCATCGGTGTCTTCAGTTTTGATTGATGATTTTTCCACAATTCATGATGCACCACGCCATTGCAATCGAAGAAAACAATGATCAAAACCTCCACATTTACCGAACTTGACGTGCTTTTTTGGTCTGGCTCCTCTGGACGCTTCCGTTGGGATAATTGGGCTTTGGGTTCAATGTCATAGCCATATACCAGTTATGACCTTTTTGAGCAAATCTGGATCGTCGTTGAACGTCGTCAACATCTCCTGAGCGATGTCCATACGACGTTGTTTTTGCTGAAAATTTAGCAATTTTGGAACAATATTCGCTGCCGCACGTTTCATGCCTAAAACATCCGTAAAAATTGCTTGGCATGAGCCAAACGATATGCTAACATCATCAGCAACCTCTGATTCGACGATTATACAAAATCATTTTCTTTACTGCTTCAATGTTTTCATCGATTGTTGACGGGCTCGGGCGACCAGGTTGAGCATCGTCATTGACATCTTCTCGGCCTTCCTTAAACCGGTTATACCACAATTGAACTTGTGTTCTGCTCATAGTAGACTCGCCAAACGCTACAGTCAACATTTCAAATGTCCTTGCACATTTAATTTAATTTTTTACACAAAATTTAATACAGTTTCTTTGATCCATTTTTTCGAATAGTAAAAAATCGAAGAGCTCACCAAAACACGACTAAACTTTTTATCTGTCAAAAACAAACCGACAATCCAAAATGGCTGATATTGTCAAAATATATAACAAACATGTGTACCAACATAACAGAAAAAAAATGCGAAAATCGAATATACGTAACTCACGAAATAACGGGTATTTTTTGATCACACCTCGTATATATAAAAATAGAGGTTTAAGTGCTTAAAATAATATATGCTTACTAACTTTTGTTTAATTATTATTATTTTATAGAATTCCTGTCTTTTACTAATTAATGAATTAATCATTTCAGAAACGCGCCAAAGGTGGCGATTTACTTGAAGAAGTATATCAGTTTCTCGAATTATCCGAAAGGGACTATTTTGGTTTATTATTTCCCTCAAAACCTGATGATGTTGTGGTATGTCTCTTATATATTTAGAAAATAGTGAATTCTAATGAAAAGTTTCAACTTTTGTAATCAATAGCGGTGGGTTGATGCACAGAAACCATTTAGAAAACAATGTAATAGTATCGCATGGGATAATGATGCCGTTCCATTATTAGAATTTAGAGTTAAGGTATGTACACTATACAATAAATATTTATTCCATATACTTATAATAACATTTAATTATAGTTTTATGTAAGTGATCCCAGTCGCTTACAAGAGGAATATACACGTTATCAGTTTTATTTGCAAATAAAACGTAACATTTTATTGGGCAAATTGCCATGCTCAATAAATACACAATGTCTGCTTGCAAGTTACACAGTACAATGTAAGTTGTTCGCTATTTTATTTGGTTTTATTTGTTTTATTTTGTTTTCTTTTTAGCCGAATTGGGTGATTTCAATCCTGTAGAACATCAGACAGGATATTTAAGTAATATGCAATTATTGGCTGACCAAACAGCTGATGCTGAACGTAAAATATCGGAACTGCATAAGTTACATCGTGGCCAGTTGCCAGCTGATGCCGAATATAATTATTTGGAACATGCCAAACGTTTAGATTTATATGGCATTGATTTGCATAAGGCAATGGTAAATATTGATACTAAATAAACTTACATTATGAAGAGAAACAAATGTATTGTAATAATCACTATTTAAGAAAACAACAGAAAATACGTCCGTTCTGTATTAGCCATTTTAATTCATGTAAATAATTAAATGTTAATTAAATTATTTTCAGAAATAGTACAAGTTCTTCGTAAAAAACAAAACAAAAGAAGTTTAAAAATAAAAGAATGTTAATTGTTGCTCTTTTTTAATTTAAAATGTATCCTTTAATGTATTAGAAAAGATCGGACGTAATGTGTTATATTTCATAGTGTACTTAGAAAAATAACCGTTATTTTCAAATGTCGTGAGTTACGTATGTTCGGTTTTCGGATTTTTTTTCTGTTATGTTGGTACACATGTGTGTTATATACATATGTTGACAATATCAGCCATTACATGGATTGTCAGTTTGTTTTTGACAGATAAAAAGGTTAGTCGTGTTTTGGTGTGCTCTTCGATTTTTTACTATTCGATGAAAACATTGAAGCAGTGAAGAAAATGATTTTGGATAATCGCCGAATCGCTATTAGAGAGGTTGCTGATGATGTTGGCATAATTTTGCTAAATTTGCTAAATTTTGAGCTCAGGAGATGTTGAACGTCGTCAACGACGATCCATGGGTGTAAATCTATGACATTAATTTCATTTTTTACACAAAACTTAATACAGTTTCTTTGATCCATTTTTTCGAATAGTATAAAATCGAATTTCGAATAAATGCGAAAATCAAACATACGTAACTCACGAAATTCGAAAATAACGGTTATATTTTGATCACACCTCGTATAAACTAAACTAATGAGCAAAAACTGTTTCTTTTTGAAAAAACACAGGATTCAAACGGCAAAGACTTGCAATTAGGCGTATCAGCTATAGGATTGTTAGTTTTTCAAAATTCTTTACGTATCAATACTTTTTCCTGGTCAAAAATGGTTAAAGTTTCTTTTAAACGCAAAGATTTCTTTATACAACTGCGACGGGAGCCGGTAAGTAAAGTTATAATCATAGATAGATAACTCTGACTCTGTTCTTATATTTGATACTGATTTAAACTTGTCTTTTCTTTTCTTTTAGTCGGAAAGTTATGATACTTTATTGGGTTTTAGCATGAATTCTCACAAACATGCAAAAGCTTTATGGAAATCTTGTGTAGAGCATCATTCGTTCTTCCGCTTAAAAAGACCGCATCGTCTATCGCGCTTCCTTAATTTAAGTTTAGGATCAAAGTAAGTATTTAGCATAGAATTTTCAAAATTATAATTTATTTCAAAATGTTTATATTTTTTAATAAGTAGATTTTATTATTCTGGACGCACCGAGCTACAAGCTGTACAAGAATCAAAACAACGTGTTAAAATTCATAAAGCTTTTGTACGTTCACCAAGCAAACGTTTAATAACAATTGGGCCATGTGGTACTACCACCACATCACCGTTAGCTAATAATGGTAGTGCTTCAGATAGTAATGGCAGTGTTTCTCATAATGGAAAAACTCCGTCCGCAATAGCTGCATCAGCACACACGTCCATTTTAACCATTACGAAAACTAACCGTCCTCATCATGACAATAAGGTAACGTCCAAACAATTGGATTCAATGCCACGCAAAGCTTGGGAACAGCAAAGTGATGAATATGATATACAGCTGTAAGTATAAGCATATTTATTATTGTAAAAATTAATTCTCATGATTGATAAAATATCATTTCTCTTTACAATAGTGATACTGGCTATATGGAACAGTGCAGCCGTCGTTTTGAGTCGCCAGTACCTGCTTATAGCTCGGGTTCTCATAGTCCTAATGGTACTCAACTTGGTGCAGCTATAACAACCTATATTAATGGCTGTTCGACTGTACCAGAAAGTGGCAGTGATTTAATAACAATTCGTCTATTATCCGACGAACATGGACGTTTCGGTTTCAATGTAAAAGGTGGTATCGATTTAAGCCTACCAGTACAAGTATCAAAAGTTGTACCTAATACCCCAGCTGATCGCTGTACACCACGTGTTAGGGAAGGCGATGAAGTGGTACTCATAAATGGCCGAGAAGTGCATGGGCTTAAACATGAGCAGGTAGTTAACATGATAAAAGAATGTCGCACTACGCGTAATGGCGAGCTGTTACTAACAATGAGGCCAGGTGGCCGAAGAGAAGCATTTTTCAAAGAGGAGGAACCGTTGTATCAATATGTTCCAGAAAATGACGAAATTGGTTCGCATTCAAACCTTTTGGATGGTGATGCTTTATTTACCCAGAGCCTACTGTTATTAAGCGATGGTTTAGCTTCTGGTGCATTATTAGCACAGTATGAGTTGATGTATCGAAAAAATCCAGATTTACTTATAACAGAAGCACGTAAACCGGAAAATATAGCGAAAAATCGTTATCGTGATATATCACCATATGATTGCACCCGCGTCTCTTTGGTTAATTGCTCCAGCGGTGATTATATAAATGCTAATTACGTCAACATGGAAATTCCCGGTGGTATTAATCGTTACATAGCTACACAAGGACCCTTAGCATCTACCACAATCGACTTTTGGCGAATGGTCCAACAAGAGAGCAGTCATCTGGTAGTAATGCTGACCACAGTAATGGAAGCAGGTCGACAAAAATGCCATCAATACTGGCCAGTTACAGGTGATGAATTACAGCTGGGCGAAGGTTTCTCTGTGAAATGTAATAGCGAGAAACCCGATGAAACGGGTAGTTTTGTTTTTCGGGAATTTTTACTTTGCGATAAACGCACCGGTGAACAGCGTCACATACAACATATGCAATATTTGGCTTGGCCAGATCATTGTGTTCCAGCTGATCCAAATTTGTTTTTAGAATTTGTTGAACGTGTTCGCAATGCACGTAATCGTACTTTGTTACAAGAAATTGAAGAGAGTCTCAAGCAGGTGCGTCTACTCGATGCAGATGCTGATGAAAATGGTGGATTGATGGGTGAACGTAAATGTGCTGCCAGTAACGGTGTTACACCAGAAGATGAAACACCCGTTTCAACAAGTGTTCATCAGTGAGTAACTTTAGCTTTAATGTTAATAAAAGAAAAGTTAATTTTTCGCTAATCGTGTTTTCTATTTATTTGAAGATGTATTAGTGCTGCCAATCCTCCTGTGATAGTTCACTGCTCGGCTGGTATTGGGCGTACTGGTGTGCTTATATTAATGGATACTGCATTAGCCTTAATGGAGGCCCGAGAACCAGTGTATCCTTTAGATATTGTACGTACAATGCGCGATCAAAGAGCATGTATGGTTCAAAATGTGGTAAGAAATATAATAATTATGTTTGTACTCGTATGTAAAATACATTTAAGATTTTTATGGGAAAAATAGGTTTTCATTTATTATTGCAATTAAGAGAAAACAAGTTAAACAGTTTAAATAAACATAATCAAAATTACATACATACATATGTATATATCAAAATAATTAAACATTATTTTTTCAGAGCCAATATCGTTTTGTATGCGAGTGCATTTGTGCTGCTTATATGAAAATGTCACGCAATAGTGCTTTGCTAGCTCAAGAAGATGATGAAAATGACGATGGTGATTAGAAAGAATCATAGTACATACAATTATGAATTGCAACTGATTTACTCTTGGTAATAATGCACGTGCCTCTCTTTCTCTCTCCCTCTATCTGTTGTTAAAAACAGACACAATAATAACAATAATAGAAATATTGCATATATGTAGATGATATACACAACACAAACATAAAAACACGCATATGAACTATATATATACATATATATTTTTATATACAACTTACAGCAAACGAAATTATGTACTATATGATCAACAGTAAACTTATTTAATTATTGTATAAGATTCATTTAATCAATCGTATACGTGAATATACATATTTTTCTGTCTACTTTCCCCATAATCTCTTCCCACCAAAAATGTAATAATTTTTATTATTTTTTTTTTTTACAAAACATTGTAATTATTTTATTATATACGCTAATTTAATTCAATTATGATTTAATCCAATCTACAACAACGATGTAAAGAGCATTTAAAATGTCAATAAAAAAAACTATTGGTTTTTCAATCATTTATACAATTATATTATATGTTATATACCATTAAAAAAAAGAAAAATAATTGAAAATTCCCTTCTTCCTAAAGTATAATTTAATTAGATCATCTGTAAGTTAATTGTAGTGTCTATTTTAACTATAAGTTTTAAAATAAGTATGTATAACGCATACTTTTTTTCTCAAAAAATATCTGTAAAGAAAGTATTCTTTACCATTTCAATTACTTATCACTGCTATATGAAACGTTTTTGTTTTTAATAAATTCTTTTTAAAGCAACAACAAGAACTATTAGTATTCTAGCACCAAAAACAAAATATTTATGATAAAATGAACGTACATACATTTATACAATATATATAAAATCATATATACATACATACATACATTTATATTTATTATTGTAAAAATTATTTTTTACAATGTAGTTTATTATCGTTTAATAACAATGTCGTCTGTCACATATATTTTGTAAAAATTAATTAAAAATCGAATAAAGGTATTTAGTTGTCAATAAAAAGCGTATATCATGAGTATTATTGTTACAGTAATATCAATCAGTTTCTTTTTAGAGTATCATAGAAGCAAAATAAGCTACAGGTGGGGGAGAAGGAACCTATATAGAAAGTGGGAGTAGGAAAACGAGGACAGCAGGGATTGTTCGACAATATATAATAACGTACGTATATATTAAAAAAATCAGTTTTAAATCAGTGTAGCTGGTTGCGAGATGCAAACATTTGTGAATAGATTTTTTTTTCGCCGAGGAGGGGTAAATATACCTAACCGAAGCATAGAGGAAGTCGTCACATCCTCCGTATGTGGGGCCCTCACCCACTTAATCTGCCCCTCGTCTCGTTGGCTCGTTGTGCCCACTCCGGACCTACGGTGGTATTACTTCTGAGTGAAGTCCTTTTGGCCCCTGCGTGCTCATATCCGCGTCCGGATTGCGTGCCGAAAGTTGAGGAGACATCTAAGTGTCTCCACTATTTCTTTCGTCCAGGTCCCTGTTTCGAATTTCGTTTGACACGTGTGCCAGAATCATCTATGCCGGCGTGCCTACATGTTCGGCAGCCTCAAGATCTCTCTTCTTCAGTCTTAGAGTGCGCTCCACATAATTCGCCACTGAGGTCCAATTTTCTCTACTCGCAATCATAACCCCGACAATGTTAGCTGCCGTGATCGTTCCATCAGTACAGAGCGACAGCTCTGCCAGCGTGCACATTCGAAAACAGTCTGCTCTGCATCATCAATTACTTCCCCTTCCTCGTAAAGGCAGTAAGGGGAGGCGATCTTGCCCATTCTGTGTAGATTTTTCCTAAAATATTCGTGACCCCTTAGCATCTGTGTAACTAGTAGTTTACCTTTCCAAATTTCCGAGCAATCCAAGGCCTTATGTCCGGAGTCCCTCTATCTTCGTCGTTGCCATTTTGAAATGGGACCCTGAAGTGCCCGGTTATGTAATTTCCAGCCGACTTCGCCTTATAAATCTCCATCCGCTCTGCTGCCAACAGATCCATATTTGTGAATAGATAAATGCCCAAGGATATGGTTTCGTAATATTAAAAGCACTGAAAACAACTTTAGCAATGAACAAAACATCTTAGCATTGCGAATGGCTAGGACGTGCTCTTCGAAAGGATTCCGATGATATACACTACGCCGCTACATCATGGAAATCGTAAGCAACGACAGGACAATGGCGTTCGATAATGTCGTGGAAGCGAAAAACGATGTAAAATATAGTATTTCAATTCGTCTTGATGTAATTGTTCAAGAGGCAAATATAGTATTCATACAAATTATCAACGTACATATATTTTCCAAACAATATCGTGTAGGTGACTAGTGATCCAATGGCCCCTGTGAACATAGACTATTTCCCTGCTGAATATTGTCTTGACAGATGTTTCCACTCTCTGATTCCAAGTAGGGATGACTGGAATCCTAATACGGTCGTCCCCCCGGAAGTCCTGGATATATATACCGACGGCTCTAAACTCGATAATGGGGTTGGGAGCGGTGTCTACTCTGGGAAACTGGACCTGAATATTTCTCTCCGTCTGCCGGACTACTGCAGTGTGTTTCAGGCAGAGGTGATGGCAATTTACGGGGCCGCTCAATGGATCCTCGTCAACGATGCTCCTTTCACTCGCGTCTCGATCTTCTCTGATAGTCAGGCCGCGATAGGATCTCTATCGAGTTCCGTGATTAACTCTAGGATCGTTAGGGAATGTCGCCGCTGTCTCGACCTTCTCTCGGGGCGCTTCACTAGTATCTCTCTGGTGTGGGTCCCCGGCCACAGTGGAATTCCGGGAAACTGTAGGGCCGACGACCTCGCCAGAGCTGGTGCGCTCCTTCCGGAATCCTCTTCTGTTGAATTGGGTGTGCCACTTGCCTCGATCAAGTTGACCATTGCGCGGAGGTTCTTTCGGGACGACAACCTATCCTGGGTCAATGGGGAGTCCTGCTCCACCGCTAGACTCACCTGGCCCAAGATGGATAGTAGGCGTACCAACCGATTACTTGGTCTTGGTCGTGATGTCATCTCGACTACAGTGGCCGTGCTTACGGGTCACTGCGTCATGGGTAGACACGCGGAAAGAATGAGGTTCCTTTTCAACGACTTCTGCCGTGGATGCAGGTCCACTGAGGAAGAGGAGACTGTTGTCCACTTTCTTTGCCAGTGCCCGTCTCTTGCTAGGTGTAGATATAGGTTATTTGGCTCCCCATTCCTTGTTAGCTTAACGGAGCTATCATCTATTGACATCAAGGATATAGCTTCGTTCATCAAACTTTCTGGCTGGTTTTCCAGTGCGGTGTAGTCGTGCTTCTGTTGTGCAGCCCTTGCGCTTACCAACTTCTTCCTTTTCCCTGATTTTGGTGGAACTTGGTTAGTACAGGGACTGCGTTCAACCGTGGCATCACAACGGGCCGCTATGCGTGCTCAAGTGAGCTTTGTGATATCAGAGCTACCACTCCGACCTAAATTTAAGGTGACTATTTGTCATCAAAATAAAGTAATGAACTTTTTAAACTTAAAACAATTCGAATACAATTAAAATTAATGATTTAATAATTAATTTAAATTAATATTTGGCCAAGAAATGTTATTAAATCTTTAATCCAATATTGATTTAAAAAATGTATATTTAACGGTTTTTTTCGGAACTCAAATTAGTGCTACGTTTTTATACAACCCTGTAACAAAGATTTTCTCTGTAGAAAACAGCTGTTGAGTTGTAAATTGAGATGAAATAAATAATAGTGTCACTGCAGAACTAAAACTTTATAAACAATTTAATTCGTTTACAAAATAACACGATATTTCTCAAAAAAACAAAAAAAAAATGGATGAAGTCGATAAAATAATTATACATTCACTGAAACAAATCGGTTGCAAAATGGAGGTAGATGACGACAGTGAGATATTCAATCTGAATCACTTTACACCCGACCTTTTGGTAAGAGCAGTATCAAAATGTTTGCAAGAAATAAAATCCGATGCAGTTCTTCCAAAATCGCTGCCCGAAAATATGGCGCAACGATTTACAGTCGCCACCAGTCTAGCAGAATTATGTAGTGCCTGTGGTTATAGAGGTGATATTGGCTATCAAACATTCCTTTATCCAAGTGTTGTGGACATAAGACGGCTGTTTATGTTTTTAATTGAACAATTGCCAAAGGAGCAAATCGGCAGTTTTGATGATACCCAGCAGGAAGACAAAGATGATTTCAATATGTTGATGAAAGACATACGAAAGAAGATATCGATGGAACTGAAATTGCCATGGGTTCCACAGTATTGCCGAGGTGTGGGCAATCGAAAGAATTATGGCAGTAGTTGTCTTAATATTGAATTTCTTCCTCAATTGAATTTAAACATTCCCCATTCAACGGCACTACCAAAAGATGAAGTGTCAATAATTACGTACCAAATTCCAAATATATTCCAACAAATCAGCTTAGGTGATTATGATCTGGTGAGTTCTGTTTTGCATAAAAATGCAATTGATGTCTATGCACCAACAGAATCTTTGGATAATGTGCGACTGTCCTTAGCACGCCCTGTACAGACCATAATACACTCGCCCTTTAAAACCTTGCAAAGCATGCCAGAGGGACAAGATACTCAAAAGGATAAAATGGAGAATACGGTTAAAAGTCCTATAGAAAAGCTAACTGAGGAGGTGGAATCGTTGAAATTGTCAAGTAATCAGAAAGTAGAAGAGCGTCAAAAAGCTAATACTGAACTTAATCTGATACGCCAGCAACATGCGGAGATCGAACTAGAAATAAACGCTCTGAAAAATAGCAGTAAAATTCATGAACGCACAGCTCTAATTTTAGAAAATCCAACAGAAAATATAAATAAATTGGAAGGATTGATAGAAAAGACCCGAGAAAGACGTTTAGCTGTTGAAAATCAATGGCAATTACATAGAAATCCAGCTCTGCAACAAATTGAGGAACTACAAAAAATTAGACAATCAAAAAATCTACAAAGTATACATAAACTTAGAGCCAATATCCAAGAGTTGGAAATTCTATTGAAAGAAAAAACTCATAGTCACGCTCTATTAGCGGAAGAATTAAAAAAAGCATCCAGTGGTGTGGCTTCTCGAAAGGAATATACCAGGCGTATATATGAATTTATTGGTAATATACGTAAACAACGCACTGACATCTACAAGATTTTAGATGACACCAAAGATTTACAAAAACAACTTAATTCTGTTGCTGCCCAATTGCAAAGGCAATTCAATTACACCGATGATCTATTATTCCAAAGTGCCAAACACGATTTGCATGCTAAACAAGCATATAAACTGTTAGCCTCTTTACATGCATCCTGTAACGAAATCTGTGATTTGGTCTCACTTACCGGTCAAACGACTAAAGAGTGTCGCGATTTAGAAGTTCAAATAGATCGTGAACATATGCGCAATGTTGCAGCTAGTTTAGAGAAAATCACATTAGATATACAAAAGATTGAAATGATCATAAACACAATGCAGTCAGACATAAATAAGGCAGAAAATGAAGTACATTCAGGTTAAAATGTTTATTATAATAACAATAAGACCTTTGAATATAAGGGGCCAGATAATTTAAAATTTTTAGAATTACACGCGTTAACTTATTAAAGTCAAACAAAAACAGCAATTTTTGTAGCTATAACGATAGCTTTAAAATCTTAAAAAACTTATTTATTCCCTTTACATTAGATTTGAAATTAAAAAGTAAAATTATATTGTTAGATATCTGCTTTCATTTTTCTTTTGTAGTAAAAAGAGGAATTAAAATTTTCTTAAAATTAATTAATCATTTTTATTTTTATTCGGATACACGAAAATGTACAGGTAAGGTAAATTTGTATATTTTTTTTAACATTTTTTGAATTAAGTCTTTCTTTAATCCTTTCAACTTTTTTCTGTCAAAAAGTGTTTTTAAAAATGACTATATGCTAACTCTTCTACTTATTTTAAAAATTAAATGGAAATATTCAACATTTTATTTGTTTAAAAATTATACAGATGCAATAATAAAAATCAATTAAAGAGTTAAATTTTAAATTAGTACTTCAATTCAGAAAACGAAATGTTTTATAATTAAATAGAAAAAAAACTGACAAATTAATAAAGAGAAAAAGAAAAGTAATTTTATAAAGTAAACATACATAATTGATATGTAATATGAATATTTTAATAATTAATACTAAAATTAATATAATTTTAAATAAAACACAATAAAAAGCTAAAAAAAGAAGGAATTAAAAATGACCTTGTTCAATATATTTTTTTATATTATCCAAACATTCACTCGTTGTCCATTGCTTTATAATTGAATCAAATTCATCATCTAAAGAGTTCTCTATTACATCCAAGTGACTGTTTATAACAGTTGTCTTCATAGCACTATAAGACTAAAAATGAACATAGATTAGAATATAACGTATGTATAGTAGAACAAATCAATTTCATTTACAATAGCTGACTTGAGTAATGAAATGTTCTCTTGTTCACTTACCTCACTTGATAAAGATGCAATTCGTTTAGCGGTATTAAAAGCATCATCATTAACCTTATTGCTGGAAGTCAATTTATTTACTAGGCCAGCTAAGGCAGCTTCCGTAGATTGTACTTTTTCACATAACCAAAATAGCTTAGTTTTCTATAAAGTATTTGTAATATATTATTGATATTAATACAATAATAATTTTACAAGTAAAATACTTACAAAAGATCCACGGATTTTATTCATATTGTGCCAAATACAATAACCTTCCGGTATCTGCCCCATTTTTACATATGGCGTTTCAAATGTACTCTTATCACTTGCAATTACAATATCAAACATTGCTAGCTGTACAACACCTAAATTCATAAGATTTCCCATAACACCAGCTACTAAGGGTTTAGGATAGGTAGCCAGGGTTTTTAAATAATTTCTAAAAAAGCAAATAATAAATAAATATGTAAAATGAGTTCTACAAATTAAAAAGCGGTAATGTATGTGACTTACTTAACAGCAGTCGCCAAGTTCGTAGCATAGGTTTTACGTTTTTCAGCCGCAATTGTTGTTAAATCGGTTACATCAACACCTTGACAGAAATGTGCATCACTTGTACCCATTACAACAACGTGACAGTCAGGATCGGAAGCTAATTTGCCAAGAATGTCTACCAGTTTGTTTAACATCTAAGTTTGAAAATATATAGTTTTTTGTTAATATGATAAATAATTAGAACAAAGAATTGTATAGTATGCTACCAACCTGTATAGTAAATGTATTGTTTAGTTTTGCTTTATTAGTGCTGAATAGTATTTGAGCAACTTTGGAGGATTTCTTAACAACGACATCAGATACTACATTCGTTGATGCTGTTGATTCTTTTTTTTCTTTTGAACTAGATGTAGTAGGAGATTTTGTTGACGATTTGGCATTGTCCTTATCTTCATTGGAATTGGCTGGGCTACGAACATTTCGCCTATTTGCAACCGGCGCAGCTTTTTTCATATCGGTAGGTAAAGTTGCAGCTGGGCTTTTTGTACGTTTTTGGGATTTTTTATTTTCAGGTTTAGCAAATTCAAATGTTTTACCAGTAGGTAGAGATGAATTATTTTTAGAGCTTCCAGAGCTCTTGTTGTGGCTCGAAGAAGATGGAGGACTTTTTGGCGAGTCATTTTCACTTGTGGAGGCGGGTAAAGTTTTTGAGTCATTAGATTTTGTAGAAGTTTCGTTTGGATTTGCTGATTGCGGCTGACCATCTAAGCTTAAACGATTTTGTGAAGCCGTACTCGAATATGAACTGTTCGAACGTCGTCTTATAATCAAAGAATCATCAAAATCTTGTTTCTTTTTCTTATATACATAGTCCCAAGTTGCCGAAGCACGTGATTTAGTGGTACGTTTATTTTTACTGTTTTGTTGATTACTTCCGGTGGGCGGAGAAGTTCGAACTGGAGGTGGTGTTTGTTTCCGTGGTAACTGAAATAATAAAATGATCAGATTTATATTATAAGCACTACATATAATTTGTTTTTCAAAATACAAACTTTTTCACATATGGTGGCTGCTCGACTTCTCATCATAGGTCTAGATGGCTTTGTTTCACTTGATCCTAAAGCGGCTTCAAATTTCTCCAATGAATTAAGCATGTTCACGGCACCTTCATCGCCCATTAAACGATCAAGTTCAGAATTTTTCTTTTTCTTATGACCAGCACCCGAACCAGGGCCGTTTGTAACTGGAGTTTGTGAACGCTTCTTAGGCGGCGTTGTCGTGACTTTTACATCTGAAGCTGGCTCTAACTTATTAGTATCTTCCTCAGGTATCGGTTTGGTATTTAACTTTTCATCTTCATTATTTACATCCGTCTTTATTAGACTGTTGTTATCCGATTTCACATTGTTAATTTTCTCTGAATTTAAATCAGCTGGCGATTTCTTAGCTTTTGGTGTTGTTGGCCGAGACGTCTTTTTTGTTGTTGCAGTTGTTGAACTGATGGGTGTTTCCTTTTTAATTGGCGTTATAGTTGTAGATCCCTTGGTAATTGTAGTCGATGGTATTGAATCAGTTTTAGTTTTTGATTTAGTATTATTAGTCTTCACAAGTTTTGCATACGAAAATGTCGTCTCTGGAGCATCAGGGTCCCAAATAATTTTACGCTTAATAATACGAGTTCTTCGGAAGCCTGATAAAAAAAAATTATTTAATAAAAATCAAATTAATTTCGTGGTAATTGACATTAAAAACCGATATTTAAAAAATGATTTATAATTATAACAAAAAATTCATCTCTCTTGTATAAGATTAAACTAAATTTTAAATATTTAAATTTTAAAAAAAAAACTACATACCACTCTGCGATTGTACTACTTGAGTATCTTCTTCCGTTTTAGTCTCAATAATACCATCATGTGACAACAACATTTGCTTCTCTTCAGTATCGTTGTTAGCAGGCACGTTTGTTTTTGCGGTTGCAGTACTAGTAGATGTGGCTGATGAAGGTATTACAACAACGCTGGTTATTAAAGGCGACTTTGATTTGATATCAATGTTTGAGTGGGAGGATGATGCTGCCGCTGATTTTGTAGTTTTATATTGTAAGGTTGTTTTAGGCTCACTTTTCATTTTTTCAATTACAGCGTCTTCATCGTTTTCACTCCAATCGGCCTCTAAAGATGAAATTAAATCTAAAGCAGGATCAACTTGCTTTATGGGATTAATCTCTTGCTTACGACGGCGTTGTTTATTCTTTAATCCTTCCATTTGTTCCATGGCCAACGCGCGTTCTTCTTGAGCAGTTAATGATGTGGATCCAAACGTTTTAGTTTTATTCAAAGTTTGAGTAGCAACATTGTCATCATGCTTAGGGACTTCATCGGCAGCAGTATTTGAGTCTTCATCAACAACTTCCATTATTTGGTATTCGCCTTCCCCCTCTATTGTAACGCCTTCTTCTAAAATTGAGACTTCTGAAGTTTCGTTATTGTGTGATTCATCCCCAGTACCGTCAAGACCTTTAAGAACCGCTATAAGATCCTCATGCTCCAATGCAGTCTCGCCCGATGTTATAGCATCGAGCTTAACTTCAAGGTTAGACTCATTACATCGTAGTATATTACTTGTATGTTGACCGTTAGATAAATCGCTTTCTTGTGTGCCAGAAATAATTTTCAGGCGACCTGAACCTGGCTCCACATTTGAGCTAGATGATGAGAGCAGTGTTTCTATATTAGTATCGTCCGCATGATGCATCTTGGCAATCTCTAATTCCAATGACGATAATTCGTCTAGCTTTTCCATTGATTTGCTTTTATTTGGAGTAACAATTAATTCATTACAAATAATACGTGGCTTATCAGCAACCGCACTGGCTGCACTTTTTGACAATCCAATGGGGGTATCAGTCTTTTCACTACTTATTACTACCAAGGCGTGATTTGAGGTGTCCCCAGCGCTTTCTGACATTTTGTTTTTGTTCCACTTTGAGGTTATGTTTATTTGTAAGCATTAATTCGAAAACAATTTTATGTTTTTGTATTTATTCACATTTATTATTTATGATTACTTTTTCGAGCGTAAATTTTTGTGTTTTACTTGTATTATTTTTAGCAGGTAGTAGGCGCCATTTTTTTCGTGTATATTGTTTGTGTTATGCACGTCACAAGTGCAGCAATTAATTCTTTTTTTCTTATCAATTATCGTAATTTTATACTTTCTTTTAATATGACAAAAGAATTCCACTTGCAATAGTTCACTTTTACCGAATATTGGACATGTAAAGCTAAAGTTTTTACTTCGATGCGATAAAAATAATTTCACATTAAAAATACTTTTACTGCCTAAGTTTTACAAATATAACCTGATCAATGGGATTTCGTTTTATTGAGTGAGTCGAATATTGCCAGACTAATTGTCGTTTAAATATACCAAAAATGCACACTGCAATGATAACATTATCAAATACACGGCTCAAAAATTAATTTTCCTACATACTTGTGGTTTAGAAAACCAAATTAAAATTTTTAAATTAATGAACGATTCATTTATTACTAATAATAAATAATTTAAATTTATTTAATTATTAATAATTTTAAGTTTTAGAAAACTTATCGAAAAAAATATATTTATTATATTTTGAGTAAAAGCTGGATTTTAATTAAAACAAAGTTATGATAATGGTTAAAATATTTATAATTACTACATCTGTAACTTATAAACAAGTTAAACATAAATAATCATTATTTATATATTACATATGATTATAAACATTTCAAAACCGAAAATAATAATTTTTTATCTTCAGCGACAGCATCGGCGTTGTTATTCAAAAATTTAGCGGCGTTATTACGCCGATGATTTTATATCGGTCGGCTTGATTATTCACCGCTCGCGGGTGCTAACACGTTTTCCCGTTGTGTCGCTGTACGATTCATATTTTTTTCCTAATTTTCGCGAATTGTTTGAACTTCTATTAATCATTAAATCTAAATAATTAAACGGAAATTGTGTAGTTAAACTACAGTGTTATTTATTTCCTACAGAAATTTAGAATTGAATAAAATATGGATCCCCAAAAATTAACAGAATTGTTGCGTGCAACAATTGATCCTAATCCTGAACAGAGGAAGGCGGCAGAAGAACAATTGACACAGGTTAGTACAATTATTGTAAAAATAATACTCTTACCTCGAAATTGCACACAATTTCAATTGATTTTGTGTACTTTATACAAAATAACAATACACAATGCCGCCTGAATGACGGATGACTTTACTCTGTGGGAGTGAGTGTTCAATTTGAGGCTGCTTTTTGTTCTGTTCTTTAAATGGCATCTATAAGAAACATGTGCTTTTAACAAAATAAAATAGTATTTGCCTATATGAATTGTTTAAATTAAATCGTCTGAAGGTTATCCTATAGGTTATATACATCTACGAATGAAAATAAAGAATTTATCTGTAGAAGTTTAAGGGTCAATTTATACTTTAAGGAAAATCTGGTTTAATTGCTTTATTAAGAGCATTTCTTGTATATCATTTCTATGCTTATTAACGTTATCATTCTTTATTCTTTTGTTCATCGGGAAAAGTATGCGAATTTGCAAAAGAAGAAAGTGAAAGAAAATTGCAAATTATAATAAAGTTTGACATTTGTCAATGTTGTCATTTGGCGATTTTATGCATTCGAAAAATAGCACTTTGTTAGACAAGAGTAACTTTTACATATGGACAAAATTTAGGCACTAATTTTTTGTAAAATTACGAAAATATTATTTTTACTTACACTATATTTATATATATATCATATACATTACATAATTGGTCATTACAACCCTTCGGACAGCATTACGACCTAGTTTCTCACACCACTTATGTTGTGTGTGTTAATTTTATACATGAGTGGCGGGACCTACAGTTTAAAGTCGACTCCGAACGACATATGTTTGAGAAACTTTCCATGGCAACTTTATTTACTCTCAGAGTTTTGCCAGAAATCTGCTGAGAGGAAGTCGCCGAAGAAATACTTTTTGTATTTTTGTTTTGATGTCTGGCCTGGGGCTCGAACCCTGGCTTTTCGGCTAATAAGCCAACACACTACCTACTAGACTATTTTTGCCAAAAAAATAAATAGCAATAAATAAGGCCCCATTGTAACGTTTTTGTAACCTATAAGTCTGCAAAACAGATATCTGAAAGTATTTTTTGTTATAATGGCCTATTACTCAGTTTATTTATATCCCTAACATCAAAAAAGAAAACGTATAGTTTCTAGGTATCGGGATTGTCGGAGAATCTAATAAAGTTTTTATAACATTATTTATGTCGTCAAAACTATATGTATATTCCGACTGAGAGACGCCAATTACGCGCCACTTCGTTTTTGGTAAGACGTTAGAGCGACTGCGAGACTCTACTGAGGTTTTTGCTATCTGCAATTTAGATATTTCTCGTAGCACTCCGCATGCTCCCGAATCAGTTTTATTATTCTTTACTGTTTGTTTACTTAATCTACATATTTAAGTATTTTTCTAATTTTACAAAGAAACTGTATCTAGTTACCATTTTGTCCATTTCGTAAGAATTAAAAAATATGTTTAAAACGCTATAAAATACATATACATATATATATTTTAATTAATATTTGGCGATTAAATACTTTCAGCAGATTCAGAAAAAGCTTTATAAGCTGTAATAACAAGGCGTGGCAGATAATATTTAAATCTTTCCGCTTAATTAATTAAAAATATTCTGTCTTGATTCATTAACCTTACCTATTTTACGAACAATTATGAGGAATGTTTAAACAATTGTACATACAAAAGAATAAATACAATTAATACAAATATAACCAAGCAGCACGTGGTTAAAGTATTTCCTAAAAATAATTAATGCAACAACAACGTACATTACTTCAATACAAATATTGTATTCTACTAATAAACATTTTCTTTTATGTATTCTCTATTGTAGACAAACAAAAATTAAAATGATTAGGCCTCATCAAGATCGTTTTTGTACAATGAATCATACTAAAATGTTTTTTTTTTCCACAATTGCTCTCATGTTTGTTGATCTCTTAAATTACAACTAATTAACCATAAACATATATGTATATATATATATATATTTTTTTTTAATTTAAGATTCATAAAATTATTGGATTTGTACCAACAATTCTGCAAATTGTTATGCAAAATACGGTCGACCAACCGGTGCGACAGGCTGGTGCTGTATACATGAAAAATATGATTTCTAGCAGCTGGGCTGACCATGAAGCTTCACCCGGTGAACCATTACCATTTTCTATCCACGAGCAGGATCGTGCTATGATTCGTAACTCTATTGTTGATGCTATTGTTCATGCACCCGAAATTATTAGGTATTATCTTGAAAGCTTAAAAAGTAACTGAATTCTAATTAAGTATCGGCAATTTTTAGAGTGCAATTATCCGTCTGTGTAAATCATATTATTAAACACGATTTTCCGGGACGTTGGCCACAGGTGGTTGACAACATTAGCATTTATTTACAAAATCCTGATATTAGTGGATGGAATGGTGCTTTGGTTACAATGTACCAACTAGTTAAGACTTATGAATATAAACGTGCTGAAGAACGTGGTCCACTTAATGAAGCAATGAATCTTTTGTTGCCCATGATCTATCAACTTATGTTAACATTGATGAACAATCAAACTGAACAGTCAGTGCTAATGCAAAAGCAAATTTTAAAAATTTACTACGCATTGACACAATTCAGTTTGCCTTTGGAGTTAATTACAAAGGAAATGTTCTCACAATGGATGGAGATTTGTCGTCAAATTGCCGACAGCCCAGTACCAGACTGTTCCCATTTAGAAGACGATGAAAAACCTGAATTTCCCTGGTGGAAAACTAAAAAATGGGCTCTACACATTATGGTACGAATGTTTGAACGGTACGTGAATAGTAAAATATTTATTAAACAGTGAGAAATAAAAATATAAAATCTTTATATATGTAGATATGGCAGTCCGCGTAGCGTTGTTAGTGAAAAGTATCAAAAGTTTGCCGAATGGTACTTACCAACATTTACTCAAGGCGTTTTAGATGTTTTGCTTAAAATTTTGGATCAATACCGAAATCGCATTTACGTTTCACCACGAGTTTTAACCGATAATTTGACTTATATTAAAAATGCGTAAGTAATTCTACTTCCTATATCCGTCGAAAAAGAAGAAGTCCATTAACTTTTTTTACAATTTCAGTGTAAGTCACGCCTACTCTTGGAAATTGATTAAACCCCATATGGTAGCAATTATCCAAGACGTTATATTTCCCATCATGTCTTTTTCGGATCAAGATCAAGAACTATGGGAAACAGATCCTCACGAATATATTAAACTGAAATTTGGTATGTATTTTCTTCAATTATATTATTTTATATGTTGTATGTTTGAAAAATAATGAAATATTTGATTGTCTAACGAATTGTTAATTAATACTGTCGGTCTGGAACTAACATTTCTATAAAACTATCAAACTTATTGTTCACATTCTTATATAGTAAAATCCCATATAAGGGATCTTTCTGTAACAGAATATCACTTTGGATGGTGGTTGATATTGAACAGTGTGAGCACAAAGTAGGCAATTTTTACTTTTTCTGTACTAATTTTAAATACATACATTTAGATAAATTTTCCATTTTTTAATTGTACTTTAATCAACCAACTATCAGTTGATTGTATTCATGTGTATGTATGTACATACATACATATTGATTGTTATTACATACATATACATGCAAAATATCGATATTTTTTATCTTACTTTGTTTAAATAAAAATTTTGTTCATGAGAGTTCATGCATATATGTATTTACATATATACATACATCGCACAGTCCTTTCAGAAGAGATTCTATTGGACTTATTACAATCATACATTTTTGTTGTGCACAAAAAATGTAATACAAAATCTCACTATTGCAATTATTTTAGATATTTTTGAAGATTATGCTACACCAGTTCCTGCTGCTCAGTCCTTACTCCATTCTTGCTGTAAAAAACGCAAAGGCATTTTACCAAAGGCCATGAATATAATTATGCAGGTAAGCTTTCAATTATTAGAACGACAAACTTAACGATTCCTAGTTTAGCATAAACAATACAATTCATTAATAATAATCAATAATTTTATTTAAGATTATAACATCACCAAATGCAGACAATAAACAAAAGGACGGTGCATTGCATATGATTGGTACTTTAGCCGATGTTTTATTGAAAAAACGCGTATATCGTGATCAAGTTGAAAATATGTTGACTACTTATGTGTTTCCGGAATTCCAAAATCCAGCAGGTCATATGCGCGCCCGTGCCTGTTGGGTGCTTCACTATTTCTGTGACATTCAGTTGAAAAATCCTCAAATCTTAGGTGAAATTATGCGTGTAACAACCAATTGTCTACTTAACGACAAGGAGTTACCAGTTAAAGTTGAAGCCGCAATGGGTTTGCAAATGTTCCTCAGTTCGCAAGATGCCGCAGCCCCGTACTGTGAGGGTCAAATTAAAGAGATTACAAAAGAATTGTTAACTATTATACGAGAAACAGAAAATGAGGATTTGACTAATGTATTGCAAAAAATTGTATGTACATTCTCGGAACAATTATTACCAGTGGCCATGGAAATATGCCAACACTTGGCCACCACATTCAGTCAAGTTCTGGAGTCAGAAGATGGTGGTGATGAGAAGGCTATAACCGCCATGGGCTTGTTGAATACCATTGAAACATTACTTACAGTTATGGAAGAACATCCTGAAGTAATGAATAATTTGCATCCCATTGTTATTAATGTTGTAGGACATATATTCCAAAATAATATAACAGATTTCTATGAAGAAACATTTTCGCTGGTCTACGACTTAACATCAAAGTCTATTTCACCCGAAATGTGGCAAATGTTAGAACTTATTTATCAAGTATTCAAAAAGGACGGAATTGATTATTTCATTGATATGATGCCAGCTTTACATAACTACGTAACCGTTGATACACCTGCTTTCCTTTCGAATCCAAATCGCTTGTTGGCCATGTACGATATGTGTAAAACTGTAAGTCTATTTTGAAGAAAATTAAAATAAAACGTCTAATACTAAATCTAAACTTCTTAAAATTAGATGTTAACAAGCAACCCAGGTGAAGATCCTGAATGTCACGCGGCTAAGCTTTTAGAGGTTATTATTTTACAATGCAAAGGACAAATAGATTCTGTTATACCTATGTTTGTGGAATTGGCTTTATCTCGTCTAACACGAGAGGTTCAATCATCCGAATTACGTACAATGTGCCTACAGGTATTGAATTAGTTTCATTGTTATATTCTATTAAATATTGATTTTATTAATATTGTTTTCTTTCCATTAAATAAAGGTTGTTATTGCTGCACTTTATTATAATCCACAATTGCTGCTTTCCATTTTGGATAAAATGCCTCAACCGAACGGAGAACCAATTTCATCACATTTCATTAAACAGTGGTTGCTTGACACTGACTGCTTCTTAGGGTAACTATATAAACGAAATAATAAATTTAATCGTTTTATTTTACTAATAATATAATAACTATTCATTTTTAGAATTCACGATCGTAAATTATGTGTTCTGGGTTTGTGTACTCTCATATCGTTAGGCGATGCTAAACCTCCTGTATTGAGTGAAGTTTCTGATAAGATCATACCATCATTAGTTTTATTGTTCGATGGCTTGAAACGAGCTTACGAATCACGCGCTCAAGAAGAAGAGGAGGAAGAAGAAGAGGAAAATGACGATTGTGAAGGTAGTTAATGATATTATACGTACATATATCTGACTAGGAAAATTTACTAATTTAAATAATTTTAAATACTAATAATTAGAGGCGTTATCCAGTGATGAAGATGAAATTGATGAATTCGCTCCAGATTATTTGGAACAAATCGCTGAATTCAGTAAAACGAAAGCTGCTGAAGCTGGATTCGAAATGAAGGCTGTTATTAAGGACGACGACGAAGAGTCTGATGATGAGGAGGAAGTGGAATCTATTGACAACCTTAATGAAACTGCCCTAGAAGGATTTACAACACCTCTTGATGAAGAAGAAGACGAAAATGCTGTAGATGAATATGTAACTTTCAAAGAAGTTATTGCAGGTAAATACCAACAAACGACACTTTTTTTCAACAAATACTTCAACTCTTATGTTTCCACCAGCTTTATCTGCTCAAGATCAAGCCTGGTATGCCGTACTCACATCTGGCTTAACAACAGAACAAGCCAAGGCTTTGCAGGAAATTGTTGTTACTGCAGATCAACGTAAAGCTGCAAAGGAATCGAAATTAATTGAAAAACGTGGTGGCTTTGCATTTACTCAACAAACTGTCCCATCATCTTTTAAATTTGGCTCATAATAACGAAACATGGACTAAAGCTTTCACTCTACTCCCTATATCACATTTGCTAAATGAAAAAATTGAATACTTTAGTTAAAATCGATCTTTTAAGATTTTTCGCGAATTGGGTTATAATTTTTGAATGACATTTTAACCCATTATCTGTCCATTTACTTTGAAATTTGCGAGAACTACTTAAAATTAAACAAGCAAACATTTTTTAATTTATAAAATATTTTATTGTAATTTTCTTTTTAATGTATATTTATTATGAAAAGAAGAACCGACAAAATTTAAGTAATTGCACGCTTTGGGTTATACGAGTATATGTAACAATTACATATTATGTAACAATACATTATATGTAACAATATTCCAAAAAAAAAACAAAAAAAAATTAGTTAAAAAGAAATTTTGTATTGTATTATAAATTTTACTTAAGACTTTATTAAATTTAAAAAGTCCTTGGTTTTTTTTTCCTATATTTCAGCATATCGTTTTAATTTTTTTAGAAAAAGAAAAAACTTGCAATTATTTTTTTTTTTGTGAAGATAAAACGCGTGTATTTATTAAAGATCTCATTGAATGAGAAAATATTGTAAAGTGACTATCCAAGGCAGTAATATTTCCTATTAATTGCACTCATTTTGTTTTATTTAAATGAATATAAACTTTTTATACATATTTTTTGTGAATTGAAATAAATCATCAATTCTTCGACATACATCGTTGACTTATAATACAATAAAAATAACTTTTTTAATGCAGGTTAACTGAACATCTGAAAAAATGTGTTTCAATTATTTTTTATACATTTAAACATTTTTTATTTATTGTAGTTGCAAGACAGTATAGATTTAAAATTTTTGCTATAGCTATATTCGACGAAAAATTATAGCTACGTATATTATCAGATGCATGTAAAAATAAAACTTATATTGTAATTAAAAAAAATCATATATGTATTGTTTTCTTTCAAAAATACTTACTATTTAACAAACGTAACTAATTTGTGTTACTAGCGTAATTGTTTCTCAGTGATGCTTCATCGAAACATCAACTTTAATTTTATTAATATCTCCTAGAATCAGATTTTCGTTTACATTATTTCGTTTAAAGCAAATCACATAGTGAATAAAACTTATATTTACACACACATTTTCTTAAAAAGGTACAAGTAATACACACTGGAAAATATACAATAGAATACATTTTCAAACATGTGTATATTTTAAATTAAAATATTTACTAAATAAATTCGAATCCTTCGTATTTTAGATCTGTTTCTATATGTTGTTCGGCGTATAAAATTTTCCCCTCTATATCAAATGCTGTTATAAATGTTGTCGTTTTTCCATTTAGTTCTTCAGTCCTCAATGCAACAATTACACGATCATCCATACCGGGAATAAATTTAAACGAAGAAAAACCATGTGTTGGTTGAGTATTAGGAAAATTTAATGGCACTGTATCAATTTTATTAAAATCCTCATCTGCTGTTATTAACAAATTACAACCCATATGCTCATCACGAGTCTCATTGTACCTATAAAGTTAGACAAATGTTAAATTAACTAAAACAGCCTTAAATACATACATACTCCAAGTTGATAGGTCGCACCAATCGGAATTATATAAGAGGGCACAAATAATGGCAATGGTGTAAAGTGAATAAATTCATAAAAAATATAACCTTAGGTCTCACTGTACCATTGTCAAAATTAGCCCAATGTAATTAAAAAATTATTACTTACTTTTCCTTCGAACATCTTCGTGGCAGGAAAAACCATTTCCTATGAACTGATGACCAAACGCCGCTCTCATGAATCATATAACCAGGCCAGGCTATTTGTGATGACTCCTGTCGCAGTCTTTTATAATTATAGGACCAATCCATGGATTTCACCGAGCCAGCGGGTGATATAACTTTAACATACATAGGATTTTCATTTTCAAATTCTCCTGTCCCTGTTGTCCATTCCTTTCCCATTGAGCCCACATATAATAAGCGGTCTTTAACTGTTGCCCATTCGGACTTAAATCCCTTTGCATTATGGCCATTGCCATCAAGTAGTATTAACCATGGGATTGGTTTATCATTGTTTGTTATATCATAAACCAAACCAGTTCGATCATCAAAACTGAGTATTTTACCATTAAACGTTACCAGCTCAGAAAGTTCCATTCCACGACCTTTAAGGGAAAAGCTTGATTCTAATGCCGTTGGTTCTCCAGCATCCCACGTTATAGTAATTTCATCTTTTGAACTTATGTAAGATAAATGACCCTTCTTTAGATAACTTCGCCATACTGTAGCACCATTTTCATCAAATTTTGAATTTGTATCCAAATCAGCAACCATAGCAATACGATATGTTACCATCCCGGGTCTCCCCACAACTGGTAGAGTTAAGGGGTATGTACTGTTATATGAAGAGAATTCATCGTCTATCAACGTTCTACTACTGGCAATACTATTACTGCCACCACCGCCGCCTCGGTGCCCACTTGTAGAACTAGCATAATTTTTCAGCCAAGCCGCATCCGACGTGGACGTACTTCCACGTATATAATAAAATATTATAAATAGAGTACATACGCCGCCTATCAGCATTGCTATGTGATAATTAAAACGCACTGTCCTATTGCCAATTCGATAGGTCGGCGGCGTCCGCAACGCTGATCTCCAGTCTCGGCTATACATGACTGATCTTTTTTGTTGGGATATTCTCGTTGAACTGTGCTTGCTACCTAACTCCCTGTAGGAATACTGCTGATGTTGTGCTGTCGTTGTAGAGGCAATTGATGGCGTGGCGGTACTTTTGTGGTTTGTGTTAAACAAGAAATTCTTCATTTAACAAAGAATTTCTGCTGTCATTCATTCGAACACATAACTTAAGAATACAATAAATATTTAGTACATCTACACGTAATACTTTGTTGTAGTTAATTTTCAATAAATTAATTGATTTTCGTTGTCGTCCTCATGTGCTCTTAATGGTTATTTAGATTTGTTTTTATTTAAGAGAAATAAATTTACTAATTCATATTTTACTATACAAAAGCTTAATTAATTCAAGTCAGCTGTTGATATTATTTTGCAATGGTTTGCGAATTCACTAACCATTTGACATTTGTATAAAGCAACGTTGACGTTAATTACGAACAGTTTCACACTGACTGTAATAAATGTCCAATATTATTGTTTTTTTGAACTTCACACTGTGCAACAAATTGTGCAAAATGTTAAGACAAAATATTATATTTTTTTTTATTTTGTCAACTGAGTACTCACAATTTCGATGTTGCCATACTTTCATGGAATTTGAGAAATTTTCAAGACAAACACCTGCTTATAACATATCGAAAAACAAAATAAAAATGCAATTACTGTTTCTTACGGCAAATATTGTTTACAGTGTAAGAAAAGAATAACATAACTATATATATGTTAACAAATATTTAATAATATATGTGTATTATAAAGTTTCAAATGAATTCAAAAGAAACGAATTTTTTTTGTCACGACTGTATATCGATTCTACAGTTTTTGCAAATTAAACATCTGGGAGAAAAACAGTTCAATGTTGGCAATACCGTTTATAATTTGTTATTATTTTGGGTAAAATTTTTAATTGGTCATTTGCAAATTATAATTTTTTATTTACTTTATAAAACAAATTTTTCGGTAAAATGTCATCCCACTTTTTAAACATACTAAGACAGGCTTTAAAAACTTTTGACCGGTCCAATCAAGCCACATTTACAAGCAATTTGGCCATACTAAAACAATTGACAGACCAACTAACATACCGGGATATAAATGTTAATCAGGACGAGTTATTCAATGATGATACATTTCTTCGCCCAGGACGAGCACCATGTACATTTATGCATATTTTTGAAAATGATACAGTGTCAATGAGTGTGTTCGTAATGAAAGGAGGTTATACAATGCCATTACACGACCACCCTTGCATGCATGGTTTGCTGAAAGTATTACATGGTCAATTGAAAATACAGTCATATACACAGGATCTTAAGGCAAATGAGCTACCAACATATAAGCAAAACGCAAAAGAAGTGCTTGTCATAAAGGAAGATATAAAGTTATTAAAGGACAACATGGATTGTACTATTCTAACACCTAGAGAATGTAATTTTCATGAAATAACTGCTGTCGGTGGTGTTGCTGCGTTCTTTGATATATTGGCGCCACCGTATGACGCTGACGTACCCGACGTAGGGCCAAGACGATGTTCTTTTTATCAAGCAGTCGTAAAGAATGATTATTCAAATGATTGTTTGGGAGACGGTGATAAAAAACGAACTCTTATGACACTGGAGCGCATACCAGCGCCTTTGACATATTACTGCGATACCACTGAAGCCCATGAAGCCGTTTTGGAGACAGCATTCCTTTGCACACAAGAGGCATATAGTGTTTTATCATAAGTACAATATGTTTACTGTCAAGAAGTGATAAACCTTTAATAATTGCAAAAAAAAGAAACCAAATAATTATTTAAGTCTGTGTTTGTTTTTGTTAGAGAAGTTTGTATTGTACACTTGAACGTTTTGAATTTTACACATCACAGTTTAAAATATTAAAAATTTAATTAATATACTAGTTTTATTTAATAGTACCTTCCAACTGTAATATTTATTTATCCTTAATTATTCTACTAAAGATAATAGTTAAAATTATTTTACATGTTCGTTTTAAACAATGATGTTTTATATATAAGTAAATTTAAATAAATCAAATGAAATTTGTGTATAACAATTTTAACATAAAGTCAAAGAGGGCTGATCGTTATACCGTTTGCAGAAGTTTATTCAATATATCATCTCGAAAGACACTACTATACGTAGGGAAACCAATGCTTTGAGGTTTTAATAAATATCTGTTTAACTACACAAGAGACTTAGTGATCAAATACACAAAGAAACGTTCGCAGTTGTTTAGACTGACCGTACTTTTATTTTAGGCATTAAAATCATAAAATTGACATTTAAAAGTAATATTTTATAAAATATGAAAAAGTATATTAAAAGAACTTTGAACTGATTTTAACTAAATACATTTATACAGTTATATTAAGTTTCTGATGATTCTATATCTTGTTCCTGATATATATCCTGGTTACGCCTTTTAAATTTCTTTATAGGAGGTTTTGGAGATTGCACCACCTCTTCCTTTTCAGTATACTCTGAAATTTCTTTTATATCTAAAGGTGCCCTGTGGGGACTAGTCTCTTCACTTAGATCTTTGTTAATGTCGTCATCGAAAAGAATTTCTTCCTCATTTAGAATAACATTGTCTTCGTCTAAGGTTTTGGGTTTAGGTAAAACTAGCCCAGAATTACTTTTTCTTTTTAAGGGACTAGTAGAGTTTAAACATCCAGATGCAGTTGAAGTATTGACGCTAGATGGTTGTTGATCATCTAATATGGAATCGTTTAAAGCAGAATCTTGTGTATTATCCAGAGTGCTAGAGTGACTTAACTCTTGTCCGCTCATTAGCATAGCTAAAGCTAACGGATCATCAATGCCTAAAGTATCACAGAAGTGTAATGATTGTGGATTGATTTGACTTTTTGGTTGTTTGCAATGATGATCTTTGCGATATGTATTAGGATCAAATGGCTCAACAGTGCGGCAAAAATTATCTGCTATCTTTAAATCATTTTCAAATATTTTTCTAATTTGTTGCATTTCTTCTTCAGTAGGCGTAAAATTATATCGCTCATTATTATTACTTTTTTCATTTGGTAGATAATAATAGGATTCTTTTACATTAACTAAATGATTTGTTAAAGACAAAATAGTAAGCCATTCTAAATCGTGTTCGAATTTCAGCGTTCCTTCATCATCTGTATGATTTTCCGACTCGATATCTAGAATTTGTAAGAATCTTCTTTTAGGCAAACACTTGTCCAAAGCTAAAAACCTGGTAAACGTCTCATTGTGCAGCGTATTGGCAATGTTCTCTTCTTTCTCATTTGAAGTCGATTCCTTTGCGCTTTGGCCTTCACCGTCAGCAGTTTCTGAATGTGACACCAAAGCAGCAAATTTACAATGTAAATGTGCTGAAAACCAATACTTAGGTTTTAGGACATTAAGTAAATCTTCACAAGGCCGACTACCCAGCTTATCGTTATCCATTTCTTCACGTAAAAACGGTTTGAAACGTGCCAATTGCTGTTTATCGCCGTAGTTATATATTCCCTTTGGCCAATCATGAGACATAAAAATATCTATTTTTCCCGACAGTTGTTTAAGTCGAAAAACTTCCAATTGACGCACATGGTAAACACTCCTCTTTGTACTCTCTGAATAAGGTGAATATTCAAAGCGTCCTTTTAAATAATCATGACCCTTATAAATTCCCGAAACGCCTGCAATTCGTATTCCGTTTACCCTTACTACGCCAGCATATCCCAAGTAGTAAATATTTGGCGCAACCCAACCGCCATATGGCAATTCTTGTAAGTAATTGGAAGCTTCGTGATTACCACCTATGAATATTGTCAGCATAGGGGCCTTCAGCTCACCGCTATAATATCTAAAAATAATAGATTGGAAAAATACTAACTGACAACGATCGCAAATATAAACGAATAACTTACTTGTAAAATGTACAGATATCTTGGTATTTTTGTGAAACAGCCATCGTTTGCAAATCTTCCATATTACGCGTGGATTGGAAATCACCACAACACAGTAACAAATCGACTTTGATATTGTCCCGAATTTCAATTTCTTGTATAGTTTCATAAATTTTTTCCAAAGCTCCATGAGCACAACCTTCGACAGCGATTTTCATTTTGTTTTTGTTCTGTTAATTATTATTAAAGAAAATGTTTCCACAAATTGTAAATAAATACCAAAGTATAACATAAATACATCAGAATCAAAAAGTTTGTTTATTCTATTCTTCTTTTTTAATTCGCATTCAATTTGAAATGATAACACACCGCCAAAAAAATAAAAACTTTTCTTGACATTAGTTTGAGTTATAATGCAAGATAAAAGTACGAAGCAAGATATATTTATACAGGGGTTGTGTTATTAAGTTCTTTGTACCAAGATATATTGATACAGGACGTAGCATGTTTCTTTTTTATTGTTTTATTGCCCCAGAATTGATTACTTTTTATGAGTATACATGTTGTTCTTGGAACACATTCAAAGCGAAATGGGTTGTTGTAATGCTGCTACTACCTGCATAAATATGTCATGATAAATGCTTTGCATCAATATATATGTACATATGTATTCAGGTTTTAGCAAGATACATATATTTATAGGGGTAGTGTTATCAACGCAGCTGAGTGTTCCTTTTTTATTGTCTCAGAATTCTCAAAAATAAAGCGAAAAGTTTAATTATATTTTCTTTAGGGGGCGAACTGAAAATAATTTAAATTTAATTATTTTTTGTATTCAGTTTTTTAATTTTAATTTTTTTAAATTTCAAATAGAATGACACAATGACAACATTGTTAATGCAGGGTATGCCTCCACTAACAGATGTGAAAGTTACTTATTCTAGATACGCACCATCCAAATCACGATGTACATTACATGAATTTATGATAATACAGTGCCATTTCGAATAGAGGCACTTTTGTGAGTTTCGATTTTATTCACCACCCCAGATAAATTCACTACATTTTGTAAAAACTCACCACAATTACAAAATTCACCACACTTCAAAAAAATTCAATTTTTTCGATTTTCCTCCTTTCTTTCCTCTCCAAACCAGCAGCTAGCAAACCATCCATCCATCTATACAACAACATCCCCACACAAACATACGCCCGCCCATTATGTTTTTGTTTTCGTTTTGTCTGACCTGGGGTTGAACCGTGGCCTTTGGATGTCGAATAAGGCTACTAACTACCTATTATACAGACAGACCACACCACATTAAAAAAACGGGGCTTAATTTTTACTTAATAAACCCGGAAACGGAAAAATAACGTGCGGAATTATTTATTAAAATGTATATTTATTTTTTCAACGAACAAAAACGAATTTGATGAAAAAAGTACAGAAAGCTGGCGGGGGTACGTACTGCGGTATTTTTGAAATGAAAAAGTACTGAAAAAAATAAATTACTGAACAAATAAAATACTGAATTTGAATTAAATTTAATTAAATGATTTGAATTAAAACAACATCAACATATTTTACAATATTTAAAATGTTGACTTTTAAAAAGCATAAAGTAAAAAGTTTAAAAAACCACCCAGTTCTAGAAATATTCAAGATATTCTAACGCTAATCAATCGGTCTCTCTATAATGGAAGTTCAGGAATTTGTAACAACACATGACTTGCGCTTTAATCATATCATAGCCCTTCTTAACACAATACAACAGGCATTTTTTGTAAATACAATTGTACGTTTGAAAAATTATTGTTAATAACAATTTTTTCTACAATTCTAATTTGAAAATGATTGATCCGAATGTAAATGTTTTGTGTAGTCTCAAACTGTAATCAAAACTTTACTTTTTTCTTACTTATGATTCGCTTCTTTTAATTAAGCAGAAAATCATGCTTTGCCTTTGAAATTCCAATTCTCGCGTAGAAATTAATATTATTTTCGCCCGAACAGGTCATTATTAACCAGCACTGACAAGTGATTTATTTTATCCATAATGAATAACTCAAGCAAAACATAAGCTATTTAATGTACGCCGGGTGACAGAAGGTTTTGGTAGTCGCAAATCTTTTCCAACAATCAATTAGAAACAAGCCTTTTCCCTTTGCATATCAATCAATTGAAAAAGAAATACCATTATTATTCTTTCCAACTATATTTTATTTTATAAACAACATTTGTCATAAAAATCAATAAGGTCTCACTTTAGACTGTGTGGCATGAGTAAGAATCCATGACTTGTAATCACGTTTTTTCATTGCCATTTGTTTATGACGCGGGTGTGTTGGACATATAACGTACATTCTTTCTTGGCGTTTCACAAAATAGCAATCCTTGCAGCGGCGCTTTAGACTGCCCTTTACCTTAAATCCGGCTACTTGATTGTAAACAGAAGATATCGGTGCCAACAGACGTTGCAGTCCTGAAGCTAAAGATGTAGGCGATACAACATTGTTGGCTGCAGAGCCTTGTGTCCAATTTACTTCCGTAATAGACTTAGGAAGAGGTTTCATCATCATGTGGTAGTTTCGTACATTTGTTGCAGATTTTGTCACTGCATTCGAGGATAGGTTATAAAAAACATTTCGAATTATTGATGAACAGACTTTTGTGACAAAAGACATCTAAAAAATTGATATTGAATTATTGACGGAAAATGTTTTAATATATTATTTAATAGAAAATACTTTTATTTTTACACCATGAAGTACTTTTATTCTTTAAAGTAAGAACAGCTGTTTAGAGTAGGGTTATATACGTAAATAAATAATTGGCAACGCTAATTTTTTTTACTTAAATGAACATTTAACCCATTAGCGATCACTGGTTATGGCATGAAATTTTGAAAAAGTAGAAGTCCAGATGTTCCTTAGTAAATTTGTCGACAGAAAAGAAATAATATATTCAATACTAATATTAAATATATAAGTTCGAACAACTTTCTCAATAAAAATTAATACAAATTGTTTATGTGAAGTGAGAATTGAAAATAATACGTTTTTATTTAATGACGGCTTTGTTGGATTGTGATAAATACAAAATTTAAATGGAAAAAAATTCACAAACCTAATCTATATTTATTACATTGCCAACCATATCTGGGGCAGAGGTTCGAGAACGTTTTGATTGAGTGGGTCCAATTTCTTCATCGGAATCTACAATTTCTGTGACGTCATCATCATCTTCGTTTGGTTTACGTTTTGTTGTAATGGGTTTATCAGGGCTAGTGACTTTTAATTTATCTGTAGCTGCAGTTACGTGTTCAGTGGTTATCTCAAGTGTTGGTTTTTCCTGAACAATGTCCTCATCTTCTATGACACACAGGTCATCGTCGTCGTCTTCAATAACTTCATTGACACGAGCTTTTTTCGATGTCGAAGGACCATCAGTCATATTATTCTTGTCGCCATTTGCCTTCTTGTTAGATTCGTTATTCTCTTTTGTATCCTCTTTAGGTTTGAGTTGGTTTTTGTCTGCAATAACTTCAAACATTGGCTCATCGCGCTCAGCATCAATATGCACGATAATAATGCTAAGTTCATAGTTTTGGAAGAAATCGTCACACTTCAAAAGAACACCATCAACAATATCCATTTCAGACAATAACTTTCCCTCATTACTTTCTGTTTCGCCCTCCTCCGATGAGATAACTACAACACCTTTTGCATCTACTATAACATCTGGATTAACCATATTCAAAGTTTTTATCAATACTTCATCTCGAAACTCTTTGATATGCATTCGCTTTGTATCAATGCGTAAATGTATTGCCGGCTCAGCAGAACATACATAACAATTCGGGTTGGGAGCGCTTAAGAACTTTTCAGGAACCAACAATTGTTGACGAGGATTTGGCCTTAGACGCATGTATACCGATTTACATTTATCCAATTCGTTTTGCAATACTTTAAAAGTTTGTAAAACTACCACACCCGCTGTTATTGCATTTGTAGTAGCAATTGCTGGTATAATGTTTCCAGCCATAGATTTTATTTCAAAACGTGTTTTGCGTCCTATTTCAAAAATATATCCTCTAATATTTGCACAGGCCGCAACAAAGTCCATAGCGGGCTGGTCGTCTTTATCCCAAACTAAAGAATCGCCTTCTTCTAAGTTTTCAAGATTCACTTTTAATTTTTTTAAACAGTCTGCAAATACACTAGCGCATTCGGCTAAAGTCCAAGTTTTATGATACTGGCGCATGAATGTGTCATCGCTATCTGCTTCTCTTTTCTTTAACAAACTGCTATCCCATTTAATGGGAGTTGGCGGTTTACGTGTTTTCCACAAGTTCGACATGGATAAAAGATATTTGATATCATCGTAAAAGAATTTGTTGAATAAAGTTTCAGCATCATAATTACTGTCCTTTGCCCATTGCCGGGTATTAACGCGAACTACGTTACCATCATCAGGAACTTTTGATTCGACGGCCATTTCTTCCTTTTTATCATCCGTCGCGGTAGCATCATTTTCATTTTTAGCTTCAGGATCTGCTACATCAGGTGAAATGTCTTCGTCATCAACAGTTTCACCAAACAGTTGGCTGTAAAATCAAGACGTTATTTTTCATTAAGCATTGGTAAAAGAACGAGGGATATAAAACTAACTTGAAAAGATGTTTAGCCCAAACTATGCAATGTATTGGTTCTGATGGAGTATTACGTATAGTACAACCAGGAAAACTCTTCTGCGCTGCTTTCGGTGTACATTCATAGCATTGCGTCAGGCCTTTCTTTATTAGTTCGACCTGACCATTATAACCAGCTGTTCCGCTTTCAATTAATGGTACTTCTGCATTCAAGCACATACGATTGACATGATTTCGAGCAGCACGATTATCCAGAGCGTTAAGGACACCATCAAATTTCTTAAAAAAGTTTACCCCGTAATCAGTGCTGTTTAAATTAGAGATCTTAATTATTAGAGCAGTCTGGTACGGCATTTAACTACTTACGCCATTATGCTATCATGATAGGCCGTTATTTTTACATCCGGATTAAACTGCAAAGCACTTTCTCTAGCAACTTTAGCCTTAGATTTACCCACATGCTCGCGATGAAATAAGAACTGACGATTCAGATTACTTAAATCTATGGTATCCAAGTCAATCTAAAAAAAATTATGTTTTAAATACAAGTTTTAACAAATTGTAAATTACTTTTTACTATTTCAATTTCAGGAAAACCTGATAATACTAAATTCTTCAAAATTTCGCAACCGATTCCACCAGCTCCTACCACCAACAACTTTGAGGCTTTAATTTTTTCTTGTAAGGTAGTTGTAAAAACGCCATTTATTGAAGCCGCCATTATTTATTAACTTTTCCTGCAGGAAACAATATATAAATTTTAACTTATAAATATTTTTAATAAAAAAAATAATAAAATACCTCGTTTGCAAAAAGAAGAAAAAACAATTGAGATAGACGCCGCCGGTTTCTTTAAGATAGTGTTGCAATCCAACGGTTACTAAGTAACCATTACTAAATAGTTATTGGTTATTAATGTGTAGATAATTTTTTATAGTACACCACAATTTCTCAAGGTTTATGAATTAAAAATGTTTATATGCTTAACTACAAATCCAAGTAGTCAAGGCTCGAAAATATTCTTTGTGATTTTCTAACTAATAGAAAAATTATTTATGTAATTTTATTAATTTTCGAATTACAGCTATGTAATTAACCCTTTATGGGATTTTCGTTATTTAAATTTATGTTTTAGGGTTGGCAACACTGCCGTCATATGTTTGTGTTTACGCTTTCTTTTTATTAAAAAGTGCGTAAAATAATCTAACAAAGTTCTTAAGGAGTTATTCAGTGCTTAAGGATGGATTGTGCCCCTTTAAATTTGGTATTTATTATTTGATAAACAAAAAGTTTTCTATAATAATTTTTTACACTTACAGGCTCATTTTCATGAAAGAAGAGCAGATAAATTAGTAAAAAGGCATCGATACGATGATGCTTATAAAGCCATAGAAACATCGTTGCTATACGTCGAAAACGCCTACAAAAATGTAAGACTTCCCAAGGCTTTGGAACTTCTAAACACGCAAAAATGGGATTACGAAAGGAAACTAAACCAAATACATATGCGAAGGCAGCAATACGAAAAAATTAAATCAAAAGAAATTGTACCCTCTCTGCAAATTGAAACCACCAACAGTAACTTGAAAAGTGATATTGTTAATGCCCAGTCAATAGCAAGGTCTATAGACAAAACTATTAAAGAGTTCAATGACAAATATGGAAGTACTATATTGGATAATAATAAGACAAAAGACCACCCAGGTAATAACTACGCCAAAGTAAACGATAAAACAAAGGAAACGACATTGGCAAATTTGGAGAACAACATTAGACGTCTGAGTATATTTAATGATCCTGCACACAGAAACGATGATGATTTGCCATCTTTAGCACCACTGGAGTTGCCCTCTTTTGACTATTCCGTTTTCGGCACAGCAACTGATTTAGCGGAAAACTTTCAAAAATAAATATAAAGGAAAGCATTTCTTTTTTATTTCTGATCTCTACTATTTTTAATTTAAGACGAAAAGTAAAATAAAAGAACGAAATCCGTTAAATGAACATTTATTTTTTCAACAAATCCTGCAATAGCTCTTCCATACCAGTTTCGGTTTCAACATCTTTTAAAAGCAACAACACCTGTGCCTCCATTTCATATAAAATTTCTGGTTTTTTATAGGTTATTATTAGTGTATTATATTGGTGGTGTACTGAGATATTTGCCTGTGAAAGCTTTGTACCACAGCGATCTAAATCCGGAACCTGTATTACTTTGTAATACTTTTTGTTTGTAGTCTTCACTACAATAGCTCTTCGTTCAGAATCGGCTTTGACTTCATAAACATCTATAGGATAAGGGAGGTTTCGAATGCGCCATTCAATATTTTTCTTTGTTACTCTTTTTGTTAATATCGGTTCCGTGTTGCTAATTTTAACGATAAAAGTACCATCCTCATTTCGTAAATCAGTAGCATCACCCGCGGCTCCTAGCTGGCGTGGATCTTCACCCAATTCAATTTCCCATTCTGGTTCACCCATAAGTTGCTTACTTTTTCGCCAAGCCCGTTTTTGAACAACACCCGTGTCTAAACTATACTCCTCAGCCATTTGCTGACCATCTGGAAACTTGTAAAAAACTTTACGGCTTCGGCCACTTATCATTGAATTTTTTTCAGCACTTTTCAAATAATTCAACCAGCTTTCATATGACATGATTTAAATTTTTTTCCGTATTTTATCGACTGCTTATGATTTTCAATATTTTAAATTTGATGTTTTTAAAAAAAGCATGTCAAGTTTCCTGTCGTTCTGGTAACATGTTATTTTACTTAAAATAGTAATGCCACTATTAAAATTTTCAATAATCCTAATTCTGATGAAAATATTCGCCACTATATGTTAAATATCTGTTATAATTAAAATGGTATATTTTTTAAAATAAATTTGAAATTTCATAAGCTTTATTTTGAGCACCTTAGTGCAACTATGAACAAAAATTTTGGAAAAATTAGCTATTATTGGATCAACATTATGCAGACAAAATTATTGTGTTGGAAGCTTGATTGTAATTGTGACTAATGCCTAATAATGTATTTTACGATATGCGTAAATACATCTCATAACGATTTTTAAGTAATAATTGTTGTGGACTATAAAGAAATGAATATATTTTTTTAAAAGATATGCTTAAAACGTTTTATTACGACTATACACTCGTACTACACTATTCATTTATAATAAATGTTCAACAAAATTGCCTTTTCAAATATCTTGACATTTACTACGATGGCAACACTGATTAAAAAAATCCAGAAATTGAGTACAAACTGGGAGAGAGAAAAAATTTGCATTAATAAAATAATTCTGTTTCTCATAGTGGCTTATTTCCATACCAAAAATAACATATAATAATGAAATTTTCTTTAAAATGATAATATAATAAATCACCTTATTCTGTGCAAAGGCCTTCTGTTATTGAAATTATATCGCACCTGTAGTAGAGTAATATAATTTTGCCGGTTGTTAGATGGAAACAATTTATTCTCTCCAAAACGCAAATAATCAGGCAAATGCCCTTTTCGTTTGATTACAGAAATACTACCGCTAATACTTCGTGCCACTTGCAAATATGCTAAAAAATTATACATATAGTATGGTTTTTAGTTCATTATTTATTACATTTTAAAGAACAAAACACTTCTTTTGTGATACGCTAAACTGTTTGATAGAAAATTCATTTATTTTTTTAATTGAGTCTAAGCTTTTGTCAGATGTTGTGAGCGTTACAGAGGAAGAATTGAAAAGTATTGAACAGGTTCAAAGGTGAATTTTACGTCGCATTTGTTAAAGCAATAATAAAACGGAATCATCTTTAATAATGGTGGCTGCTTCTAAATTAAATCAAGTGTTTACATATGAATCATGGGTGCATGCTGTATCTGGAGCAGCTGTAAGTGAAGAATTATTCACAGAATATTTTAAAACTTTAAATAAGTTCAGGTGCAGTAGTAAAGTACAACCGTAATCAGTATTAAATTTAAAGGTTAAAAATTTGAGTCCAATTTTACTAAAAGAATTTCATTAACATAGCTGAAAGCCATGACCTTCATGTTATCAATATAATTCAGTGGACATTGCCCCTACCTGTAAATATCATATTGGCTAACATCGTTTTGTTTATCCTGATTACAATGTACAAACCTACCCTGCCGCCGAATATATTTCTTCGGTTAAAGTTGATTTGTTCACTAAACAATGGTGTCGGTAAGTGTTATGTATTGCGCCCGAATATTGCAAACGTTATATAAATTGAAGCTGCAATGTTTGATCATAACTTATTGGCAGTTGATTAAGTCCAATTTTGCCTCCGCTGAAATGGAAAATTCGTTATAAGGAATATTTCACAATATATCACCAACGCTTTGAATAATTTTAAATATTTTTAATATAAAACTTGTTAAATATATTTGTTAATAATTGAAAAAAATAACTTCATTATTAACAATTTTGTACTTCTAGGGTGGCTGTATAGCAATGTCTACATTCTATCCACTTGACACCGTGCGTTCCAGACTCCAATGTAAGTTTAAATTTGAAAAATAAAGTTTAGTTCGAGTATTTTTTAACAAATTACGCATCCTGTATTATTAACTATATTTCTAGTGGAAGATCCAGATAAAAGTGGGGAAGCGCGTAGCACTATGAAAGTTATTAAAGAAATTGTTTTAGGAGAGGGTTTTCAATCATTGTATCGTGGTCTCGGTCCCGTATTACAAAGCTTATGCATTTCTAATTTTGTGTATTTCTACACATTCCACAGTTTAAAGGCGCTGACTAGTGGTGCTGATAAAAAACAACAGAGCGCTCTAAAAGATTTGATGCTAGGAGCAATAGCTGGTGTTATTAATGTATTTACAACAACACCTTTTTGGGTTGTAAATACAAGATGTCGCATGCGTGATGTGGCTGGCACCTCGGATGAAGTTAATAAACACTATCAAAGTCTTTTTACCGGTCTACAATATGTAGCAAAAACCGAAGGCATTAAAGGACTATGGTCTGGCACAATACCATCATTAATTTTAGTGTCCAATCCATCATTGCAATTTATGATGTATGAGCTCTTAAAACGGAACTATATGAAGTTTTCTAATCGTACGGAAATATCAAGTTTGGGATATTTCCTCATTGGCGCTGCAGCTAAAGCATTTGCTACAGTATTAACCTATCCTTTACAGTTGGTACAGACCAAGCAGAGACATCGATCGAAGCATGTTAATTGTCCTTCAACATCTAAACAAGCTCCAGGCAATGAACAAATTGGTATGATACAAATGATTTTGAATATTATTAGGCATCAAGGTTTTAAAGGACTTTTCCGTGGAATGGAAGCAAAAATTTTACAAACTGTATTAACTGCCGCTTTGATGTTTATGGCCTATGAAAAAATTAATAATACTGTTGGTCTACTGCTAAAGAGGACTCCAGCAAAACTTATACAATAAAAAAAATAGATGTGAAATAATACCTTCTAGCGTAAATAATTTTTCCTCGAAATGGAAACTAATACCTTCCATTTTATTTACGATAGGGGTGAACAATTATACATTTTTTAGTCATAATATAGGTTGAGAGGTAGCCATATACATTTTATTTAATTAAAATTTTTAAACAACTTTTGCTTAGAATTTTAATTTTTCGCTTATATATTCCAAAACATTAGTAATTAAGAATTTAATTTTAGTGGTAACGATTGACTATTATTTATTTCATTTAAATGCCAATAAAAAAGTGACCACGATGTGGACTAATTTTATTTAACTAATCTTTAAATGTGAGAAGCTAGGTCTATAATCCTGACTGAAGGGTTGTAATGACCAATTATGTATGTATGTAATCTTTAAATCTCTAATATTAAGCAAAGGGGTGTAAATTAAGGCGGTTGGGTTATTACTAAAGACTAGAGAAGGTTTAGAACGACCTATAAACCATAAAATTATTACAAAAATGCGGACGGTGTATTTTTATTTTTAAATTTTACATTTACTTCATATAAATTTAGGAAATTTACATAACATTCTATGTCAAGTTGGTATTGTTATCTGTAATATCATTACACTTATCTCCATCTTCCTTCTTTTCGTTAACATCTCCTTTTGGATCTAATAAAGGCTCTACGTTTTCGATCTTATCATCTTTATTGTTTTTAATATACTCGGGATTAGCTTTAGCCAATTCAACCAGATTATATTTTTTCATTTCCATATAGTCTTCCACAACAGTTAAACAACACAAACCCTTAATTACTTCCACTATCAATGATTTTTTAGCATGCTTCAAATCAACTTTATTTTTAACATTCTTTGCATGTATTAAATCGGCTAACTCGCGTATTAATTGCTCACGGCTTAAATCATTATTAAATCGTTTATTAAACACTATGGAAAAAGTTGTGGGTTCCTTTAGGAAGTATTTGTCACAAAGTTGGCCAGCGGTATTTACAATGTCTTTATCATTGGCTTTGCAAACTGCATCTATAGGCACTAAGCGAAGCAAATAACGTGTCTTTTGCTTTCTACTTTGAGCTATATCCTTAACAATGTGTTCTCCTATCCGTACCGGATCATCTAGCGTTGTTTTTATAAATACACAATTGGTGGCGCCAGTGTCCACTACTTGAAAACGACGTTTATTTAAAGCTTTCTTCTGTTGTGAAGCATCGATTTGCTTTTGCAGTTCATCGGCTATGTCATCATTTGGAGGCTGCCCCTCATCAGAGGCATCCTTCACCGGACCCTGATTAAGAGACTTTTCTTTGAACTCATCCTCTTCGGGACCATACAGTTCATTGGCACATTGATTTAACAAATTATAACATTCTCGTACACAGTCTTTTTCGTTAAAATTACAGGTGGCTAAGAAACCTTTTTGGCCTGCTTCTAAATATTGCTTCCTATTGGGTTGATAAAATTTCTTTTTATATTGAAATTTTTGTTTTTTTACTGGTGGTTCACTCATGTTTGTTGCTTATATATATTATATATTGCAAAAGTATGGTTAGAGTTTTTGTTTTCGTATTTAAGATGACATTGCCAACAGCGAAATATATCACATTATTCATTATCATTGAAATTAAATAGTTTTGTCCCTAATACTGAAACTGCGAAGATTTTATTTAAATGTAGTTGAAAGCTGAAAAGAATTCCTTAACATAGTGTAAAAAGACATATTCTGCGGTACAGTCTGGTTTGAACAACAGAGATGGAGAAAGTTATATCCTTTAAAAAAACCAAACCAACAGTTCGTCTTCTTAATAAAATTGACAACATTGGTAGATCTTGAAACATATGTTTGATGCTGAAGTTGGCTGTAGTTTATAGATAAAGAAGTTAATGAAGATAGTTGCGAGTCATTTATACAAAAGCGGCAAAAATTTCTTTTGCCTTCATTTTATTTTTGGCCGTCAAAGCGGAGACTTGCAAAAGTTATTGAATAAAAGTACTTTGGAACTAGTTGTAAAAATGGCATAGCTCCAAAACCCTTGGTAACTGTACAGTATCCTATTCAGAAAATAAAAATTTTAATCTGAAAGCATCCGAGCTTTAATACAGATTAATGATTCTTTTAATAGTGTGAAGGTAATATATTGCATTTACTTGGACGTTTAGACGTAGTATTTCTTTTATAAAATGAGGCACGATGTATCTCCAGGGTCATAGAAATGTCTATGCTTTGGTCGCAATTTTTAACGTGCAAGATTATGTATTACTGTTTATTTGCATCGTTAGGTGATACTGAAGCTCATCTGCACTACTATCACCCTGGATTACGAAAACAGGACAAATTTTTAAACATAACCTTACTTTTTTCTTATTGATCTGGTCTAGAAAGTTAGTTAACCTTTTCGTGGGTTTATTTCAGATTGCTATTGAAGAAAATAATGTATTTGTATAATTTAACGCTACAGAAAGCCACTGGCATTACCCATGCTGTGCATGGAAATTTTTCTGGCAGTAAACAGCAAGAAGTTTTAATATCTCGTGGCAAATCATTAGAACTCGTCAGGCCGGACTCGAATACTGGCAAAGTACACACAGTGTTGTCGACTGAAGTATTTGGCTGTGTTAGGTCTTTGATGTCATTTCGTTTGACGGGTGGGACAAAAGGTAGGTTTTTCATTTATATAATAATACATGTAACCGATCCCGGTCTTTACTTACTAGTCAAAATTTAATTAAATGTTGAAACAGTTCTGTAATTGTTGGCATAACTACATATATTATATGCACAAATCCCTATTGAAATTTTGGAAAAAGTCTTAGATTTCAATAAGTCTATGAAATGACTAAGTGCTATATAAAATTTAAAATCTTGTCGTCGCATTTGATGTGATTATTTCAATGTCATATTGAACTGAAACTTCGAGATACAAATTAAATCTTTTCAACATATACTTTCTTTTTAATGCATTTGGTTGTTATGTGTTAAATAAAAATTATTAATTCCATTTTAGATTATATCGTTGTTGGTTCTGATTCTGGTCGTATTGTTATTCTTGAATATAATCCAACGAAGAACTGTTTGGATAAAGTACATCAAGAAACTTTCGGCAAATCGGGATGTCGTCGTATTGTTCCTGGTCAATATTTGGCCATAGATCCTAAAGGGCGTGCTGTCATGATTGGTGCCGTGGAAAAACAGAAACTAGCGTATATTTTAAACAGAGACGCTCAAGCACGATTAACCATATCTTCACCATTAGAAGCACACAAATCAAATACTTTTACTTATCATATGGTTGGAGTCGATGTGGGCTTCGATAACCCCATGTTTGCTTGCTTGGAAATTGATTATGAAGAGGCCGATAATGATCCAACAGGTAAGAATTAAAAATATTACAATTTATAACTGAAAGTAGGAAAATTGATTTTATCCTTATGAAGCAGATAATTTGTTACATATGCTGCACTTATTAGACATGTCAATTTTAAGAAACATCCTCTTATTATTGACTTTGGCTAAGTGCTAGATAGATGTTTATGACAAAGCATCTGAACCATTGGTATTTGTATTAAATACATTTGCAAATACTTCACTGATATGTTGCTTACATTTTATTTTCGTGAACTATTGATCTCTATACTGTATGGTAAATTTGCACTTTTAGACATATCGGTTCTTGGAAATTTCCAATTGTTGACTTTGGCAAAGTGCTAGATAAAAGTATCAGAGCTTCTGAACCATTGGTATCTGTATTGTCTTTATTTGCAAATACTTCACTGATATGTTGCTCACATGTTAAAACTATATTGAGTTGTAAACTTAGCAATGTTTTGAAATAATCATCAAACTGATTGATCACTTAAATTAATTGTATATTCAATTATGTTCATTTTAGGTGAAGCTGCTGAACGCACCCAGCAAACTCTGACATTCTATGAATTGGATTTAGGTCTTAACCACGTAGTACGCAAATATTCGGAACCATTGGAAGAACATGCTAATTTTCTAATATCCGTGCCGGGTGGCAATGATGGACCCTCCGGTGTTTTGATTTGTTCTGAGAACTATTTGACTTATAAAAATCTAGGCGATCAACATGATATACGTTGCCCTATACCACGTAGACGTAATGATTTAGACGATCCTGAACGTGGCATGATATTCATATGTTCAGCTACACATCGTACAAAGAGCATGTATTTCTTTTTGGTACAAACTGAGCAAGGCGATATATTCAAAGTGACGCTTGAGACTGATGATGAAGTTGTGTCAGAAATCAAATTAAAGTATTTTGATACAGTGCCGCCAGCTGTTTCTATGTGTGTTTTAAAGACGGGGTTTTTATTTGTAGCTTGTGAATTTGGCAACCAGTAAGTGAAACAATAATTTCCATTTGAAAACTTTATTTTAATGAGTTTTTGATTTTAATTGCAGCTATTTATACCAAATTGCACATCTGGGTGACGACGATGATGAACCAGAATTTAGTTCCGCCATGCCTCTGGAGGAAGGTGAAACATTCTTTTTCGCTCCCAGACCTTTAAAAAATTTGGTTATGGTAGACGAAATGCCCTCATTTGCGCCTATAATCTCATCACAAGTGGCTGATTTGGCTAATGAAGATACACCTCAATTGTATGTTTTATGTGGTCGGGGCCCAAGATCGTCATTACGGGTATTGCGTCATGGCCTTGAAGTATCCGAAATGGCTGTTTCTGAACTACCCGGTAATCCGAATGCTGTTTGGACGGTGAAGAAAAGGGTTGATGGTAAGTTAAAAAAAGTTCTTATTGTGTTTCGCTCTGGCAATCGATGTCTTTTATTACGAAAGTGCAAATAATTTGAAATGTTTTTAATCTAATTTCAATTTTTTGCATTTTATGCCTATATTTGTTTGGTGTTGTTACTACTCTATATTTTCTATATCAATCATACTATTTGAGAACAAATTTGTTTAATAGAAACTGGTGACTTTGATTATCATAGAATCATATTTTCTAACAAACAATAGTTTCTATATAGAAAACAAATTAATATTTTGTGCCAAGGAAGAAAATCAAACACCAGTTCTTTTTGTTATTTCAGGCGCTTGAACTCTTGTGTGCTGAAAAAGCCGAGTGGTTTGAGATAAAGAAAAAATGAAAATAAATGCCAATTTAAAACCCACACATAGGCACAAGAGTGTAGTGTTATTAAAAGTTGTTTGCACACAATACTTCCTCTCTCCTACTTCTCCTTTATATTTAAACAAATATACTTAAACCAGTTACTCAAATATAGGTAAGGCAACATTATATTAAAATAAATTTAACATTAAATCAGATTATAAAAGCTGTTAAGAACAAAATACTACATACTTAAACAGATACTACAATAATCATTTCATACAAGAAATATTGAAATTACAATAAATTTTTGGTAATGAATAATGACTATGTTTTTGATAATAAATGATGTGATTTTATCACCGTGTTTCAGCTGAATTTCTTTGATTATACCTTTGATATCTGATTATTTTCAAAAACATTGTTATTATTCAATAGTTATCATTTAGAGAGTAACGACAAACAATTTTCTCTATAATTAATTAAAATTTGCATTTTTGTTTGTGTCTTTTGGGTTTTTAATCATAGATGAGTACGATGCATATATTATTGTGTCGTTCGTAAATGCTACATTGGTATTGAGTATTGGTGAAACAGTGGAGGAAGTGACAGATAGTGGTTTTCTTGGCACTACACCTACTTTGTGTTGCGCTTCTCTGGGTGAAGACGCTCTTGTACAAGTGTATCCGGATGGTATACGTCATATACGTTCAGATAAACGTGTTAATGAATGGAGAGCACCTGGCAAAAAGTCCATTACAAAATGCGCAGTCAATCAAAGACAAGTTGTTATTACGTTGTCGGGTCGTGAATTGGTATATTTCGAAATGGATGCGGTAAGTTAATACCATAGATTATAGTTTCTTTGGAATATTTTTTCAATGATGATAAAAACACCTTAAAGAACAATCGTGTTGAGACACTATGTGTCCTGCAGTGCTGAGACTTTTTCAAACAAATTCTTTTTGTTACGCTTTATCAGAGATTCTTATACATTTTTTTGTTTGGTTTATTTTCTTTTTGTAGACTGGAGAGCTTAATGAATATACAGAACGTTCTGAGATGCCTGCTGAAATAATGTGTATGGGTTTAGGCACTGTACCGGAAGGCGAACAGCGCTCGTGGTTTTTGGCGGTTGGGTTATCCGACAACACCGTACGCATCATTTCTTTAGATCCCAATGACTGCTTAACACCATGTTCTATGCAAGCTTTACCATCGCCTGCTGAATCTTTGTGCTTGGTAGAAATGGGTCACACAGAAAGCTCAACCAGTGCTAATGATGAGCCAAATGAACGCACTAATGCATCAAAAGGTGGCACTATTTATTTGAATATTGGTCTAAGTAACGGTGTATTGTTGCGTACAGTTTTGGATCCTGTATCGGGAGATTTGGCAGATACGCGAACTCGCTACTTGGGTTCAAGGCCGGTGAAACTCTTCCGTATCCGCATGCAAGGGTCTGAAGCCGTTTTAGCTATGTCAAGTCGTTCTTGGCTGTCGTATTACTATCAAAACCGTTTTCATTTAACTCCTTTATCGTATGAAACACTAGAATATGCTTCGGGATTTTCAAGCGAGCAGTGTAGTGAAGGCATTGTTGCCATTTCAACAAATACTTTGCGAATTTTGGCTCTCGAGAAACTAGGTGCAGTATTCAATCAAGTTTCATTTGGTTTAGAATATACACCGAGAGCGTTTGTTATACATCCTGATACGGGGCGAATGATTATTGCAGAGACAGATCACAACGCCTACACTGAGGAAACTAAAAATGCTCGGAAACAACAGATGGCTGAAGAAATGCGTATGGCCGCTGGTGAAGAAGAACGGGAATTGGCCAACGAAATGGCAAATGCATTTATAAACGAAGTTTTGCCTGAAGACGTGTTCTCTTCCCCAAAAGCTGGGGTTGGCTTGTGGGCTTCTCAAATAAGAGCATTGGATCCTATACATGGTCAGACTTTATTTAAAATACCTTTAATACAAAACGAGGCTATTATGTCCATGGCAATTCTAAAGTTTTCTGTTGCTCAAGATGGTCGCTATTATTTAGCTGTTGGTATAGCTAAAGAGTTATTGTTAAACCCTCGCATAACCAGTGGTGGTTTCATTGACGTTTATAAAATTGATCCCACTTGCTCTCAGTTGGATTTCTTACATCGCACCGAATTGGAAGAGGTGCCTGGAGCTTTATGTGGTTTTCAAGGACGTTTGCTAGCTGGCTGTGGTCGCATTTTACGTATTTATGATTTAGGTAAAAAGAAACTGCTTCGAAAATGTGAAAACAAACATATTCCGTACCAAATTGTGAATATACAAGCGATGGGTCATAGAGTCTATGCTTCGGACGTCCAAGAATCTGTATTTTTCATACGCTATAAGAGAGCAGAAAACCAATTAATCATATTTGCTGATGATACACATCCACGCTGGGTGACCGCAACAACACTTTTGGACTATGACAGCATAGCAATTGGAGACAAGTTCGGCAATATGAGTATCCAACGTTTACCACATTCCGTTACTGATGATGTCGATGAAGACCCTACTGGAACAAAATCCTTATGGGACCGTGGTCTACTGTCGGGCGCTTCGCAAAAAGCTGAAAATATTTCAACCTTTCACGTTGGCGAAATTATAATGTCGCTACAAAAGTCCACATTAATACCAGGCGGTTCAGAAGCAATGATTTATACTACTCTTAGTGGTACAGTAGGAGCTTTTGTACCATTTACTAGTCGCGAAGATTTTGATTTCTTTCAACATCTCGAAATGCATATGCGTAATGAAAATCCTCCCTTGTGCGGGCGAGATCATCTCAGCTATCGTAGTGCTTATTATCCTGTGAAAAATGTCATCGATGGTGATTTATGTGAACAATATTTATCGATTGATCCCGCCAAGCAAAAATCTATTGCAGCTGATATGCTGCGTACACCAAATCAAGTGTGCAAGAAATTAGAAGACATAAGAACTCGTTACGCTTTCTAAATATGCTACATTAGTACAAAGGTATGTATTTTGTTTTATTATATTTTTTTTTTTTTTTTGTTTATTTTAATGATGAACTAAGTTTTTACCTTGGGACACCTATGATTTGTTCTATGATTAGTGTAAAATTTTTATAAAACTGAATTAAAATAACTAAATGCTTTTAAAAAGTGGTTGTTAGCATATTCTAAAACATTTTATTTTTTTTCAGCATTTTATTCGTGCTTTTTTAACATTAAAATAAATCAATTCAGGGAGGGAGCGTAATGCCAAAGGAGGAGGTGAGTTAACTATAAGCATTTATATTACAATCGAATAGCAATTTTAAGTGATGTTTTTTCATTAAATATGTTAGACTAAAGAATTTTACATTGATTATAAAATGATTACTGATATTTATATAAGAATTATATTTTAAGAATGTTTTATATTTCCATGTGATTAAAAATAAGTTTTATGCATTTATTTTCAGACTACTACATATTGTTGGAATCTTTTATGATGCATATGTTTTAAATTATATGAAAAAGGTAATTATCTTTATTAATTAGTGTGTGCATTTTCAATTCTTTAATAAGTATTTTTATGTACTGTGAAAGAAATCGAAGAATTTATTTAAAATATTTCAAATAAAATTTAACTTTAAATGATGAGCAACGTTTTTTACCTTGGGACACCTATGAACAGTCTGTGATTTGTGTAAAATATTATCTAATCTGACAAAATTCAATTTTAATTAAATTTTAATTGTTGTTTAATATAGAAAAAGAAAATAATTTTTGACATAATTTTCTTTTATATTTTCAGAATCTAAACTATTTAATCATTTCTTCTTGATGCATCCTTATTGAAAAGTTCATTAATTTGATCAAAGGTAATTATTAAACTGTATTATTGAATATTTAAATAAACAGAAAATATGATGTTTACTACAAAATATGTTAGACTATGAACTTTGTCTTGATTAAAAATTTCGTAGCTGATTTCAATAAACATATTTATAATGCTAGTTATTCTTACGTTCTACAAATATGACCGAAAATAAATATGTTGTGTTTTTCTTTTATTTTCCAGATTCTCTATAAAGATGTAAAAAAAAAAACTCTTCATGTAAATGTTCATTATTCAATACAACCACACATATGACTGCCATTTCATAAGCTAAACTTAATTTTATATCATAGTTTTTTTCATAATAGTATTTATTAACTTAGAATTAATGTGATAATAAAACTTAAAATAAAATTTTAATACAGTAATATTCGACTTTTTTTTAATCTTTTTAAATTTTGCAAAATAAGTCATTGTTCGTTGGGTGCATATATTCATACCAAGCATTAGACAGCATAGTAAATGGTGTTTTAAAAGAATTTAATTAAAAAAAAAGCGAGGGAATGTTTTTCCTTAATTTATACTGACATATGAAATTGTATCAATATGACGATGTAGCATACAGCTGAGAATATGTACTATTAAAAAACAAAAAAAAAATTAATCGGAATTTAGTTTGGCAATAAATAAAAAACTTTATTTAACTACTTACTTTACCCAGAAATTCATAATTAACGTCAACAAATCCTCCAGCTGAGAAATATAGTTTTTGATGATAAAGTTGTAGTGAAACTTCATTTAAACAGGCGGAAAGGTATGGATTAAAACGTTCATGTTTAATTATATTAATCATATTTGACAATTGTTTGTCCTTAAAACAATACAAAGAAATAAAAATTAATAAGATAATAGTGTAGTTAATAAGATGTAGTAAAAGGAATTGAATAGTTTTACACAAAACTGTTTACTAGTTAGAATGATACCACTTAAAATGCGACAACATTATGGCTATCCGCTAAAAACTCTTGCATGTGGCAAAAAACTGTAACAATCAAACTTTGTAAGTTCTTAAAGAGGCACATTTTTCAAAGTTTTACGATATTCGGAGAGAGGTTAAGCATCTCTATTATTCACAAAATTTAATTTGTATTTGAAAAAGAAATAGAGCTTCAGAATGACTGATATTACACTAAAAGCAAGTAATTAAACATTTTAAATAAACTAAACTTACCAACTTTTCGCATTTGGTACATATACTGCTAGTCACAAATAAGATGAATAGATTTAAAACAGTCATACTATAGCCATCTAAAAGTTAAATTCTATTAAGTTATAGTAGAGAACATTTTTTTATAACGCACAGAACTTACAGCTTTGGAATAGTGTTGGAATTTTAAGGTCATAGCTAAAGTAAATCCAGTATGCTGTTATGGTGAAATCGAAAAACATTTTTATTATTAAGCCCGGTAAACTCCAGAAACAAGACTCTTCAATACTGGATATTGTCATTATTAAAATATTGTGTATGTCTTTTATAACGTAAAAGTTTTCGTAAAGTTTACGTTTCGCATACCAATCGAATATTAGACTTCTTCTTAGATCATGCATATAATGTTCGATATAGGCATTCAAATCCATTTGTATGGACAGTATAGTCGTGGTAAATACAGAGAATTCAATTAATTTTAATTTTAGAATAGTATCGCCATATTGTGTTAGTATTAAACGAAATCCATTCAATGATTTTATATAACGTATCCAAATAACAAATCCTATGATAATCATATATATTGTGAGTAGTGCGTATAATAACAGCGAATACAAACGTATGCGTGCCAAATTCATGTTACTTTTCAGATCATTTTCAAATTTATATCGTATCAATTCAAAATTTTGAAATATAACTTTATAGCCGTAAGCTTTCCATGTATTTTCAATATAAATAATCGTTTGTATTATGATGAGTGTGGAGTAGGTTAACGTATCCATACCATTTGAAAAGATATCGCTTCTTTTATAAAATACTTCATGATATCTCAGGAAACGCAAAACCGATAACATACCTATAAAGGCAGCAATCAATATCATATGGACAAATCTCCAAATTAGCAAAAGTTTTGAACAATTTCGTTCATGTTCAAACTCGAACGGTATTGCACCAGTGAAGTACATTAAAAAACGCATTGGCTTCAATGTTATGTTGTAAATAGCTATTGGATTTCTGTTGTTGATGAATTCCATGTTCGAAAATGACTGACAACATCGAAATAACTAATGGTGTTAAAACAATAGAATTCTATTAAATAGTGTGAAAATTATTTTTCCTACAATTGGATCTTGGCTGCAGACAATTATACATATTTCTAAATATAAAATCTATGAGAGTGTCTTGTTCTTGGTGAAAGGCATATTGCTAGTTTGTATTAAAGAATTTTAAGAACGGACACTTAAATATTTATAAAGTAACAGGGTTTGTTAGAATAATTACTTAGAACATTGTACAAATGTATGTAAACAATTCATGATTTATAGCATCTAAGATGTTATTCGATATGGCAATTAAATAAAATTAAATGTACGAGGTTGGAAGTTAATAAAAAAAAAGAATTTTTGCTTAAAATGACCAGTAAAATTATTGCAGCATTTTTTCTAGAATCCTGATTCGGAATTTTTATTACTAACTTGTGAGTTGGTTGGTCTTAGCCACCATATCCGAAGGAATATTAATAAGCAATTTTACTGTCATTTTGCAAAAAAGTTCAAAGGATTATGGCTTAAATAGAGTTGGAAATAAAATACATTGTCTGATTGGTTTTCAGATATAATAACTAGAACAATGTGATAATCAGAAAACTCGACATAAATCGAAAAAGTGACCGCCGTCAAAAACACAAAGTTTGAAATATTTGTGGTCAGAATCTTAGTCTTGTTAGATAATCTGCTTCCACCTTCCGAAGTGTAATGCCAATAGGTCACTAGAAGGGTCAGCTTTACTGTACTTTCTATCATTTACAGCTCGAGATGTTTTGTAAGATTAATAAAATGAATGGAAAATATCGACACTGTATTTATGTGCATATCGTCACCTGAAATGCAAAACAACGGATCATCAAAAAAATGAAAATCGGGTTTTTGATTGATTATGATTCATTAGATAAAAATACACGTCTCCAAAAAAAATTATGCATCTGCGTCAAAAAATAACGATTTTATAAAGAAAATTCAAAATAAACTACAAGGTGTTTAGAAAAAAACCTTAAATGAATTACATTTTTTGTTTAATTAAACCGAATTTTATGCAATAAAACACAGTAAATTGAAATATTAACAAAAACAAACAACTCCATTGCCTTTTATTGAACCTCATTTAATCGCTTTTCGATTTTTCAACTTCATATTAAAATTTTTTCATTGATGATACGTCATTTTGTTTCAGAAAATTTGAATTCAAAATAACGTAACAAACATAACTTCAACACGTTTTTGAAAAATATTATTTTTTCTTCTGGAATTGATCTCCTACCCTTTTTTGAGCTTAGCTACAAAATTTTTCATTTCTAGATGCAATATTTTCCATTTTATAACGTTTTTTGCTTCTCCTGTAAAATTGTGAAAAGTGATGATACGTTATTTTGCATTTTAGGTGACGATATGTACTACATTAAAGTTTCTTTTACTCTTATAGGGTGTATAAGATCGGTATGCGACATTGAAAAGATAATCAAATTGTTATTAATTATAAATAACTTTGTATACAATACATATATAATATTACAAAAATTGCTGATGCAATTTTTTTTATTGCATACATTTGTAGCTTAGCAAGTAAGTAAAGAGAATCCATGATAACAAATTCAGTTCAATCTCTTTTCGTGCTGTTTTCATTTATACTATATAAACCAATGATTCATCCAAGGCTATGACGTCATTGTATTTCTTTTAATAAAATACACATCATATTCTTATTTGTACGCAAATACATACGTGTATAAATATAGTGAATATGTATTTTAAACATAAAACATATCACACAAAAATATAAAAGAAATATTACTGGCACTATATACGATGTTTTTGAAATATAAAGACCTTATCTATGGGATATAGTACCTAATATGTAATTGGAAAAGTAAAAATATACAATCATCCTAATAAAGTTATAAATAAGGCTACAGAATTAATGAAAGTATAAATCGGTAATGCTAGTAATAATGGATTATTTTACACTGCTTGCCAGACAAGAGCAATTTCTGATATTCTCACTATAATATTAATAAACTGAAACAATTGAAATTAAATTCTCTTTATATAAGAGTTAAGGTTTATTTATTGAATTATAAAAAAAATACATTTAAAGAAATTATTAGAACAATAACACACCAAAATTAAAGAGCATAAAGAATATCTTTAAAGAATATATACTACTCTAAACAAAATATGACAAAAAGTATTATATTTTATGTTGCTTTCAAGCAACAAAATTATAGGTTTTTTTATAAGGCAAAGTCTTATGTTTAAATTTCTTACGAGTAAGTATTATTTAAATAACATTTTTGTAGATTCCAATTTAATCCTCTTTGCCTTTGCCACCACTGCTGCCTTCGGTACCGCCGATAGTTATTTTCTTCTGTAGTTTACTGTATTCTTCAGTAAGGCGATCGTATTCTTTGTTAAGACTTTCAGCTTGAGATTTCAAGGCTTCTTTGTCCTTCTTTTCGCGATTAAGTTCAGAAGTTAGTTCATGGATGCGTTCTTTTAATTGCGAAATCTATTTTACAAAAAAATTAATATAAATTTTCATTTTAAAGATTATTTCGTTATCAATTTGTTTATATGTATTTATATTCATGTAAACAATACTGCATTAAAATTTAAGTTTGTGTGTGTATGTGTAATTTATATAATTGTAATAAATAAAATTAGGTTTGGAAGGTGAGGGAGGAAGGAGTCTTTTAAATATTTTAAATAATTATCCTTTTCATAAGTTTTATATGTATTTCTGTTTAATATTTGGTTGTGCTAAACTTGCTGTGAGTCCTTGTACACGTCTCCTTAAACGGGAAAGCTGTTGAAATGAGTATTAAGAAATTACAAATTTTTAGAGCTGAAAATCTTTTCATTAAATTTTTTTCATTAACAATCAAAACAACAAATCAACTATCCATGCAATTTGTAAACATTATAAAAAAAGTCTTGCTTGGCTTGTACAGTGCCACTTTTATACAAAAATCAAAATGTAATTGAAGTATGTACAAGAACTCTGTTTAATATAGGCGGCAGCAACACAACAAGAAAAAATATTAAAATAAATTTTAATTTGTTTAGAAATGTGTGAATATACCATTATATATCTACATATATGTATATATTTTATAGATTTTATGGATAACGTAAAATTAAAAATGTACAAACTTATTATTTAACTTGATTACATATAAAAGGTTGAGAACTTTCATTAACGACATAACATCACATATTACTATAAACATTCCTAGTACCATTCTGCTATAATTACAAAGCTTATGCGTATATCTGACTTATTTGAATTAGTTTTGTAGTCGCCATAGTCTCATAGATAGTGGGTGGGTGATTGGACATGAAGCCAGGGTTCAAATATAAAAAATATTTCTTCGACGACTTCCTATCAGCAGATTACTGGCCAAAGCTCTCAGAGTAAAGAAAAAATTGCCATGAAAAGTTTCCCAAAAATCTGTCATTCGGAGTCAACTTTAAACTGTAGGTCCCGCCATTCAGGTATAAGATTAAGGCACACAACGTGAGGGGTGTGAGAAGCTAGGACATAATTCTGACTGAAGTGTTATAATGGCCAATTATGTATGCATGTAAATTAGTTTTATATAAGATATTGTGCAAAGCACTTCATTAGTTTCCCTTATCTCCTATGTAGAACGATTAGATCATGATAGGTGGCGTTAGACTATGAAAAATAGACTCCGACCATAATACAAACCCAATTCTGATTTGTAATAAGGTCTTCAATATGCTCTTTCAAATGGAATCATGCTGTTAATTGAAGTAAAAGCGCATATAAGAAGAGAAATAAAGTCTATTAAAACATGGCGGAGGCCACACACTATGATGCAAAAAAATTTAAAATGCGTACATAATACAAATTACAATAATAAAATAAATAGTTGTGGCCCCGCAGAGCCCTTCGAGTTGAAGTAATTAATAGGATGGCGCCCAAGAGGCGCCGTTCGAATGTAAAGGGTTAAACTAAAACAACGTTATTGCACACAAAGAGTTTTACAGGGGGAGCACCATTGCCGTATTGTACTACGTGTTTGTTTTATATTCTTAAATTTTTAAGAGAAAGCAAAATAATAATTACTTATTAATTCTTTGATGTTATAAAAATGTGTTTTAAACGCGATACGATAGGAAATGCAGAAATTATACTATGTATAGTATATATAAAAAATTCTTAAAAAAATAAAAATTTTTCGTTTTATAGATATTCACACATTTTCTCACTTTGTAAAATTCATAACGGTTTATACATATTTATTAAAATGTATTTAAAATTCATATAACAACATACCTCGCCCAATGTGCTGTCTTCAGTAGCCTCTTTGGCTTTCTCTGTGCTCTTTTCAGCCATCAAAGACTTGACGGCAGCCGAAGCCGACTGTGCTTGTTTCAATGAGGCTTCACTTTGGGCCAAAAGATTGGCCTGAGCTGATATTAATGTAACCAGACGACGGATGACAAGTACCAAAAATATGGCAAATCCAGATATATAAAAGTTACGTTGAGCTCTGAATAAACGCATACTATGTTGCATTTCAACATTCAGATGAACATCAGTTGAGTGGTCATGATGGGAATATTTACGCATCTCACGTATAGCATCCAAAAGGAACAGGACTAATACGCCCATAATGAGGAAAAAGTATAGATGTGCTTGTTGAGCCAACATGGCTAAAAATTTTGATTTGAAGAAACGATTCCATTTGTAGGGGCTGGCAACGGGTAAGACCAATAACAGCACTACAGCTATTTCGGCATACAGAAAGCCAGCAATTAAAGTCCAGACAAGACTCATTTTGTTCGTTTAAGTTATTTTTATTCAATTATGATCTTAAAATAGATTTATTTGGCTCTATTGTTCTTTTTTCACACTTGGTTGAATTTTTGCGACAAAGCTAAAAAAACTATAAAAAATTTATATTCTTGACCTTTAATAAACTTGTATGTTTTAAAACAAACACTAATTTGTTGTTAACTAATATGAAGTTGTAGTCTATAATTACCCTTACTTTATATAGATAAATTTCTCAATTTTTCTCGCCTCTTCTTTCGGTACTTTATAATTTTTTTCCTTCACAAAACTGATGAAATATTTTGAGATCCACGTACTTAAGCTTTCGAAGTAAAATTAATATATATATAAATTAACAGTTGCCTTTGTTGTTTCTACTTCACCTTTGTACATTTACTCATCAGTGAGAAAGAGAGCGTCCCCTATACTGTGACAAGAAAACCGGTAGATTTATCATATATCTATCACCTTCTAGCATTGTTTATAATTGATAAAAAGCTTTTTATCAGTGTGGTCATATGATATTTTAATTAAAAACAGCCAAAAAATAGCTGACTCTGTGGTAAATAGGGTTTTATATGCCATGTGTTGGATTATTGAAAATCGGAAATTATAATTTCTTATGTTTTTTTTTATTCATTTTATGAAAGTTCTCTTTAACTAGGGTACGTGAACAAAGAACTAAAATGTTGCAATGTATTGCGCACTCCGCAAACATTATAATTTTGCCATAGTTAAAGCTATTGGTTTAAGCTATGTTTCAGCTTATTGTAAAATATAAACACATTACTAACAAATTTTTGTTTAAATATCGTTAAATTTATATACTTATATATAAAAAAATAAAACTATTTATACAGCTTATACAGTAAGTTGACATCACTGATCAATTTTTAATTAAAATTTTTTTGGAATTTATACTTTCTTATTGTTTTAAAATTGATAAGATTTTATTATTGCCACTTACTTTGTTTTTGTTTATGTCTTTATCCTCTGGTTTCTTGTTGACCACATCTTCTTGATTATTGCTTATAAGATTGCGAGCCACATTTGATACAGATTTGGCCTGTTTGAGAGAGGCTTCACTTTTGGCCATTAGGGAGGCTTGCTCGGTAATTAAAACAACCAAACGTTTTATAACCAAAACTAAAAAAATTGTAAAGCCGGAGATATAAACGTTTCGTTGTGCTCTAAACAGACGCATACTATGTTGCATTTTCACATCCAATGCAACCTCATCATCCAATTTTTTGGTGGCATATTTTGACACTTCTCTTATGGCTTCCAGAAGAACCAATAAAAGGACGGCAATTATAAGGTAAATGCAGGATTTAGACTTTTTAGAGAATGAGGCCAAGACTTTCGATTTAAATAGACGGTTCCATGAAGCTGCACCAAATATTGGAAGTGTTAATATTACAATAAACACTATTTCCATTAAAAGAAATGCATCAATTAAAGTCCAAACAAGGCTCATGTTGAATTATTTAAGTGTTTCAAAGTGTTACAGTAAATTTTCACGTATGCTTTCTCTGCTTATTATCACTACTTTATTAGGTATTAAATAAAACTTGCTGGCCGATCGCACTTTTGGCATTCCCTTCATTCATTAAATTTGTTTAAAGCTTTTTGTCGTATTATTAAGCAACAAAACGGTGATTAGATAATACAAATGTACATACAAATATATTTATATGTAGGTAAATGAATAAATTGGGTTTGAGTCTTTAATTATGATATAGCATTATATAGACAATCACTTTCATCAACACAGAAATTTGGAAAGGGTTTTAAAATATCTTAGGCGGGGCATTTTATATTGAATGATAGGTTTCCAATAAAATAATAACTTTAAAAAGATAACATTCATATAAGCGTTTGTATGCATTATGTACAAGCAAGCCTTAGTAAAAGATAAAGCAAACAGTTTTTCACGTTATTTGTTTAAATTGTTTGCCGTTATGTATAAATTTTTTAATTTTATTTAAAATCTTTACCATAAAATTATCTTAACTATGCTTACGCTACAAACTATACTACGAAACTCTTAAATATGTACTGATATTACACACCTCATTGTCCCTTAATGCCTATAATAATTGATCTATTAAACATTTATCTCGGCGCGGTTCTAATTTCGGTTTTTTCATAAAGTTTTTACCATTTTCGCCACTACTATTTAAATCGTCGGCCTTTCGTTTAAGACTTTCATGTTCTTCTTCGGTTAGTGTAGCAAATACAAAATTATTCGGTTTAATATTCTTAATGGATACAGTACCAGCTGTTTCATCCATTTCAGAGCCGGCAATTGCGGCAGCTGTGCCTTTTGTAATACCGGCCAGTTTGTTAAGAGTTTCTTTGTCACGCACTAAAAATGAACCACGAACGCTTTTTTTATTCATGTTGCCAATACCTTTCGATATAAGAAAAGGCGAAGATTTTTTGGAATTAGATATAGAAGCTGAAGTCTTTTTTGTTGTTATAATCTGTAACTTTTTCATTGTTGTTGCTGTTGTTGACGAAACCACACCATTAACAGATTGTGTTGCAGCATTCATTACAACAGTCGACATATCTTGCGATCCTGGCTTAAGGCCATGTTCTTTAAGAAATTGTTCACGTTCGAAACGAATTTTACGCCACTGGTGTTCATTTATTTCATCACCACTATCACCATTTTCACCATCACCATTTGGTTCTAATGGGCGGCCATCTTCTAAGCTAAAGCCGCTTTCGGCATTTTTCCATCTAAAAGTTCTTTGTCGGCCCACACCATCTCTTTCCTCATCTTCGAAGAGCATATCTTGAATTTTACGCACTTCGCGTATATCCTCATCCAACATTTTGCGACTGAAAGTAGAAATAAAAGTTTAAAAATCTTTAAACAATTACGATACACTTACGCATGAATTTTGCCAAGTTCTGTTTGTAATTTGTCTTTATCAAATTCATCCTCATCGCCCAATTCAATATCATATGTATCTAAATTCTTTTCATCTTCATCAGCACTGCCCCAATCCGACTCAGAGAGTTCAGCTTCGTTTTCTACAAAGTTTTGAGCCTGTTTAACTTTGTCCTTTTTAGTCATTTGCACTAGAATCTCATTTTCTTCCGAATCGTAATCAACAAATGTTTCTGGTTCTTCTGGTAATTCTTCTTCATTAATTTCATCTTCTTCACAGTCTTCAGAGTCGACAATATCCTCTTCCTCCTCATCTTCGTCATCAGAAAATCCCAGTTTCGCCTTTCTTTTCGAAATTCTTTTAGTTAGTTTTTTAACTCTTGCTTTATTTCTGGTGCTTTTTTCTTGATCATCTTCATCACAATCCTCCTCATCAGTGGACAGTATTTTATTGCATTTTGGCTTTACTTTATCTGAATTTTCATTACATTGTGTTTGCATTTGCATTGGCGATTCCTCTATTGGTTCATCAAAGCTTCCAGAACATAATTCTATTAATTCGTTATCAGTCATAGTTTGTCCATTATTTTGTGTTAGAGGTATTTGGGACATAAGAGCAGATTTTGAAGTCGGCTTTTGAGTTGCATCAAAAGTACCTGAACAAAGATCTATTAGTTCTGTCTCTTCATCTTCTAAAGTGATTTTTTGCGATGGTTGAGTATCGAATAAAGGCGGTTGTGTTGCGGGAGGTTGAGTTTTTAAAAAGTCAATATCATCTTTATCATTTTCGTCATCGGAGTCATTCAAGGGTTTAATAATACGGTTTTTACGTTCTGAAATTTGTGTGAATTCTATAGTTTTTTTATTGTCATCACTATTATCCTCCTCCTCATCTTCTTCAAGGCGTTCTTCGCTATCATTAACATCCTCTGTCTCATTGACATTATCTATATTTTCATCCTCATCATCACTGTTAAGGTCTACAATATTTTCTTCGTTTTCAAATCTTTCTTCTTTTTCTTCTTCATCTTCCTCAACTACCAAGGCATTTTCTTCATCATCAACCTTTTCGATTAATTTAAATAGTTAAAAATATATCAATTTGTTTATATTTAATACTTACCATTATAATTTTATTCCTTGGTTTAATATCTGGCTCATTTTCATTAGTTTCCTCTTCCATTTTATTTTCTTCCGCCTCCTCATCTTGCTGCATAGCCTCTTCTGGATTATCGACAAACTCCTCATCGTATCCATCATCTGCTAAACATTTACTGTATTCCAGCTCATCCTCTTGCTTTTTATTTAATTCATTTAAACGTTTCTTGTTGATAATCTCTTTGAGATTCTTTTTTAACTCAAAATAGGCCGCTCCTGGTTTTGGTTCTTTTTGTAAATCTTTTGTTTCTGTTAGACTTACGTTAACCTTAGACATTTCCAGTTTACCATTTTCAACTGAAAGTATATTACAAACTTCGGACTTTTTTGATTTTTTATGTTTAACCGTTGCCATTAAACGTTTCATAAGATTTTCAATGCCAGTTGGTTTTTTTTCAATTAAATTTCCAGTTTCTAAATCGATTAACATATTAGGGTCACCGCTTAATGAGGGACTACCAGAAAGATTTTTCTGCCTTAATAATTCTTTAATATTTAAAGATGGACGGGGTGTAGACTTTTTAACCGGACTAAAGTGTACGGTATTCATATCTAATTTGGGCAATTCAATAACTTCTGTTATAAGAACTTTAGAACAAGTAGGCCTTTCATGCATATCATTATTTTTATCTTCTAATATCGGATTTTGTTCACATAGTAATTCTGCCAATTCTTCTTCCGTTAATTGTACTCCATCCAAATTTTCTTTTATTTCTTCCCCTATGACTGTATTGATATGAGGGGAGTCTTCTGCTTCCGTTTTACTTAACGCTTCATTGGAGGTAAATTTATTATCACTACTTTGCTGGCTTTCTGATAGCTTGTCCAGAACACCTTCATTGTCCTTAAACACCTCTTCTTCGGACTCCGATTCAGATTTAAAGAATTCTGTAGCTTCCTTTTCGCGTTCCTCCATAAGTTTACTAAATTAAAGTTAATCATTAATTAATTAATATTTACTTCTTTTATTCTCTACCACACCACATAAAAAACATTCAATAACTTACGCATATTCTTCTAATTCTTCCGGTGTCATTTTTAGACTTTTGGCATGTACAACTGTTGCGGCAGTACAAGCATTATTCGCTGCCAATGGTGGTTGTATAATAGTACGTCTCTTAAGAAATTCCTCCAGAGTATGTTTTTTTGGTTTATGATAGGGTATACTAAAATTAAATTAATAATACTTTAACTAGGCATTTTCGAAAACTATAACTGTTCATATTTTTCAAACAATAACAACAACAACAATAATGGAAGCATAATTCAGAAAATTGTTGTTTGCTCTCTGGAATGTTTTAGAATGCTTTTCATGGTAAGAATTAACATTTTATAGAACTAAAAACGTTCAATCTTAACTGAGTTGAGTTTTCCTTTGATGTCCTTTTATTGTATTTTTATTAAAAAGAATACCACAATAAGCTTCACGATTTTCTCGTTTGTTGATGTTCTACAAGTCGCCATAGTCTAGTAGGTAGTGTGTTCGCTTATTAGACGTAAAGCCCGGGTTCGGGCACCAGGCCAGAGATTAAAACGAAAATATGAAAAAAAATATTTCTTCGGCGAGTTCCTCTCAGCAGATTTCTGGCAAAAACTCTGAGAGTAAATAAACCTGCCATGAAAAAGTTTCTCGAAATCTGTCGTTCGGAGTCGACGTTAAACTGTAGGTCTCGCCACTCAAGCATAAATTAAGGCACACAACATGAGTGGTGTTAGAAGTTAGGGCGTAATCCTGACTGAAGGGTTGTAATGGCCAATTATGTATGTATGTATGAGGTTCAAAATTTTAATTGTAAAATGTTTATCTTTTATAGATTATTACCTTATATGTGCTTCTCTGTGTAAGCGTTGTTGTTCGCTTTGTATAGCTTGCATTTCATCCAAGGCTTTTTTGGCGGATGCCTGTAATAATATTAATTTAAAAGGCACACATTAATTTTCTAAACATATCTTTTAATTAATGCACATGTTATACATACTCTTATAGCCCTTGGTTTTTTTTCCTTTTCTTTTATATGTTCCTCAATATCATCACCTTCGGTATCATTTTCTGTATGCGTGGCCGATTCATCCGTTTCACTATCTATCAAAGATGTTACTTTCTTTGATTTCTTTTTCGATGTCTCACTTGAATCTTCCAAGCCAGTGTCTTTTTTGGTCTTGATTGAATTTTTCTTAGTTCTCTTAACAAGCTTTTCATCTGTTTGATCTTCAGAAGAAATTTTTTTAGAGGTTTTTTTCGATTTTTTCTTTAAACCTTGTTTTATTTGTTTGAAATCTATTTTTTGTGTCTCATCAACATTTGTTTCCTTATCAATTAAGGCCATTGTGGAGGGATTTGCCTCGCTTTCGGTTTTTTCTTCATCTTGTTCACTATCTGAATCAATTAAAGCTGAAATTTTGTTATTAGTCTTTATATTGATCGCCACCTCTTCGTCCTTTGCAGAATTTTCCTCTTTCTCATCTTCACTGTCCAGTATTCGTTTTGATCGTTTGGGGCTTATCTTTTTAGGAGGACTATCATTGGTAGTATTTTTGCTCTCTTCATCTGAATCGGACATTAATAAGCTCTGAGCCCCTAATATATCTTCCTCCAAAGATGTTTCTTTATTACTTTCATCCTCATCCACTTTTAACGCTTCCATGCTGGTATTTTGTTCCATAGAACTATTGTGTTCCACTTCCATAATGTAATTAAAATTCTTCTCTTTAATTTAATAAAATGTGCAATATTTACGATTAATTGTTTTAAAATGCTTACTTAAGCATAAATATTTGTACTTTTATTTATTTTTATTTTGTAATACAAAGTAAAACACTCTAAAAATATTAAAGGCGCGAAACGAAAATAGAGAATGTCAATTATGTTATATATTAAAGCTGAAAGTTATCGAACGATTTTTAGTTTCATAAGAAGAAGCTTTAGTATTGTATGCTACAGTAAATCACTCAATGTAAATGTCATTTTCCAAAAATATTACTCATTAGTTGACAGTTTGGAGAGAGAATAACATGTGCTAATAAAAGTAAACATAAATAAAAATATAGTTTGGAAAACTTAGGAAAATGGCTCGGAAAAAGGCTCCAAAAAAGAAATTAGAAATTGTTTTTGATCCCCAGAAAAGAAAGTAAGTTTTTTTTAAATATATAGTTTTTAACAGATTCAATACATTGATCTGTACTTCGCCAGACTTCCATACGTGAAAAAATCGAATAGACTCCTCTTCTGAAACAGAACGTGTTTGGAATGATTATGCAGAATAGTCGCATAGAAAAAGGTTGTTAACACTCAACAGAGTGAATTATCATGAAGATTTCCGCAAGTCTAACCATTTAATTCGTACTTTTTAGTTATTAATATGGACTGTGAAGTATTCTTTTTGTGGTAATCCAAATTTCTAATTCTGTTCGTGGTAGATCAAATATATCAGTAGCAATTATGTATATTCGTGGTACTTACCAAACAGTTGGAGTCAGACTTGCTAACCATTTTAATTGATGATTGTCTTTTATTTCTGATCTTTACTAATAAAATAAATTTTTACTTTTTTAAACAGGGAATTTTTAACGGGCTTTCGTAAGAGAAAAAATGAGAGGCGTAAAAAAGCCAAGGAACAGTTGGAACGTAATCTGAAAGAGGAACGTAAACGTATTCGTCAAGAAATTAAAGACGGTGTTAAGCACATGAAAAAGTCCTATGAACCTCTTAAAGAGCTAACAGATGCAGATCGCGCGAATGAAGACGAATACGAAGATGATGATGTTAAAGTAAAAATTGTCGAATTGTCTACAGGAGATTTGGCGGCGCAACGTAATCTACTAGGTGAAAATCGTGCTCAAGAGTCTGACGATAGTGATGAGGAGAAAAATTCAGAGGATGAAGATGTAACTCAAAGTGCTAATTGTATACCCGGTATGGATTTTGATATAAACGCCAAACGTAAACGGAAATCTACCGCTGCTACTGATTCCGAAAATGATGAAAATAATCAAGATGGAAAACCATTGAAAAAGAAATCGAAAAATATTTTAGGAGATTTGGATATTAAGTCGAAAAAAGAGTTGGATCATTTTAAGAAAACAAAAACTATGAAAAAGTTAAAAAAGAGTAAGGTCTTTAAGATGAAAGAGCGCCTAGACAAACAAGTTAATCTGAAAAAAGCACGTAAAGATAAAAATAATACACTGAAAAGCATACCCAAACATTTGAGGAAAAAGAAGAAATTTGAGAAGAATCCTTACAGTAAGGGTAGGAAGTTAAATAAGAGACAGTTAAAGAAAAAATATGAAAATAAATAAAAATTTGAAAAACTTATAAATTAAATGTTTCATTAACACAATCCAATGATTATTAATTCTTTACAATACGTAGGTCAACAGTCATGTTAATAATTAGAAATAAAAATTACTGATGAAATCGTGGTTGTTGGAAGATGTATGCCTACAGTACAGATACAGATTTTTGTTATGTACCAAAAAGAACTGAAGAAACTGATAATGTGACTAAAAACTTTTACGGAACATAGGGAAATATAGATAGATTATTCTCACAATCCAATAGTAAGCAATTGATTTATTTATTTTATAAACGGTCTGGCAGGGAGCCATTTTTGAGGCGACTAAAGACTGATAATGAGAAACAGGTTTTCTATGGAAGTGACTGCGGTTGAATGGCTATGAGACGGTGTAAACTTTGGAAAAGGTAGTGTTAACGGTCAGAAACGTTTAGATGAATGAATCGTCTATTACCAGATTATCTTTTTATACTGGAAGTACAGATTCGTTCAGAGTGACTTTCAAATATATCTCCGCCTAGTTTATAAGGGCGTAGTCGGCATGAAAAGCAGAAGCGGAGTTAGTTAAACATTATCTGTGAGTGGATAAAATATGTGGGTGACAGTCAACCAAACGGACTTAAAAGTGCCTGTGCCTTCCAAATACAGTGTGCTACGTCAATGCTATTGGAGAGATCATTATTCTATGTACAAGCATTGCCATGGAAATACGTTCAATTACATGTGACATATGTACACATACATACATAATTGGCCATTACAACCCTTCAGTAAGGATTACGGCCTAGCTTCTCATATGTGACATATACTGTTCGTTTAAAATTTTTTAGAAAACTTGTTTTTACTTGGTTTACCTTCGTTTAGAGGAGACGAAAGCTAGTCTGCTTAAGAAAGTTTAATGCTGCATTAGGGTCTCACTTGGTATTATAGTCTTTAGTTGACTCTTTCCAATTCCTAACAATCCAAAGATTATAAGACTTCATTAAAAATCTTATTTTATTATACATTTGGAATGTACAGTGGGTGACTGATTTAGAAAAATTAGTATACTGATGGAAGAAAATATATAAAAGTAAGTAAAACTTCATGATATCTGCTTGAAATAAGAAAGCAGTTAAACCATCAAAATAACTGCAATTAAAACAAATAAAGTAAGATGTTTGTGTCATTAAAATATATATTTTTCATATATTTTATTTATTCAATAAATTTGTTGACGGTTGTTTTCTTTTATTCATATACATCAATTGTTATATTAACTGCTATAATTTTATTATTATAATTTTTTATAGTTTATATTTTAAACATAACGTTTAAAGATTTGTTAATTAATTGATTATTATTATTTGCAATAATAAATTTAAATTATCATTTCATATCTTTTAAATATTTTCTTCTTTTTTTTGTTATAACGTACGTAATCAGCAAATTTGATTTGTTTGCATTTATATATATATATATATATGTTGTATATTTAATATATATATGGTTTTAAACGATTTTACACTTACAAACTATTTTCTTTTTAAGTTACGATTTTTTTCAATTTCAGTTAATTAATTGTGATTTATATAATTTACATTTGGATATTATTAATAGCGTTATTTTTGTTGTTGTTTCTTTTTTTGCTTTTCGAATTTTTGTTATCTTGATTTAAAATATTAATTTAATATATTAATGCAAAATATACATAGATATATAAATATATATATATATATAAAAAGAAAAACAAAATAAAACAAAAAATTATACGACATTTCTAAAAAAAATGCATTGTATGCCTTAAATAATATAAAAATATAGTACAGTACACAATGTTTAAAATGTAGAATAATTTATTAACATAAATTCTATTTTTCATTCAAAAACTGTAGTTGCAGCAAACATTTATTTAAAAGTTATTACGAAAAAAATTTTAGTTATCGAATTTCGAAAATATTAAAAAAATTGAAGAATCAGAAAAGCTTTTCTTCATACTTAATTAATTTGAATTTTGTACTGTTTTTAAAGCCTTTCTTAACATAACAACCGAATCCTACGAAAAGTGACTTCATTATGATCGAATCACATAATTTCAGATTATCGTTGATGGGATTTTATTCTTGTTATTTTTTCTTTTATACAACAATTCCAAAGAAATTAAATGTTTGCATTTAATTTTATATGTTTTGAATTTTCTCTCGAAATTAATTGTCTATTCCCTAAACTGATTTAAAATTTTTGTACAACAAAATGAAAAAAAATTTCGAGGAAATAAATTGTTCGCTATTTATATGTGTATATTTTGTTTTAAATACAATATTTCTAAAACATAGGGAGGAGACAAATGCTTGAACTAAAGTAACTATGAGGTTTATTTTTACTATTTAGAATTTAATAATTGTATATGTTAAAAAGTACATGTGTTTGTTTTAAATAATCGATATTATTTACAAATCTTACAAGCTATAACTTATAAATATATAATAAAAAAGGGCGTAAGCGCATTTACGCATTGATTTTTTTTTTTTAAATAGGAAAATTCACAAATAAATATTCTGTGTAATTGAAATTATCTTTTATTTTTTTATAACGTATAAAAATCATGTTGTTATATATATCTGTTTTATATATACTATATCTGTTTACCAAATTTTATGATTTAATATTAAATTAACTAATATAAGCATTTAATCAGTTTTATTCAGATTTTTTTTTTAATTTAAGGTTAAACACACAAAAATGAAAAGGGGGAAAGGAAAAATAATAATAATAAAACTAATTAAATAATCTAAATTATGCGTTTTAATAATAGTAAGAAAATATAACAATATGTCAGTATTGTAAGAAACAAAGAAAAGAAAAGAAAAGTAAAGAAAGCCTAATTATAATAATATTCATATACATATTAATCTTTTTTTATTTTTTTAAAAATTCATAATTATTTTCGTTTTATTTATATATTTATTTTTTTTAATTTGTCCTCGTTTTATAACTTTTCATTACTTTTAGTTTCAATTAGAATTATACGATTTCTCTCATTTAGGCTATACATACATTTAAATATTAAAAAAAAAAAATAATAATAATAATAATAATTGTTATAATTAAAATCAGAAGTACTTGATTTCATCTTTTACATTTCAGTATGATCGGTTTCCAGTGTGGTTAAGAATCATTACGTCTATTAATGTTCAGTATACTATTACCACCGCTACCACCTCCTCCACCGTTCATGTTTTTCTTGGGAAACTTATATTGAAAACGTTGAAATTTATTGCGTTGGAAATTATGGCGAAAACTGCCGCCTCCTCCGCCTACATGATGATAACGTTTCCAACGTTTTTGATTTTCTTGCTCTTGGAATGGATTAAAATCGGGCGTACGATTGGTGTATGAATCTTTTGGCATTTTAACTTTTTTCTGCCGGCCACGATCCATTTCATTTTCTTCTTCATCCTCCCAGTCACGTTGTCGTTGTTCATGAGCTTCGCTTAAGATCTGCAAATGCAAATATAAATGGAAAACAAATACCACTTAAAAGTTGAAAACTTTCTTTTTCAATTCTTGCCATTTTGCAAGAGTTGTTCTTAAAATATATTTCAATTCAGATTAATTTAGGTAATTTTTTAACAAACTAACTTAGAACTTATAATACTACACAAATAGAATGTGATTTCAATCAATTCTGTATACATTCTAATAAATGTTTTACTGTTAAGCGTGTGCCTGCTTCCTGCAGAGTCTTTCACAGTTCCATTTTCCTTCTGTTTAAAGACTTTCCTTTTTGGCAAGTGCCAAATGGAAACTGTGTAACGCATATTGACAGAATAGAGTTTTAATTTAAATTTAGGCCTTGTGTGAACACCTTTAATTGTTTCTGTATAATTGACCTATTTGGCGTACAATTCCGACGTAAAATTTATATATTTTTTATAGTATGTATTTGATAAACAATAATAAAAAACATATAACTTTTTTAAGCTTAAGCTAATCATAAATAATAGCGTAAAAAAACTACATTATTATAACTTTTTAATATCAGTAAAAGTTAAAAAGTATTTTACTAGAATGAAAAACTAAAAGTTGTATAAAAATAACATGTACATAATAAAACAAACAATGATAATAAAAATATATATAAAAAAAAGAAAAGAAATTACCTATGATAGATAGGAAAGCCATTTTCAACTCATAACGACTCAACTAAAAATGCTTTACCACCAAATACCCATCACACGTCATCATTCAATTACAAGACAAGAAAATGCATATGCGTTGTTAATATTGTCAAACAGTGAAACAATAAATCAATCCACTCTAATAATGATCTTACTGAATGAAAAATTAATTTCTGAAGAATATGTTTTTTAAGTTCATATAGTTGTGTTTAAATCCTGTATTGAACTCGTGCTTTTTATCCTTACAACAATTTTTGATTTTCCATTGGCGAACATCATCATTGGCAAAATGTTTATTGTAACTTTCGAACAAACCTTTACTTTCAAGGCCTTGTTAATAAAATTTGTTAGTTGCGCTGTTCACACACGGGTGCTGATATCTTTTGAATGTGTATTTTGATTTAAGTATAGAGAACAGTGAGGAAGGCGATATCGTGCATAGAGTTTTGATTATATGTATATCCATATTAAGGTACCATAATCAATCATAAAATAATTAAAAGCCGCACATATTTTACATAGTCTTGTTACAGATTGTCCAATGCATCTTCGTCAAATTCAAAAGGTTTTGGCGTTGCTGCTGTAGGCATAGCTGTTGTTGTTGTTGAGGATATCAACGAAAATCGTAGCAAATTTGTTGCAGAAACAGACGACGTTGGTGTAGCATATACGCCAGAATCAATATTTTCCATTTCATCATCAATCATTTGTTGCAGTTCGTCGGTACTGTTTAAACAATTTTCTGCATCTATAGTATGTGGTGGCGATAACGATTCTGATGCTGTATTTGCCATTATACTATTGCTTGCCTGATCATCTCCCTCTTTAAACTTAGAGCTTGTTAAAGTTATCGGCGTTATATTTAATTTGATGTCATCTTCCTGTTCATTATTGACAATGGCAGAAGGAATATTGATGTCGCTATGATAAGTGTTTAGATGTTTTTCATTTTGAGTTAAATAATGATCAACATCATTGTTTTTGTTGGGGTATTTTAACTGCTCATCAGTGAAATCATGGCAGTGATCGTGATCGTGGTCGTTACCATTGTTGTCGATGGCGTTATTATCAAGGCTGTCGTCTTCTATCCGTTTCTCATCAAACAAATAAAAAGTCTAAATTAAAAGGGAATTGGAAAATAGGATAATGACTCTTCTTTTTCTTTGTTTGTTTGTTTGTATTGTGTTTTATTTTGGTGTCAAATAAATAAACTTTTCTTAATAACGGTATTTCATTTCGATAAAATTTATATAGAAATTAATTATAATTTAATTATAAATAAAGAAATTTAAAATACCAAATAATACAAAGAAAAAACCAAAAAGAAAAGAAAAAATATTGTTTTAGATTTATTTCTAGATAAATTACAATAAAACTAAATTGGTGCAGATGTCCTTTAAAATATTTAGAAAATTAAATTCGTTATGTAAAGTTCTAAGAATGGAAAGTTGGGTTTGTTTATAAAAAGAGTTTTGGGTTCGTTTTTTTATACGTTCGTAATTTCCTGCCGTATTCAATAGGTTATTCTAAAGATTTGAACATAAAACAATGCGAACAAGTATATAACGCAACATGTTATGATTTCTAACCGCTACATTTTTAAAAGGGACAACGAACTATTACATTTCTGTAGATAGTCTAAACTTAAAAGGAGTATACATAGTATACATTACACTATTTAGCCTTAACCTACTTTCGTATTTTATGTATTTTGTTCTAGTGCTTTATACTACTACAAGAGCTATAACTCATGTCGCCATTAAAGTTGGAGAGCAATTGTAAAGATTCTTAACTATACTTTTCACAAAAAATAAGAAGTTCAGTGAATAACTCTAAAAAATCTTTTCTTCTAGCGACCCCTTTCAATAGTCTTGGGCAAAAGCTTTAGGAGTATGTCCCACCGCTCATAGATAAAATTAACGCACATAAGATAGAAGTCAGACAATAATCCTGACAAAAGGATTGTAATGGCCTATAATGTAATATTTTAAATTCTAATTATGAATATGAGAATTGGGAAGAAATGGTTGGTTATTCATTGTTTTATTGTAATTTTCTATTATAAAATATCAACATTTTTATTAACATTAATTAACGTTAAAATCATATTTAAATTAAGAGTAGCAGTTACATTAGTCCGAGTTGATTTCTTTGTTTGTGAGGTCATATTAATTTTGAGCTCCGAATAAAGACCGATAGAAGACGACATTATAATATACATAATAAAGCTTTGTTTTCATGACATATGCAGATACATTTTTTTTTGCTTATATAAGTTTGTAGTACATATTATATTAAACCAATAAAAACTAATGCTAATATCCTTAATGTACACAAATATAGTTAAAAAGTATTAGTTTAAATAAAATATTCGGTTTAAATGCATTAGGTTTTCTTGTACCACTCAGTTTTTGTTTACCGAAAAAGGGAAACAATTTAAAATTTCTCTTTTGTAAACATAAAACTATGTATTGTTGCAAGAAAATTAGTTGTATGTAATTTTGCCAGGAGTAACAAGCAATTTTCTTGTTTTCAATTGTTACATAATATTTCTAAGCAAGAAATTAAAATTAATTTTTCATTTAAGGCTCTTTTTAGTTGGGAGATTCTTTATCAATAGGGGTCAGCTAGGGATTGAGATCTCTAAAGAAAAGTTTAACCCACTAGAAGAACTGGTGGATATATAAGAAGGTAAGAATGTCAATTAAAAGACATTTGCATTGTTTTACTCCTTCAACTAAGGATATTAAGGGTAAGTAAGGTAAGGAAACATTTTTCCATTGGACGACGTTTGGAGCAGTGGGGCATGCAAGGAATCATCACATGATAAATTTATATTTTCTTAGACGAAAGTCGAATGGTACATTGTATAGTTTCGTGTAAGTTTGGTACAGATTTCGGTACGAGAATAAATTTTACTGATTATGTGAAGTTAGATTAGGTAACATTTTGACGAATAAAATTCCTGAGAAAAATAATTTTACGAAATTTTGAAACAATTTAACCGTTAAGGACTGTATTGTGTAGGTTAGTAAGAGACATCATGGAGTTGACTAAAGGCAACCAACCAGTAATGCTTAAAACGTTACAAAGCAATAGTCCAAGACAGTGCACCGAATCTCGGAGATATACATATGTACATACATATAACTGCCAGACACACTTTACCATTCATCCAAAGGACCATTTAATATAAATATATGTATTACTTAACAGTAATAAATGTGTGAGAAAGTAACTCTAACTTTAAAGGGCATGTGACATTTACAAATATAATAATATATCAATATTGTTCCATTAATGTATGACATTTCAGCAACAATAATCTTTACTTAAAGCTTATCGTTCATTTGTTTTATGAAAAAGGATGTCAAGATTACGATTTATTTCAAAACAATATGGCTTTTTGATTACGGCAATACAAAATAATTTAAGAAAAAGTAAACATGTGTACATATATCTTACAATATCCATATATGTATATAAAATAATTGTCGAATTTATTTAAGCACTTACCTCTTTATCAATTTCACTTTGTTGGCCAGTCCATGTTAAGACTGGCGCGCCGTAACCACGATGTGATTGTTTTAAAAGTTCTGAAACCGCTGATTCATTGCCAGAAGCATTACGTTGATAACCATTACCAGCAATAGTTTTATTCGAATTCTCCTTCTTTATGCGTTTGGCATTTTCTGTTGTTACCAGAGGGGCAGGTTGTTTAGCGAAAGGATTTTTAGGATTTTTTGGGGTTTTTTCAGAGGCTGCCGGTATTGGAAAGCTAGTCGTTGATGCTGGTGCTGTTGGACTGACGCAGGCTGTAATGGATTGCAAGGAGGTTACTTGCCAAATGCCAGAGTTCGTTTTAACCACTGGTGGCGATGGAGGGGTTGAATGTGATCTTTTGAATGGTGGTTTTGTGCTTGTTGATGATTTTGCATTGCTTTCATCTTCCGAGTCCGACGAAGATGTTGAAAAGTCTGCTGCTGAATTGGTGTTAGTGGTTGAGGTAACGGTAAATTGTTGATTTTGTGATTTTTTCTTTAACGATGAAATACTAGTGGAAGTGCTGTTAATATTGTTGTTTGTATTATTTGAACGTTTAATGCTATTGAAAATTTCATCTATAGTATCTGAGGCTTTTTTCTGTGTATCCACTGTTTTTGTTGGTGATTTTAAGTTAACACTATTATTGGAGGTTGATGAGGCAGCTTTTTTAATTTTAATACCATTCGTTGGTTTCATATCTCTGTCGTTAGTATCGACATCATTATCTGATGTGCTACTACTACTGGATGCAGGACTTTGTCTTCGTTTCAAAGGATTGGGTAATAGCAAACGCTCTTGTTGTTCTGTTGATGCCGGTGTAGCTTTTGTAGCTGTTGCCGTGCAGACATCAGTTTCATCGTCCGTTTCAGATCCATAGGGTACAAGGCTTTTAATGGGGGCAGGTGATTTTTTAACAATACCATTAACTAAGGTTTTAGTCGGTGTTGTTGTCGAAGGAGCGTTCAATGAAGAAGATGTTGATGATGATGTTGTGTTGGTGGATGAATCGACACCCAATTTAGGCATACTTGGCAGTGTGGCTTGCGTAGCGTTATGTGATGATGTTGAAGAGCTTACAATCTCATCTTCGTCATCGTCATCGGAGGAACTTTCGTTACTGTTTTTAATATTATTAACTTGTCTTTTAGTTGTTGTGATACCCAATGTATACTTCGTGTTCGTAGATTCTTGAAATTTCCCGGTCCCCGCTAAGAGGAGACCATTGCCATTACAGTTTGTTGTACTACTGTTGCCGTTCTTCAAGTTATCGAACGTCGAACAACTAGAAGTAGAAGTGGCCGAGGCACAGGTAATTGATGAAGTTGCAGCACTTGTTTTAACCGAATTTGACGAATTACTGCTGCTATTATTATTTTTAAAATGAATCATTATTTTACTATTACCACCACTATTCAGTGAATTCGAAGAACTGGATGCTAGAGAAGTGGAAGTTGAATTACGATTTAAAAGTAATTTGCTGCCACCATTCGAAAGCGAGGGAGAGGGAGAAGAAGATGTCACAGAGCCAGCATTAACATTTGTATTGTAACCGGTTGGTAATTGGGGTCCGATTATTCTTTGTGGACCATTACTATTAATATGTCCATTGACCTTAAGGGCTTGTCCCGCGTAATCCTTTTGATTTACCATTGCTCCGGACACCGCTGTTGTCTGGGCTCCACTGACTTGAGTGCTCGTAACAGTTCTTGGTGGCTGTGTATCCATTTCGTAGAATATTATGTAGGCATTTGTATTGCAGACGTTCTGCATTGATATCGGTCTCACATAACTGTCATCATAGTTATAGTATGTACCCGATTCTGTTAAACCGATCGCTGTGTAGTGGCCACAATGTTGTGATGCCCCTAAATGCGTTACCATCGCTACTAAGTGATAAGTTAACTGTTCGCCGGGAGTTTTTTGAGAGGCAAACTTTGTTAGGTTCAGTCTCGGTTTAATTGTGATTTGTTTGCTTATCTTGGTGCCTAACATTGAAAAACGTTTCAATTGTATACACAAGGCAATTGGTGCACGCTCCAAAGAAAATTGTTTTGTGGCGGAAACCTGAAATATCGTGGAAGAAACTTGTATTAAATGCAATGATTTTCATAAATGATGCAAGATGAAGAAGATTGATGGTAATGAATCGTCAAGAAAACACTATTGTCTGACTTGTATGTAATGATTTCACTCACCTTTTTCTTACAAGCTTCACATTTGTAACCCATATCCTCCAGACGTTCGCGTGAAAAGTAGCTCTCTAAGGCTTCATCGACTGTGTCTGCTTTACGTATATCCAGAAGTAAGTCTTGGAAATGTTGAAACGTAACTGAAACGTGGTTGCAGGCTAAACATCGTACGGCAGTCTTTAGGTAACCACCCAAAATTTGATTAAGTGGCGTGGTCTCTTTGCTATGTTGATCCAAATCCTTATAGTTACGGAAACGCGATAGATATGATTTTTCCATAGCCTCTACCAGGTAACGTAAGAATTCATGGGCATCCTCTTGGCGACCCATCACTAAGTGTTTACAAATTGATTTCAGTTTCGAATAAACATAGTAGGGACGTATGGCCGACTGGCTCCTTTGTGATTCTTGCAAGGTCTTGGCCATAGCACAAATAATACAGCCTGCATCTGTAGACTCACAACGTTCCATGTGAGCAGTATCCGACATTAACCAATTGGCCAATGAGGGTACATGAAATAACGCTTGTAGTGTGGAATTCAAATAACAAGTATTGCCCACATTCGTCATGCCAACACCAACTTCCCATTTGCGGCCAGTAGCTTTCCAGCCAACACGTACATTTTCTCTCGGATAGAGTATTCGTTTAGGGGCAGGTAATTCATTTGGATTTGGTTTTTTTGCTGGTGTACCACCAACGCCGCTATTGCCAGCGGATGTACTGTTACCAATGGCATCTGTTGTTGCAATGTAATCGTTATCATCGTTATTGTAGCACAAGCAGTCGTATATGGAGCAAGAACAAGAATAACATAATTCATAATTATTACTATATGTACGATGAAAGAATTTACAATATAAATAGTAAAACTTTTTTAATAATTTATACAGTGGTTTCAATATGAAACGATATAAAAGCCACAATGCCAAATAATCCAATGCGATGGCACGCATTGTTTCTATAACAAAAACACTCCAAACTTTCATTTCATCAGTACTGCTGCAGCAGCGTTAAGGTCAATTCATAAGAAAACAACAATTAAACAAACAACTTTTTTCTTTAATGTTATCAATCGATATTACGATAACAAATTTTCAATTTTATTTTCTGTATTATTTATTTATTTTAGATTTCCCTTTCATTTAATTTTTCAATGAATTTCTTGAATTTTCTTTCCATAGTTCTTTACACACACACCAATTTCACATATTTTTCTTTCCTAGGAGCTATTTATGACTGTCTTTTTTTGATGTTGAGAAAATTCATGGGTTTTTCTTCTTTGTTTCTTTTGTACTTTGTGCCATTTTATATTTTTGACGTTTCTATCGAAACACACTTGTCATTTTCATATTTTCTTTTCATGCCAAAATTCTTAACATCTTTTTGTTCTTTTCATTGTTTTGTATTGTAGTTTTTATAGTATTGAGCACATTTTGCAATTTTTGGGTATGTGTTAGTGTTTATGTATGGAAATAGAAAATAAAATAATGCGTACGTGATGGAAAATGGAATGTAGAAAAGAAAATTATAATATGTGGAAGAACAAGAAAGAATATTTAGGAGACAACATTGCCAGCCTTGAGTTCTAAAAGTGAAGAATGTTGCCAATTTAGCTATTATTTAGCCACTTGAAATAATATTAAATGGACAAAAAGTGTTTGTATAAAATTAATAACAATTTTAAATACATCCTATTGAGTTGATTGCACAAATGACATTTGACAGGAGAGGAAACCATACATCTTCCAATAAACTTGAAAATGATTTGCCATCATACGTAAATTTCCTTACTACGGAAGGACAGTAGAAATTAGGTTAGATTTCTTAAAAGGACCTATCTCCTTAGTAAAGTAATTTTTGGCATCTCACTTATACCTAATATATTCCTTAACGAGTCCAAAGCAATTTTTACTCTATGAAAATTAGTTCAAGTAATTTTTTCTTCATATTTAATAGACATAATAGTTAAAAATTTTACGAATGTAACCACCGGTATTGTAAATATAAATATTTAATGACATGTACAATGTCACTTAAGAAAATCACAATAATGTTTTATATAAAAAAATCTTTTTGTCTTAAACGATTTAATATTTAAAAGTTTAAAAGAGTCCAAAGCAATTTTTACTCTATGAAAATTAGTTCAAGTAATTTAAATTTTACGAATGTAACCACCGGTATTGTAAATATAAATATTTAATGGACATGTACAATGTCATTTAAGAAAATCACAATAATGTTTTATGTAAAAAAATCTTTTTGTCTTAAACGATTTAATATTTAAAAGTTGATAACACTAAAATAAATATGTGTTTTCAAAACAAAATTTCAAAAATGTTTCAATATTCAGCAATTATTCAGTATCTTTTCCTATTATTTTGTAAGATTACCATAACATTAGTTAATTAAACGAGAATATTAACAGTAAAATTAATTAAAAATTTGTTTATGTAGATAATGATAATGAAAACAATAACATTGAATGATTCATAAGTGAACTGAGATTTTAGTATGTGTGCTTATTCATCTTTCAAAGAACAAAGAAATAAAAACAAAATGAAAACAGCATACGCACTGTATACATATGTATGTATGTATAAATAAAACGCACATCGAAATAAAAACATAAATGCACGTGATTTTTTTATTAAATAACGTGCTTTCCTTTGAACATTGTAAGAATTGATATTAAGCAATACTATTTAATGCTTCCTATCTGGCAACACTATTGTGTTTTAATGTAACTGGATTTGTTTAAGCAGAGAAAAAAAATCATTTGTATTCATTCACTCTTTCAATATGCATCGTATATCTTTTCTCTTCTTGCCAATGCAGAAACCACGTATGCTTAGCATAAATATTTACAAAATATTTTCGAGTAGATGAGAATAAATACAAAAGGGAAATAAAAATAAAAAAACAAAAATACTCGTACGCTTACCGGCTGCGCTGTCACCGTTTGCGCCATTATTATTGCAGGTTGCTGGGGAACTACGACCATTCTCCATGGAATTATTATTATTGCTTCCTGTTGACTTTAGCACAATATATTTTGACTTTAGACTATCCAACACTGACTGGCCATAATTTGTAACTTCTTCGTAGTCGATTTTTGAGAGTAAAACTCTTTTGGCTGAAGCTACCAATTTGCCATGCAGTGAATCAATATCGTCGCTGTTGTTTGATGAACCATTCTGTTTGTTATCGTCTGGCTGGGATGAGGATGATTGTTTCGCATTAGCAGCTGCCGAACAAGTTCCACCGCCTCCACCATTACCCAAAGATTCCCTTAGGGCGGCATTAACACTTGCCGCAGTCTCACAAACCACGGACACTGGCATGGAGTTGGTTGATGTTGGTGTTTGTGGTGGAATCTTGACAGTTCTTCAAATTTGATCAAGACAAGCAGTTTTAATTGGCGGGTGCGGTCGCTATATAAAGAAATCGTATTGCGGTTTCCTTTTTTTGGGCCACAAAAACCTTTTTTGTCTGGCACCCGCTTACCACTGCCCTTTTTATTATGACTCTTTCTTTCGTATTGAACGTAATAAAAACAACTCTTTAATTTTTCTTTCCTCATACAACTCGTTACTTTGTTTGCTATTTTTGCTCATTCGTTTTTCCTTTTTTTTTACTGTTTTCGATGTCTCCTCTTAATTCTCCTTGAATGTCCTTTGCTTTATTCATGAAATAATTTAATAATATTTTTAAATTATTTATTTTTGCATTTTATTTTTATCATCCTTTATTGTCTCTACATTTATTTTTGTTTTTATTATTAATTTTCCAATACTTTTACACGTTTTTTTCTATATGTATTTTTTCACTTTTTTACTCCATATTCTTTTAGAAAATTTTCGCGTTCAATGATTATTTTCGTGTTGCCGTCAAAAAAAAATTTTGTTTTATTGTTACTTTCTTTTATGGGTGTTTCACTAATTTATTTTGTAACACATTTAACGTTTGCAATGTACGTTATGTTTTTTTACATGTTCTGGCTTTATTAGTTATATTAATTGTAGAAAAATACGAAAAAAATAATTGAAAATATCTTGCTGCTGAAATTCCGTCTGTAGCAAAAAATTTTTTCTTCCGACTAAATGTAACGAGTAACTAGAGAACTAGAGTGGAAATGAAAGAAAAGAAAAACTCGTTTATAAGGAGAAAAAACCACGCGTTTTTCTAATTACCACAGAGTTGTATTTTTGCAGTACTTATGTAGGGTTGCATTATTTGGTCATCAGCTGATAAATTTGAATAAACAACCGTTATTTTTAAAATAGCATTTTTCCAATGTTCAAAATTGTACTGTATAAAATAAAAAAAGAAACTTTAAATTAAAGTAAAAAAAAAAATAAAAAAGAATAGAAACAGAAGCAACACTTATAATATTGATGGGAGCAGTATAACAACAACTCGAGTTGCCTATTAAACAAAAACAACATGTATGTGTTGTCTCTTTCCTACGTACCGTCCTGCAATTGCATTGTTTTGAATAGTTTTTCTTGTTTTCTTGTATTGTTTAAATTTAAAAGAATTAATAAAAAATAAAAACATAAACAAACGGAATCATAATGCAATAAAAAAAAATTCAATAAAAAGGAACACTCAGCACCAGGGCAAATTCAACAATTCAAAATTCGCTTTGTTCAGCACCAACTATATAATTCGCCTATATTTCACTTTCTCCTTAAAAATAAGAAAACAACAAAACTAATGTTACAATTTGAAACTAAACTCAAGTGAACTTTATAATTACACAAACAACAATTATTTTTTCTCTCTCATTTTCTCTTATAGTGGTAAGTTTTCCTATATGAACTTGAAACAAATTAAAGAATAATTAGTGAAAGTGATTTGTGTTGTGTTATGTTGACATTTCCTATTGTGTATATGTTTGACTTGACTGAGAATGTGTATGTGTTTAGGATATTTACTTTCGCTTGTGTATAAGTAGTGCGCGTGTTTGGGTAATAGCCCATTTACACTACAGCGAAATCTAGTAGATTAGATTTCAAATCTTGCTCTGCTATTCGACAGTACCAAGATTTCATTTTAATAACAAAAACAGCTGACTGAAATTTAGAAGAAAATAAAATTTCCATATTTAGTTTAACACCAAATAAAAATGAGAAATATAGGACATTTAGTATCGTTTTCATAAAGACCAAATAAGATCCAATCAGAAATAATGTTTTAGAATGAGCCACCAACCTTTTCAGTTGTCATGCTTAAAGCTAACATTCATAAACAAAACTGTTAAAGGGTCCGCCAAATAACTTTTTTTTTTTGAAAATGCTTTTAAAAAATTTACTGAATATTTTCTCAAATTTCTTTTTTTATTTGAAAGTACAATCCTTCCGGTTAATAATGGAAAATAATTTCATTCAAATGGCTGCCTCGGCTGGCCATGCAGTAGCCTACACGAATAGCCTACAGAAGATGCCGATTTTGGCAAAAAAAAATCATCTTATCAGATGAAGCTGATTTTGATCTTGGCGGGTATGTAAACAAGCAAAATTGTCGCATTTAGGGTACACAGTTGACAAGTACACGTCCTCTAACCTAACCTAACCTAACCTACCTGCGTTTCATAAATCATATGGTCCTTTCTTCTTCACAACAACAATACAAAACGCAGTTTAAAGCTTCAAGTGACCTTACCTTTTTTGTTAATGTGTTCGTAGAACTGTCCTCCTTCGTATAGTTTGAGAAGAGTTCGAAGAATATCAAATTTATTTATAAAAGAAAGTATAATTGATATTAGCATTATCGCTTAATAAATGGAATCATTATTGTTTTCAATTATGTTTTAATAATTTAAAAAAGATTAAGAAAGAAATCCGTTTTTCAATTAATTTTTATTTTAATCACATCAATCACTCTATCAAAACACAATGGATCGAGTGGTTTGCACATTTCCCCAAATTTATATTTCGAAATTGCCGAAAATGTTTGAAGACCATAAATTATAAACATTACTCGATCAATATTAGCGTCAGACAGGTTGCACATTAGCCGAGACTCTCGCAAAGCCAGGAAATTAGGTACCACCTGGTACAGTTGATTTTGCATCTCTAAAAAACTGTTTTTATTTGCTTTAAAAATAAATTATTTTCGCATTGAATTATCGCTGGGAACGAAAATTTGATTCATTACGATAACCACAAGTGTACGAAATCAAATGTGAAGCTAGGGTAATGACCAAGAGTTAAAGCCAAGCGGAATATTCATTGCGTCAACGTAGTGCTCTCTATTTGATGGAATCAATATGGTGTGATCTATTATGAGCTGTTAAAATTGTCCCACTATCACGGGACACTTGTAAAGGCAGCAATTAATTCTTTTAAAGCAAATATTGGCCGAAACACACTCTGAAAATGCCAACCCAAGAAGGAGCTGTAATTTTCCATCATTACAATGCCCGTTCATATATTGAAACGCAGGTTAAAATCTCTTTTGAAAACAATGGATGGAAAGTTTTATCTTATTATACTCTTATGCTATGTTCAGTTATGCACTTTTATTGAGTCAATTTTCAAAAAAATAATATACGCAGTTCAACTGCTTATTCAATATTCATTTGACAGCTATTAAGCAAAACAGCTGGTTGTTTCAACAACATTGTTTTTATTATATTTTATATTTTTTTTTGCTTTGTTGTTTTTGTTTGTTTGTCATTGTTGACATTTGAGTTGTCAAATATCAACAGTGTTCGGATAATAGTAATATGCGCACCGAACATACTCAAGCTCAACTCATACTGTATTTTAAGTTTTACTCAATACATATTATAACAATTTGCGTATTTATTGCGCAGTAATAAAGTCGCCGTAGTGAATGGTAATATTTTTTGCCAATACATTCTAAGGTTTAAGCATTAGAATAAAAAACGGGGCGTATGAGTAACGTAAATAATCATAAATTAATATGTATATAATATTAAGTATACGTCTAAGGAAACTCCTTACCAAATATGCACTCATATTAAACAAAATAAATCCTTAACTTGAGTCTTACATTAAATTCTCTCTTTTTTTTTTAATTATGTTGACTTTATTCTAAAATCTTCTTCTTTGCCCATACCTTGAACTAAATTTAATGGTTTAGTTTTTAATTTTTCAATAAATTTCCTGAAGGTTTTTCGTTTAAAGTGAATTAATGAATACCAGACTAATGAGAACAGTATCCCATAAAACAACAAGAACAACAATTGTTATTAAGTAGGTAGCTATTGGGTTTCCATTATGCATGCTACACGCCACGAGATATGCCAATTTTGTTTAATTTTTTTTAAGTTAATAAGACACGTTATTTTCAATTAACCAGTCTCCTCTCCCTATCGCATATAAGGTTCTTACAGGCGTATTGTGTGAACGATTGAAGCCACTCGTAAAAACACTGATTGGACCTTATCAGTGCGGCTTCAGACCTGGCAAGTCCACCATCGACCAGATCTTCACACTACGCCAAATCCTGGAAGAGACCCACGAGAATCAAGTCGACACACACCATCTTTTTGTCGACTATAAGGCAGCCTTCGATAGCTCCATAAGGGATCGTGTTTTTGCCGCAATGTCTGAGCTCGGTATACCTGCGAAGCTGATCAGGCTATGCAGAATGACGTTGAGCAATTCCTGCAGCTCCGTCAATGTAGGAAAGGACCTCTCCGAACCTTTTGATACCGTGCGAGGTTTCAGACAAGGAGACCCCTTATCATGCGACCTCTTTAACTTCGTCATGGAGAGTGTTCTGCGAAAGGCGGGAGTGCATCGCAATGGCCCTATTTTTCAAAAAAGTGTCCAGTTGCTTGCGTACGCTGACGACATTGACATTATAGGGCGTACCAAGCGAGATGTTACTGCTGCCTTTAGTGCTATTGAACGAGAGTCTAGTAAGATGGGTCTGGCAGTAAATGAGGGCAAAACAAAGTATATGTTATCGACAAGTAGAGACGCGCGGCGTATTGATTCTCAGATTACGGCCGATAACTATACTTTTGATACGGTCAAGGAATTTACTATCTTGGCTCCGCCGTTACCATAAGAAATGATGTCAGTCTGGAGATCAAGCGTAGAATCACTCTTGGCAACAGGTGTTATTATGGTCTCAGTAGGCAATTGAGTAGCAGAGACCTCTCTCGTGCGACGAAACTAACACTCTAGAAGACGCTCATTCTCCCCGTGCTTCTTTATGGCGCAGAGGCATGGACCCTATTAAGAACAGATGCAGCAGCCTTGAGAGTCTTCGAGAGAAAAGTCCTACGCAAGATCTTCGGTCCAGTGCGAGTTGGCGATGATTTCCGTATCCGATCCAACAGTGAGCTGTATGAGCTCCTCAACGACATAGACGTTGTACAGCGTCTTAATATCCAGCGGCTGCGCTGGCTCGGCCATGTCGTTCGAATGGAGGAGGATGCTCCGGCGAGACGGGTATTTGATGCGGGAATCTGCGGAAGTCGGCGAAGAGGACGATCTTGTATCCGTTGGAAGGACCAAATCGAGGAAGCCCTGTCATCGATTGGTGTGACCAACTGGCGTAGGCGCGCAAGAAGCAGAGGCGCCTGGAAGGACGTGTTACGGCAGGCCGAAATCCGTTAAACGGGTTGTTATGGCCAATTAAGTAAGTAAGTCTCCATTAACATCACTTATTATGTGAGTATGTGTGTACAGTTTGGCAATGATGAATTATGGTTGTGAAGCTTAGAGATTACAGAAGACTTGGAATGAAGGGAAAATTAAGCGAATATTTATTGCAATTGAAATGAAACACAATATACTATTGTGCCATAAAATTTTGAAATAAGTTTCAATGATTATATAATAATTGCTTGGTCCTGCAATATATTACATATATATATTACATATTTGGCCATTACAACCCCTCAGTCAGGTTTACGGTCTAGCTTCTCAACACCACTCATGTTGTGTGTGTTAATTTTATACATGAGTGGCGGGACCTACAGTTTAAAGTCAATTCCGAACGATAGATTTTTGGGAAACTATCATGATAATTTTTATTTACCCTAAGAGTTTTTCCCAGAAATCTGCTGAGAGGAAGTCACCGAAGAAATATTTTTTTTTCATATTCTCGTTTTGATGTCTGACCTGGGGTTTGAAGTCGGGCCTTACGTCTACTATGCCAACATACTACCTATACGACTACGGCGATTTCATCTGTTATTATTCTGTTATAATGCTTATTAATTTTCATATTTGATCGCTTTAGATGCAAAGCGTGCTATCAGGCTAAAGGCACTCAGTTTTAGAGCTAGTCTTCTGTCACTATAGCAGCATTTTGAGGAATTTTAAATTCGTCTACAGTGAAATTAGATGCAGATCTGGTCTGCAAAGTAATATTTGCTTGAAAGCTTTTTCTCGGGAGAAGAATGGACTTATTGCCATCATATCAAATCGATTCTTTGACTACAAAGGCCATACCCTCAATATATACTACAATAGCGCTTGTTAGTATCATTCTTTATACCAACTCACTGTCTAGCGAGTTAACCATTCTCTCTGTTTATACTTGATTTATTATATGTCTGGCAACTTCGAGAACTTACTGTTGATATGTTTCTGTCATCGAATTTTGTTATTGTAATTTGAATTCTGTTTATGTTATTCTCGTTAGTTTTTGTGTTCTTTTATTATTGTTTGGTTTTCTTGTCCTTCTTATATGTTCTGTAAGCGCAATAATATTAAAAACGTGTTGTCGCAAAGAGAAAAATAGACGTTTATTTCAGTCCAATGAAACAAAACTCGAAAATTGATTTACAAAAAATTTTTGAATAATATACTCTACCAAAAATCCCTACTAAAACCTCCTGCATTGACTTTACTCTTTACGAAAATCTGTCTTTAGCCTGTTAAAATCTCTCACAACTCTAGAACCTATCTACATATTCACTCTCACATATTTAACTAGCCTAGTTGACTTTCGAAAAACACACACTTTAATTGCATCAATGCCTGTCAATGAAAGTTATTTCGCCTAAAATTAATGTGACACTACAACAACATTCTTGTTACATTACGTTGATAATGATGTTGTTGCTGCCTTCAAGGTGTGACATTTACTTGCTGTGTCTGCTTAAAATTGTTGTACAGATTGCCAATGGGATTCAAATGCATTGATAACGAAGTTAAATGAATTTTTGGTTTGATTATGTTAAACGTACATAAGGAAAAGATTTTATTTGATTTTATAAAAATTACCTTATTTTTTGTTTAAAGGCCTATTTACAGAGTTAACAGAATACAGGGAAAGGGTTTTCTGAACTTAAACCCTAGGCAATATACATATGTTTACAGAGATTTGAGTTATTTTAGGTAAGTAGGTAGGTGTAAGTGGCCGTTCCCCAAATGAATTAGATGGACGCACATAGGCCCCATGGGGCCCATTGTGATACCATAGTTCGCGTTCACCATCCCCTAGTCTTGGAACTACTTAGAGCTTACAATGAAGCGACTCAAACTGCCAACGTCAATGTTCGACAATTCACTCAGATCATCGATGTAGTAGGCACCAAGATGTCTCTTCCTTCTTTGACATAGTGCCCCGAGCATGTTCCCAGTAGATGAAGAACTGTCTCTTCCTCCTTCTCGTCCCTGCAGCTTCTACAGAAATCGTTCACGAGGTGTCCCAGACCAATGCGTCTCCCGTGGACACCCATAATGCAATGACCCATCACGTCGCTAACAACCGCACTGAGCACGCCTCTTTGGAGTTTTAGCACCCTTGCAGTGCGTCTTCTATCCAGCCGTGGCCAGTTCATGCGCGCCACCTTGCCTTTATCCGAAGCCGTCCACCTGCGGTTGACGGCGTCCGTGATCTCGGCATCAATCATGAGCTTAGAGGTCCCCAAAGAGACCCCAATACTTAAGAATTCGTCGGAGAGCCCGATGCTCGTGTCGTGTCTGGCTAATTCATCTACTCTGCAGTTTCCCGGGATATCACTGTGTCCCGGAACCCACATTATACTTCCTCGCCACCCTGTTTAGGTGTTTCCGACAGCTGTAGACCGGTCTGGAGTTCATTACATTGGAGCCCAGAGCCCTCATAGCCGCCTGGCTGATGTTTCCATTGGGGATATTCGAATCTCAAATAATCTTAACCGCAACCTGTATTGCCAGCACCTCTGCCTGGAAAACGCTGCAGTAATCCGGTAGCCTTATAGTTCGGCTATACCTATTGATTCCGAGAAAATTCCGCCACCAATGGTTCCTCCCGACTTGGATCCATCAGTGAAGATTCCTCCATACCTTGGAATTTCATCGATATCGCGGTATCATATAGTGTATATCCCCGACAGCCTCAAATTTCTCCAGGATTCTCGAGTGACCAGTGTCTGATCCAAGCCATTGTCCAGCCGCACAGAGACGCCTGCCAATCCCTGCCGCCACGCCTCTACAATATAGGTCAAGCGGTTTGAGTTATTTTAAAAAGCAAACATTTTTTTAAAATTCACAAAAAGGCCTATTTAATGTATCCTTACATACTGTGTTATAAATTTTTAAAGCATTTCAAGTTTTGCGTTTCAATAATTTTTATTTTTTTATTTCATTCATAAAATACCCTGAAGTCTACTGCTTTTTATTGAAACATTTAAATTTTTCTTGGAAAATAACAAGTGAAAAACGCTTTTTAAAGAAGTTCTGTTCACAACTTGATCAACATTGATTTATATCCCTATTGCCTAACGTTCTCTCTCTCTCCCTCTCTTTCCCGTTGTCATTTTTTGTGCCTAAAGAAATGTTTCTTTTATTTCTAATCCCATAACAGTACCTCAGTTCCATTTAAAATGTTAAAAAGAAATATTTTTTCCTTTTTCCAACTGTCAAATATTATTACAGCAGGTTATTTATACAAGGCTGGCAACAACTACAACAACAGCATCAGCAACAACAAACAAGATTAATTTGATTTTAAAAAATTGTTCCGTTTTTTTTTTCGAAGAAATAAAAAAAAGAACAACGTTATACATCTCTAGAGTAACATTTTTATGTTGATGTTGCTGTTGCTGTTGTTGTTAAGAAAACAAAACAAAACAAATCACGAATCGTTAATTCCTCAAGTATTTTTAAGGTTCCCTAAGAAAACATAACCCAAAAAGAAATGCACACTTTGAAATAAAAACAAAAACAAACAAAATAGGTCACTGTAATGCTAAGAAAAACACACATGTACTTATACAAAGCTTACTCGTATAAAGGAAGAGTGTTAGAGAGTGAGAGAGAGAGAAAGCAGCAATAACTGTTATGCTATGTTTGGCTTATTTTAAGTGGATGTATTTGTCTGTAAAGCTGTTAAAGTAGCAACAAATTATATGTTATGGTTTGTGTTGTTCTTGTTGTTGTTGTTATCTTCATATCAGCACACAACACAGCCAAACGAAATAGGTTTTATAATCTATAAACACATGAGAGACCAAATATTCCATATAAGTTGATATGTTTTCGTTTAAAGAGTGTTGCCAGTGTTGCAATGTTATTAGCAAATAAAAGGGGAGTGGGAAATCAACAAAGGATTGAAAGGAATTTTAGTTTAAATAAAAAACAAATTAAAATATTAAAAAAAAAATTAAAAAATGCTCTCGTTCAGTTTTGCTTTGAAAGAAATTATTATTTTAATTGAATTGCAAATTGTGTTCCATTTTTAAGACGTTTTACTGTATCTCATTGGGCAATCACACACGAGAACAATTATGCTGGCACAAAATGGCAGCTTGTAGGCAAGAGAGGTGAGAAGAGTGATTTTTTGCTGGCATAATTTTTCAACCAGCTTCTACCCCACACAAACCAATACATAAACAACACAAAACCAATACACATACATTTATAAAACAACAGGTTCAGACATTTTTTTTGTATAGAGCATATTTAGTTTTTAGTTGTGCGTAATACACACAAAGCAGAGTACATGTATACAATTTTATGAATGATGATGAAACAGATGAAATAGTCTCGTGTGTGACTGAAAGAACAAAAATTGTGCGGCTTGAAAAAATAGTCTCGTGTGTGATATCACATTGGGAAAATATTGAAAAATATTGAAAAATAACCCGAAACTTGGTTTTATATTTTCAATTGAGGAAATTTTTAAAACATAGTCGGGTAAATTTTGAAACTGTACATGGCAATATACACTTCAATATACGCCACCTTTATGGTTGTTTTTACCGTTAAGTTTTAAAAGCTGTAAAAGCATAACAAATACATTTAGCTGCCAGCAGTATTATCGGTTTATCCGAGACACAAGAGAGAAACAAAGAAAAAAAAATAGAAACGAAATAAAAGGATTTCTACACACATGGACCTAATCATTCAACAGCTGGTTTTACCTCTGCGACTGTTGCAAAAATGAACATAAAGTTCAATATGAAAGTAAATAGAGAGTGTTTCTTCTTTTATTAGCAGTTGAGTTTACCTCTCTCGTTTTCTAACGTTTTTAGCATAAAAAAACTCTCTTCTTTGATTGTATTTTGTTTTGTAAAGGAGTTGTAATGTTTTTTTGTTGTTGTAAAAAAGCTTTGACATAGAATACATAAATAACCTTCATCTTGAACTAATTTTTTCTTTCTGTTCCTTTTTTATGTCTATTTGCCTCTCTCTCTCTGTCTCTTTAGGGTAAATGTGCATTTTTCTACCTTTATAACTCTATATAGGGCATATGTTTGGGTTGTAAAATGTAAAAAACAAATAAAAAAAAAACGAGTAAAACTTTTTACATGCAACAGGAGGAAGTTTTTGTTGTTGTTTTTTCTATTTTATATGAGAGAGAGAGAGTTAAGTGTAAAGCTTTTGCGCGATGTTTTGTTGTTATTAAGCGGTTACTTTCAAAAACAAACTTTCTTTATGCATTAAGATATATGTAAACATACAGTAAGTAACAAAAGTACTGCAATACATTTGTTAACGGTAGCATCAATATGCTCAATTAAGCATCATAAATTGATCTTTCATATTAAAATTACAAGAATTCTGACTTGGATCTATATTTTGCTCATAAACTTCAAACTGAATTTTGAAGAAACAAAAAAGGTAGATCATTGAGAAAATTCCTGTACAGACTCTTTTTCTCTGTTGTTTGTTATACAGGGTTGTGTTAGAAATATTCCATCCTTTTCTAAGGAAAGTACCAGTACTCCTTTCTTCCAATATACTAAGGTGACCTTTGTAAATGCCGGTCAATGCAGACGATCTCTTGCAGTCATAACGAGTCTAAGTCTGTCTCATTTGTTCTGACGTATACTCTTATTTGTAGCGCTTAATTAGTTGGAGGATGCTAGTCATATGATAGATATTCTGCTGCGTGTGTTTGCTAGCCAATCTAGCTGGCTATTTCCAGACTATATTTGGGGATACCAATAATGAATCTTATACTATGTTCAAATATGCAATTTTATTGAGTCAATATTCGGTTTATTGAGTGCAATATTTTAAGTGTTCAGACATAATAATATACGCAGTTCAACTGCTTATTCAATATTCATTTGACACCTGGTTGTTTCAACACCATTGTATTTGTTTTGTTGTTTTCTTGTTTGTTGTTGTTGACATTTGAGTTGTTAAAATATCCACAGAAAGTGGTTGGATAATTGTAATAGGCTCACTAAACACACTTATGACAGTGCCGCATTTTAAGTTTTACTCAATATTATTGCGCAATAATTAATTGAAACTTTATATGAAATATTGAGCTCAATAATGGCGTTTATTGCGATTTACGCAATAAAGGTGCATATCTAATCACCGTATTAGTCAATTAACACTCCATTAAGTTGAAGTTATTTAGGATTGAAGGACAGTATTATTATCCCTGAACTTGATCCTCATACTCTCTTCAATTCCTTTGGTGTAGAAGCTAGATAATATATACTTTCGATCGATCCCATTTTAAGCGCAAAATGCTGGATAAGTTCTACTCGCTCTATATGTTACAATTTTGCTTATTGATATACCCATCGAGTGAGAAATGAGTTTCATTGCTGAAGAAATTTTTGTTCCAAAAGTTAGATTTAAGATCCGCTGGCCTAGTACCCAATTAGTATATTTACAACGTTTAGAATGGTCAGCTGGCTGCAGTTAATGCATAAGTTGGTTTTTATACGGATGGAGGTATATATTCAAGCGAAAAATACTCCATAATGAGCTGTAAGGAGCTGACAAATTCGGTTTGACAGACATAAATTCTCAAACAGAAGTGTATCCGCGATACTTTTGGTTTCTTCAAATTTCTTTATAATCTTGCCATTTCCTTGTACAGTGAGTCGATTATGGCGATCATAATCACTACGTAATGTCCCAAATGCGTTTGAAAGCGTTTTGCGGTTAGTAAACCATCATTGTGAATGCCTAACCTTTCTAACCTAAAAAAATGACAATATCCTTGCGATAGTTTTGAAATCGCTATCTAAAGACGAAATGTCAAGTTATCCACAGACAGTGTTAAACTTTAAAGTGTTACACAAATTTTGATACACAGTGTAATATTTCGATAATATTAAATTTCAAAATTGAAAGGAAGAGTAAAGCTTTTATTTTTGAAATACACAAAAAACATTGTCAATAAAAACATCGATACTTCTTTGGCAGAGTTGAAAGATAAGAAAAGCTTTTTCTTTCTCTCTCTCTCTCTTTTTCAAACTTTCTTTCACTCTCTCTGTGTGACTCTTCAATATTTTGTTTGTTTTTGTTGTTTAGGTATAAGTGTTACAAAGTAATGAATGGGAAAAGCAACAATATGTGTGTGTGTACAAAAACAACAAAGCAACAACAACAAGTATTTACGGGAATCTAACGCAAGGATAGTACGTACACACAACATTTACTTTTCAAACGGGAATTCAACAACTGGCAGCAGCAAGAAGAACAAGAAAATTTATAAAATATGTGAGTTGTACTAAAATAAGCTCAGTTAGCAGTTGGCAATCAGAGTAAATGGTTAAATGAACCAAAAAAACAAAGGAAAAATAGAAATAAAAAAGAAAAAAATGGATTTTTTTGTTGTTGAAAATAGCAACAAAAATATAACAAAAAAAGAAATATATGTATTAGAAAATTAAATGTAACGGTATTAAATAATATATAGAGACAATTATTTATTGTATATACAGGGGTTAAGAAAAAAGGGACCCAGACAAACGAAAGAATTGAAAGAAATAAAAAACAAAAACAATTAATTTGAAACGGTGTGTTGAAATTGTTATTGTAATAAAAGAAATATTGAAAAAAATTATTTTATAACTGTTATTTACGGTAAATGTAAATGGAAAAAATATTTTTAAATTAAAAGTTAAAAAAAGAAATAAAAAAGAAAGAATTTAATTAGTTGAAGTGTATAAAAGAGTGAAGGAAATTAATGTTGTTGTGGGTTTAAACCTTCAGAAAAGTTAATAAAAGTTTTATGCTTATAATAACAACAGTTACAACAACAAGTGATAAAACTGATTTGAATAAAGCAAGGGAATATAAAATCAAGCCATTCGAATTATAATAATAACAACAACATAATTTCTATGCATAAAAACGAAACGAGAACGGAAAAGGAAATGCGAAAATTGAACCAACCGTGATTTTTAAAAATAGAAAAAATATTCCAAGAAAATTTGATTTAAAAAAGGAAACCAATTCGAAACACATAAAAAAATAAATTTTGCTTTCTAAATTTAAAACAAAAATATTATAAAAAAAAATTAAAGTGTTTAAAGGAATAAAAAAAAAGAGAAATTATTGTGCAAGTTAGAAAAGTTTTGAAAATGTGTTTAAGATATTAAAAAAAAAGAATAAAAAAATTAATTTTGAAAAATGCATGTATAGAGTGAATACTAAAGTGTTTAAAAGTGTTTAATTAATAAAAGAAATTCAAAGAAATTAAAGAGTAGTTAACGTATCAGGTAAGTTCCTAAAATTTAATAGTTATTTTTAATAGTTTAATAATTTAATAGTTATTTTATATAATTTAATATGATTTTTTTTTCAATATTTCAAAAATTCAATTTTATAAAATTAAAAAAATTTAATACTTTTTTTTATTAAATAATAAAATATTTCTTCAAATATATCGATTTTAAGCAATTAAAATAAAATTTAAAAATAAGTTCTATGGAGGAGTTTAAATTCGAAGAGTATTCAATTGTTTTAATTTCATTTAATTTAATTTAACTGAATTTAATTTAAATTTAATTTAAATTTAATTGAATTTAATTTAATTTTTTTTAATTTGCTATTAAGCATTGTGGCCACCTTTAGAACTGCCAATAGCATCGTGTCTTATTGAACAGTCTCATGTTACGAGTATTATGGTACTTTGCTTTATTTCCGGTGAAGCTCAATGATTGCTTTATTTGTGGAAGTACTAGATCAAACAATATGGGCTAGAAGAGAAGTGTTTTAAATGTTCCACACACTCTTTTATAAACAATCTGAACAGATAAGTAAATTTCTTTACAAATGATGTCCTACTAAACCAATCAGCAGGCAAATTGAAACAGAAAGGGCAGTGTTCTGAAGATACTATCACATTAAAGCTATCCTACCGCCATGATATCCCCCTTGATAATTTAACAGAAAGTTAAGCTCTTGAACGTGCTACGCCCAAAAATCAAACTCTTCTTAACTTTCTTACGTTGCATAACTTTCGAACGATTAAAGATTTTCTATTAAACTATCGTTTCCAATACTTGTAATGAGCCAATATATACATACATATGTACATACATACATAATTGGCCATTACAACCCTTGAGTCAGGATTACGGCCTAGCTTCTCACACCACTCATGTTCTGTGCCTTAATTTTATACTTGAGCGGTGGGACCTACAGTTTAACGTCTACTCCAAATGACAGATTTTTTGAGAAACTTTTTCATGGCAGGTTTATTTACTCTCAGAATTTTTGCCAGAAACCTGCTGAGAGGAAGTCGCCGAAGAAATATTTTTTTGCTTCATATTTCGTTTAGATGTCTGGCCTGGGACTCGAACCCGGGCTGTACGTCTAATAAGCGAACACACTACCTACTAGACTACGGCGACTTTTTTTGCCAGAAATCTGCTGAGAGGAAGTCGTCGAAGAAATATTTTTTTTCATATTTCGTTTTGATGTCTGACCTGGGATACGAACCCGGGCTTTACGTCTAATAAGCGAACACACTACCTACTAGACTACGGCGACTTCTGCTTAAGTACTTCAAAATAATTTTTCAAATTCGGATTGAGCTTGACAATAATTGTCATGGATGCATTACATTTCTTATCTTCAAAACTTTTTGGCTTACTTGGGTTTTTGTTCACTAATGTACTTCAACAATGTTAAGCCTACCGTACGACACTTTCGATAGAAGAATAAAAATACTCAGATTTTACAAAAGTCATCTTTAATAAATTCTGGGCGACTAAGAATGCTTCTTCTTAGGTTTTCAAGAGGCGGACAAGGGCAAAGAAAATGTTGTGGGATCTACTCTTCTTCCTCATCATCACAGTTTCGACAAAAGTCTTTGTGAGGTATTCCCAGTCTCTCGACTTGGGTACCCAAAAATTCTGCATGTATCCGTAACTGCCCAGATTTCTCTCTGGTCTCTATGGAAGTGAATTTTTTTTTGCTTTGCAAATTAGTAAAGTTTGTGCGTGATCTTTTGCTGGCCCTTCTGTATGGGAATGACAATTCGCCGTATGAATTTCTTAGAAACATATTGTTACGTTTTTACCCCTTTAAAAACGTTTAAAATATGAGTTCGTAGATTGCAAAAAAAAGTAAAAATAAATTTGTGTATTGTGTAAATTCTATGTGTCACCTTTGGCAACATGATTTAAGCAACAACAATTTGCTTTAATTGGTTTTCTTCTCTACACTTTTCCGCGTACACACTAACAATTGTTCCTTGGAGCTTAGTAACAGAGATCTTTAAACCACAATTATTCTCTTCACACGCAACGCGTCTCCGCACAAGAATGAATGAATGCTTTCTGAATGCCTGTTTGTTTAATTTGTTTATCCCTTTTTTCATACTGATGTTGTTGCTATATTGTTGTTTATTCGTTGATCATGTAAACAAGTCCATTGTTTTGTTTTTGTAGCTTTTGTTTATAATTTTAATAACACCATTTTCATTTTCGTAACAATACTCGTATGTTGTAATAGGCCTCGCAAATACGTGGCTATGTTTTTACATTGAATGTACCCACATGAGGCTAACCGTTCAGTATATCACTACCTCACCTAGACACAGCCAATATTCTGCGACAGTTTTACACGTGGTGAAAACATCTTCAAGATATCGAATTTACTGTCAGAAAATATGCGTATTTCTCTTCTACTGGATAAACTCTAAGGCTATATTGGCACAGTGGCTGTCAGTAAAATTATTATTTTAGCCTGAATATTACTACAGTTATTGGGTAGTACAAGGGTCAACCTAAAATTCTATTTTTCCGAAAAGATTCCGCATCCAACTTTGTTGCGCAATCTGATCCATCAGGCAGTATTTGGATGACGTTCTCTGCCATTTGTAGGCAATTTTTGTCAAAGAATCTCCACGCTATTTTCATTATAAAACCAGGTTCCAATGCGGAAGAAATCGTGTAATTATTGGGGATATCCATATTGTTTTAAAAATGTCCAGTTATATTCATTAATTTTTATTGCTTAAACATGAAAATTCATTGAATAATTTTCCAAATATTGTGTGTCTTTGTGTGTGTTCATTTTTCTTTAATCTACCAACAGTTATAAAATATTATCACCTCACCATCCCGTGTGTGTGAATATATCTGGAAGGAATTTAAAAAATTTTTTTTTATTGTCCTTAAACCAGTTTTCAGTAGTTGATGCCATTGCCACCATCACTACTAGTTGCTTTCTTTTGCAACGACAAAACTACGGAATTGATATTGAAATTCGATGCACGATTTTATTTATATGAGAGAAGAGGACATTAAACTTGTTTTTATAATAGAACAACAACAACCACAACAACCACAACAACTATATCGACAATGACGACAACAAACGGTAAAATTTTATAGATTTCTCAAGAGAATAAAAAAAGAAAGAAAAAATTTGGAATTATTATTGCTCGTTAATGCAGTAAAAAATACACACACACACGCATATAGGTGACGGATGACAGTGGGCCGTATTGAAAGAAACAAGAAATTTTTAAGTCAATTAAACTTTAAAACATGGTTTGTTCCATTCTTCAAGTTCTGATGATAGAAATTTTTATCTGACTAGTTTCTCTGTTAAGGTGTTCCACAAATGCTAGTTGGGATTAAGGGGTAGTTACCAGAGATCAGCAATGAGTATTCAAAAAGATGAGTAGATTCGAATCATACTCCTAATATCTGATGCTTATACGCATTGATACTTATTTTCATTTCATACTCATAGTACTCATATTCAAAGTTTGAAGTACTCATCGCACTCATACTTAACAATACGCATGATGTTGTTGATTTCGACTCTCCGTGACTCAACATTTACAAGAATAACAAAATAAGTATGATTTGCGTACAAACACTATAATACTCACTAGAAGGTTGTATGCTTACTTTGCTTGCTGTCTTTGTCTTTTTCTTTCTTCTTTTTTGAAAGTGCAACAACAACTAAGACTGTAAATTTTGATGAATGATTCGAATCACTCGAATCATTTATGAGTAAGTATTATAAGTATTTTTCTAAATTTATGAATCTGAATGAGTAGGCTTATGAATCAAACATATTTGGAATGGTATGAGTTTGACGTCAACGTTGTACTCATACTCATTGCAACTTGTACTTAAATTAATGTTGTATTGAGTACGAATGAATCAGATTAAATTTCAATATTATTGACTCACTTTTGTACAAAATTTCATGAGTACTTATGAGCAGCGAAAAAGCGATTCATTGCTGATTTCTGGTAGGGACAACAATGGATGATTTAAAGTCTTGGACGTTCGGTATAGCAAACATTCTTGAACAATTAATGATGTATGCTTTGAGTCATTACATATATACATAATTGGTTATTACAACCCTTAAGTCAGGATTACGACCGAGCTTCTCACACCACTTATGTTGTGTGTGTTAATTTTATACATGAGTTGGGGATCTGCAGTTTAAACTCGACTTCGAACGACAGATTTTTGAAGAAACTTTTCATGGAAATTTTACTTATTCTTAGAGAGTTTTCTCCAGAAATCTGCCGGGAGGAAGTCGTCGAAGAAATATTTTTCATATTTCCGTTTTGATATCTGACCTGGGGTTTAAACTGTGGCCTCACGTCTAATAAGCCAACGCACTACCTACTAGGCTACGTTGACTTTCAGTCATTGCCATGTTGGAAACCAAACTGCAGATGTCATAATGAGGTTCCGGGCCACAACCTCTACAGGCGTCATTAATCTGCAACTCATTTGTTATAAAGAGCTTAGGTTTTTCACATACATACATACATAATTGGCCATTACAACCCTTCAGTCAGGATTACGGCCTAGCTTCTCACAGTTTTTCAATGCCATATATTGGTTACCGCAGTCCAGTACATTTATTGCCTTTCTAGACGCGAGATTGGCAGTTAAGCCTCAGCTCAACGGAAATATAATACCTACCGTTTATTCACAATTAAAGCTGTATTACATGCGATTCGTAAACATTAATTTACGAACAAAAATGTTCATACAAATGGGATCCCTGTTTACTTTTTATAATAATGATCACAATACTTTCTTTTAAATATTTCCGTAACGTTGTTAGGTCGCTCCCACAGTGCATTAACATCGATAACACATTGTACATACGACATATTGGCAGCTATAAAAACATATTTTTAACAGTTATTTTTGCAATGAACGACACAACTGTTGCACAAAAACCAACAATACCAATAATAAAATGATTAAAAAAACAAAAACAAAACAGCATAAACAAACAAACAAAAATAAGAGCACAGGAGACAGAGAAAGGGAGAGAAAGCAGGGCAACGAAATTTTTGTTACAAATGATACCACACCAGTTGATAACAGGAACTGAGAGAAAAAAGAAAGCGAAAAGAAAAAAGAAAATATGCTAGTGATACTTAAACAACAGCAAGAGTAATAATAATATTGAAAACAACAACAATAACAAGAATACCAGTAAAAAAACACACACACGCTTATAGTAGAGTAAGAGAATTAAATAAAATTGAGCAGGAGAGCAATGAAGAAAGAACAAAAACAAAAACAAAAAAATCTCATTGCCATTTATTTAACGACTTTGTTTTTAAACGGAAAGCACAAAAAAGAAGAGAAAGATAAACCAACAACAATAAAACTGTATCAATTAAATCGAATACAAACAAAAACAAGCACCATATCTGTACAAACATTTGAAAGCAATGCCACAACTCTTAAAGGGTTATCTATTTGTGGGTTTCAAAATGAAATAAAAGAGCGAAGACAATGGGTCAGTTTGGCATCTGGGTATTGAACTGCATTAATGACATGTATGTACATGTCCTTAAACCTAACCTAGCCTACGAAATACAATGTCTATTGACCTCTTTTGCATTGATTATAACCGTCGAGCGTGTTGGGTTAGCTGTCGACTATTTTTGTGTACATTTTAGACGGTACCTCAGCGATTTCTTGCCGTATGTTGGTTTTCCAAGATCCAATGTTAGGAGGTTATCAGGGCAGATACAATTTTTGACGTAGCACACCCTCCAAAAATAAGTCTAACGACATCAGGTCGAATGAAATTTTGGGGTACAATTGACGTGATAAAGCATTAATTACTCTCTCCAGAAACTTCTGATGCATTAGGCACTAAAGTGGTCATGTTGTGTGTCGTTAAACCTAAAAACTGTCGCTTATCATACGGCTTTAGTGTTCTGAATTGGTAAGAACGCATCTATTATTCGCCCAAAAAGGTGGCACATTTGAGTCACCATTTTTGTAGTCATTTTAACTGTTCCATATTCGTAAAAGGTCAAACCTTTCCCTAAATAAATGCCATTTGAAACGGAATATCTTTAACATCTAACAGTATTGCCATGCAATACAAATACAAAATGAAAAGAAAAAACAACAACAAAATATAGGTTTCTTATATTGAAACACTAACATTGGCTTTTCTACACTTAAAGTTCAATTTTAATTATACATTCACACATAGAGAAACAAGATATGTATACTCGCAATACAACAAGAAGAAGGAAGAAAGAAAGAAAAAGAAGGAAAAATTAAAAGCAACTGGTTGCAATGTTATGTATGAGCACACTGCATGCATTCATGCTTGTTGTATGGGGTTCTATTAAGACACAATAAAAAAAGTTTTAAATTGTAAAATTAAATTGTCCATATGAATGTGTGTTGTGTGTGAGTGAGTTCTAATTGGGTGTTCCATTATTTACATGTTTTTTTTTTCTTTTATAAAAACAACACAACAGTAATTGCTCAATACAAAGGAAAGAAAAAAAACAAGAAAAAATATATGTATGTATGCTTAAAGGATATGAGATATGGATATGGATATGAGAGAGAGAGAGAGAGATAGAGAGTTTCAGAGAGATAGGCAGAATTTCAAAAGCCTTTTAAATGAGCAGATTTTGTTTGAATTAATGTTTCCTATCGTGCGTATACTTAATATTTAATTCAACAATAAGTATACCCTGCACCTCAGCAGAAAATATAAGACTTTTTTAATTAAAATTGTGATTAAAGTAAAAGACGCTTATGTAGGCTTATGAAAAAAGAAAATTACTTACAAATAGAATCCAATTTAAATACAATACGTTTTATACTCTAAAAGGAACAAGGATTGATAATTTGTTTCGGATTCATTAATCAAGTTTATCCGGCAAAGCAGAATTAAGACATTCCCGAAGGGTGCAGCGTATATACGTCATTCGCCTGGTGCAACCGTAGCTGCCAAACCACATTGCAACAATGCTCCAATGATTCAATGTAGTTGCTTACGCTACCGTCATTAACGAGCAACTACGGCCTCTCCTGTACACGGTCGAGGAACCTCAAAATAGACGTTTAAGAAGCGACTCAAACATGAGAGTTGTATTTCATTGTCGGTCGGTTATAAATGGTGTAATTAGTAAGAAGATCAGATGAAGTGAAGTATTTCTTGAGTCGCCTTAAAAAGCTAAGGAACTGAAAAATGTGTCTTTTCCAGCCAACATTACACTGAATTTTCATGTTCAGAACGACAGAACGACTTCTGACTTCCTAATATTTACACCACCCATAGATATAGATGATGCAATATTATTGCTGCGCTCATGTGTCAATAAACAGAGCTGAGATAGTTTGTTTAAACCTTAAACAATTTTTTCGTGAAAATGATATAAAATTTCTCCATTTTTAGAAGAAAAAAAATTAATAAATGAAATTGAGAGACGCAAGCTTTTAATTTCCAACAAATTTTTTGTTGTTGTTGTTTCTGACGATTTTTTTACGATTTCAATAAACGTCTTTGACGATTTTGACGATTTTTTCTCAAATATTTGACGATTTGATACTTCTTTTATGTATCTGGCAGCTATGGGTGCAAGTCATGCCAATAGTGGCCCGCCTAAGGCTAGGGAAGCTAGGTTGGTAGTTTCTTAAAGATTGAATTTTAATTCTGGAACTGACATAAGTGATTGCTGTCTATTGCTCCCTATGTGGTTAGTTTTGTTGGTGAACAATTAAGTTTATTTCAAATTTAAGTTAATTGGTTGCCCTAGTTTTATTTTTTTTTTTTTGACTAAGACGGAGCAAATTTTATTTGAAAGAAATCATTCTTATCAACGACTTCAATGCACACATACAGTGCTGTAGTCAGAATTACGGCTTGGCTTTTGAAACGCTCATTACAAAAATGTAGGCAGGATTAACCTCGTAACCGAACGACAGATTGGAGATTTGTTCATGGTAATTAGTTAACTATCATAGCTGGTGGCCTTGAGGTGGATTGCCGAATATTGGCTACATTTCATCCATCGACTGTCACCATTATACCAGAGTCTAAGCCACATATTACTGCCACGAAGTATACAAAATTGTGACTTAAAACAAATGCCTTAATTACACTCTGCTTGCTTTCGTCAACGAGTACTAAAGGAAATACAGTTGTATGGGGTGTTATTGCCTAATATGAAATGAGACTTAATTGGGATTTTAATTTCTTTTAAGCTTTGCTTTATAAACGTTTAATTCCATGTAACCACAGCATTAATTAGACTACAACCTTGTAAAAAAAGTACTACTTTTCGTTTTTACATGGCTGTTAGTGGGTTAAAACAAAAATAAATTTAAATTTAAAAATAAAGTTATGCCACACATACTCCCCCGAAGGCAATATGTATAATAATTGTGGTTTTAAAATACATTCACTAACCCTTTTTTGGCTCACCATCAGCAACCAATTCATTCCCCATCCAAAAGGCAATAGAAATGATTATAACGAAGCATTGCATTTTAAATTTATTTATTTAGGTCTGGTGGACTTTGCATTGCCTTTACAAGAGAGAAATTAAAACAAAAGTTCTCCTGTGCTGTATTAATTAAATGGCGCTCTTTTGCGCTTTTGTTGATTTTATTTCAAAACATTAAAAATATTTTCAATTCATTTTTAAATTAAATTCTTTCTTCGCCCTTCCATTTACATTTTTAATAATATTTACGTTTACTTGGGTTATTATTATTGAATAATGAAAACGAAGGTAGGAGTCAAGTGCAATGCAATGCAAAGTATAATAAAGGGTTATCCGTAGCCATAGTGCAAGGCTATAAGCTGTTGAATATCTGTCATCTAAAGGGTCGGTAATAAAGTGAAATCATTGCCATTTATGAATGTGAATCGTTTAACAACCGAAAAAGGAGTAAAAAGTTGCCGTAGTTTAATAAATAGTGTGTTGGATTATTACTTGTGAGGCCTCTGCTCAAATCCAGGTCAGACATTTTCAACAAAACGAAACAATGGAAAAAATATTTCTTCGGCGACTTCCTCTCAGTTGATTTGTGGCAAAAATTCTGAGACTAAATAAAAAATTGGTATGAAAAGTTTCTCAAAAATCTGTCGTTCGGAGACGATTTTAAACTGTAGGTCCCGCCACGCATGTATAAAAATTACCACACACAATATAATTGGTGTGAGAAACTAGGTCGCAATCTTGACTGAAGGGTTGTTTTGACCAGTTATGTATGTATGCATGAGTAGAAATAGTTAAAACTTACTACAGAAGAGCGGACTATAGAAGAGGGGGCTACAGAAGAGGGGACTACAGAAGAGTGGATAATACGGCCACTTTTCGATTATTGAGGGACTGATTATGGTCGTAATAATCGATATATTGTGCACCTAATGAGCAAATTATAAAGACATTTAAAAAGATTGCAAGAATTATAGATGTTTTTAGGCCTGTGCATCACCCTAACGTTCGCCCTGTCGAAAATATGGCATCTGTTAGGGAAGGTCTGGCGGATAGAGCGTATTGGTTCATACCACAGCGTTCTCAGCAATTCAGCCTAGTTTCGGCTCATTGTGGCATATTTTGTATTTGGATAACATATACTTTGTTTTGCCCTCATTTACTGTCATACCCATCTTGGTAGACTCGCGTTCAACAGCACTAAAGGCAGCAGTAGCATCTCGCTCGGTACGCCCTATGATGTCAATGTCGTCAGCGTACGCAAGCAGCTGGACACTTTTTCGAAAAATAGTGCCATTACGATGCACTCTCGCCTTTCGCAGAACACTCTCCATTACGAAGTTGCAGAGGTCGAATGATAAGGGGTCGCCTTGTCTGAAACTTCGCACGATATCAAAAGGTTCGGAGAGGTCCATTCCTATCTTGAATTGGGGGAATTGCTCAACGTCGTTCTGCATAGCCTTATCAGCTTCGCAGGTATACCGAGTTCAGACATTGTGGCAAAAACACGATCCCTTATGGGGCTATCAAAGGCTGCCTTATAGTCGACAAAAAGATGGTGTGTGTCGACTTATTGTTCGTGGGTCTTTTCCAGGATTTGGCGTAGTGTGAAGATCTGGTCGATGGTGGACTTGCCAGGTCTGAAGCCGCACTGATAAGGTCCAATCAGTGTTTTGACGAGTGGCTTCAGTCGTTCACACAATACGTCTGTAAGAACCTAAGTCTAAGTACGCAACTATTAAATCCGGCTCATCACGCCGTAGAGATGCCAATTGGGTGCTGGAAAAATAGGTTTTCAATGCTGATTTTTCGCACAAAATCTTTAGGGAATGAAGCTTATTCTTCACTGCCAAATTTGGTACACCAATAAGCAAATTTTTTCGCTTATGCAGCTCGGAAGAGAATATGGAAAAGTAATAGCATTCTAGAAGAAGCGATATCACTAATTCAAAGCGCTATGGCCGCATGATAACCGAAATGTTTTTGGGCTGCCGTAGAATATTATAAATTGGATGGTATGTGGGTTCAACAAGACGTTGCCATGGGGTATAAATCCGATCCGATTGTAGCTTTATTTTATGAGAATTTTCCGTAGACAGTTGTTTCACGATTTAGAATATTGATTTGGTCTCAAAGATCATAGGATTTGATGGCTTTTTAACTTCTTTGGGAGAAGTCTATTTGCCTATGTCTAGGCAAATAATCCTATAACGTTGGACTATTTGAAAATCCATCTTCTTGGCATCTAACACCAATGCCATCGAATGAAGCCTGCCAATTACAATTACTGCTACATTATAGTAGAAGTCCGAGCTTTCAATGGAGTTATGAGCGGGCACATTTAGGCTTCGCACAGGGCCCATTGTGATAACTGCTACATGATATCCTATTTCATATTTTTTTCTTCCTGACATTTTAATTACAGGCCGCTGAAGTTATGATAGCAGAAGTGGCTGTGATCTCAAAGCAGTCATGAGCGGGCACACTTAGGCCACATACAGGACCCACTGTGATAGCTGCTACATGATATCCTATTCCATATTGTTTCCCTGACATTTCAATTATAGCCCTCTAAAGTTATTCATTTCAACTTTAACTTCAGCTGAAGCTGAATTCAGTTTTAATTTCAATTAAATTTTTTCATTTTGTCTTTCCAGGAATTTTTATTTATTTTTTCTTAAAAATTATTTCCCTGCATACTGTTGAGTAATGTTAATGCAGTTTTCATTCGTTATGCTTTATTAAAGCCGCTGTTATATTTCTTATTTGCTTCTGTTTTTATGTAAAATAAAGACATTTGAATTAAATTTTAAATCATAAAGAACGGGACGTATATGGAAAATGCGGAAAACATAATTAATTTTCTGTTCTTTCTGTTAAAATGCAAAGTAACAGTTACGATTGGAAGGTTGTTAGAGAAATTTCTGTTAATCAAAAATGTTTTTTACATGGAAAGGCAATTATAATACGTCGTGGACAAAAATGCAGCTAGGAATTGAATCCATTGGAAGGTTTAAGGACAAGTTAATTTTCCATTATAAAAAGAAACTATAGTTAGGCATACAAACTCTCCTACCTCATAGCAAATATTACACACAGGCCGACTGTGTGTGTGTGTGTGTAAAATAATTCAATTTGAATATGTGTTAAGAATCATAAATTTAATGAAGTATTTGAAATGTGAAAACAATTTCACAAAACAAAATCGTAAAAAGGAAATGAAAGAAAGAAATAAAAATAAATGTTAAACGCGGTAAACATTTCAAATGAAATTGTTGTTGTTGTTTTTTTCTCACCCTGATCCCCCCCCCCAAACACAAAATAAGCACGCATTATTAACTATAAACCCGCAAGCCGAGGTAAAACATGTGCTTTCTACATGCCTATGCCCAATGCCAATGCCAATGCTACAGCTGCTGCTACTGCTGCTGTTGCTGATTTTTTGTTATTCATCATACGCACCATTACACTTTTAGAATACGAAATGGGTTTTCCGAAAAGTGGTACACTCACACACACGGGGTACACACACTCCCTGGCACATACACAATTCACTACATTAGACATAATAATGGGTTCTATGGCTTTCTACTTCTACTCCTAAAAACCGTTTCTTACCCTCCACATTATATTAAACAGTTGGTTTTGAAAAATATTAAATTTGAAATATTTTTTGGTTTTTCTTTGTAATATTTTTACCAAGAAAATTAGAACCTGGTTAAATGATGTGTGGGTTAGACGCCAGAAGCGAAACGAAATAAAGACATAAAATTTCACAAGAACATCGATTATAAAAGTACAGGTGTTGTGTGCACTTTGCAGCTTTTCTGTATTCCATAATGTTCGTATTCAGTAGACCGTATCGCTTTTTAAGGCTCATATTCACATATGTACATATGTATGTATTAGGCGGCATTATAATTTCGTTACCTTTGTTTTTTTTGCTCCCATTGGTCTTTATAATTATTGTACGGGAGAAAGTGTTTTTTATTCGGTAATTGTGGGCAATTGTAAGCAAAAGTTGGTATTAGGGTGGCTCCAATTTTAAGCTTTTTTGAAGGCTTATACAGTGAGCGTCAAAAGAAACTGTACAATTAAAAAAAATATATATTCATAAATTACCGTTATATTTATTGTACAATTGAAAAAAAAATATGACAAAAAATTTCGAAATATTGTAAACATTTTTCGGGCACACTCCTTAAGTGGTAAAAGTTGAGTTTGGTGATTATTAGAATTTCATCTTTAGTGTACAGTTTCTTTTAAAGCTCACTGTATATGACAGAAGATTACATTGTGTAGTAAATTTGCTAGAAATGAAAATGTCAGTTTGACAACAAGATACAGTGGAATTAAATTTTATTTTGTAGCACGGTTTAAAACCACTCTATTCATCGAGGGCGTTAGGAAAAATGAAAAAGGACTTAAAATATTGTAAAATAACGAAATATTCAAGAGAAATTCTCTTCTACTACCATTTGTTACAATTTTTTTTTGTTTTCAACAAAAATAACTAAATGGCAACCCCTTTTGAACCTGTGCAAACACTTTGAAATTCAATTTTGTTGACAAGTGAAAGCATAAACAAATGCAAACACAACAAATGAAAAAAAATAAAACAAAATAACAACAACAATAAAAAAACAAGAACAAACAGAAATGATCATAAAACAAAAAAATTAATAACAACACAAATTACCAGAGACAGAAAGAGAGAGACAAAGAACAAGAACGAATATTTGTGTAATGGAATGAATGTGAATTTCTTTATTTATTTCAATTTTAGTTTAATTTTACTCTGTACACTCTGCGTCCTGTTACTATTTGCTTACTCTCTCTCACTCTATCTTTCACATACATTGTTGCTGTTTCTGTGTTATTAAAATGCTTGCTTAACGTAGAAAGTACATACCCACACACATATACAAGTATACAAATAAATTGAGTTATTCATGTTATTTTTTTTTTTCTTTGAAAGTTTTCCTCATATTTTCACACATACTTATGCGTACGTATAAACGTGTATGTAAATATCTCTACACTGATAATGATAAAATGTAAACACTCGATAGTGTTTTCTTTTATCATCCACACTGAGGGGCATAAATATTTAAAGCAGTGATGTCAATGTGGATTTTTATTTCGATGAAATTTTAAATGCTTTTAATTGCCGAGATACCGTTTTTTAACCATAAATAAAGAAAAAAAACTTAAAATTGCTGAAATTTATTAATTTAAAAATGGTTTTATAAGCCCATTAATTATTTCTTTAATTTTCTTGAATATTTGTGCAGTATAGAATTACTTATTGTATCCTTAAAATACAAGAATTGTTTTATCAAACTTAATCTAGGTTCTATACCATTCCGTTAGACTTTCCTAATAAGTAAGATCATTCAGATTTATTGTTGAGAATGAATAGGGTTTGAATCCGAGTGAAATGATGATATATTCCTTTGGCCCGTTTTCCCTATATTTTTAGATGTCCACTGTTTCAACAGCTGGCAACACTGGTCTTATTATAAAAACTGTGCAGGTTTGAGTGGGAGTGGGAGAAAAGGCATCTGTATTCAATTACATAAACAATTTGCATGAGAGTGTACTCGAAATGTCATTCTTATTCCTTAAATATACAAACAAATATGAGTGTTATTACAATCCAGATGTGTTAATATATACATACCTACAGATATAGGGTGTTGCCTTTTAAAGTGAACTTTTATGAGTAGAAAAATTAATCTGACATTTTTTGAACTGTTATATCTCTTTCAACCTTCCAGTGAGAATTACGGCCTGTGCTAATTTTATTCATGAGCGGCGGGATCTATTATTCAAAGTCGACTCCAAACGACAAATTTTTGAGAAAATTTTCATGGCAATTTTATTTATTCCCAAAGTTTTTGTCAGTAGACTGCTGAGAGGATTTAGGTTTAGGTCGGAGTATTAGCTCTGATATCACAAAGCTCACTTGAGCACGCATAGCGGCCCGTTGTGACGCCACGGGTGAAACGCAGTCCCTGTACTGATCAATTTCCACCAAAATCAGGGAAGAGGAAGAAGTTGGTCAGCGCAAGGGCTGCACATCAAAAGCGCGACTACCCTACACTGGAAAACCAGCCAGAAAGTTTGACGAACGAAGCTATATCCTTGATATCAATAGATGATAGCTCCGTCAAGCTGACAATAATGGGGGGGGGGGGGGTGCCAAATAACCTATGTCTACACCTAGCAACAGAGGGGCACTGACAAAGAAAGTGGATAACAGTCTACTCTTCCTCAGCAGATCTGCATCCACGGCAGAAGTCGTTAAATGGGAGCCTCATTCTTTCCGCGTGTCTTCCCATAACGCAATGACCCTTAAGCATGGTCACTGTGGTTGAGATGACGTCACGACCTGAGAGGAAGTTGGCGTAGAAATATTTTTTCACATTCCATGCTTTGGATTTCAACCATGGGCTCGCATCTTATAAGCCAAAAAAACACTGCCTGCTACCCTACACAGACTTTAACTACACCTATCCAATACAATTTATGTAGTACATTTGTAGAGTAATCACTTGGTGCCAAGTACGGCTGTAAAGTACATGCCTAAGAACGTTTCAACCAAGTTTCAATTTCGGTATTGGTTTTTGTGGAATCAAATTTCTTTCTTACTGGCTAAATCGAGCCTGTAGGGCGTGATGGTTGCTCAATTGTAGACAAAATGGTTCTGAATATCTGTCAATGCCACAAAAACGTACTCGGATATATGTATGTATTTCTAATTATAAATCTGACTAGTGCAGACTAAAGTTAGACTGAGTTGTAAGTGATCCGTTTTTATCACCAGTTTCTATATGCTATAAAAACAGATCGATTTTGTGTAGTTCAGTTTTTGTTTCAACACGTAGTGAATCCACCGTCAACAGTCATTTTTCTGGACTGTGTTGTTGTAAAGTATTAAAAAAATCTGTCTTTCGGAGTCGACTTTAAACTGTAGGTCCCAGTCATTTTTCTATCCTGTGTTGACCTCCTAGTCGCCGTAGTCTAGTAGGTAGTGTGTTCGCTTATTAGACGTAAAGCACGGGTTCGAGCCCCAGGCCAGACATCAAAATGAAACATGAAAAAAAAAATTTATTTCTTCGGCGACTTCCTCTCAGTAGATTTCTGGCAAAAACTCTGTGAGAGTAAATAAACCTGCCATGAAAAAGTTTCTCAAAATCTGTCGTTCGGAGTCGACGTTAAACTGTAGGTCTCGCCACCCAAGTATAAAATTAACACACACAATATGAGTGGTGTGAGAAACTAGGGCGTAATCCTGACTGAAGGGTTGTATTAGCCAATTATGTATGTATGTTGACCTCCTTGGCTATCTGAGTTCCATATATACATCTAATTTTCATTATTTTCCGTGTCTTTTCTCAAAAATTCATTTCTAGAGCGTTGTGTTATAATTTACCAAGGGAACGGAATTAATCATAATTTGGCATGATTTGCTACGGTCTCTATGAGGTCCATAGATATTAAAAAAAATTTTGCTCTTACAATTACTCCTTCCTATATCATGAGATCACTATTAATAAACCTATTTACTTTTACCCTTTATCTTCACTATGTACAGTCAACCCTCCTACCGCGTTATATGGAAACCGCGCTATAAGAAACTTGAATTTCATCGTACAAACCAGGTTAATTCGTAGCGCGTTCTATGGAAACCGTCTACCGCGTTGTATGGAAACCGCGCTATAAGAAACTCAGAGTTGGTACAAATCCCATCATTCGTACCGCGTTATATGGAGACCAAGAAATACAAAAGGCAAGAGAAATTATAAATTATTTTTATTGAATTCAAGAGTTCATATAAGGATTGATAAAAAAATGAAATAAAAACTAAACTAAAAGACTGCAAGGAACTTATGGGATGTTATTGAACGGAAACCGCGTAGTAAGAGTACCGCGTTATAGGAGGGCTCCGCGTTATATGGAAACCGCGTCTTGAAAGTACCTCGTTATAGGAGGGCTGTCGCAATTTCAGCCCCGCGTTATATGGAAACCGCGTTCTGAGAGTACCGCGTTATAGGAGGGTTTACTGTATTCTCAAATACAGTGTAACCCTGTATCACCGGAGTATCTTAAGTCACACACACTGACTGCCATTTATGAAAACAAATGTTACGTTTTGTTTTACTACGATATTGTTGTAATAACATTGTTGTTGTTTTGTTGTTTATTTTTGTATTTGGTTTTTTATTAATGTTAACATTGTTGTTTTTATTGTTGTAGCCATATATCATCTGAATTGTTTTTGTGTATATATATGTGTGTGTGTGGGTGAATTTTTAAGCTGATATGAGTGGAGCACTTAAAACCTTGACATGGCATGAAATGCTTCAAAAAAAGAGAGAAAAACAGAACAAAATGGCAATTCATTCCATTACGGCTTTATTGTCGGCATTTATTTTTATTTTTTGTTTTTTTTGTTTTTTTTTTGTTCTTGTTGGTCTCATATATTTTATTTCCGTTTTTCCCTTTTAGGTTTTCTGTTTGTGTTGCTATTGTTGTTGTTGTTGTTGTTTTCAATTATAAAACAAGAAATAATAAAAAAATTTCTCTTCTTTTAATTTGTCTGCCATTATTGTTGTTGTTGGCATGTTGTTTTTGTTACAATATTTGTCAAATAAACAATCATATACCATGAGTACACACTCTTAACTCTCTCTCTCTCTCTCTCTCTCTCTCACTCACTTACTGTCACTCTTTCTTTTGCTCTGGCAAATATTTACAGAAACAAAGAAGGAAATGATCAAAAAGCAGGCAAGGAAGAAAAAAGAGTTTTTTTTTGCCGGCACGAGTGATTGATTGAAGATTGAAAGAAAAAGTGACACAAATTATACAGGAATTATAATTTATAATGTTTGATTTCAAATGTGTTTTCTTTTAATTAAAAAAAAAAAAAAGATTGTGTTCCGTTATATCCTTGTAGAGTACTCTAGAGAGATTAGGGGGGGGGGGGGTTCTCTTCCTACATTATTGTACATAAATTATGACCAGAATTGTTGAATTAATCCGAAATGAAATTGGATGGAATGACAGATGGTGTCATTATTGTTTATATTTCATAAAGTTCATGATCTTTTTTTTGTTTGCTTTACTTTCAGTTTCATTAATCAATTTTTTTAGCTAAGCAGGTGATTTTGTAGCAGTTGGTGGAATGACAAATTTTCCATTTGTAACGTTGCCCAGAAATAATGTTCCATGTGATGTTTTATTGGGTTTATTGGTACCGAATTTTTATGATTAAGTTCAATTCTATCCGTCCTATAGTGTTTGTTGTTGCTGTTAGCATTCCCGAATGAATTTTTTGCAGGGTATTGAAGCCGCTTAGCCTTTAATTTAGGAAATCCATGATAGAAACCTTTTGTAGCTTTTCCGTGTGTGCAGTTCGATGTTGACAAGGAATTTTTTGACCATGTCTCCACCATTACCAGCAAAACTGATGGCAGTGTGAGCATCGAGGAGCAGGAGTACTTTCGCCAAGTAAGTCGCCGTAGGCTAGTAGGTAATGTATTGACTTATTAGATGTCGGACCAGCGAAACTGATGGCGATCTGAGGGTCAAACGAATAAGTACTTTTGCCAATAGGAAGTCGCCGTAGTCTAGTAGTGTGTTAGCTTATTAGATGCCAGCCCCAGCTCAGACATTTCAAACAAAACGGAATACAGAAAAATATCTCTTTCACAACTTCGTCTCAACAGTCTTCTAGATATTCTGGACATTCCCAGAAGAGTTTCAACAGCTTCTGCAGTGAAGGTTAAAAGAGATCGATGGCCCAAGCAAAACTGTTCAAAGTAACTGCGGAGTACTACTAGAGTCGAGCCCGTGGTTCAAATCCCAGCTCAGATATCAAAAAGAAATACGAACAAATATTCCATTCGGCGATTTCCTCTCAGTAGTTTTCTTCGGTCCAGTGCGAGTTGGCGAGGATTTTCGCATCCGATCCAACAGAGAGCTGCATGAGCTCCTCAACGACATGATCACTGTGCAGCGTATTAATATCCAACAGCTGCGCTGGCTCGGCTGTGTTGTTTGAATGGAGGAGCATGGTGCGAGTTGGCGAGGATTTTCGCATCCGATCCAACAGAGAGCTGTATGAGCTCCTCAATGACATGATTATTGTGCAGCGTATTAATATCCAGCAGCTGCGCTGGCTCGGCTGTGTTGTTTGAATGGAGGAGCATGGTGTGGCCAGGCGGGATTTTGATGCGGAGATTTGCGGAAGTCGGCGAAGAGGACGACCTTGTTTCTTTTGGAAGGACCAGATCGATCAAGTCCTCTCATCAATTGGTGTGATCAACTGGCGTGGGCGCACAAGAAGCAGAGGCGCCTGGAAGGATGTGTTAAGGCAGGCCGAAATCGGGTTGTTAATGGCCAGTTAAGAAGAATAAGTTTTCTGGCAAAATCTCTGAGAGTAAAATAAAACTGCCATGAAAAGTTTCTCAAAAATTTGAGACCTTAAACTAAAGGCCCCGCTTCTTATGGATAAAAATTAACACACGCAACAGAGGTCATATGCGAAGCTGGGTTGTAAACCTGACTAAAGCGTTGTAATGACTAATTAAGTAAGTAATTAACAGGTGCTAACAGGTAGTCTCCATAGGCAACTGAGTAGCAGAGAACTCTCTCAAGATGGTCATTCTCCTCTTAGTTCTCTACGTCATGGAAGCAAAGATGCTGTTACTCACTTTCGATGTGGCCTTAATAGTATTCAAACGAAAAATTCTACACAAGATCTCTAATCCAGTACAAGTTGGCAATGATTTCCTTATTAGAACCAACAATAGACTGTATAAATGCCTTCTTGTCACTTCGGATTTTAATTTAACGATTCAATAAAAACAAAATTACGTGTAAATCTCGAAATACGGTTTACAATAGTCGTCTCTTGGAAAATTAATTTCTTATTTAATACGTCATATCCCCTTAGAGACTTTAGTTCATAGTATACACTGTCAAGCTCATCTATTTCTGTGCTTATAATTTATCTGTGTCTGCAGACTTGTTTGCTTCTAAAGAAATTCATTTGAAAATATTTTTTCTTCAACGAAATTTTGTATCTTTTATTTTGCAGGAACTGCTACTACCACTGGAAGGAGGATTAAGACAAACGTCAAGAGATTACACATTAAAAAAAGGTATGTATTGTAGGTAGACAATATAAATTCATATTTATAAACTTATTATATATGTATGTACATACATATCTATACACATGTATAGACATTATTAAGTATGTACATATATATATGTACATATAAAATCCTAAGTCTAAGTTTGTTGCCACATAATGCCTCCGTAGGAGTAGGGAGTAGGGAATAGGGAGTAGAGTTTGCATGGTACGTGATGAGAAATGATGTGAGTGAATTATTGTATTTTATTTCATGAAAATTCAAAGTTTAACTTTTTGTTTATATTGTATTTGTATGTGTGTGTATGCGTGTGTTTAAAAGTGTGTAAATGTTTGAGTTGCAGTATCAGTAAACAAAAACCGAAAATTCCTGAAAATTAATATGAAAAGTTATGCCAAATAGAAGAGTACTTTTGTTGATTTTCTTTTGTTTAAAAAATATTATTTTCGAAAGTTTTGTAAGTTTGTTTGCTTTCATTTTTGGTTTTGGTTAGATAAGAGTATAATTTTTCTTTTTTTTCTCTTTGTTATTTATTTTCTTTACGAGTGTAGGTGATGGGCTGATATATTAAATTACAATGGGGTATTCGGAATAGTAGTTTTGCGAAAGGGGCTCCTCACTCATATCCTGTAATGTAGCATCTGCATAGAGCAACCGACACTTCACTATGGTCACAGAGCGATTAGTCTCTAGGGAATTAAATCCTCATAAAGACTTTCAGAAGTCTCTTCCAGACTTCAAAAAAAAGAACGTGACAATAATGTTTTAAAGACATTAGGTTTTTAAACTCTTGGACTGAACAAAAGCACTGAAATGTATTTTATAGCACAAATAAAACTTCAGTTCTCGGCCACGTTCTCATTCAGACATGTCTGAATGTTTTTTTGATTGAATTAAAATGTGAGGTTAGGATGAAGATGTGAAAGTACTGCAGATCTGGCTTAATTTTTAATGTCGCTGGTCATCTGTATTAACTTAGAGCTCATGAAAATATCGGAGTTAGGAATATAGCTGCCAAATTAAGGCTGCTTTAGTTGATATTCAACAAGTCATTGTTGTATACATTCAGTGGAGAAATAGGACGCCACTTTTTTCCGAAAATCCCTTTTTTATTCTGTCTTCCAAATTACACTCTGATTTCTTTATCTAAAACCGTTAAATATATTGTTATGAAAATGAAAAATCTAGATACTGATGTTGTGCTTTTACATCGCTTAACATTAAAATTATAAACAAAAGCTACAAAAACAAAACACCGCAGTAAACAAACCTCTTTACAAATTATCGTTCTGCTTAATATAACAACAAACACTAGCATAAAAATGGTAAGCAAGTAAACAAAAATACACCAACAACACTACAATCATAAATGTAAAGAAAGATGCAAACGATGTATAGAGATCTCGAAAAGGCAAAGTCACGAACCTTCGCCTTTAAAGAGAGTAATCGTGGTTTGAAGATCTTCATTACAAAGATCTGCCAAATAATTGTGTAGTTATTATTATTGTTTATGCAAGGAGGGTAAACAGAGGAATACCAAAGAAAGGCAATTGTTGTTGTTTACATGAAGTTGTGAACAGTGACACACAGAATTGTGCTAAAAATAAAGAATTTCAATTAAAACCTGAACACAAATTTATTTTTATTTTATTTGCAATCTACGAGCTCATATTTTAAAAGTAACAGTATTTGCATATACATATATGTATGGTGCTGACAGGTTTAAACCCAGTAGAAACTGAACAAATTCATATCATGGTTTCCGAATTTTATAAATCAAGGGTCTTTAAGCCTCTTCAAATAATATGTACAGGAAGATTGTACACATTCAAGTAATCCTTGGCTTCCGTACAGGACTACATAAATAATGAACATGATGGAAAGGTCAGGCAGCACCTTAAGCATACTTCTTTAGGAAAGAGTATGCTTAAAGCAACAAAGATCTTCGCCTTGGATGCGTTGCTACCCAATATAGTATAGAAAAGTGCACATTGTCCTGGGCAACTGGAAATGGCAACCTTATTGTCCTAACACCTGCTACAGTAAACTAATTATCTGTTAAGTAGGAGATTAATGATTTATGATATTGAAGCAAGGCACAGAACTACTCAGATGACGGGAGGCATGCCTATATTCAAATGAAGTCGCCGTAATCTAGTAGATAGTGTCTTGGCTTGTTAGAAGAGTGTTTGTGGTTCAACCCCTGGCGCAGACTTCTCGAACAAAACGAAATATAAGAAAATATTGCTTGCGATGACTTCCTCCCAGCAGATTTCAGGCAAAAACTCTGAGAGTAAATAAAAATGCCATAAAAAGTTTCCAAAAGATCTGTCGTTCCGAGTCGAGTATAAAATATTGGTCCCACTACTCATGTAAAAAATTAACACACACGGGTTATAATAACCAATTAAGTAAGTAAGTAATATTACCGTAACAACCGTAGTCTCTAAATGAAAGATTTACAGCACTTGTCTATGCCAGCTACGTGGACACAGAATGATAGCAATTAAAGAAGGGGAAATAAATTTTTGCAATTACGGCTCCTGATAATGCAGAGAAAGAGAAGACAATTGTTTACCTTCTTTGTTTTGTTCTTCAGGGGAATGTAATCTGCAATACATTACTGTAGAGCATCGTCTTAACTTGATTGGATGATCAGACGACTATTGAAAGTTTTATTGCTTTCTGGCTTACAGAGCTCTGAGTGATTGAACTGTAATCGTTGACCACTCTTGTACCAACTTCTCTGACTGTTTAAATCATATCAAGTATATTTTGTTCTTGATCTAAATAGACATACAGTGAGCGTCAAAGAAAACTGTCTTCCAAAGGATAAAATTCTAACAATCACCAAACTCAACTTTTAAAACTTAAGGAGAGTGCCCCAAAATTTTTTGACAATATTTCGATATTTTTTGTAATTTTTGTTTGTTTCAATTTTTCGAAACTGACAATGAAACATTTTTAAAATAAAAATAACGGTAAGTTATTAATGTATACTTTTTTTTAATGTACAGTTTCTTTTGACGCTCATCGCAGTATTATTGTCAAGAACTGATACTTCGACTTAAGATTTTTGCTTCGTTTTAATGGTTAGGTTAGGTTAGATGACGTGTACTTGTCAATTAAGACAAGTACAGTATCCGGAGGTCGAATTGACCCATTGTACAACAAATTTAATGGTTTTGTGTGAATGATTGAAAACTAAGACTGAATTAAGGTGTAGCGCATCAAATAGTTGAACTTAAACTATTTCTTTACTTCTCTTTATTCACCTGGATTGAAAGCAATACGAAAACAATTATTCTTCTTTCATAGGAAATTATGGAATAGAAATTTTTTGTTTTGTTTTCCTTTTTCTTTTTTGGGATTTTCCAAATTTATAATTCATTCTGTTTTCCTTTGCAAGTGCAGTAACTTTTTTCATTATTCTTTAATTTTTTTTTTCTTTCATTCATTTAAATTTCAAGTGTTTTAAGGGTTTTCAAAACTATTTTGTAAATAATTTTTTAAAACTTATTTAATAATAATTGAAAACTTTCAATTTTGTTAAGCGATTTTTTTTATTATTTTGTGTTTGTATAGGCGTATGAGTAATATTTAATTCAAAGATGATTAAATATGACTCATACGCATCGATGGCTTTCTTTATGCGTTAAACACTGTTTACGTTCTACCGTCGAATTTATTTTTCTTCTAACGAATTACTGTTACTAGATTAAGTTGTACAATTAATCCTAATTTAGTTAATTTTGTCTCGCTGTTGTGTCAATCAAGCTGTTGTTGAAATATTTTTGAACTTCAATGAACAACTTTAAAGGGAAATTTATTCCTTCATTAACTTTCAAAGGCAACCTTGAAATTTTCCTACGAAAATAAATCATGCACTGTAGCAGAACCTTACACACCCATACCCCCTTAGACTTTCCTTAAGCGACATTAAATTTATTTTCAGACGTGGGTTTTTTTTTTTGTCTAAAATTTAACGCCATTTACCTTCTGAAATATTATGTCTTAAGCGGTGGAAGATGAAGAAAAGTAAAGGAAAAAGCAGATGGCAATAGTGGGTGAACTCGACTTTATGAGGCCTTATGCTGTAATGAAACTTTAAAGCTTACTTTGGAGTTGAAGTGACTTCAGCGTGAGCTTAAATTAGGTGAGCTTAACCATGGAACGACTTTTGAAAATTTGGAAACAAATTTGCACGGGTTTTCAGATCAATTATGGATGGTATACAGTATGTGTATGTATTTACTACTGTACTGTAGAGTACAAAAATCATTAAACTTGCTTATAACACGCAGTACTTGCCGGGGTGTTTGTGATACGGAAGGTTAGAGAGCCTGTAGTAGGCTCTTTTATAGGAAACCTATTGTAGTAAAGGACACATATCTGCAGCTAAGAATGCCTGATTTTGCATTTGACTCTGGAAAATCTCTTGAGTTGGTATAAGGCTGTCAATTAGCCGCATTTTGATTCATAAGAGACAGTTTGATGGGAATTGATTCCTTTTTTAAGAAAGTCTTTGAAGATTACGGCGAGTTGGTATTCTTACGGAAATGAAAAAATCTAGATACAGGTGTTTTGCTTTTACATCACTTAACAGTGAAATTATAAACAAGAACTACAAACACAAAACATTGTAGTAAACAAACCTGTTTACAAATTATCGTAGTGCTTAATATAACAACAAATACCGGAATAAACAAATGGTAAACAAGTAAACAAAAATTAACAACAAACACCAGCATAATAAAAAATGGTAAACAGGTAAACAAAAATACAACAACAAACACCAGCATAAAAAATGGTAAATAAGTAAACAAAAGTTTACAAACAACACTATAATAATGAATGTAAACAACTGTGTTTACATTTATAGAGATTTCGAGAAGGTGAAGTCATGAACAGTCGCCTCCAAATATATTCACCAGACTGTTTGCTCTGCCATATAAAAGGCAAGGCAAAGCGGGCGAGTGAGTGATTTAAATTCAGTCAGCCTTATGTCAAGACGCAGTGTGTTTGAAGAGAGTTTTCGTGGTTTGAAGATCGCCGTTACAAAGATCTGTCGAACAATTGACTAGTAATTGTTGTTGTTTGAGCGAAGGGTGTAAACAGAAGAATAACAAAGAACAGCAATTGTTGTTGTCTACATCAAGTTGTGAATAATAAAGAATTTTAATTAAAACTATACACAAATTTATTTTTAATTTATTTCCAATCTACGAGCTCATAGTTTAAACGTTTTTAAAAGGTAAACACGTAACAATAGTCTAAGAAGTAAGGAGTCGATCCTGTATAGCTGCGGGTAATTGCAGAATAAGATTTTCTTAAGACAAATTCATTTGACACTCAGTGTCTATCTGATGCTGTAGGGTATAGAAAAATTTCTTCCAATTTAATTTGAACTAATTTATTTCTCTCGCACTCTCTCTTTATCCCTCTCTCTTTTTTCTACAGGACAATTTTCTTTTTATTTTCAAATTTCATATTTCACTTGTATACCTTGAGGGTTTGGCTTTAATGACTGCAGAGTCTTGCAACATGGCTTCTGTGTAGGCAAGCCATGTTATCAAGGATGGGAATTTTTGTTAAAAAATTTTTCTTTTGTACGCAATAATTGTTAGTTTAAATATTTATTTTGGTGTGTTTTATTAATTTCGTACACGTTACTCGTACCATACTTCTTATAAAATCTTGTTGATTTCCGCCCATTGTGCCCAACACAACAACAAACAGCAGCAGCAGCAGCTGATTTATTTCATTTGCTTAGCAAATGTCAGCGTTGTTGCAAGGTATTCTTAATAAAACAGTAACACAGCTTAATTTATACTCCAGCTTAGGCGAAACAAATCTAAACTAGACAAATCACTACCCTGGACTATCTATGTAGCTATCTCTCTTGTGGGGGGGGGGGCGTAATAAGGGAAGGCGAATAGCAGATAAGAAAAACACAACCGCGATAACAGGGAGAAAAAGCTGTTTTAGGGCATTACCAACTCCAGATGTTATTTTGTTAAGTTTCTTTCAGTCTATTTCCGTCTTTTTTTTTGGAAAGAAGGCAGCATTAGAAGGAGCGAGAGACAGGCATAATATTTAAAGAGCATAGAGAAGAAGGAAGTAAAAAAAAAAAGAAAATCAATACGTAGAGGGGGAAATGGTTTCATGCTACAAATCTTTACTAAACGTTTAAGGCACGAAAGATTTCTTCCTTCTCTCCCTTTATGGCTGCCCTAAATTACTTTTTTTCCATGGAGCGAATACTTGTTAGCGATTAGGGAAACAGGGGAAAGTCTTCTTGGTGCTCAATTTATTAGGAATTTTTCAGAAGCATCAAATTGCAAGTGTGATTATTATTTGAAAATTCCCAAGGACAGACAGTCAAGATGGGAGAGGATAGGGGAAGAGGGCTGTGAAGGTGTTAGTTACACGAAATGTTTATCTGCATGCCATAGCGTGTTATTATCATGAACCAACCGCGACTTGACAATAACAAATTTCTTCTTATTCAGCCTGAGGCAATTTATTTCGTGGGTTCTCTCTTAAGTATGTCCGGAAACTTAATGAAGTGTCAAGTACACCGCAGTAGTTCGTTAATGGTTAACTGGAAATATCTTAGATTTGATTATGTGGCTGTCAAACGTAACGCAACTTAGGGAAGATAATATTTGGGGAGAATGTAAGAAAATGTCAAATTTGAAAGCATAAGAGGGTTACAATAGGTTAAATGCCTGTACTGGTTGCCCTACATGACTTTCGTCTTATGGACTGAGGAAATGCGTTGAGGTCAATTGCGAATATAAAATGATTTTTAAACAAAACTGAATAGGTTGCCAAAATTTCGTTAAAGAGTCATTGCCGGATTATTCTAGGGACCGTATTACAATATCTGTTAGTAGTTGATGTCTTTTGATCTTCTGGAGAGGGGGGTCTGTAAGAATGGTGAGCCACACTTGCAAAGGACTGCGAACTTACACCGACGGCTCCAAATAGGATGGAACCGTAGAATGTGTAATTTTTCGGAGCCGATCGGCAAATTCCGGTCTATAAGTCTGCTGAATCAACATAAGCATTTTTCAGGCGAAAGTGTAGGTTATACAGAGTGCGGTGGAAATTATTGGGTATGCAAATGTTCCCATACGGGAAGTTACCATATTTTCCTATAGAAATGCAGCAGCCAGAACACTGGATTCTAATGTAATAAACTCCAACTATCAAAGATATCTCAACGGGGTAGCGAATCGATATGATGTCCATATCACATGGGTATCAGCATACAGAGACATTAAAGGTAATTGCTGGGCGATTGAACGGGCCAGACGGGGCACAACCATCGAACTGTCCGATGAAATCTCAAAATTTGGAATTCCTTTGAGAACCTACAAGCTTGTAGTTGATAAGGCAGTCGTGGATTGCGTTAATACTAGGTGGGCGACTTCAGGCATGGGTATAATGGGGCAGAAGATCTGGCCAAGGTTGGATGAAGGACGCATGGCAACTCTGCTTAAACTCAACAGAAGTAAGCACAGTATGGTTGTCGGGGCTATTAAGGGATTTTGCATTATGGACACGCATGCGAGGCCAATTGCCTATGGGCACTTCGTGAATGATTTCTGTAGAAGTTGCAGAGATATGGAGAAGGATGAGACTGTTCTTCACCTACAGTGTACATGCCCGGTACCATGTTGAAAGGGAAAAAGGCATCTTCAGGCTTACTATACGGAAGATCTGGATGAACTGTCTTGCATTGATATTGGCGGTCTGAGTCGCTTCATTGGAAGCTCCGAGTTTTTCCGTAATGAGGGGATAAATGGAAAACTTTGGTATAAGAAAACTTAGATATTAGAACTCCTTAACTAGACAACCACTTCTTCCTACCGACCTGACGTCTTCTGCTACATTTTTAACTGTCTCTTTACTTTACGCAGTCTAAAAGCTCATATTTTAAATGTTTTTAAAGGGTAACAATAGCCTAAGGAGTAAGGAGTCGATCCTGTATAGCTATGATACTCGCTTGCATATATATTGTTACGTTTACCTTTTAAAAACGTTTAAAATATGAGTTCGTAGATTGCAAATAAATTAAAAATAAATTTGTATTTAATTTTAAATAACATTCTTTATTATTCGCACAATTCTGTGTGCCACTGTTTACAACTTTATGTAAACAACAATAATTGCTTTGTTTGTTATTCCTCCTGTTTTTACCCTTTGCATAAACAATAACAATTACTAGACAATTATTCGACATATCTTGGTAACGGAGAGCTTCAAACACACAAGACTGACTGAATTTCACTCACCCAGTCGCCTGATTTGCCTTCTTTCTTATGTGGCAGAGCAAACAGCCTAATGAATGTTCTTAAAGGCGAATGTTAATGAGTTCGCCATCTCGAAATCTCTATAGATGTAAACAACGATGTTTACATTTATTATTGCAGTGTTGTTTGTTTATTTTGTTTACTTGTTTACCATCTTTTTATGCTGGTGTTTGTTGTTGTATTTTTGTTTACTTGTTTACCATTTTTGTATACTGGTGATTGTTGTTATATGAAGCAGAACGATAATTTGTAAACATGTTTGCTTACTTGCATTGTTTTGTTTTTGTAGCTTTTAATTATAATTTTAATATTAAGCGATGTAAAGCAAAGCACCAGTATCTAGATTTTTCATTTTCGTAACAATATTTACAGTACGTTTGCAATATTTTTTTGTAGGCTATTGAAAACGCTGAATCCTCCAATGCCGTTTTTGTTAGAAACAAGATAATAAAAGCAGTTGCACTTTTGTCACAATGCTATTTTCAAACTCTCCTGTAAAGTAACCGGATTTTATGTGAACAATGCTTTCAAGTTCTATTTATAAACACCAATTCATTTATTCATAGACTTGTCTCTACAAAAACAATACAATTTTCATTTCAACCATTAATACTCCTACACGGAATTCTCTTTTAAAAAACCAGCATACCTATAAGGGAAAACAGAAAGGAAAAAGGAATGATAATCCTCAAAAACCACTTCCTTTAACCATTTTGCTACGCATTACATAGCAATACGCGGCTGACAACCAACCCGAAAACCAATAAAATCAGTGGCATGAAGAACAAATATTTGCATGCAAAAGATGGAAAAAACACGGAGAAAAACAAGAGAGCGAAAAAACGAGAAATAAAATGAAAATAAATTCGATATTTTTCTTATTACAATACAATATCGTATCAAATAGATTTACATTCCCTATTCCCTATTCGCTCATTTACTTATGCATTCATTCAATCGTTCATTCATTCATTCATTCACTAGTTCACTTCGTTCACTTACTCATTCCATTTCATTTTGTTTCATTTCATTTATTGTTTGAATGAAGATTTATGTGCTTGAATTACTTTTCAAAGCGTTTACAGTTGTTCTTCCATCCCAGATCTCTGTGTTTTTTTTTTTGTAATAAAATTGAGCAGTCCAGACTGATTTCCCCATATACTTACACGCACACAGCGATTAATTTATTTATACTCTCGCACTCGCACTGCCACTTACACTCTTTTTTTTTTCTCCAACCACTTAGAAGCCGTGGTATTTATTTCTGTAAATTTGTAGTTTAAATCAGTGTTAGTGTAGGTAATATGAGGGTTATTTAACGAGAACAGGGTGTTAAAAGTGTTTAATGCTCAGGATATGGTTGTTATTCATGCAATATATACGGCATATGGAAATTTAGAAAATTGGTTATGGGAGAGAGGGGAAAAATTTATTGTTTAACATTGTCGGCGACAGGAAAATAGTTTTATTGCTAAGAGACTCTACTGATTTATATCAAAAGTGAACGTTATTCGAAATTCAAGTTGTCTTAGTCTAGTAGACTACGTTCGCTTATTAGACGTAAAGCACCAGGCCAGACATCAAAACGAAAAAAAAAAATATATTTCTTCGGCGACTTCCTTTCAGCAGATTTCTGGCAAAAACTCTGTGAGAGTAAATAAAACTGCCATGAAAAAGTGTCTCAAAAATCTGTCATTCGGAGTCGATGTTAAACTGTAGGTCCCGCCACTCACGTATAAAATTAACACGCACAACTTAAGAGGTGTGAGAAGCTAGGCCGTAATCCGGACTGAAGGGTTGTAATTGCCAGTTATGTACTATGTATGCAAGTGTGTATACGAAATTCGAAATTCAAGTGGTTGTAGTCTAGCAAGTGTTATGTGTTGGCTTATTAGACGTGCGGCCACGGTTTAAACCCGAGGTTAGACATCTCTATCACAACGACTTCCTTTCAGCAGACTTTTGGCCAAAACTTTGAGAGTATATAAAAATGTTTATGAAATATTTCTCACAAAAATCTGTTGTTCGAAATCGACTTTAAATCGCAAACCTACACTACAACCGTGATATAATCGTAACCCTGACTGAAGGATTGTTATGATCAATTATGTATGTATGTCTTCCAATTTCATTGGTAGTCGTTTTCGGCCATCAGATGTACAGTGAGCATCAAAAGAAAATGTACATTAAAAAGATTATATACATTAATAAAGTACTGATATTTTTATTTGAAAGTATAGAGTTATATGAGAATAAATAAAATTGCCATGAAGGGCTTTTTAAAATTCTGTCGTTAGGAGTCGACTTTAAAGTGTAGGTCCCTCCACTCATGTATAAAATTAACGCACACAACATAAGTGGTGTGAGAAGCTAGGTCGCAATCCTGACTGAAGGGTTGTAATGACCAATTATGTATGTATGTATTTGTATTTCAAAATTGTTTCATTGCCAATTTTTAAAATTGATACAACAAAAAAAATTACAAAAAATTTCGAAATATTGTCAAATTTTTAAATTTTTTCGGGCACTCTCCATAAGTGGTAAAAGTTGAGTTTGGTTTTCACGCTCACTGTATATCATATTACTAAAGGATCAATTGATAAATGTCTGTAGTAGTGTCTGTAGGCAGTGTTTCATAAACCTTAATCATAAAATACCACAGGCTTTATAAAGGCATTTAGTATTCCAGCCGTTATATTCCACGAGTTGTTTCTTTCCAAGGGAACTAAGCACGTTTGGTTTCCAAGTTCCGTAATTGCTTGTCATTATGCTGCCTCGACAACAGAATAAATGCTCATGTTCTACTGAAGTCGCCGCAGACTAGTAGGTAATGTCTTGGCTTATTAGACATGAGGCAGTGGTTTAAACTCTAGCTTAGACATCTCAAATGAAACGAATTATGAAAAGAATATTTCTTTGGCGACTTCCTCTCTGCAGATTTCTGGCAAAAACTCTGAGAGTAAAATAAAATTGCCATGAAAAGTTTCTCAAAGATCTGTCGTTCGCAATCGATTTTAAACTGTAGGTCACACCACTCATCTATAAAATTATTGCACACAACATAAGTGGTGTAAGAAACTAGGTTGTAATCCTGACTGAAAAGAAATATTTCTTCAGCGACTTCCTGTCAGCAGTCTTCTGGCAAAAACTATGCCATGAAAAATTTCTTAAAAATCTGTCTTTCGGAGTTCTCTTTAAACTGTTGATGCTCCTACTCATGGGTCAAATTATTAAACACAATATGGGTGGTGAGATAAACTAGATTGTAATCCTGACTAAAGAGATGTAATGAACAATTAAGTAAGTATTTTTGGGTATCTCTTTACATTCTTTGCATTGATTGTGAGTGAGTTTATTAGGTTTTGTATTCGGAATGACCCATACAATCAACAAAAGGACACACCATTATGAATTTTTCCAGCATTGGCTGTCTGTCTTTATTGTCTATGTGCCTATTTAAGTATGTAAGTGCAAGTGTATGTATGTGTCTATAGAATTACATGGTATTTATTGAAAGACTTAAGCTGTTTTCATTTCATTTCATTTTCTTGTCTTTTATTATTACATTTTTTTATTTTTTTCACCATTCTTGTTGTTTTTTTTGTGTTATTTCTTGAGTCGATTGTTTGATTTTCCTTTTATTAAAATCCTCTTTCAATGGCCAACAATTTGATATTGAGACCGACGACCATCTCATAGGTACATAGGTATTGTTGGTGTCAAATTAATTTCATACAATTGGCTGAATTTGAGACAGAGCAGGTACTGGTGATTTAAAAGCAGATTTTGTAAATGGAAACGGTAACTGGATTGTTTACGTATTTTTTTTTGTTTGTTTGTAATAAAGTGGCCAACATTATCCAGGTATGTCTACTGGTTTGTTGTTGTTTTTGTTGCTGTAATAAATTAATGAAATATTTCAAGCGTTTTTAATTAATTTTTTCGGAGAATTTCTAAAGGCATTATTTTCTTTCTAAAGATTTACTTTTCATTAGTAGATTAAAGGCCGATTGATTTTTTTTTCATCCATTTAAGTATGACAAATTTTTAAAGGGGGTTGGAGGGTAGAGAAGATTATTATTCAATCTCGTACCCTGCCTAAATGGAAAGAAAAGAAAATTTGATTTAATTTTGTATTCATAAAGGACTTGATTTGAAATTCTTTTCAATGTTTTTTTTTATTTAAACAGTGGCTACGAAATGCTTAACATACTTTGCATAGAAAAACAAAAGAATTATTGATGAAAAGAATAACAAAAAAAAAATGAAAATAATGAAAACGAAATGGAGCAGGAGAAGTAGAAGGAGGACACAAAAGGGAAGCTAAGAAGTAATTGAATTCAATTTTTTAAATGAATGAATTCTAAGACATTATTATTCTTATTATTCTTTTATAAGATAAGAGCATAAGTAAGGCGGGAGAGAGAGGGTGGGGGTTAGAGGCTAAATTGTAATCGATATTTATAATTAATATTCTACGGGGCAGTGTAATGTATTACATAATCATTGTAATTAGATATGTTAAAGTAAATGATTAACTTTTCATGGAAGAAATAATAAATGGAGGGCTTTGAAGATATATTTTTAACATTAGGCTTGTATAAGTAAGCTACACATACCGGTTTCTGTAACACAAATGTATTTAGATAATCAAAGGCGATATATGCAAGCTACTCATTGTTAAGTTTTTACCTTTTAAAAACGTTTAAACTATGAGCTCGTTGATTGCAAATAAAATAAAAAATAAATTTGTGTTTAGTTTTAATTAAAATTCTTTATTATTCGCACAATTCTGTGTGCCAATGGTCACAACTTGATGTAAACAACAACAATTGCTTTATTTGTTATTCCTCTATTTACACTCTTTGCATAAACAATAATACTTACTAGACAATTATTCGACAGATCTTTGTAACGGAGATCTTCAAACCATGATTACCCTCTTCAAACACACCGCGTCTTCACTCAAGACTGACTGAACTTTTGCTAACTCAGTTGCCTGCTTTGCCTTGCCTTTTATATGGCAACATAAACAGTCTGATGAATGTTCTTGAAGGCGAATGTTCGAGGCTTTGCCTTCTCGAGATCTTTAAAAATGTAAATTTCGTTGTTTCATTATTGTTGTTTGTGTATTTTGTTTACATTTATTCTTGTAGTGTTTGTTGGTATATTTTTGTGTACTTGTTTATCATGCTGGTGTTTGTAGTTGTATTACGCAGTGCAGTAATTTGTAAGCAATGATGTTGGCAATCGTCTAGTAATATTTCTTGAACAATCTAAATGTATGACCTTAAATAGCTTTAATATTGGCCGGACAGAGACCTTTCAATTCACTGTACTGTACACTTCAACTGATCGACATTGGTTTTCGTGTCGACAACGTGACAGACAAGAGGAAGTCGCCGAAAGTAATATTCTTTCTTACATCGCTTTGTTCGAGATGTCTGCGCTGGGATTTGAACCATGGACTCTCGTCTTGTAGATCAACACACACACACACACTGAACTGTGTCGTTTCGTGATTGAAAAACAGTCTGAGTTATATTTTGTCACGCATTATTTTAGTCCCTCCCATATATACATTAGTCTTTACAACCCTTCAGTCAGCATTACGACCTAGCTTCTCATCCCACTTATGTTGTGTGTGTTAATTTTATACATGAGCCATGGCACTTACTGTTTAAATGTCGACTCTAAACGACAGATTTTTGAGAAACTTTCATGGCAATTTTATTTACTCTCAGAGTTTTTGCCAGACATTTGCTGAGAGGAAAACCAAACTATTACTCTTAAAATGATACGGCATTCAGTATTCGAAATTTGGCATTCGGCACATAGTGCTTTGTCGTGATACAAAATTTACGATCAAGAAGGTAATTTTATTCTCATAAAAAGGCAATTATAAATTTGCAATAAACCATTTAAAATTCCTTTGAAAGCATCAGATTTTTCAGCAAACATTCCCACATTGTTATTTTAGTTGTGATTTCCAAATAAATGCGAAAGTTTAAACCACAAAAAATCTGAAATATTTGGCATTGCATAGCAAGAAAGAAGTAATTTCTGGTATTTTTCTTATTTTCAAGGAAATCCTTGAACCCCTCTTAAATTAAACATATTCTGGCACATTGTACTGTATTTACAATCGCACCACAGTCGCCGTATTTATTTATTTAACTATCATTGTTCAATAATGAAAAGCATGTCTTAAAGCTATTTACTCTCTCTCTCTCTCGCTCTCCTCGTAACTGCCTGTGTTATAGTATTTGTGTTAATATTTACTTGTTTTTCCATTTCCTGTTATTACTGTTGCGGTTCTTTTATAAAATTTTTCCACATTTTTCTCTTGGCTGTGTTGGCATTATTTCATTACGTTTTTTTTTTTGGTTTCTTTCTCTTGATTTTCTGATTTAAAGTTAAAAAATTTATTTATTTTCCTTTTAACGAACAACAATTACATTTGTAATGTTCTCAAAAAAAAAAAAAAAAAAAAAAAAAACGGGAGTGGAAAATTTTATTTTCAAATAATTTTTTTATTACTAAAGGATGATGGTTTTACAATGGTTGGGGGCTCTTTGTAGCGTAGTAGCAATAAAACAGAGAAATATTTAAAATATTTATTCGATTATTCAACAGAAGTTAAGTTTTTTCCCATAAATTCTGTGGTATTTTACAGTAAAGGTAAGAAGAGAACAGAAGGTATGATTAATATTTGATTCATTTAAAAATAAATAATAATCATACTCCCTGTAGCACATAGGCTAACTAAAGAGAATTTCATCATGAGATGTTTTCATTGTGAAATCGTTTTAGATGACTACTGTCAATATCATTCAATATTGCCTTATTGAACTGTAATAGACGCTCAACTTAAAAAGAATTAGTGTGGCTCTCTGCATCTTATTTCAAATTCTGTACAGTCGACACGAATACAGTCCTAGTAATCACATGTTATATTCGTCATAGTCTAATAAGTAATGTGCTGGCCTACTAGACATGAGGCCACTGTTCAAATCCCGGGTCAGACATCTCGAACATAACGAAATATTAAAAAAAGTATTTCTTCAGTGACTTCCTCTCAGCAGATTTCTGACAAAAACTCTGAGAGTGAAATAAAATTGCCATGAAAAAGTTTCTCAAAAAAATCTGTCGTTCGGAGTCGTCTTTAAACTGTAGGTGCCGCTACTCATGTATAAACTTAACACGCACAACATAAGTAGTGTGAGAAGCTAGGTCATAACACTGACTGAAGGGTTGTTGTGACCATTTATGTATGTATGTAAACTTATGCCTTAGGAAAGTAAATCTACCCAAGATTGAAACAAAGTGTTCCGTTGTCTGAAACATAGTGTTTTGTGTTGAACCCTAAGCAGCTTCACATAAAGTAAGCGTTTCAGAAAGTAGAAAACGAAGGCATTGCTGCATTAGACTCGTCTTAGGCTGTCCATCTTAAATGTTAATATTATTGAGTCTTAAAGCCAAAAGAGTTTACCAACATAAAAAGTTTGATCTCTGTCATGTAAGTCAATACTTTTATTTGAAAGCTTTCAGTCCAGTACTGAACGATTTTTTACTCTGCCGGATTCTACAATACTGAACTGCCAAGACAAATAATTTGATGTTGTGTTAATTTATGGGGGCAAGAAGTGGCATGACCATCGAACTCTCTGATGAATTCTCAATGTTGGAGAGCCCTATGGGTACTTGCAAGCTTATAACTGACAATGCAATTATGGACCTTGGCAACAGTAGATGGACAGCTTCAGACACGGGCAGAACGGCACCAAGGCTGGATAGAAAGCGCGTGGCAGCTCTTCTTAAACTTCAGAGAAGTTTGCGTTATTACGGGGCATTGCATTAAAAGAACGTATACGAGGCGTATTGGTCTTGGACACCTTGCAAATGATTTCTGCAGAAGCTGTGGAGGTGAGGAGGAGCATGAAACTGCTCCTTACTTACTGTAAACATGCACGGCCCTTGGTCGGAGAAGAAAAAGGTGCCTGGGTACCTACTATATAGAAGGTCTGGATGAATTGCCATGCATTGATATTGGCAGTCTGAGTCGCTTAGTCGGAAGCTCCAAATGGTTCCTGGACTAGGGGAAAATGTGAAACTGTGAAATCACAATGCGCCCTGTGTGTCCACTCATAACTCCATTGAGGGGGACAGTCACTTCTATCTATCTACCTAGCTAACCTATGGGAGACCCATAAATCGTTCTTATTTTTGGTATTCAGCCTTATTCAAATGGTTTCAAACTACTCTGGTGAAATGCTTGGCTTCTGCATCATCAAAACATTGTATACACATACATAACATAACTGGCCATTACAATCCTTTAGTCAGGATTACAATCTAGTTTCGCACACCAGCCAGGTTGTGTGTTAATTATATATGCCAGTGGCGGGGATCTACAGTTTCAAGTCGACTCCGACTGACAAATTTTTTTTAGAAACTTTTCATGACAATTTTATTTTAGTCTCAGAGTTTTTACCAGCAATCTGCTGAAAGGAAGTCACCAAGGATATATTTTTTTTTTGCTTTGTTTTGATCGAAATGTCTGACCGGGGTTTTGAACCGTGGTCTAACAAGCCAACAAACTACTTACCAGACTATGGCGACTTTATCGTGTACATTTCTGATAATTATTTTTCTATATCGCGACCCATTCCTAACATCACAACATGATGTGGAATCGAAAAACACAACGTCGTGAATTGCTAAAATAGGTCAGGGTTAAGTTAAGTTGCATACGTTGCCTGCAAGTTATCCTTGCTACTTTACTTTACGACCTTATGAACCTACAAATTCCACCAGCCTGGTTAAGTCCCAAGTACGTACTAAAAAGGAGCCCCTAATATACCACAACCATCCATACAGCTGCGACGTTTGAATTAAAGTTTGAAGTACTTCCATAAAGATGAAAAGTACCGTGCTTTACCGCATCAAATTGAATGTCAAAAGGGATGAGTGTTTGTCATATAAAATGTAAGAGTTTTAGTGAAACCAGAAAACATCATCATCAAATAAAAAGTCTGGGGAAACTCATTGTCAAAAATAACTTCAATAACAACAACAACATCAACCGAATGAAGTCAATTTTCTTTTTGTTGTTCTTTTATGTCATTTTCTTCCCCTGTTTAAAACATTTTATACTTCAAAGAAAATTGGCAAAATAAACAGGGAAAGACATTCGATTTGTTTGTTCTCAGCTACAAGTCGAATTGGGGTAATGAAACAGACAGGGTCTGTAAGGGAATGAATGTTTACTTTTAAACTACAGAAGAGCCTTTCAATTATTTGCTAAATAAATACATAAAAAACTTTTGTTAGAACTCTAATGTGTAAACAATTATTAACACGGTGGATTTTCTATATGTTGGCAACTCTCGATGACAAAAGTACATGTATGGGAGCTATTTATAGATTTAATTTTCAATCAATTTAATGATTATTTTTAGGTTTCTTTCATTGATTTTATTTTCTTTTTTTATTTTCTTTTATTTGCTCTCTTTTGTAGGGGGAAAATAAAAACTGCGTGTTAATAGTGTCAATAGTAAGCCCATAAAGTTAAAAGTCATTTGATTTTATTACGAAAAATCATAAACAAATACGCTGTACATACATACATATGTGATTGTAATATAATTAAATAGTAGAAGTCATAGCCATTAGAGGAAGCCATTAATGTTGGGCACAATGACAATTGGGGGAAATAAATGTTTATAATTTTTTTGTTTTTTTGTATAAAACAAATAAAGCACACCTTAATTTATTATTATTTTCTTTTCCTCTTTTCTTTTTCTGGTACAATACAATACAATATTAGTAGTCTGTACGTAATTTATTTAATGTCATATTTTTGGACAACTAATACAAATTAATTACTAATACTGGGGGGTACGATATACGATATTAAATTGCATATCAATTAGAAATGTTCATAAGATATACCATACTATACCATACATACGTACAGTGAACGTCAAAAGAAACTGTACCTTAAAAGAAATATACTCTTACGTTTTTAGCTTTTAAAAACGTTTAAAATATGAGCTCATAGATTGCAAATAAAATTAAAATAAATTTGCGTTTATTCGCAAAAATTCTATATGCCACTGTTCACAACTTGATGTAAACAACAACAATTGCTTTTCTTTGTTATTCCTCTGTTTATACCCTTTGCATAAACAATAACAATTACTAGACAATTATTCGTCGGATCTTTGTAACGGAGATCTTCAAACCACAAATACTCTCTTCAAGCGCACCCCGTCTTCATACAATACTGTCTGCACTTTAATCAATCCGTCAACTGCTTTGCCTTGCCTTTTATATGGCAGAGTAAACAGTCTGATGAATGTTCTTGAAATCGAATATTCATGACTTCACCTTCTTGAAATCTCTATAAATGTAAACAACATTGTTTCATTATTGTTGTTTGTGTATTTTGTTTATATTTATTCTTGTAGTGTTTGTTGTTGTATTTTTGTTTACTTGTTTACCATTTTTTTATGCTGGTGTTTGTTGTTGTATTTTTGTTTATAATTTTAATGTTAAGCGATGTAAAAGCAAAGATCCAGTAACTAGATCCTTCATTTTCGGAACAATACATTAATAAGTTACCGTTATTTTAAAATTGTTTCATTGCCAGTTGAATTTAAAAAAATATTTCGAAATATTGTCAAATTTTTTCGAGCACTCTCCTTAAGTAACTTACGATTTTATCCTTAGTGTACAGTTTCTTTTGATGCTCACTGTACATACATATATTTTAATGATAAAGCGGTGTAACACGTAGAATTTCTGATCTTAATTTATTACAAGGTTTTGTAGGTTAATTTTTATCTTTCTGATGTGTTAAGCTGCATGAAATATAAATGCCAAGTGAAAGCTTAGCGTTCAATGGGGGATTCCTCAAAAATTTGAATTTTATCGTTGATCATAGGATGACATAACCTTTTGTCTTTACTGTGGGGACACCAAGATCCGAGGAAGTGGATAACATCTCAGTTTTCAGTTAGTAACAAAGTTCGGTAATGTGTTTTACCACCTTATTCAGAGCGATATATTGATGAATCTATCTCCAAAAGATGGAGAAAATATTAAGAGCGCCACAGTCGAAGAGATCTGCTGGTTATTTAAAGCTGTAGACAAGTTCTTGACAAAACAACATACATCTTCACACAACACAATTGTCAGGGTTACGATTTAATTGCTCATCATCTTGCTGTATGAAAGCCATAATTTTGGCCGTACATACAAGAGTTCTGGATTCAAATCTCAGCTCTAACACCTTGGAAAAAAGGAATTTTGAAAAAAATTATGTTTGTTGTTGGCTGTTGTGTAGGTTTGAGGCCGTATAAGGGCATAATTAGGAAACAATCAGATTTGTATCGAGCGCATCTTACAAATCTAAATTAGTTGTCATCATAGTCTAGTAGGCTTATTAGGGGTGAGGCCATGGTTCAAATCAGATTTCTAGAACAGGGCAAAATATGAAAACAGATTTCTTGCTGCAACTTCATTTTAGCAGTATTCCTGCAAAAAATTTTAAGGTAAGCAAAATTTTGGTCGAAAGTTTCTCAAAAACCTGTAGTTCGGAGTCGACTTCAAGTTGTAGGTCCCGCTATTGAAAAACGAGATTGGTCAATTAGTTAGTTGTAGGATATAGTTCCTTTGGTACTACATTGTGCCGCCACAATGTGTTTTTTGATTCAGGAAAACTTATTTCTCCCTCTTATCCCATGGTAGCGTAACGTAATTTACCTTTAGAAGCAATTTTCTTTTTCTATGAATTATTAAACTTAATAAGCCTTCATTTATATTAATTTAAAGCCTAAAAACTATCGCTTTCAAATCTCTCAAGTAAATATTTATTTCCCTATACTCCCTTTAAAAAAGCAAAAATATGAAAACTTTACTACAACCATTATCCTTAATATCCTTTTGAGTATCATTTTACAAATTTCATAAGCCTCTCTCTCTCGTATATGATATATTAATATGCACAAATATGTATGTTGATCAAAAACACAAGTAAAACTTAAAAGGTCCTTTCAATGTATGGGAAAAATAATTGGAAAATGTACATATTCCTTGTGGCCATTAGTAGTAATAGTACACATAGGCAAACAGATAGACAGACAGACAGCCTGAACGAAAGTGAAATGAAAGTCAGTAAATATTATGAAATCATCAACAAAATGTTATCAAGAGAATTATGAAAAAAGGCTTTTGAACATTAAAGCTTGGGGGGAGGGGAATGGGTTGTTAAGAGAATATTATTCTGATAAATAATTAAATCAGTTGAGGTTACCAAAAATCTTAAACAAATTTAGAACCAACAAAAGTTTTGCGTTACTCCAGCAAAATGAGAAAACAACGTTAAAAGCATAGTTTTGTACGACACGAGTTTCAGTTAAAAGGTGGTGAACAGCTGTATTGGAAGTATGTACAGAGGAGATGGGGTAAAGTGATGAACAATCTGATTATAAAACACTTTAAAACAGTGAAAATTACGAAAGTAAAACAAATTACAAGAAAATAATAAGATAAACAGAAAGAGAAAGTGAAAGTTTTATTTTGATTGTGCTATCACACACGAGACTATTTTTAAGCCGTACAATTTTTGTTCTTTCAGTCACACACGAGACTATTTCTTCTGGCATAAAATGCCAGATATGCAATAAAGTAAAAATGGTTTGAAATTTTGCAAAATTTATTATTTTGTTATGAAGTACAATTGTTTTTTTTGGATAGAAATGAAATATTATTGCATACATATGCCTGCCGTGGCTGGCCTCACAGTACCTTATTTTATCGGAGCAATTTTCGTATACTTTTCCAATGCATGCCAAGATACTCCGCAATAGCATCACGAATGTTGGCCTTCAAATGCTCAATTGTCTGTCTAGTTTGGTCGGAATAACACTTTCCTTTAATACGGTGTTCAGATATGCACCTTTATTGCGTAAATCGCAATAAACACCATTATTTAGCTCAATATTTAATATAAAGTTTCAATTAATTATTGCGCAATAAATACCCAAATTGTTATAATATTAAGTAAACCTTCAAATGCAGCACTGTCTTGAGTACACAGAGAAAACTGAACCTAATAAATACATAGTAAATTAGAACAAAGTTTATAAGATTTCTCTATGGTTTTTTTTCAAGAAGAGATTCTTATTATTTTTATAAGGAAAACCTTTTTGAAAAAATCAAGAAGAAAACTTAGGGATTTTACTAGACAGTCTTCTTGATTTTTTTAAAAAGGTTTTCTCCTTAATTTTATTAGGCTTTCTTTTTGTTTTTTTCAAAAGGATTTTCTTCTTGATTTTATTAGGCCCTCTTTAGGTTTTTTTCAAAAAGATTTTCTTCTTAATTTTATAAGACTATCCCTTTATTTTTTCAAATAATATTTATTGATTTTGCTTTTTACATAACCTAAAAAATCATTATATCATGGCCACTCTTAAAAAATATTCGTCAAAGATTTGGCATTTTGTATCTCATCAATTCTATTTTTCTTTGTTTCCCTCCAGAAAGAAAGCACCTGTTCCCATGAACTGCAATTGTGCTGCAACCAGCACTTTTGCTCGAAATATTTATCTTTGAAAGAGAAAGATAGACGTATAAAGATGTACATATATTAATTTAAGGAGTATTACCATTATGCAAATCTTTAAAAGATTCGTCCTCAGTGACAGGATAATCATCGATTTTTCTTTTTCAACATTAGTCCAACGAGAAAATAACTTTCCTGTTAGATTTTTCTTCCCGTCTTTTACAACACTTTTTTTTTGTTGAAATTAAAACAATTCAATATTTTTATTTGAACTTTGTTTACTTTGTTACTTTGCTTTTTTAAGAAGAAATATTTTTATTACTTTTTTTCACTTCTATACTTGCCACTTATTAAAACATTAATAAGATAATTTACACATGATCAAATAGAAACCTAATGAAATCAATAAGGCATACTCCTTAAAAAAAATTATTAAGTAGCCTAATGAAATCTATAAGAAAAACCTTTTTGAAAAAATTGATTAGGTAGCCCAATGAAATTAATAAGAAATTCTTGTTTTATACAATTTAGAAGAAAACATAATAGAATCAATAAGTTTTTCTCTATGGATTGTATTTTTTGTGGCAAAAGTGACGGAATTTGAGTAAAAAAATTGTAAATAACAAGTTTTCTTCTTAAATGTATGTGTTTTACTTTTTGAAAAAATTAAAAAGATTTATCACATAAAAATAATAAGAAATCTCTACGAAAAAATCTTCGTTTCTTTCTGCTGTAATACCTCTCACTCCAAAAACGTTTCGTAGAGAAAATCTTCTTGATTTTATTAGGCAGTTTTCGCTCTGTGTATGTTCAATGCGCATATAACAATTGTGCGAACACTTTCTGTTGATATTTGACAACTCAAATGTCAACAGTGACAAACAAAACAAAAAAAACAACAAAATAAAAAACAAACAATATTGTTGAAGCAACCAGATGTTTTGTTTACCAGCTGTCAAATGAATATTGAATAAGCAGCTGAACTACGTACATATATTGTTATGTCTGAACACTTAAAATATTGTACTCAATAAATCGAATATTGACTCAATAAAATTGTATATCTGAACATAGTATAACGGCGTCCTACAGAAAATAGTCGAACGGTGTCAAATTGCAGTTTCTTGGCGGCCAATTTCGGCTAATTAAACGTGCATCAAACATTTGACCCAATACATCGATATTGGCATGAAATGTGTGGCAAGCTGCGCAACCCTGTTGAAACCAAATATGGTTCACATCAATACCATAAAGAGACATACATAATTAGCCATTACAACCCTTCAGTCAGGATTATGGCCTAGCTTCTCACACCACTCTTGTTGTGTGCCTTAATTTTATACGTGAGTGGCGGAACCTACAGTTTAACGTCGACTCCGAACGACAGATTTTTGAGAAACTTTTTCATAGCAATTTTATTTACTCTCAGAGTTTTTACCAGAAATCTGCTGAGAGGTAGTCGCCGAAGAAATATTTTTTTTTTCGTATTTCTTTTTGATGTCTGGCCTGGGGCTCGAACCCGAGCTTTACGTCTAATAAGAGAACGCACTACCTACTAGACTATGGTGAGTTGAAGAGAGGGTACAACAACATCGGTTATCATGACGCGATAGGTCTCTTCAATAAACGTAATGTTTGCGTCGTCCTCCTTTTTAAAGAAATATGGTTCAATGATGCCTTCGCACCAAAAACCGTATCAAAGAGTCACTCGTAATGGGTGCATGGGCTTCTGTAAGACGACCATTCATTACATTCATTACATTCAATGGAGATAATATATAGTGAATTTTGTGACAGAATAGAATGGCAGAAGTATTGCCAGATTCAAAATAACCGATGGTTTTAATTTAAACCGTTAGATGGCCCAGCTGATATTTGTTATATAACTCGATAAATAGGCCTTCAACGCAACAACAAATTTTTCAAACCTTTGAAAATTATTTAAAAAAATTAAATTTTTTTCCCAAGACTGGATTTTATACCCTTTAACTCATAAATTGGAAATTGTATTTACCAAAGGAAAAGCAGACTAAAAGAAACACGTTCTATGTTTCCTTTCGTTTTTCTTGACGAGTATCTTTGAACATTGCCGCTCAACATTCGATTTCCGTAACGTTAATTTCCTGTTTGAACTGAAAATCAATAACCCCAGTCAAATACAAATTGTATTTGTAATAAAGAAACAACAACAACAACAAATCATACAACTCAAGGGGTAAAATCCTTCGCCCGTACATCATGCTCCTTTTCAAAATAATGAATGACAAATGCCCCATGTTTTCATATATTTTCCTACGTACACTTCAGTTATGAGGAGAAGAACGAAATCGTTTTGAAATTTGATTTCAAGCATGAACGCCATGCCATGCCATGACTTTCTTATGACAGCATTCGCAGAAGAAGAAAGAAAAAAAAAAAAATGTTGTAAGAATAACAACAACAACAACTATAATACAATATTATTATTATTATTAGTATAGAATGTTGTTGTTGCTGTTGTTGCTGTTGTTGCAAATAATAATAATAATGATGGCAAATGTGTCAAAATGTTTGAGAAAAAAAAACATAAAAATAAAATGAAATATGTATGTATGTATGTACCCTACAATACTACTGTAAATACAATGAGCGTCAAAAGAAACTGCACTACTCCACCAACAATCCCCAAAACTCAATTTTTACCACTTAAGGAGAGTGCCTGAAAAAATTTTGGACAATATTTCGAAATTTTTTGCAATTTTTTTGTTTAAATTTTAAAAACAGGCAATGAAATAATCTTATATATAAAAATGAATGTGTGTTTGATTGTATGTTTGTATGTTTGTATGTTTGTATGTTTGTATGTTTGAAGTTTATAGACGATTAAACGGCTGAACCGATTTTCTTGAAATTTTCACAGTATCTTCCTGTATGTCTGGAAGGAGTTATAGGCTACTTTTTACGTTGATATTCCAAATGAGCGAGGGGCCATGACCATGTATGCTACATACTACATACTTAATATTTAATTGCATTTGAAATATATTACTCATACGCATAGTAGTTACCCCTACAAGTATGCTATCTGTGATTCTTGATGTATAAACCCAAAGAAAATAAAGTGTAAAGAACGACGCGGGGGGAAAGATAGAAGGGAAAGAAAAAAATTTTGTAACCAACATTTGTGAAAAATTCACCAAATAAGAAAAAATATAACCAAAATTAAATTCGTAGACTTTTGTTTTATTTATTTTTTTTTTCAAGTTTAAATTATCTATATATATATAAAAATGAATGTACTTTATGGAATCGTAAACTATGCATTTAATCTTTAGCAAAGTTGTTGCGCATGAGCCGACGAAGGTTTCTAAGTTGGTATAACCAATTTCCGACAGGTGGCGCCACTGAAAATTCTTCGAAATTAATTAAATCGTAAACTTTGCATTTGATCCTGTGTTGAAAAGAAAAGAAAGAAGAGAGCATTACTAGCCTCAGAATCAGCATTGAGACTGAAAAATCTTCGAGTACGTGCCGCACAGATCCGTTCGCATGAATCACTTGAACAATGAATCACTTGATCGAATGCGTACTACTCAGGCCCGTTCGTCTGAATCATCTGGACAACGGGAAACAAAATCAATAAAATGATTCAAACTTAATTGGATATTTGTCTAATGTATTTCCTTCAAATTTATTTTAGTTTGTAGTGCAGCAAAGCGCGCAGGGTACAGCTAGTTTTAAAATAAAAATAACGGTAATTTATTAATGTATACTTTTTTTAAAATGTACATTTTCTTTTGATGCTCACTGTATATCATGGTATTAAACCGGTGGGGGTGTAAAGGAGATAAAGACGTTGTTATTTTAAATGTTTTCTTGGCTTAGAAAATGAAAATGTCAATCATTATTCGTATTACCAACAAGCAGAAATTAACAGGTAATACGAGAGTATTATAGAGAACTTCAAATGCCAACCTGTTTATTAAAAGCCAAATGCCTAACTACCATGGCTGTTATCATATCATACCATCAACCACCCACCGTGTTTCAAAGGGATGTCTGTGTTTTCGATTTTGTTTCCATGCTCTTTATCACAAGATAGAGAATAAATCCTTTTGCGTAAAACTCTTTCTGCATGAATGTTCGTTACATTAAAATAAATGTTTTAGACATTATTTATCTCTTATCTGAGACTATAAATATAGTCTCTATTCATAATATACTTCCATGTATGCATGTATTTGTATATACATGTTCATCAATTTGTATAAATATTTGATATTTTGTATACACATTAACTCTTTATAGTGCTCAGTGATATATCAAACTTTACAGTGTCTAACGATACTGCTGTACGCTACACATAGTACAAAAGTTTAATAAAAAGTTTCTAGAAAACAAGTTCATATTGTGACATTAATTTTATCCCTTACTTACTAACTTAATTGATCATTATAACCCTTTAGTCAGGATCACAACCTGGCTTCTCACATCACCCATGTTGTGTGTGTTAAGTTTTATACATGAGTGGCGAGACCTACAGTTTAAAGTCTCTTCCGAATGACAGATTTTTTTGAGCTACTTTTCATGGTAATTTTATTTACTCTCCGAGTTCTAACCAGAAGACTGCTGAGAGGAAGTCACGACGGAGCAAAATTTTTTCAAATTTCATCTTGTTCGAGATGCCTGAGCAGGGGTTGGAACCACTGACCAGCGCCTACTAGTACCACTTCTCATACATACATACTACTAGCTTCTCACACCACTTACGTCGTGCGTGTTAATTTTACACATGAGTAGCAGCACCTACAATTTAAAGTCGACTTCGAATGAGAAGAGAATAAGAAACTTTTCATAGCAATTTTATTTACTCTCAGAGTTCTAACCAGAAGACTGTTGAGAGGAAGACGTCGAAGAAATATTTTTTCTTATTTCATCTTGTTCGAGATGTTTGAGCTGGGGTGTGAACCACGGACCCACGTCTACTAGTACCACTTCTTATACATACATACTCGTATATAATAGTTCATTATAACCCTTTAGTTAGGATTACAGCCTAGCTTCTCACACCATTTATGTTGCGTGTGGTAATTTTATACATGAGTGGCGGCACCTACAGTTTAAAGACGACTTCGAATGCTAGATTTTTGAGAAACTTTTCATGGCAATTTTATTTTAGACTGCTGAGAGGAAGATGCCAGAGTAAATATTTTTTTTATTTCATCTTGTTCGAAATGTCTGAGCTGGGTTTTGAACCCCCTCCCACGTGTACTAGTATACATTTTTATAGTAACTTAGAAAAATCTGCAGAAAACTATAGAAAAATCTGCAGGAAGTGTATAATTGTGCTGGCGTCAGCTGAAATGGCTTCTAAATCCGAAGGTGGGAATCTAGGCTAAGCTGCTTGCTTCAAGTAGAGCATACTTAAGCCTTCTATTGAGGGCATTTGCAGGCTGCTGCTGAGTAAGGTACAACTGAAGGAAAATTGATTTGTTTGCAAACAAAATAATAAATAAGAATAAATTCTGTGTTATTGTTTTGCAGTAGACAAAGGCTTGACATGTTACGTAGTTAAACTTAAAACTTCAAATAGTGCATAAACACTATGGGTTGTGAGGTAAATGTAACAGACTTTCCATGGTTTAAAGCTCTAGAATGTATTCCGCTGGGTTTTTCTTACTTAATTGGCTTAGAAGTCTGTTCGTCGTATTTTGAGCTGCCTCAACATTTCTTTCTAAGCGACTATAATTCGTGCTCGCCTTCCCCAGTTGCTACCAATAATAGATGGCAGGGCTTTTTCAACTTGATCCTACCAACGTAGACAATGTCGATTTCTATGCGGACGTTCGTTGATCCTCACATCAAATACTCATCTCCCTAGAATATTCTCTTCCATGTCAATACGTTGAACAACGTCCATACTATTAAGTAGTACACATAGCTCACTGTTGTTTGAGATGCCGAAATCATTGCCAACTGACATTGGACCGAAGATATTGCGTGGAACTTTTCTTTCGAATACTTCAAAGGCAGCTGCATTGGTGAGTAATAGAATCCATTTATCCTCGCCATAGAAAAGCACAGCGAGGACGAATAACTTACAGAGAATCAATTTCATCGAACAAGAGAGGCCTCTACTACTTAATTGATTATTGAGACCATAACTGCATCTGGTGTAAGAGTAATACTATGCTTTATCTCCAGACTGGCATCATGTTTGCTGGGAACTGTAAAGCCAAAGTAAATAAACTCGGTGGCAATGTCGAAGGTATAGCTGTCGACAGTAATCTGGAATCGACAATATGGACTTTGTTTTGCCTTCATTTACATTAAAGAATTTTCTTATATCATGTCGTTTTGTCCTTCACTGTATAGTATATATTAATATTTTGTTATAAATTTTATCTTCATTTATTTTATTTCCGTACAAATTGCATTAATATTTTAACTTTTGTAAGTCATTCTTTTCAGTTGAAGCATTTTTTTCATTTGTAATACAATGTAAAACGTTAACAGCATAGCTCTCTCTCTCTCATCTCCAGCGTTAACAATGTTTCTGTTTAAAGTGTCAGTTTAGGTGATAATCGACGTGTGAGTGACTTTTATTGTTGAAATGAGTGAAAGGGATTGAAATGTAAAGGAGGAAAAATAGGCAAAAAATAACTGAGAAAATGACTGTTAATATGATAAAATATTCAGGAGTGTAAATTAAATTTACAAGGAATTCCATTTACTTGAGCTTTTTTTAAATATCCTTTCTCTATCAATGTTAATAAACTCAAAATAAATGTCGATAGGTATGTGTTTTGTTATAGCAGATAAAGAGGAAAGTAAAGCTGGACTTTGGTGGACTAAACTAGACATTTCTAATAGAAGTATTTCGTGATACGGAAAAAAGCTTTGACATGAGTGTGTATTATTTTTAAAGCAAAAAAATAAATAATTTTTCATCTTATTTTTAGAACAAACCTAATGTCTGTCATGCTAAACTTATTTTTCTTTCGAGTAAAACCATATCCCTCCGTCTGCTTTGTTTTGTTATCCAGATTCACATTCTTTATGTCATTCTTCTTCATTTTACGTATGCGATGTAACTTAGATTTCAGCTTCTGCTTGTATTTTAGCCCCGGGTAATGACTTATAGGTCCTCCATTGTGCACTCCTTTGAATTCTTCATACCGTTCGAGCATTAAAGTACTCAAACTTCTTTTAATTGAAGTACAGTGTGCTAACAGGAGGCCCTTTGTCACATTCGTCAAGGTCTCCTGTTTCCTTTTGTATTTGTATTTAGTTTTAATGAAAATTCTTTATTATTCACACAATTCTGTGCGGCACTGTTCACAAATTTATGTAAACAAAAACAATTGCTTTCCTTTATTATTCTCTGTTTATGATCTTTGCATAAACAATTGCCTTTTTTGTTATTCCCCTGTTTACACTCTTTGCATAAACAATAACAATTACTAGATAATTGTTCGACAAATCTTTGTAACGGAGTTCTTCAAAGCACGATTACTCTCTTCAAATGAACCGCGTCTTCACACAAGACTGACTGAACTTCACTCGCCCAGTCGCCTGCTTTGCCTTGCCTTTTATATGGCAGAGTAGACAGTCTGATGAATGTTCTTGAAGGCAAACGTTCATGACTTTGCCTTCTCGAAATCTCTATGAATGTAGATATCGTTGTCTTCATTTATTATTATAGTGTTGTTTGTGAACTTTTGTTTACTTATTTTCCGTTTTTTATGCTGGTGTTTGTTGTTGTATTTTTGTTTACTTGTTTACCATCTTTTTACGCTGGTGTTTGTTGTTATTTTAAGCAGTACTATAATTTGTAAATAGGTTTGTTTACTGCATTGTTTTGTTTTTGTAGCTTTCGTTTCTAAGTTTAATGTCAAGCGATGTAAAACACTATGAAAGTTGCAGTGCACAGGTATTATAATATAGGTATTACAGATATAGGTTACCGTTAAACCGTACATTAGCGTTATTCAACAACAAAATAAAGACTTGTTTACATATTATTCACATAACTGTTTATAATTGTAAACAAACAAATAAAAAATATATTTTTATAAATTATATGACAAATAAACAAATAACTTTCAATAGGATGCTTTGGGTAAACAAAATCGATTTGCATTGAAATTTGTAAATGAAATTTAAATTGAATTCAAAATTTATTTTATACCGCAACAGGGGTTACATCATTTATTTTTATATGTTTAATAAGATTAATGCATTGATTAGATTGGTTTGTATTAATAATAATTCAAACCTGCAAACCCTACCCAAAGAAAATGGAATATTTCCACTCCTAAATACTGCTCATATTGCACACAGATATCAAAAGTGGCATAATTCAACGGTATATCCAAAGGTACGTATGATTAATTTTATGTAAATTATACGCCACCAATTTCAAATATGAAAATGGGTTGGTCGTAGAAGCATTGGAAAATGCTTCTGGACGCCCAATTGAGCTCTCTACACTAGAATCAATTTAAAAACTTTAACGATGCAATTTTGGCTTATTCTACATTAAAACGACTTGAAATAGTCGAAGACAAAGGCATAACACATGACTCAATGATTTTAATTCTGATCGATCACTTGAGTACGTGGGAGTTTGCTTCAAGATAGGCGCCCCATTTGATCACAATTGACTACAAATGCAATTGTCTGACAACATAGCGTCAATGCTTAACATTACTTATTAGGAAAATGGACGATTTTTTGTATCGTTTTATAAGAGTGTACACACGCTACAAATACATCGTATTTGGCCAAGAAAAAGTGTGAATACTTAAGGAATCTCCTACTCCTACTTAGATTTCCTATTTCATAGCATTTTGGACTGCCGTGACCCCATTAGGCACAAAAATATGGAACACTAAAGGTCTCAACACATCGCAAATATTACTCATTATTATTTCATGTATGGATTAAAATGCGTGGTACTTTTTTGGCATCTTTTTGGTACTTTTTTGGTACCTTTTTTGGACAAATTTTTTAGTACCTACAACTAACACAGTTAATTTATATGTTCTTTTTAATACGAAAATGAAATACCTCAACAACTACACCTTTTAAAAACATACAATTCTTCACATACTTACTGTAGGCCAGTCTGCAATTAAATACGAAAATATGTCGGGTACTTTCATAGCATGAAATACTTTTTTTCATACTTGAAACCATCGCAATTAGTTGCTTAACACAATGTTTGTATTACGCGTAGGAGTATGGCAGAAGTATAAATAGTTACAATGTATACTTGTATACAAATTTTAATTTAAAAGGTATAGTGTGGGAAAGGTACCTTTCCAGCATACTTTTTCTATATTTTGTCTGTAGACTTGGTGATTTTCTTTAAGAAAAATCAATTACTGCTTATTTAGAAGAAAATACCTTGAGAATTTTATTTTATCACATATTTTTTTGTGTTTTTCATTCATTTTTCTATTTCTTTGAATAAATAAAAGTACTTTGTACACATATTCACTTAACATTTGTTGTACCCAGGAGAGTATGAATTTTTATGTCAACTACATGTTGGTATGCATATGTATGTATATTTTTAAGTGTATTTGTCTGTGAATAAGTAAGAGTTATTGATTTTTGTTCTTCTTCTTCGTGCTTTTTTTTTGTTAGAAAATTCACATAATTTAGGATTTGTGTACTTTTTGTAGTACTTTACGTGCATATATAACATAAATGTACAATTTTCTAAGAAATATTTGAGCGAATATGTTATAGAAAATCTTTTAATGAAAGCTGTTAAAACAGCTAGCTAGGAGATTCCTTAAGTATTCACACTTTTTCTTGGCCAAATACGATGTATTTGTACCGTGTGTACACTCTTATAAAACGATACAAAAAATCGTCCATTTTCCTAATAAGTAATGTTAAGCATTGACGCTATGTTGTCAGACAATTGCATTTGTAGTCAATTGTGATCAAATGGGGCGCCTATCTTGTAGTAAACTCCCACGTACTCAAGTGATCCATCAGAATTAAAATCATTGAGTTATGTGTTATGCCCTTGTCTTCGACTATTTCAAGTCGTTTTAATGTAGAATAAGGCAACATTGTATTGTTAATTTTTTTCAAGTGCTCCTAGTGTAGAGATCTCAACTGGGCGTCCAGAACATTAGGCGTTTTCCAATGCTTCTACGGCCAACCCATTTTCATATTTGAAATTGATGGCGTATAATTTACATAAAATTAATCATACGTACCAGAGAACTGCAAAAATCACGTTCTTATTGATTTATTCATACTCATAAATTTTTGTGCACGATCGCTCAGAACACACGAACGACATACTGCTAATGATCGCACATACTGCATTCAACCAATCATTTCGAGTATAAAGCAAATATTCAATTGACACTCGTTCGCACCCGTTTGAAACAGACATAATTTTTGCGGTGTTTTGAGTGATCGAAACCAAAACCCAAAATGCATAAATGCAAAATGTCATGTTCGATTGATACTCGTACAACACTCGTTTGAAATATACATAATTTTTGCGGTGTCTGAATTGAGCGAAACCAAATTCATAAATGCAAAATATATTTTTCATACAAAGATTATTTAGCAATAATCAAACGGGTATGATTGTAATCATGTAGATGTACCAGTCAGAGATGACTAAGAATTTTCAATTTTACTATTCTAAAAAATTTAAATAAGACAAAAGTAATTGTAAAGTATTTAATTATATATGTATTTATATATTAATAAATTTAAATTTTTATGTTTTTCTTTTCTTTCTTATGTATGTGTGGTCGCATCCGCTATATATGTAGATATATGTATTAAGCGGACTGAAAACATGAAACATGATAAAATATGAATACTTTATTGAGTTTTAGGTAGTTAAAAAAATTAATTGTCAGCAATTCCCGTCGTGCCAATCATCTGAAAAGGGTTTAATTTCAAAAATGACTACAGATATGTGTGTCGTTTAATATCTGAATTTCCAAAATTCTCGCTAATCACTTGATTTTATTCATTTATTGCCGTGTATTCAAACTTTTCAGAGCAGGTAGGTGAATTGTCAAGGAAATAAATTGTAGGAAATTCTGGTCATAACAATAATGTCAAAAGAGTGCTACATGGGTCGCAATTGAAAAATATGTTGATTATGATTATGCTACCTACCTTACAAGTGTGACGTCACACAAAACAAATGTTATTCCCGTCATAGCAATAATGTCAAAAGAGTGCTACATGGGTCGCAATTGAAAAATATGTTGATTATGATTATGCTACCTACCTTACAAGTGTGACGTCACACAAAACAAATGTTATTCCCGTCATAGCAATAAAGCCAAAAGAGTGCTATAAGGGTCGCAATTGAAAAAAGGGTTGATTGTGGTTATTGTACCTACCGTACAAGTGTGACGTCAGACAAAGCAAATGTTATTGTTACTGAGCATGACTCACTTATTATGAAAAATTGGTCAATAGCTCTCTTCATGTTTTTCTTTCTGGAGAAAAACATTCGACTTACAGAATCATGGTAAAAATTCTCTTTCTCAAGAAGAGAGCCACATATAAAAGTGAACAACATGGGTAAATCAAGCATAGTTATTTGCAAGAGTTCATACTGGTATAATGTCGGATGATCAAGCTGAAATCGTGAAAAAAATTGCAAATGGTCAATACACTATTTCCAAAAAACGGAAAGGCAGGAGTCGTATATGGAATATATTGGCCGAAATACAAAAAGAAGATGGAACCATATTAGAAGGCCTGCAGCTATACTCAGGTAGTAAAGGATGTGTTTGGTTGCGGGGCCGCAATTGTAACCGATTTGCTTACTTTCTTAAAGGGGATTAAAACTACCTGTAATTGTTATTGTAAAGCTTGTAAACAAGTAGTTCAAAACAAATAAGCATGCTTTGTAGCATTAAGTCACGTTAGTATAGTAGGTAGTGTGTTGGTTTATTAGACATGACATCAAAAAAATATATGAAAAAATATTTCTTCGGCGATTTCCTCTCAGTAGATTTTTGGCAAAAACTGTGAGATAATATTAATATTATTAATAGATAAATTTGCCATCAAAAAAATCGGTCGTTCGGAGTCGACTTTAAACTGTAAGTTCCGCCACTCATGTATGAAATTAACGCACACAGCACGAGTTGTGTGAGAAGCTAGGACGTTGTACAATGGGTCGATTCGACCACCGGGTACTGTACTTGTGACAGTTGACAAGTACACGTCCTCTAACCTAACCTAACCCATACAATAACAGGCGCAGGTAGTTTTAAAACCTTTTAAGTAAATAAACATATCGGTTAAAATTACGATCCCGCAACCAAACACATCCTTTACTACCTGAGTGTAGTTGCAGGTATAAAAACATAGTGTTGATCCCCTACGCTCTTCGGATATAAAAAGCCGAGCATACTCTATCAAGCTTCAGTTCTAAACTATTCACCGCAGCGATCAAACAATCACTCGCGCAACAAAAAAAAAAAATAAATTAAAATGGAAAATATCAATAAAAAGTCAGTAAGTTACACTGTTTTCTTGTACCGGCAAGAAGTGGGCCGCACGAAAAAGAATTATAAACGCCTCAACCAAACGAAAATATCACTCACCGATGACTTGACATCGATAGGTGAAGATAATTTAATGGAATGCTCAATGGAGGACGTAAAAGCCCTTAAGAGGGCGCTGAGATACAAACAGAAGCTAAAGCAGAATTTACATCGCAAACGAAAAATGGAGAAGAATGGTGTAAAGAATGCCAAATCGTTGCCATCTAATATGTCTTCATCCACCCATTCAAAAGATAATAAAACGAAATTACAAAAAGACATTGATGGCAAATCCTCATCAAAGCAAAATGATCCTTCCAGTTCCAGCAGTTCATCTGCTGCATCATCATCAAAACATTACAAATTGCAAAAGGAACGTGAGGCAGCTCAGAAACAAAAGAATGATGTCAGCAAAGCCGTTGTCGACTTTCTGAATCCATATTATAAACGAAAAATTGCAACCAGAGAATTATTTAAAGTCTTAGCAAAACGTATAACAAATCGTGTTATAGATGGAAAACTGGCCTTATCAGATTGCAAATCGTATATTCAAACAAATTTTCATGAATTAGAGATGATATCAAAGGATTCCGATATCGACAAAAATTTTCCAATGTCATAAAATAATAATAATAATAATATTCTGCTGCTGTAATAAAAGAGGAAAAAATAATTCATTTTAATGAATGTGTGATTAAAGAATGCTAATCCGGACAATAAGACGACGGAGCAATAAGGAGAAGAAATATTATTTTGCTTGTAAGGAATTATGAATTAATTCAAAGGAATATTAAATTTATTTGAAAATTATTAATTTCTTTTTTAAAACAATCAACTAAAAAATGTTTGACCAAAATACGTTTAAAATGTATTTCAAAATATTATTGTGATAAAAAATAGTTGTAAGAAATAAAATTTAAATTTAAAATGTAACAAAAAAATACGATTTATTTTTATATAGTTTCAATCGTAAGCATAGTACAAATTGTGGTATCACAATAAGCCTTATATCCTATACAACTTCTTTTGGTTTCCATTCACCTCACTTTTCTAAATACCTACCTACCTCGTATAGTAAAAGTTTTAAGAAAGAAATTTGCATTACCAGGGGACAGAGCCTATTCTATGGAAATTAATATTTTATTTTCAATTTGCCATTCATTCTTTGAGTTCGGTGTTTTAATGTACACCACATTGCCTATGTTCAAATCATTTTTATTTCTGCTTAATCATAGAAAAGCATATTATAACTCCAATCTCCATAGGAAAATAATCGCAGACATATTTTTATTCCGACAAAAAATTACATAAAAAAGTATTTTCATGGCTGTGGGTTATTTTATGGATAATATTTCGTGTCTAGTTGGTTAAAGGTTATCATGGAATATTCGGTGAAGGTATTGTACTTTCTTTAGAAGTGTTTGAAAATATATTTGAATGTAAAGGAAAAAAATTATTGCGATTATAGGTATATGTATGTGTATATACAGTGAGCGTCAAAAGCAACTGTACATTCAAAACAAAAATATACATTAATAAATTACCGTTATTTTTATTTTAAAATTATTTCATTGTTAGTTTTTAAAATTGAAACAACAAATTTTCATAAGTGGCAAAAGTTGAGTTTGGTGATTGTTAGAATTTTATCCTTAGTGTACAGTTTCTTTTGACGCTCACTGTATATAGAGTATTTGAATTTAGGGTGTCCCCTATTAGGATATTTTTTATAGTCGTGATGCATTCAGTGAAAGCGGAAGAACTGTTTCAAATAATTCAACGAAATATGGTTTGCAAATTTCCATACGGTTGGTCAAACATCGACTTAATGAGGCTTGGAAATACAACAGAGTTTACTGGTAGCGCGATCGATTACTTCGCAGTAATTTTTAGAGTGATTGACAGTCAAGATACTAGGGGATGTTATGAAATCTTATGGAACTAAAGCAAAAGTTTCACTGTATTGCATAGTTTTTCAGATCTTCGGCCGGGCTTCTATAGTATACCGGCAATTTATTGTTTTTCCTGCTCCGAAATAATTGCCGAAAATAATGGTGTTGCAGAGCAAACACTATGTTGAGGCTGTTTCAGTATAGGAAGAAGAATGTAGTGTATTATGGTTCATGTCTTATTAAAATAATCGAATAATATTTTTCATTCTGAGTTGAAAACGAATGTAAAGTACCAAGGTACCATTTTTTCCCCCAAATTAAAATTTTAGTTTCTCATTTTTAAAATCAAATTCTTGATATTGTCATTTAAGCAAGTTCTTAATACTCTAAAAAGAAGGAAGGGACTAAGTTACATCTTTAGAGTGCCCATAAATTTAAGTTAACGGTTGGTGGTACTATTTTAAGGAAATTTAAACTGTGCCTTACAAGATAAAAAATTATCAATTTGTTTTAACAGCTTTCATTAAAAGATTTTCTATAACATATTCGTCCAAATATTTAATTATTGGGAAAATTGTGATAGAACCCCAATATGTACATTTGTGTAAAGTACTACAAAAAGTACACAAATCCTAAATTATGTGAATTTTCTAACAAAAAAAAAAAACACGAAGAAGAAGAAGAAAAATCAATATCTCTTACTTATTCACAGACAAATACACTTAAAAATATACATACATATGCATACGAACTTGTAGTTGATATAAAAATTCATACTCTCCTGGGTACAACAAATACAGGGTACACTAAATGGAGAAGTTCACATAATCGAGAGAATATAAAATAAGTAATTCAAATGATTGTTACTACATTAAATTTTTATTTTTAATAAGCTTTTTAATAATTAATGTACATGACTACTTAGTCGGTTATATTTTTTTGTACTTTTATTCTTCAAGGGATTTCTGTAGTGCTTTGTCCCCGCATTTTCGCAATGCCAAAATATCATTTATATCAGATATATTATTTTCACTCCAAGCTATAACTTTATTGAATGCTTCGATTGCCTTCGTTGTGCTAATTTCAGCTGTTGTTACGATGCACTGCTCTTGATCATTATCTTCAACTTCACTACCTACATATATCTTCGCTATCAATGTCTTAATCCAAGTCTAAATCTCTTCCCGTACACCATTCGTTAATTTATTGACTAGATCTATGACTTCATTCATAGGTGCTTCCATGTCGTTTTGATATTTTTCTTTTAAACTACTGAGTGGAATGTCTTCTTCCGGGTAATTTTCTTCCTCAAAACATAAAATATTTTAACAACACTTTTGTATTGTGGATGCATCAACCTTATTATATTGTATTCGTATGCACACACTTGCTTATCTCGGGGAAGAACCGATTTTTAATATGTAAGACAATCACTCAACACTCAAAACATTAAAAAAATCAACGATTGAAAGCTGTTCACATAACAGAGATAGTCTGTGTTCACTCTTTAGAACCTCCTGTGTTTAAATTTTGTTGTTCACTATTCTGAAAGTTTACATAACTGGATATTCATATAAACGAGCGGCTACTGTATTAAGTGAATATGTGTACAAAGTACTTTTATTTATTCAAAGAAATAGAAAAATGAAAAAATGGAATGTGATAAAATAAAATACTCAAGGTATTTACGTCCAAATAGAAGGATAATGAAGCGCTACAATAAGTAGTAATTGATTTTTCTTAAAGAAAAACACCAAGCTTACAGAAAAAATATAAAAAAAGTATGCTGGAAAGGTACTTTTCTTATACTATACACTTTAAATTAAAATTTGTATACAAATATACATTGTAAATATTTATAATTCTACAATACTCCTACAAGTAATACAAACATTGTATTCAACTATTTGCGTTGGTTTCAAGTATGAAAAAAAAGTATTTCATGCTATGAAAGTACCTGACATATTTTCGTATTTAATTGCAGACAAGAGCTGGCCTACAGTAAGTATGTGAAGAATTGTATGTTTTTAAAAGGTATAGTTGTAGCGGTATTTCATTATCGTATTAAAAAGAACATATAAATTAATTGTGTTAGTTGTAGGTACTAAAAAATGTATCCAAAAAAGGTACCAAAAAATACCAAAAAGATGCCAAAAAAGCACCACGCATTTTAATACATGAAATAATAATAAGTAATATTTGCGATGTGTTGAGACCTTTAGTGACATACTTTTTTGTGTCGAATATGCTCATGGCAGTCCAAAATGATATGAAATAGGGGATCTGTATGGAATAGAAGTTTTCTTAGATATTCATAGTTTTTCTTGGCCAAATATGATCATTTTGTGTACAAATCCGCATTATATCAACCCAATAAATAGGTCTCATCTAATTTTTTCACGCTTTGAGAGTAGTCAGGGCGGATTACACCGCGAGTAGTGCAAAACATGGTCGCCATATCTTCAGTGGCTACCAAACTCACTTTGATCTTTTTTGCCATCGATTCGCTATGAAAAACCCTTACTTACTTACGTAATTGGCCCTTAACAACCCGATTAACGGATTTCGGCTTGTCTCAACGCATACTGCGCCTGCTTTTTGCGCACCGACGGCATTTGGTCACACCAATCGATGGCAAGGCTTCTTCGATTTGGTCCTTCCAACACAAACAAAGTCGTCCCCTTCGCCGACTTCCGCAGATTCCCGCATCAAATACCTGTCTCTCCGGAACATCCTACTCCAATCGAACGACATGGCCGAGCCAGCGCAGCCGCTGGGTGTTAAATGCTGCACAACGTGTATGTCGCTGAGCTGTTGGATCGAATGCGGACAGTGACGAATCAACATCGAAAGCCTGTTGTTCGAACATCTTGAAAGCTCATACAGTTCACTGTTAGATCGGATGCGAAAATCATAGCCAACTCCTAGTGGAGCGTAGATCTTACGTAGGTCTTTTCTCTCGAATACTCTCAAGGCTGCTGTATCAGTGCTTAATAGTATCTATGCTTCTGTGTCATATAGATGCGGGGGAAGAATGAGCCTCTTGTACATTATTAGTTTTGTCGTACGAGAGAGGTACCTGTTACTCAATTGCCTATGGAGACCATAGTAGCAGGTGTTGGCAAGAGTGATCCTGCACTTGATTACTAGACTGACATAATGGCGGACTTAAGTTAATAAATTCCTTGACTACATCGAAAGTATAGTTATCGGCCGTTATCTGCGATCCAATGAAAAATCCATTGTTTTGATTTTTGTTTGGTTCTGGTGTATTGTGGTGCATCCACTTCAAGTCCACTCTTATAAAACGATGCAACAATTCGTCCATATTCCTAATAATTAATGCCAATCATTGACGCTATATTATCGGACAATTGCATTTGTAGTCAACTGTGATCAAATGGGGCGCCTATCTTGAAGGAAACTCCCACATACCTAAGTGATCCATCCATACAGTTTTTGGTAATAAAAATAAAATTAAAATGTATTGACAAGGGATAAGAGAGGAGGTGGAATGCAGTTTCAACTACAAAAATAAAGGAAATTAATTTAAAAAAATTAAAAAAAATTATGAAAAATTGCTTGTGCGATTAATATTGTGGAATGCTTTGAATGCCCATCGAAATGTTGTCTTGAAATTATTCAGAAAATTCCACACACCTTCTTCTTCTTATATATAAAAATGAATGTGAATGAATGAATAGACGGCTAAACGCCTGAACTGATTTGTTGAAATTTTCACAGTATCTTAGGAGTTATAGGCTACATTTTAAGTTGAAATAGGCAAATAAAATAAAATAAGTAAAAAAGTATGAGTGTTATTGTCCAACAAAATATTACGTATACGTCACCCGTCAGCTCTATGTAATATTTTATTTTATTTTATATATATATGTATGTATGTGTATATAAAAATGAATGGTTGGTTGTATGTAAGTTATAGAATTGTAAACTGTGCACTTGATCATGTTAAGATCTTTAGCAAAGTTGTTGCACATGAGCCGACGAAGGTTTCTAAGTTGGTATAATCAATATCCGTCAGGTGGGCCCACTTAAAATGACTAAGTTAGTGCGATTAATTTCCGATAGATGCCTCCACTGAGAATTATTCGAAATTAATTGAATTGTAAACTATGCATTTAATCATGTGTTGATCCGACAAATACCAGACATTTTAGGTATTTTTGACAATATTTTGTAATTTTTTGTTGTTTCAATTTTACAAAACTGGCAATGAAACAATTTAAAAAAAAAATAACGGTAATTTATTAATTGTACAATTTCTTTTGTCGCTCACTGTATGTTGTATTTATTGTTATTGCAATACGATAATATAAATAATTTTTATTTTCTTTTTATTTTTTACAGATATTGCAACAAATCAAAAACTTGGGTAAGTTTACAAGCCCTGTACAATACAGTTTAAGCCTTAAAAAGTACTTTCCTGAATAATATTTCATACAAACTTCAGTTGTTATTCAGTTTGAAAGGAAATGCTTGGTTATGCCCAAATAAATTAAACAGAAAATATGTCTTACAAATAAATTTTTAAATTCCTTTTTATTTTCTGCTCAAATTAAAAATTAAATACGAAATAAAAATATAAAAAATTTCAATGAAATAAAAGACTTCAGGAACATATAATCATCCATTTCATTACAGCCATAATTGATTTAATTTTCTAAACGAGTACTTTATTGCTGGGTATTACACAGTTTGGCTGGACTGATTTTAAGAGGAACAGTTTGAAGTCCTGGTTTACTTTACTCTTAAACTACTCTAACAAATACCATGTTTATCGACATTTATGTTGAGTTGATTACCAATGCCAGAGAAAGGATTTCAAAAAATGCTCAAGCAAATGGAATTCCTTATACATTTAATTTACACTCCTGAATATTTTATCATATTAACAGTTATTTTCTTAGTTATTTTGTGCCTATTTTCCTCCTTTACATTTCAATCCCTTTCACTCATTTCAACAATAAAAGTCACTCACGTCGAAGTTTAACCAAAACTGACGCTTTAAACAGAAACATTGTTATCGTTACAGATGAGAGAGAGCTATGCTGTTAACGTTTTACATTGTATTACAAATGAAAAATATGTTTCAATTGCAAAATGTGATTGGGTTAGGTAAAGTTAGGTGGCGGACCCCCTTGAAGGAATAGGTTATACTTAGGCCCATTGTGATATCAATATTCAACCATAAACATTAACCAGCCAGACACGAAATATTATCGTTAAAATAACCCACAGACATGAAAATACTCTTTTATGTGTTTTTTGGTGGGAATAAAAATATGTTTGTGATTATTTTCCTCTGGATATTGAAGTTATAATATGTTTTCCTATGATTAAGCAGAAATAAAAATGATTTAAACATAGGCAATGTGGTGTACATTAAACACCGAACTCAAAGAATGAATGGGAAATTGAAAATAAAATATTAATTTCCATAGAATAGGCTCTGTCCCCTGATAATGCAAATTTCTTTCTTAAAAATTTTACTATACGAGGTAGGTAGGTATTTAGAAAAGTGAGGTGAATGGAAACCAAAAGAAGTTGTATAGGATATAAGGCTTATTGTGATACCACAATTTGTACTATGCTTACGATTGAAACTATATAAAAATAAATTGTATGTTTTTGTTACATTTTAAATTTAAATTTTATTTCTTACAACTATTTTTTATTACAATAATATTTTGAAATACATTTTAAACGTATTTTGGTCAAACATTTTTTAGTTGATTGTTTTAAAAAAGAAATTAATAATTTTCAAATAAATTTAATATTCCTTTGAATTAATTAATAATTCCTTACAAGCAAAATAATATTTCTTCTCCTTATTGCTCCGTCGTCTTATTGTCCGGATTAGCATTCTTTAATCACACATTCATTAAAATTAATTATTTTTTCCTCTTTTATTACAGCAGCAGAATATTATTATTATTATTATTTTATGACATTGGAAAATATTTGTCGATATCGGAATCCTTTGATATCATCTCTAATTCATGAAAATTTGTTTGAATATACGATTTGCAATCTGATAAGGCCAGTTTTCCATCTATAACACGATTTGTTATACGTTTTGCTAAGACTTTAAATAATTCTCTGGTTGCAATTTTTCGTTTATAATATGGATTCAGAAAGTCGACAACGGCTTTGCTGACATCATTCTTTTGTTTCTGAGCTGCCTCACGTTCCTTTTGCAATTTGTAATGTTTTGATGATGATGCAGCAGATGAACTGCTGGAACTGGAAGGATCATTTTGCTTTGATGAGGATTTGCCATCAATGTCTTTTTGTAATTTCGTTTTATTATCTTTTGAATGGGTGGATGAAGACATATTAGATGGCAACAATTTGGCATTCTTTACACCATTCTTCTCCATTTTTCGTATGCGATGTAAATTCTGCTTTAGCTTCTGTTTGTATCTCAGCGCCCTCTTAAGGGCTTTAAAGTCCTCCATTGAGCATTCCATTAAATTATCTTCACCTATCGATGTCAAGTCATCAGTGAGTGATATTTTCGTTTGGTTGAGGCGTTTATAATTCTTTTTCGTGCGGCTCACTTCTTGCCGGTACAAGAAAACAGTGTAACTTACTGACTTTTTATTGATATTTTCCATTTTAATTTATTTTTTTTTTTTGTTGCGTGAGTGATTGTTTGATCGCTGCGGTGAATAGTTCAGAACTGATGGTTGATAGAGTATGCTCGGTTTTTTATATCCGAAGAGCGTAGGGTATCAAAGCTATGTTTTTATACCTGCAGCTATACTCAGGTAGTAAAGGATGTGTTTGGTTGCGGGGCCGTAATTTTAACCGATATGTTTATTTACTTAAAAGGTTTTAAAACTACCTGCGCCTGTTATTGTATGGGTTAGGTTAGGTTAGAGGACGTGTACTTGTCAACTGTGAGTTACACTCTTTTCTTGTACCGGCAAGAAGTGAGCCGCACGAAAAAGAATTATAAACGCCTCAACCAAACGAAAATATCACTCACCGATGACTTGACATCGAAAGGTGTAAAGAATTTGAAGGAATGCTCAATGGAGGACCTAAAAGCCGTTAATAGGGAGCTGAGATACAAACAGAAGCTGAAAAAGAATTTACATCACATACGAAAAATGGAGAAGAATGGTGTAAAGAATGCTAATCCAGACAATAAGACTACGGAGAAATAAGGAGAATAGAAGTTGTTTTCCTTGAAAGGCGAAAGAATTTCATATTCCTTTGAATTAATATGAAATTTATTTAAGAATAGGTCTTTGAAAATTATTAATATTTTTAAACAATCAATTAAACATTTTTTGACTCGTAATAATCTTTAGAATTATACTTTAAAATATTATTGCGATGAAAACTATTTGTAGGAAATAAAATTTAAATTTAAAATGTAATAAAAACATACAATTTATTGTTATATAATTTGAGACGTTAGTATAGCACAAATTTTGGTACAACAATAAGCCTTATATCCTATGCAACTTCTTTTGGTGGACAGTTACTTCTACTTTTCTATCTACTTAGCTATCTCGTATATTAAAATTTCTAAGAAAGAAATTTGTATTATCAGGGGACAGAGCCTATTCTATGGAAATTAATATTTTATTTTCAATTTCCCATTCATTCTTTGAGTTCGGTGTTTTAATGTACACCACATTGCCTATGTTCAAATCATTTTTATTTCTGCTTAATCATAGAAAAGCATATTATAACTCCAATCTCCATAGGAAAATAATCGCAGACATATTTTTATTCCGACAAAAAATTACATAAAAAAGTATTTTCATGGCTGTGGGTTATTTTATGGATAATATTTCGTGTCTAGTTGGTTAAAGGTTATCATGGAATATTCGGTGAAGGTATTGTACTTTCTTTAGAAGTGTTTGAAAATATATTTGAATGTAAAGGAAAAAAATTATTGCGATTATAGGTATATGTATGTGTATATACAGTGAGCGTCAAAAGAAACTGTACATTAAAAACAAAAATATACATTAATAAATTACCGTTATTTTTATTTTAAAATTATTTCATTGTTAGTTTTTAAAATTGAAACAACAAATTTTCATAAGTGGCAAAAGTTGAGTTTGGTGATTGTTAGAATTTTATCCTTAGTGTACAGTTACTTTTGACGCTCACTGTATATAGAGTATTTGAATTTAGGGTGTCCCTTATTAGGATATTTTTCCAGTATAGGCACCTCCTAAATGCTTTCGATATATGCTATCAAATGTCGTGATGCATTCAGTGAAAGCGGAAGAACTGTTTCAAATAATTCAACGAAATAAGGTTTGCAAATTTCCATACGGTTGGTTAAACATCGACTTAATGAGGCTTGGAATTACAACAGAACCCACTGGTAATGCGATCGATTACTTCGCAGTAATTTTTAGAGTGATTGACAGTCAAGATACTAGGGGATGTTATGATGTCGTATGGAACTAAAGCAAAAGTTTCTCTGTATTGCATAGTTTTTCAGATCTTTGGCCGGGCTTCTATAGTATACCGGCAATTTATTGTTTTTAAGCTCCGAAATAATTGCCGAAAATAATGGTGTTGCAGAGCAAACACTATGTTGAGGCTTCTTATGGGTGTTATCAGTTTCTTGATCAAATTATTTGGCTGTTTCAGTATAGGAAGTAGAATTTAGTGTATTAGGGTTCATGCCTTATTAAAATAATCGAATAATAGTTTTCATTATAAGTTGAAAAAGAATGTAAAGAACCAAGGTACCATTTTTCCCCCCCCCATTTATGATTTTAGTTTCCCATTTTTAAAATCGAATTCTTGATATTTACATTTAAGCAAGTTCTTAATACTCTAAAAAGAAGGAAGGGACTAAGTTACATCTTTAGAGTGCCCATAAATTTAAGTTAACGGTTGGTGGTACTTTTTTAAGGAAATTTAAACTGTGCCTTACAAGATAAAAAATTATCAATTTGTTTTAACAGCTTTCATTAAAAGATTTTCTATAACATATTCGCTCAAATATTTCTTAGAAAATTGTACATTTATGTTATATATGCACGTAAAGTACTACAAAAAGTACACAAATCCTAAATTTTGTGAATTTTCTAACAAAAAAAAAAAAGCACAAAGAAGAAGAACAACAAAAATCAATATCTCTTACTTATTCACAGACAAATACACTTAAAAATATATGTACATATGCATACCAACATGTAGTTGATATACAAATTCATACTCTCCTGGGAACAACAAATATTAAGTGAATATGTGTACAAAGTACTTTTATTTATTCAAAGAAATAGAAAAATGAATGAAAAACACAAAAAAAATATGTGATAAAATAAAATTCTCAAGGTATTTACTTCTAAATAAGCAGTAATTGATTTTTCTTAAAGAAAATCACCAAGCTTACAGACAAAATATAGAAAAAGTATGCTGGAAAGGTACCTTTCCCACACTATACCTTTTAAATTAAAATTTGTATACAAGTATACATTGTAGCTATTTATACTTCTGCCATACTCCTACGCGTAATACAAACATTGTGTTCAGCAACTATTTGCGATGGTTTCAAGAATGAAAAAAAGGATTTCATGCTATGAAAGTACCCGACATATTTTCGTATTTAATTGCAGACAAGAGCTGGCCTACAGTAAGCATATGGAGAATTGCCTGTTTGTAAAAGGTGTAGATGTTGAGGTATTTCATTTTCGTATTAAAAAGAACATATAAATTAACTGTGTTAGTTGTAGGTACTAAAAAATGTACCCAAAACAGGTACCAAAAAAGTACCACACATTTTAAAACATGAAATAACAATGAGTAATATTTGCGATGTGATGAGACCTTTAGTGTCCCACTTTTTTGTACCTTATGTGCTCAAGGTAGTCCAAAATGCTATGAAATAGGAAATATAAGTGGCGTAGGAGCTTCATTAAGTATTCACACTTTTTCTTGGCCAAATACGATGTATTTGTACCATGTGTACAAATCCTCGTTTTATCGTCGAATAAGTCTGATCTTGTGTAATTTTTCTCCCTTTGTGGATAATCAATTCGGATTATACCGCGAGCATTGCAAAGAATGGTTGCCATATCTTCAGTGGCTACCAAACTCACTTTGATCTTTTTTGCCATCGATTCGCTATGAAAAAACTTTACTTACTTACTTAAGTGGTCATTACCAACCTGATTAACGGATTTAGGCCTGCCTCAACGCATCCTTCCAGGCGCCTCTGCTTCATGCGCGTCGACGCCGTTTGGTCACACCAATCGATGCTTGATTTGGTTCTTCCAACGCAAACAAAATCGTCCCCTTCGCCGACTTCCACAGATTCCCGCATCAAATACCTGTCTCTCCGGAACATCCTACTCCAATCGAACGACATGGCCGAGCCAGCGCAGCCGCTGGGTGTTAAACGCTGCACAACGTGTATGTCGCTGAGCTGTTGGATCGAATGCGGACAGTGACGAATCAACATCGAAAGCCTGTTGTTCGAACATCTTGAAAGCTCATACAGTTCACTGTTAGATCGGATGCGAAAATCATGGCCAACTCCTAGTGGAGCGTAGATCTTACGTAGGACTTTTCTCTCGAATACTCTCAAGGCTGCTGTATCAGTGCTTAATAGTATCTATGCTTCTGTGCCATATAGAAGCGGAGGAAGAATGAGCCTCTTGTACATTATTAGTTTTGTCGTACGAGAGAGGTACCTGTTACTCAATTGCCTATGGAGACCATAGTAGCAGGTGTTGGCAAGAGTGATCCTGCACTTGATCTCTAGACTGACATGATGGCGGACTTAAGTTGATAAAATCCTTGACTATATCGAAAGTATAGTTATCGGCCGTTATCTGCGATCCAATGAAAAATCCATTGTTTTGATTTTTGTTTGGTTCTGGTGTATTGTGGTGCATCCACTTCAAGTCCACTCTTAGAAAACGATGCAACAATTCGTCCATTTTCCTAATAAGTAATGTTAAGCATTGACGCTATGTTGCCAGACAATTGAATTTGTAGTCAATTGTGATCAAATGGAGCGCCTATCTTGAAGCAAAATCCCACGTACTCAAGTGATCCATCAGAATTAAAATCATTGAGTCATGTGTTATGCCCTTGTCTTCGACTATTTCAAGTCGTTTTAATGTAGAATAAGCCAACATTGTATTGTTAATTTTTTTTCAAGTGCTTCTAGTGTAGAGATCTCAACTGGACATCCAGAATATTAGGCATTTTGCAATGCTTCTACGACCAACCCATTTTCATATTTGAAATTGATGGCGTATAATTTACATAAAATTAATCATACGTACCTTTGGAAAAAAAATTATGCTTAAAGGGCATTCGAAAATCACTCTTTTGTTATTTTCTCCTCAAACCATGACGTAGTCTGTCATCAATTGTCATCAAACTAAACGCAGCAGATTTAAATTATGACAAAGGTCAACTAATAGCGAACTGTTGATAGAAACAATGTTGCCCTTCTAGGTGGAAATATAAAATGTCAGCGATTTATTAAGCCGTCCCCGATAAACTCGACTCTCTATTTAAGGGTGAACTAATGAAAGCATTTATTAAAAGGTACTTTCCCCTTTAGAGTAAATGTTACTCACTCTCTGCCTTTTGTAGGGTATTACGGTGTATGGTAATTTAAAATACCATTACAATACAATTTAAAAATACATACAACAATAGCAACAATAGAAAAAAATAACATTGAGCACAGGATATTTACCAAACGTACATAGGTTTGTTTGTATGAATGAATGAATGAATGCATCATATAGAATGAACTTAGTAGAATGACTGAATGAATGAATGGACGAATATGTTGAATAAATGCAATGGAATTTATGGAAATATTTGTGCATTGAAAACTTTTGTCATTTTTTTCAATTTTTTTTTCATTTAAGGAATTGATGGATAAATAATAACAAACCTTTTTAATGGTTATTGTTGTAGCCATGTATTGTACACAGTTTTGGCGAGGCGAGAGGATGTGGAATGAAATTTCTACTACAAAAATAAAAGAAATTAATTTAAAAGAATTCAATAAATTTATAGAATAATTGCCAGTGCGATTAATATTGTGGAACGCATTGAATGGTCATCGAAATGTTGTCTTGAAAATATTTACAAAATTCCACACATTTATTATATAAATATGTACCATATGTACAGTGAACGTCAAAAGAAACTGTACACTATGGATAATATCCTAGATTTACATTGAGCATCAAAAGAAACTGTCTTCTAGAGGATAAAATTCTAACAATCACCAAACCCAACTTTTACCACTTAAGGAGAGTGCCCGAAAAAATTTTAATAATATTTCGAAATTTTTTCTAATTTTTTTTGTTTCAATTTTACAAAACTGGCAGTGAAACGGTACTTAATTAATGTATATTTCTTTAGTGTACGGTTTCTTTTGCCGCTCACTGTCTGTAGTATTTACTGTTATTGCAATACGATAATATTGTTACGAAAATGGAAATGGTGTTATTAAAATAATAAACAAAAGCTCCAAAAACAACATAAGGCAGTTGTTTACATGATCAACGAAAAAGTAAACATATAGCAACAAAAACAATGGGCTTGATCGCGTGATCAAAGAACAAACGAGAATATAACAACAACATCAGTAAACAAGGGGACAAAGTAAACAAGCAACAATAACATCAGGTATAAGAAGAGAAAAGGGACAAAGTAAACAAACAACAACAACGCTACAAGGATAGATGTAAACAAGATCCACTAACAACAATAAGGGAAGCGAGTTGTTTACATTTTTAGATTGTTCCCGAAGGCAGTCATTCTCTGCCAAGGGCATGCATTAGACTGATGATCCAGCGATATAAAAGGCAAGACAAAACGAGCAACGAGGAGTGAGTTATAGTTCAGTCAATCTTGTGTGAAGACACGGTTGCGTTCGAAGTAAGCAGTTGTTAGTGTTTACGCGAGCAGAAAGTTTGTTGCTTAAAAAAAGGGCTGTAAGCAGAAGAGTGATAATTCAATCAGACACGTTGCGTTGCGTGTGAAGAGAATCGTAGTTCGAAGTTCTAACGAACGAGTGTACCAAGGAGAACAACAAAGGGAATTGTTGTTGTGTACGAGAAGAATAACAATTTAAAGGAAATTGTTATTGTGTGAATAAATTTCAACACAGGGTGCACACAGATTTGTGCAGACAATAAAGAATTGATTTTGAAATTAAACACTAATTTACTTTTATTTCATTTGCAATCTACGAACTCATATTTTTAACGTTTTTAAAGGGTAAAAACGTAACAATTGGTGTCAGAAGTGGGATTGCAAAATCCAAAAATAAGAGTAAAAGAAATAAAGAGAAATCACAACCAAAATGAAGCTCTCCGATCTAAAAGTGGAACGGCTTAAACGTGAGTTGGATGAACTCAAGCTGCCAACAACGGGCACTAAAAATGAACTACAAAGGCGGTTAAGGGAACAACTGCAATTTGAGGGTATCGACATAGATTCCTACGAGTTCGAGGATGACGAGGAACGAGAGCTCAAGGCACCTGCATCCCCTAGCTGTATCGACATAAATTCGTTGCTAGCAGCCATGATGGAAAAATTAGATGTAGCTTCAGCCGAAAATAAAAAACTTCTGGCTGAGTTTCGTAAAGATAGTGAACAACGGATGGAAAAAATGGAAGTAGCAAATCGAAAAATGCAAGAAGCTACTAGAGCCGAAAATCTAAAACTTCTGGCCGAGTTTAGAAAAGAGAGTGAACAACGGATGGAAAAAATGCAAGCAACATCTAGAGTCGAAAATCAGAAACTTCTGGCCGAAGTTCAAGCAACATCTAGAAGGCTGCAGGAAATCCATGAGGCGGTCAGCAAAAGAATCACTGATGTCGAGGAAAGGGTGTCACATTTAGAAAAGGCCGTTGACACGAGAGCGGACAATTTGGAAAAGGCCGTCGAGGGAAAACTGGTTAAAATGGACGAGAAGATCAGCAACCTCCAGAGCCAGCGGTTGGAACAAGTGCGAGTCGTATCAGAAGGTACCGGCAGGATAAAACCACCTTCCTTTGATGGTAGCTCACCCTTATCCGTCTTTAAATTCCAATTAGAGACGGTAGCCAGCCGAAACGGATGGGGCGATGAAGAGAAGGCTTTGGAACTAATTCTGGCATTAAAAGGTGCCGCAGGCGAGATTCTGGAGACCATGGCAGCCAACCGCAGAAACAACTACAATGATTTAATGGTGGCGTTACAGCGCAAATTCGGCGACGAGCATAAACGAGAACTGTACCGCATGGAGTTAAGGTGCCGAGCGCAAAAGGCTAGTGAGTCGCTTCAAGCCTTTGCAATGGAGGTCGAGAGATTAGTGCAGCTCACATACACGGGAGAAAACCACCCACTTATAGACAATTTTAAAACCGAGGCGTTTGTAAACGGTATACGCGATCCTGACATCAAACTAGCGGTATGTTCTGCACAAAAGACAACCTTTGCAGAAACTGTATCCTTTGCACTAGCCCAGGAGACCGCTCGCACGATTTCTAGACCACAAATAAGCAAATTGCGGAAAATGGAAGTCGTGGATGAAGAAGAATGCCTTTTGGACAAATTTAAAGAAATTATCAAGCAAGTTTTGGCAGAAACTGGACAAAAGGCTAAACCTAAATGTTTCAACTGCGGAAGGGGCGGTCATTTCCAACGGAACTGCAAAGAGCCACGAAAAAGGTCAAGGTCCGTCTCGCCAGCAAGGAATGATAAACGGGCTAACCGCCAACCATCCACCCAAGAGTCCCCGTTAAACTAAAACGAGCTAGCACTGAGGGGCAAGTGCTGGCTCCCACAAGCAAGGGCCCCACAATCTCCATATCAGTAATGCAGCAAGACAACAACAACCTTACAGCGTGCGGGTACATAAACGGCAGAAAACACACCTTCACTATAGACACCGGTGCGACGCAGTCTATCATCAGACCAGATATAGTCAAGGGGAAGTGTGAGGCACTCAGTAATATAAGGCTACGAACAGCTACTGGAGAGTCTGCCACCGTCCATGGGAAAACAAAAGCGAAGGTGACTATGGCCAATATCAGTGTAAGCCATGTGTTTGTTGTTGCCGATATTGTGGACGAGGTTATCATTGGTGCCGATTTCATGATAGCCCATGGCATCAATTTGAATATGGGGCAACAGACAATGAGTTGGCGGAATGTGGAGATACCTCTTGACGTTGCATACAAGCATCAGGTGCACGCCCGAAGGTTAGTTGCGGCTGAACAACAGAAATTACCACCACAGAGCGAAACGCTGATATGGGCACGTGTGGAGGGAGATTGTGAGGAAAACCGCTTGTGGGTTGTGGAACCAGTAGAAATTCAGACGGACTTGTTATCAGGAAAGGCCCTCGTCAAATCTACCGAACAGAAAATAGTCCCGGTGAGAGTACTAAATCTATCAGGCCAAGAAAAAGTCATCTCTAAAAACTCCGAGGTGGGTCAATGTGTTCCAGTAGAGGCGGTAATCAACAGTGAACAATCGCCGAATCCTGCCGAAATGTCAGCCAACGACCAACAGGAATTTGGTAAAAATGTGGAGAAATGGGTGGCAGGTCTAGCAGCCTCAGAAAGAAGTAAAGCCAAAAAGCTGCTAAAGAGGTACGCTTGCGCTTTCGCCACGAATAATAAAAGTCAAGGTAGAACAGCCATGGTCAAACACGAGATTGATACTGGCGAAGCAAGACCGATAAAACAGGCACCCAGAAGTATACCGCTAGCGAAGCGTGATGAAGTTAAAGAACTAGTCGACGAAATGAAGAGGAGCGGTGTAATTGAACCCTCATCTGGTCCGTGGAGCTCACCTGTAGTCCTAGTCAAGAAGAAAGATGGCAGTACAAGATTCTGCGTAGACCGCAGGAAGCTGAATGATGTCACTAAAAAGGACAGTTACCCGCTACCGCGAATTGACGACACTCCCGATACGCTAGCCGGAACAAAGTGGTTCTCCACATTGGATCTACAAAGCGGATATTGGCAGGTGGAGATTGCAGATAAGGACAAGGTAAAAACTGCATTCAGTGCGAATGGCGGCTTATGGCAGTTTAGAGTCATGCCATTTGGACTCTGTAATGCTCCGGCCACGTTCGAGCGGCTTATGGAACGTGTATTAAAGGGGCTGCATTGGAAGACTTGCCTGGTGTATCTCGATGACATAATAGTGATGGGCAGAACTTTCAACGAACACCTTGAGACCCTGGCAGAAGTTCTGCAACGAATATCAATGGCTGGCCTAAAATTGAGCGTAAAGAAATGTGCGTTCTTCCAAAGACAGGTGAAGTATTTGGGGCATCTTGTTACAGCAGATGGCATATCCACGGATGAAGATAAAATACGAGCAGTAAAGGACTGGCCTCGTCCGCAGAGTCTTCATGAATTACGCAGTTTTTTGGGACTATGCACGTATTATAGACGCTTTGTGCCTAACTTTGTCAGCGTGGCGGCAAGCCTACATGAGCTCACCAAGAAATCAAAGGTGTATCAATGGGGTGAGTCACAGGAAAAGGCGTTCCAGGCACAAAAGGACTTATTGTGCGCCGCACCAGTTTTGGCGTATCCGGTCCCAGGGGAAAAATTCATTTTGGACAGTGTTTCGGGGGGAATTGGGGTAGAGCAATAAAATAAAATATTTTGCGAGAATGCGGATAAATAAAATACAAAGATAATTAGTTAAATAATCCAATATTATTTATTTAGTACAACAAAACGTACCTTTAGCTTCGGGGGTGGATCGAGTAGTGATCTCTTTTCGTTTACATTATAATAATTCACAGGGGTGGTTTATACACTTTAAGAAATCTTAAATCTAAGCTTAAAAGTAGGGTGGCCAGCGTGAACATCCCGCCCCCCTTGCAACATTGCAACAAGAGGATCGAGAAATCACCTGGCCAGAGATCAAAAAATTACAATTCAGGGTATATATGTATGTAGGTTTATATTACAATATTATGTGCGCATAAAAGTAAAATAATTCTGATATAATAAAGAAATATAGTTTTAGCTGGTACTGGACATGAGAGCTTGGTTGTGGGTTGTGCTCTTCTTCTTGGGCTGGGATCAACAATAATAATGTCGAAGTTGTCGTTAGTAGGGCGTTCGACAGATAGCCCACGGGGTATTAGGTGATCTGTAAATGAAAACGACGAACACGCAAACAAGAAAAAAGAAAACGAATTAGTTCTATTCTTGACTGGGGAGCAGCGCGAGCTTCCTAATCGGCCGTGTTAGAATGCCATTGGCGTATCGAACACCGGAAACTCGCACTTTCGAATCAGGACCAATAAACCCGTTCGATTCAGTTTAGTTTTCAATTGTCAGAGGATGAATTGTCATTAGAAAGGGCAATAACATCATCATCAACTAAGTCTCCTTGACAGGTTTTCCGAGGTCATTAGAGTGTTAACTTTATGTCGAGATTCCACGTGATTCCAATTGTCAGTGCCTACCTGGTCCACGATAAACGATACTCGATTTGCCGCAAAAGTTGCCCAATGGCACGGGGGTTTTTGAAACCAGGACAGAACGATAGTCGAATCTGTCCCACAATGGCTTTCGATCTGGCAAGATTCAGCTTCTTACAAAGTGAAAATACCATTTTTGCCAACAGAGTTGCACAGCAAAGCTCTATACGGGGTAAAGTTTACACTTATACAGGCGGAACTTTGTTTTGGCAACAAGCAAGTGGGTGACAAATTCACTGACGGGGTTAGGACTCTACTATACAGAATGGCCTCATATGCTTTCTCAGAAGCATCACAACTTGCATGAAGTAGTTCACGCTGAGGGTTAAAATTAACCCAACGGGGGATGTTAATCCTGTCGATGTACGAGTAATCATCGACAAACTCAAGCCATCTGTTAAACTTCATGGGTTCCAACATTAGTCCCAATTTGTTCTGCCTTTGCAAATTTTTCACATAAAATAATCTTAGCAACTACGATTTTAGGTGCCACTCACCCAACGGGGTCAAATAGCTTTAGCTATCTGATACAAGACAGAACGGTTTGTGACTATAGAGAAACAGGGCGTTGGAGCTGGCTTGAAGAGAAGTGTTTCAATGCTCGCATTCCAACGGAAACCCAGAGTTTTAGCGGTGCTGGCGTCTGACAATTTCAAAAATTCGGAATCTAGTGGATATTCGGATAGCTCAAAGGAAAAGACAAATGATGTGATTTAATAACGATTTGATGGGGTAAAGAGTAACTGGGTTAGGAGGAGAATAAAATAGAGTCATAGATCGGCGAGTAGTCTAGGGAAGGGTATTCCCCAATAACTTTCTCGTATTAGGTTTTAACCTCGAGGTTCTGTAATACTCAGATCTCAAATTTTGAGCAAACGCTCCTTTACGAGATGGTCTATTACTCAAGTCCGTAGGGGATTTGGACTTAGAGGGCAACGAATTTGACTGACGTATTTTGCCAGTCACAATCCAACCGAAAACGGTTCGTTGGGCGATCAAAGGGTTTTTGGGCTCCTTTCGAACTCCAGAAAGCATTATCTGGGGGTATACATCTCCACCCAACAGCAAATCCATTTGGGCGTGTTTAAAATCATTCAACGAGAGATCGGGTGCATCAAAATCAGCATACTTCGCTAACGAGCATGTGGGTAATTGACCAGTGAGCTCTTCAACAACATATGCCTCCGTGGTCAATTTAAACGATGGATCAATATTAGATCCTAGCGAAATAGTACAAACTCTTGTTGAGTTTGCTACCACTGCGCCATTAAGGCCCACAACAGTGGCAGCAGGAACCGAATAGGTTGGGAGATCTAGCTTCCGTTGCAATTTTCGAGAGATGAAAGTAGCTTGAGACGCTGGGTCTATCAGAGCTCTCGCAGAAAACATCGCATGATCTAATTCTATATTTACTTGGGCAGTTCCTAACAGAACTGTTGAAGACGGTGTGGACTGTAAACGGATAGAAAAGTTCTGGAAAGAACGGGTAGTAGCGGGTGTCGATGGGCAATAATCCACTTCATTTCGCTTTTGCTCAGGAGGCCGGGGAATTTCTAAAGAGCGATCTGGGGAAAATGGTTTAACGGGGTTGGTTTCAGTCCTCGGTTCCTCCCGGGGGGAAGATTCGCTACGGTGAAGGAGCGAATGATGTTTCTGTTTGCAAATATAGCAAACATTTGAGCTCTGGCATCTCTTGAACTCATGAGAAACGGCCAAACAATTCGTGCAACACTTATGATCTCGAACAGATAATATGCGTTCACTAACCGGCATTCTCAGAAAATCAGAACATAAACGAATAGGGTGGTTCTGACTACAAATTGGACACTTTCCTTGGGATATATTTGGGGCGACAGTCTCATATGTAATGAATTTTCGGGGGCTGTGAGAAATGCCATAGCTGTCATTCCGAACTGCAGATTGGGTAAAATTATGGCTGCCGATAATGTCCGAGACTGATTCCAGAGTTCGATACAGGACGTTAAGGCCAAGTATATCTCGGGATATACCTTATATTTTCAATTAGTATCGTTTATTGACGGACTGATTGACAGCCTTAAGAATAAGGCCGCGAACCCGATTGCTAATACAGTTCCCATTCACCTTCCCCCATGCGACACCCCGACCTTTTCTGGTGATTATGCGTCATGGCCAACATTCCGAGATATGTTTTCGGCCATTTACGGAACTAACCCCCATATTAGCAATATCCAAAAGATGTACTATCTTTTACAGAAAACTGAAGGTGAGGCTAGGGACATAATACGAACTTGCCCCATGACGAATGATGGTTTCGACATGGCTTGGCAGAATCTCGTCGATCGTTACGAGAATAAAAGAGTATTGGTCAATTCTCAATTGAAAACTCTTTTCAACCTCCCTTCAATATCCAGAGAATCTGGCCCGTCCATTAAGAGTTTGCAACGAACGATTAATGATTGTATAACGAATTTGTCGTTGCTGGGCATAGAAACTCAGAATTGGGACATCATTTTTGTGTACATTTGCTCCACGAAACTCCCCGAACACACCCTAGGTCTTTGGGAACAATCTCAAGGTCCTAGCTCAGACCTACCCAAGTGGAGCAAAATGGATGCGTTCTCTAATAAGCCATCGTAGCTATCGCGAAAGGCTTCCCACAAACGGGTCAACTCCTGCCGATGGATATCTAATGTGTGAACGGAATGTTCTTCCTGCGGAATAGCCCGAATAAAACATTCGAGATCCGCTAAGCGATTGAAATTCTTATTAAAATATCTTAAAGTGGCCATTTTTTCTTATCAAACTTCGGGGTTTAGCGAGTAAAATCAAAAAAGGGTTTTTTTTTTTTTTATTAGTTCACCGGGAAAAAATCCAAAAGGGTTCGAAAAAATTTAAATTAATTAATTTAAACAAAAATTGCCAAAGTATAAAAATTATAACGAGTAGTGTTTATCGAATAAATGAACGTTCAAACAAAATAAATACTTTTACTTCGAAAATTTTTAAAAAAATATTCGCGATAAACCTTCAAAAGGGTAAAAAAGAGTTTGCGAAAACTTCCGAAAAAATAGTTCAAAAAAGGAGTCGGAAATTTTAATATATATATGTATATATGCAAATATATAAATATAAAAAAATATATATAAATAGAAGTATTTTATATTGCAATAAAAAATCGCAATATTAATTTAAAAATATCAAAAAATATTCGCACATAAGATTTTGATAAAAAATATCACAATTTCGATCAATAATATTGCAAGAAAATCTTATATTTCGATTTATATAAGTGTAAGAATATTTTTCGAAAAGGTTCAAACAATTTTAATTTAAGCGTAAGAATATAAAAAATTGCCGAGAAAAAAAACGCAAAAAGTAATGTCAACAATCGAAAATTGTTAACAGCGGCTTAGTAAAAATTGACAACTTTACATCGAAAGCAATAAACTGCAGTTTGTTTACTTACAAAAACTGTAAACAAAATAAAAAACAACACTTGTGCACTTAAACAAATTAAAGCAACACCAATGCACTTGTTTCTATTTACTGCTTTCCAACAACAACACCGCACTTTCAATTTTCACTTTATATTCTTACACTTCTTTTAAATAATGCACTTCACTATTTTATATCCAAAAAAAATTTAAAGTACATACCTTGAAATATATAATAATACCAGATTACAATATAAAAATTATATGAAGGGGAGAAAAGGGTGTAAAATATCCAAGAAGAAAAAACCAAGTATGGCGATCCTTGAGACAATCTACAAATAGAGTCTCGCAAATATTTTATTTTATTAAGGCGATGATCCGGCTCGATTGGACCAAATGTTTCGGGGGGAATTGGGGTAGAGCAATAAAATAAAATATTTTGCGAGAATGCGGATAAATAAAATACAAAGATAATTAGTTAAATAATCCAATATTATTTATTTAGTACAACAAAACGTACCTTTAGCTTCGGGGGTGGATCGAGTAGTGATCTCTTTTCGTTTACATTATAATAATTCACAGGGGTGGTTTATACACTTTAAGAAATCTTAAATCTAAGCTTAAAAGTAGGGTGGCCAGCGTGAACAGACAGTGATGCTAGCGGATATGGTATTGGTGGTGTGCTTTCCCAAGTGGTCAATGGGACTGAGAAAGTCGTAGGATACTATAGTCGTACACTGTCAAAGCCTGAACGGAACTACTGTGTAACCCGACGTGAGCTACTTGCAGTGCTGGAATGCATAAAACATTACCATAAGTACTTGTATGGCCAACATTTTCTACTAAGGACCGATCATTCCGCACTGCGATGGCTGCTGCAATTCAAGAACCCTGAAGGGCAGTTAGCACGTTGGATTGAGCGCCTCCAGACTTATGACTTCAGCATTGAACATCGAAGAGGTGCAAAACATGGAAATGCTGATGCTCTCTCACGCCGGCCATGTAAATTAGAGTGTAGACATTGCGTAAAGGCTGAAAAGAAGGAATCTATCATCGACATCCGGCTAATACAAATCGATGCCGACGAAGACTGGTCTGAAGCCCAAAGGAGTGACCCAATATTGGCAAAAATTATAGCAGCAAAGAAAGAGGACAAACGGCCTACCCGAAATGAAATATCAGCGGAAAGTGCTCTTACAAAAGCATATTAGGCGCAATGGGACAGCTTAAAAGTAATAGACGGGTGCTTATATCGACTTTGGGAAAGCGCTGATGGCAAGACATCATCCAACCTAATAGTGGTGCTTTCTTCTAAAATAAAAGAAGTCTTAAATGAATTCCATAATGGAGCTAGCGGAGGGCACCTTGGCGTAACAAAGACGCTGGAAAAACTAAAACAAAGTTTTTATTGGGTTGGATGCCAGCAATCAGTGGCTGATTGGATTGCAAACTGTACCCAGTGTAAGAAGTAGAGGTCAGCTGCAACAATATAACTCGGGCGCACCTTTCGAGCGGATAGCGATGGACGTAGCAGGCCCTTTTCCTGTCAGCAACGCCGGAAACCGATATGTCCTCGTCGTGATGGATTACTTCAGCAAATGGCCGGAAGTGTATGCGATACCCGTAGTGAATGTTTTTTTGAACAACTGGGTATGTCGCTACGGGGTTCCAGTAGAGCTACATTCTGATCAAGGCAGAAATTTCGAGTCAGCCGTATTGAAAGAAATGTGTGAAGTATACGGTATTAAGAAGACTCGAACGACGCCACTTCACCCACAGTCCGACGGAATGGTAGAACGGTTTAATCGAACCCTGGAGGAATACTTGCGGAAAGTAGTGAGCGAGCAACAGAAGGATTGGGACGAACACATTCCGAGGTTTCTACTGGCGTACCGATCCGCGGTTCATGACTCTACATCTAGATCACCCGCCAAGGTTATTTTTGGGACTGAGATAAAACTACCTGGTGACTTAGAGTTTGGTTGTAAGCCCGCCACAGCGGAAGATGACACATATACTGGAAAACAGAAAAGTTTAAATGAACTTCATGAATTTGTGCGCACACGTATTAAAATGGTTAGCGATAGAATGAAAGCCAGATATGATCGTGCCGCGAATACGAAGGGCTTCCATGAGGGACAATTGGTTCTATTTTTCAACCCAAAGCGGAAGAAAGGATTATCTCCCGAGCTACAAACCAGCTGGGAAGGACCTTATAAAATAATTAAAAGGTTAAATGATGTCGTATACAGGATTCAGAAATCGAACAGCCCCCGAGCTAAAATGAAGGTCGTGCACATAGAGCGACTGGCGAAATATGGAAGAGGAGATAATGAGCCTATTCGGGACGAACAGTAAAGTAAGCAGTTGTTAGTGTTTACGCGAGCAGAAAGTTTGTTGCTTACAAAAAAGCGTTGTAAGCAGAAGAGTGATAATTCAATCAGACACGTTGCGTTGCGTGTGAAGAGAATCGTAGTTCGAAGTTCTAACGAACGAGTGTACCAAGGAGAACAACAAAGGGAATTGTTGTTGTGTACGAGAAGAATAACAATTTAAAGGAAATTGTTATTGCGTGAATAAATTTCAACACAGGGAGCACACAGATTTGTGCAGACAATAAAGAATTGATTTTGAAATTAAACACTAATTTACTTTTATTTCATTTGCAATCTACGAACTCATATTTTTAACGTTTTTAAAGGGTAAAAACGTAACAATATAAATAATTTTTATTTTCTTTTTATTTTTTACAGATATTGCAACAAATCAAAAACTTGGGTAAGTTTACAAGCCCTGTAAAATACAGTTTAAGCCTTAAAATGTACTTTCCTGAATAAGATTTCAAACAAACCTCAGTTGTTATTCAGTTTGAAAGGAAATGCTTGGTTATGCCCAAATAAATTAAACAGAAAATATGTCTTACAAATAAATTTTTAAATTCTCTTCTATTTTCCGTTTAAATTAAAAACGAAATAAAAGTGAAAATTTTTAAATGAAAAGAAATTGGACTTCAGGAACATACTTATAAGCATCCATTCCATTACAGCCATAATTGATTTAATTTTCTAAACGAGTACTTGATTGCAGGGTATTACACAGTTTGGCTTGACTGATTTTAAGAGGAACAGTTTGAAGTCCTGGTTTACTTTACTCTTAAACTACTCTAACAAATGCCATGTTTATCGACATTTATGTTGAGTTGATTACCAATGCCAGAGAAATGATTTTAAAAAATGCTCAAGCAAATGGAATTCCTTGTAAATTTAATTTACACTCCTGAATATTTTATCATATTAACAGTTATTTTCTTAGTTATTTTGTGCCTATTTTCCTCCTTTACATTTCAATCCCTTTCACTCATTTCAACAATAAAAATCACTCACGTCGAATTTTAACCAAAACTGACGCTTTAAACAGAAACATTGTTAACGTTAGAGATGAGAGAGAGCTATGCTGTTAACGTTTTTTTACATTGTGTTACATATGAAAAATATGTTTCAATAGCAAAATGTGATTAGGTTAGGTTAAACTAGGTGGCGGACTCTCTTGAAGGAAGAGGTTCAACTTAGGCCCATTGTGATACAAATATTCAACCATAAACTTTAACCAACCAGACACGAAATATTATCCATAAAATAACCCACAGCCATGAAAATACTCTTTTATGTGTTGTTTGGTGGGAATAAAAATATGTTTGTGATTATTTTCCTCTGGATATTGAAGTTATAATATGTTTTCCTATGATTAAGCAGAAATAAAAATGATTTAGACATAGGCAATGTGGTGTACATTAAACACCAAACTCAATGGATGAGTTGGAAATTGAAAATAAAATATTAATTTCAATAGAATAGGCTCTATCCCCTGATAATACAGATTTTTTTCTTATAAAATTTACTATACGAGATAGCTAGGTAGGTAGATATGTAGAAGTGACTGGCCTACTAAAAGAAGTTGACAGACTTTAGCTATATAAGGCTTATTGTAATACTACAATATGTACTATGCTTACGATTGAAACTATATAAAAATAAATCGTATTTTTTTGTTACATTTTAAATTTAAATTTTATTTCTTACAACTATTTTTTATTACAATAATATTTTGAAATACATTTTAAACGTATTTTGGTCAAACATTTTTTAGTTGATTGTTTTAAAAAAGAAATTAATAATTTTCAAATAAATTTAATATTCCTTTGAATTAATTAATAATTCCTTACAAGCAAAATAATATTTCTTCTCCTTATTGCTCCGTCGTCTTATTGTCCGGATTAGCATTCTTTACACCATTTTTCTCCAATTTTCGTATGTGATGTAAATTCTTTTTCAGCTTCTGTTTGTATCTCAGCTCCCTATTAATGGCTTTTAGGTCGTCCATTGAGCACTCCTTCAAATTCTTTACACCTTTCGATGTCAAGTCATCCGTGAGTGATATTTTCGTTTGGTTCAAACGTTTATAATTCTTTTTCATGCGGCTCACTTCTTGCCGGTACAAGAAGAGAGTGTAACTTATTGACTTTTTACCGTTATTTTCCATTTTAATTTATTTTTTATTTACTGCGTGAGTGATTGTTTGATCGCTGTGGTGAATAGTTTAGAACTGATGGTTGATAGAGTATGGTCGGCTTTTTATATGCGAAGAGCGTAGGGTATCAAAGCTATGTTTTTATATCTGCAGCTATACTCAGGTAGTAAAGGATGTGTTTGGTTACGGGGTAACCTCAGTTTGTTTATTTACCTAAAGAGGATTAAAATAACTTATTGTTATTGTAAAGCTTGTAAACAAGTAATTCAAAGCAAATTAGCATGCTTTGTAGTATTAAGTCCCCTGGTCAGACATTAAAACGAAATATAAAAAATATTTCTTTGGCGACTTCCTCTCAGTAGATTTGTGGCAAAAACTCTGATAGTAAATAAAATTGAAATGAAAAGTTTCTTAAAAATCTGGCGTTTGGAGTCGACTTTAAACTGTAGGTCACGCCACTCATGTATACAAATTAACACGTATAACACATACATAAGTGGTGTGAGAAACTAGATCTAATCCTGACTAAAGGGTTGTAATGACCAATTATGTATGTATGTAGTAGTAACAAAGAAATTTCATCTGTTGTGGGATTTTTGAATACTTTGCAAAAATACAAAATTTATTTTTATGTGTTTGGTAAAATTGGTTTATATTACAAATACTTAAAACCTGCAAACCCTGCATAAAGAAAATGGAACATTTCCACTCCTGAATACTGCTCATATTGCATACAGATTTCAAAAGTGCCATAATTCAACAGTATATCGATGAAAGTGAAACAAATTTTCTGATTTTGTATGACGGATTGTACTGTGTTAGGAAATCAAGTTCTCTATTACAGAAGCACAGGTCAAGTGTTCAAAAAACCTACAACAGAAGAAATTCCTTTAGTACCGCAAAACGTGTAAACTTGTTTTGTACGACTTGTTTACAAGATATACAATAACAGGTGCAGGTAGTTTTAAAACCCTTTAAGTTAATAAACAAATCGGTTAGAATTGAGATCCCGCACCAAACACATCCTTTACTACCTGAGTATAGCTGCAGGTATAAAAACATAGCTTTGATCCCCTACGCTCTTCGCATATAAAAAACCGACCATACTCTATTAAGCTTCAGTTCTAAACTATTCACCGCAGCGATCAAACAATCACTCACGCAACAAAAAAAAAAATAAATTAAAATGGAAAATATCAATAAAAAGTCAGTAAGTTACACTGTTTTCTTGTACCGGCAAGAAGTGAGCCGCACGAAAAAGAATTATAAACGCCTGAATCAAACGAAAATATCACTCACGGATGACTTGACATCGAAAGGTGTAAAGAATTTAAAGGAATGCTCAATGGAGGACCTAAAAGCCATTAATAGGGAGCTGAGATACAAACAGAAGCTGAAAAAGAATTTACATCACATACGAAAAATGGAGAAGAATGGTGTAAAGAATGCTAATCCAGACAATAAGACGACGGAGCAATAAGGAGAAGAAATATTATTTTGCTTGTAAGGAATTATTAATTAATTCAAAGGAATATTAAATTTATTTGAAATTTATTTATTTTTTTTTAAAACAATCAATTAAAAAATGTTTGACCAAAATACGTTTAAAATGTATTTCAAAATATTATTGTGATAAAAAATAGTTGTAAGAAATAAAATTTAAATTTAAAATGTAACAAAAAACTACGATTTATTTTTAAATGGTTCTAGATGTTAGCATAGTACATATTGTGGTACAACAATAAGCCTTATATGGCCTAAGCGTGTCTATCCAACTTCTTTTGGTGGACAGTTACTTCTACTTTTCTATCTACTTAGCTATATCGTATAGTAAAATTTCTAAGAAAGAAATTTGTATTATCAGGGGGCAGAGCCTATCCTATGGCAATTAATAGTTTATTTTCAATTTCCCATTCATCCTTTGAGTTTGGTGTTTTAATGTACACCACATTGCCTATGTTTAAATCATTTTTATTTCTGCATAATGATTGGAAAACATATTTTAAACTCCAATATCCATAGGAAAATAATCACAAATAAATTTTTAATTCGACAAAAAATTACATAAAAAAGTGTTTTCATGGCTGTCGGTTATTTTATGGATAATATTTCGTGTCTGGCTGGTTAATGTTTATGGTGGAATATTCGCTGAAGGTATTGTACTTTCTTTAGAAGTGTTTGAAAATATATTTGAATGTAAAGGAAAAAAATTATTGCGATTATAGGTATATGTATGTGTATATACAGTGAGCGTCAAAAGAAACTGTACATTAAAAACAAAAATATACATTAATAAATTACCGTTATTTTTATTTTAAAATTATTTCATTGTTAGTTTTTAAAATTGAAACAAAAAATTTTCATAAGTGGTAAAAGTTGAGTTTGGTGATTGTTAGAATTTTATCCTTAGTGTACAGTTTCTTTTGACGCTCACTGTATATAGAGTATTTGAATTTAGGGTGTCCCTTATTAGGATATTTTTCCAGTATAGGCACCTCCTAAATGCTTTCGATGTATGCTATCATATGTCGTGATGCATTCAGTGAAAGCGGAAGAACTGTTTCAAATAATTCAACGAAATATGGTTTGCAAATTTCCATACGGTTGGTTAAACATCGACTTAATGAGGCTTGGAATTACAACAGAGTTTACTGGTAATGCGATCGATTACTTCGCAGTAATTTTTAGAGTGATTGACAGCCAAGATACGCGGGGATGTTATGAAATCTTATGGAACTAAAGCAAAAGTTTCACTGTATTGCATAGTTTTTCAGATCTTCGGCCGGGCTTCTATAGTATACCGGCAATTTATTGTTTTTCATGCTCCGAAATAATTGCCGAAAATAATGGTGTTGCAGAGCAAACACTATGTTGAGGCTGTTTCAGTATAGGAAGAAGAATGTAGTGTATTATGGTTCATGTCTTGTTAAAATAATCGAATAATATTTTTAATTATAATTTGAAAAAGTATGTAAAGTACCAAAATACCATTTTTTCCCCCAATTAAAATTTTTGTTTCTCATTTTTAAAATGAAATTCTTGATATTTTCATTTAAACAAGTTCTTTATACTCTAAAAAGAAGGAAGGGACTAAGTTACATCTTTAGAGTGCCCATAAATTGAAGTTTACGGTTGGTGGTACTTTTTTAAGGAAATTCAAACTGTGCCTTACAAGATCCAAAAGTATAATTTTTTTTTAACAGCTTTCATTAAAAGATTTTCTATAACATATTCGTCCAAATATTTATTGGAAAATTGTGATACAACCCCAATATGTACATTTGTGTAAAGTACTACAAAAAGTACACATATCCTAAATTATGTGAATTTTCTAACAAAAAAAAAAAAAAGCACAAAGAAGAAGAACAACAGAAATCAATAACTCTTACTTATTCACAGACAAATACACTTAAAAATATATGTACATATGTATACGAACATGTAGTTGATATAAAAATTCATACTCTCCTGGGTACAACAAATGTTAAGTGAATATGTGTACAAAGTACTTTTATTTATTCAAAGAAATAGAAAAATGAAAAAACACCAAAAAATATGTGATAAAATAAAATACTCAAGGTATTTACTTACCAAATGTAAGGATAATGAAGCGCTACAATAAGCAGTAATTGATTTTTCTTAAGCAAAAATACCAAACTTACAAAAAATATAGAAAAAGTATGCTGGAAAGGTACCTTTCCCACACTATACCTTTTAAATTAAAATTTGTATACAAGTATACATTGTAACTATTTATACTTCTGCCATACTCCTACGCGTAATACAAACATTGTGTTAAGCAACTATTTGCGATGGTTTCAAGTATGAAAAAAAGTATTTCATGCTATGAAAGTACTCGACATATTTTCGTATTTACAGCCATGGACATTAAATTAGCACAAAACTTCGTCATAAAAACAATCATATTTCTTATAGTATTTTAGGTCTATTCATAAAAAATGTAAACATAGGAACTTAAAATACATATTCTTCTTTATAAAAAAACCAAAAATTTTGACGAAATTGCCAGTCATTTGCTCATTAAGACAACATATCAAACGCCAGATTTTAGCAGGACAGTAAAATAGCACGAATTAAATTTTCTGGAATAAAAATGATGTGCTTTAATAAATAGCAAAAATATTAATGTTTTCAGCTTATTTGATTAATATTTAGTAGAGTAACCTCTATTTTCAAGCTCCGCGTGACATCTACAGAAGAATGTTCTTCGGTAAAGTTCTTTGGGAATCGAGTACCAAGCGTCCCGTATTCCAATGCACAAATCGTCCAAATTTTTGTACTTTTGTTGATCAATTGTACATTTCACATCGTTCCAGGGGGTTTCAATCCATTTAAGTCAGAACTTTGCGCGGGCCAGTCTAAAACGGGAATGTGCTCTTCATAAAATCAATTCTTTGTCAGTTTAAATGTGTGTTTGGGGTCACTATCTTGCATAAATATGAATAAAACTGGCATATATTTAACAGCTTATGGTTCCATTTTGTTCTTTATATTGTCCAAATACTGATAACAGTCCATTTTTTCATTAATTTTTACAATGGGACTTACACCGTGCCTTGACAACACTTCCCGCACCATTGTATTTCCTCGAACATGCGTTATGGTCCTTTGAGCATAACGTGGATTGAATGTCTGACATTTTGGCCAATGAACAACCACTCTACCATCCGGTCCCATGTGATTTACCTCTGTTTCATCACTCCAAAGTATTTTTTTCCAGAATGGGAGGTCTTTATCCTTTTGGGTGCGAGCAAACGTTAAATGCTTGACTAAATATTTCTTTTGGTAGAAGTGGCTTCTTTCTGCAAGTGCGTCCAAGGAACTTTCATTGATTAAAACATCGTCGTATGTGCCTATCCGATAAATTTAACCTAAATTTGGAGTTAATTTCCTTCAACATATAGCGCGACGACATGAAAGGCTTCTTCTCTGACTTTCGGACAATAGCACGGTCCACGACTTCGGTTGTTTTCTTAACACGTGGCTTTCGTTTTTTGTTTTCTGCGACATTATTATGTTTGGTTTGAAGGAAATGATGACGTTATAAATCAATTCGAAATTTCGGGAATTTCAGCCAGCTTTTCCCATCATGCCACAAGTTAACGATAATACGCTTCTCCTATGGAGAGCAATCTTTTCCACGTACCATTTTTTCCAAAAATTACTTTAAATGCCACAAAATTAAAAGAATATACCGTAAGAATAAAAATACTCGAACAAAACTTGTACCTCAAACACTTTTAGGCACGTTTACTGTCCAGCTCGAATTTAGGTACTGATACAAATTATCAATCAAAACAAAAAATATATACGATAATGGTAATATTTTTTGTTAAACGACAGCTAGATGTCATCGTGCAACATTGCAGACCAAAACAATTGGTCTAATTACGATATAAATGAGAAAAAAATCACAGTCAAATTGTATGTGGATTTTGTGCTAATTTAATGTCCATGGCTGTAATTGCAGGCAAGCGCTGACCTACAGTAAGTATGTGAAGAATTGTATGCTTTTAAAAGGTATAGTTGTAGCGGTATTTCATTATCGTATTAAAAAGAACATATAAATTACTTGTGTTAGTTGTAGGTACTAAAAAATGTATCCAAAAAAGGTACCAAAAAGTAAAAAAAAAAATGCCAAAAAAGTACCACGCATTTTAATACATGAAATAATAATAAGTAATATTTGCGTTGTGTTGAGACCTTTAGTGTCATACTTTTTTGTGTCTAATATGGTCACGGCAGTCCAAAATGCTATGAAATAGGGGATCTGTATGGAATAGAAGTTTCCTTAGCTATTCATAGTTTTTCTTGGCCAAATGCAATCATTTTGTGTACAAATCCTCATTATATCAACCCAATAAATAGGGCGCCTCTGCTTCTTGCGCGCCAACGCCAGTTGGTCACACCAATTGATGACAAGGTTTCACTGAATTGATCCTTCCAACGCAAACAAAGTCGTCCCCTTCGCCGACTTCCACAGATTCCCGCATCAAATACCTGTCTCTCTGGAGCATCCTACTCCAATCGAACGACATGGCCAAGCCAGCGCAGCCGCTGGATGTTAAACGCTGCACAACGTGTATGTCGCTTGCCTGTTGTTGGCAAGAGTGATCCTGCACTTGATCTCTAGACTGACATGATGGCGGAGTCAAGTTAATAAATTCCTTGACTACATCGAAAGTATAGTTATCGGCCGTTATCTGCGATCCAATGAAAAATCCATTGTTTTGATTTTTGTTTGGTTCTGGTGTATTGTGGTGCATCCACTTCAAATCCACTCTTATAAAACGATACAAAAAATCGTCCATTTTCCTAATAAGTAATGTTAAGCATTGACGCTATGTTGTCAGACAATTGCATTTGTAGTCAATTGTGATCAAATTGGGCGCCTATCTTGAAGCAAACTCCTACGTACCCAAGTGATCCCTCAGAATTAAAATCATTGAGTCATGTGTTATGCCTTTGTCTTCCACTATTTCAATCCGTTTTAATGTAGAATAAGCCAACATTGTATTGTTAATTTTTTTTCAAGTGCTTCTAGTGTAGAGACCTCAACTAGACGTCCAGAACATTAGGCGTTTTCCAATGCTTCTACGACCAACCCATTTTCATATTTGAAATTGATGGCGTATAATTTACATAAAATTAATCATACGTACCTTTGAAAAAAAAAATTATGCCTAAAGGGCATTCGAAAATCACTCTTTTGCTATTTTATCCTCAAACCATGACGTAGTCTGTCATCAATTATCATCAAACTAAACGTAACTGATTTAAATTATGACAAAGGTCAACTAATAGCGAACTGTTGATAGAAACAATGTTGCCCTTCTAGGTGGAAATATAAAATGTCAGCGATTTATTATGCCGTCCCCGATAAACTCGACTCTCTATTTAAGGGTGAACTAAGGAAAGCATTTATTGAAAGGTACTTTCCCCTTTAAAGTAAATGTTACTCACTCTCTGCCTTTTGTAGGGTATTACGGTGTATGGTAATTTAAAATACCATTACAATATAATTTAGAAATACTTACAACAATAGCAACAATAGAAAAAAATAACATTGAGGACAGAATATTTACCAAACGTACATAGGTTTGTTTGTATGAATGAATGAATGAATGAATGTATCGTATAAAATGAACTGAGTAAAATGAATGAATGAATAAATGGACGAATATGTGAATAAATGCAACTGAATTTATGGAAATATTTGTGCATTGAAAACTTTTTTAACTTTTTTCGATTTTTTCTTTCATTTAAGGAATTGATGGATAAATAATAAAAAACATTTTGTAATGGTTATTGTTGTAGCCATGTATTGTACACAGTTTTTGGTAATAAAAATAAAATTAAAATGGAGTTACTGGGGAGGGGAGAGGATGTGGAATGAATTTTCAACTGCATAAATAAAGGAAATTAATTTAAAAAAATTCAATAAAATTATGAAATAATTGCTTGTGCGATTAATAATGTGGAATGCTTTGAATGGCCATCGAAATGTTGTCTTGAAAATATTTACAAAATTCCACACATTTATTATATAAATATGTACCATATGTACAGTGAACGTCAAAAGAAACTGTACACTATGGATAATATCCTAGATTTACATTGAGCATCAAAAGAAACTGTCTTCTAGAGGATAAAATTCTAACAATCACCAAACCTAACTTTTACCACTTAAGGAGAGTGCCCGAAAAAATTTTAATAATATTTCGAAATTTTTTCTAATTTTTTTGTTTCAATTTTACAAAACTGGCAATGAAACGGTACTTTATTAATGTATATTTCTTTAGTGTACGGTTTCTTTTGCCGCTCACTGTCTGTAGTATTTACTGTTATTGCAATACGATAATATTGTTACGAAAATGGAAATGGTGTTATTAAAATAATAAACAAAAGCTCCAAAAACAACATAAGGCAGTTGTTTACATGATCAACGAAAAAGTAAACATATAGCAACAAAAACAATGGGCTTGATCGCGTGATCAAAGAACAAACGAGAATATAACAACAATATCAGTAAACAAGGGGACAAAGTAAACAAGCAACAATAACATCAGGTATAAGAAGAGAAAAGGGACAAAGTAAACAAACAACAACAACGCTACAAGGATAGATGTAAACAAGATCCACTAACAACAATAAGGGAAGCGAGTTGTTTACATTTTTAGATTGTTCCCGAAGGCAGTCATTCTCTGCCAAGGGCATGCATTAGACTGATGATCCAGCGATATAAAAGGCAAGACAAAACGAGCAACGAGGAGTGAGTTATAGTTCAGTCAATCTTGTGTGAAGACACGGTTGCGTTCGAAGTAAGCAGTTGTTAGTGTTTACGCGAGCAGAAAGTTTGTTGCTTAAAAAAAGGGCTGTAAGCAGAAGAGTGATAATTCAATCAGACACGTTGCGTTGCGTGTGAAGAGAATCGTAGTTCGAAGTTCTAACGAACGAGTGTACCAAGGAGAACAACAAAGGGAATTGTTGTTGTGTACGAGAAGAATAACAATTTAAAGGAAATTGTTATTGTGTGAATAAATTTCAACACAGGGTGCACACAGATTTGTGCAGACAATAAAGAATTGATTTTGAAATTAAACACTAATTTACTTTTATTTCATTTGCAATCTACGAACTCATATTTTTAACGTTTTTAATGGGTAAAAACGTAACAGTTGGTGTCAGAAGTGGGATTGCAAAATCCAAAAATAAAAGTTAAAGTAATAAAGAGAAATCACAACCAAAATGAAGCTCTCCGATCTAAAAGTGGAACGGCTTAAACGTGAGTTGGATGAACTCAAGCTGCCAACAACGGGCACTAAAAATGAACTACAAAGGCGGTTAAGGGAACAACTGCAATTTGAGGGTATCGACATAGATTCCTACGAGTTCGAGGATGACGAGGAACGAGAGCTCAAGGCACCTGCATCCCCTAGCTGTATCGACATAAATTCGTTGCTAGCAGCCATGATGGAAAAATTAGATGTAGCTTCAGCCGAAAATAAAAAACTTCTGGCTGAGTTTCGTAAAGATAGTGAACAACGGATGGAAAAAATGGAAGTAGCAAATCGAAAAATGCAAGAAGCTACTAGAGCCGAAAATCTAAAACTTCTGGCCGAGTTTAGAAAAGAGAGTGAACAACGGATGGAAAAAATGCAAGCAACATCTAGAGTCGAAAATCAGAAACTTCTGGCCGAAGTTCAAGCAACATCTAGAAGGCTGCAGGAAATCCATGAGGCGGTCAGCAAAAGAATCACTGATGTCGAGGAAAGGGTGTCACATTTAGAAAAGGCCGTTGACACGAGAGCGGACAATTTGGAAAAGGCCGTCGAGGGAAAACTGGTTAAAATGGACGAGAAGATCAGCAACCTCCAGAGCCAGCGGTTGGAACAAGTGCGAGTCGTATCAGAAGGTACCGGCAGGATAAAACCACCTTCCTTTGATGGTAGCTCACCCTTATCCGTCTTTAAATTCCAATTAGAGACGGTAGCCAGCCGAAACGGATGGGGCGATGAAGAGAAGGCTTTGGAACTAATTCTGGCATTAAAAGGTGCCGCAGGCGAGATTCTGGAGACCATGGCAGCCAACCGCAGAAACAACTACAATGATTTAATGGTGGCGTTACAGCGCAAATTCGGCGACGAGCATAAACGAGAACTGTACCGCATGGAGTTAAGGTGCCGAGCGCAAAAGGCTAGTGAGTCGCTTCAAGCCTTTGCAATGGAGGTCGAGAGATTAGTGCAGCTCACATACACGGGAGAAAACCACCCACTTATAGACAATTTTAAAACCGAGGCGTTTGTAAACGGTATACGCGATCCTGACATCAAACTAGCGGTATGTTCTGCACAAAAGACAACCTTTGCAGAAACTGTATCCTTTGCACTAGCCCAGGAGACCGCTCGCACGATTTCTAGACCACAAATAAGCAAATTGCGGAAAATGGAAGTCGTGGATGAAGAAGAATGCCTTTTGGACAAATTTAAAGAAATTATCAAGCAAGTTTTGGCAGAAACTGGACAAAAGGCTAAACCTAAATGTTTCAACTGCGGAAGGGGCGGTCATTTCCAACGGAACTGCAAAGAGCCACGAAAAAGGTCAAGGTCCGTCTCGCCAGCAAGGAATGATAAACGGGCTAACCGCCAACCATCCACCCAAGAGTCCCCGTTAAACTAAAACGAGCTAGCACTGAGGGGCAAGTGCTGGCTCCCACAAGCAAGGGCCCCACAATCTCCATATCAGTAATGCAGCAAGACAACAACAACCTTACAGCGTGCGGGTACATAAACGGCAGAAAACACACCTTCACTATAGACACCGGTGCGACGCAGTCTATCATCAGACCAGATATAGTCAAGGGGAAGTGTGAGGCACTCAGTAATATAAGGCTACGAACAGCTACTGGAGAGTCTGCCACCGTCCATGGGAAAACAGAAGCGAAGGTGACTATGGCCAATATCAGTGTAAGCCATGTGTTTGTTGTTGCCGATATTGTGGACGAGGTTATCATTGGTGCCGATTTCATGATAGCCCATGGCATCAATTTGAATATGGGGCAACAGACAATGAGTTGGCGGAATGTGGAGATACCTCTTGACGTTGGATACAAGCATCAGGTGCACGCCCGAAGGTTAGTTGCGGCTGAACAACAGAAATTACCACCACAGAGCGAAACGCTGATATGGGCACGTGTGGAGGGAGATTGTGAGGAAAACCGCTTGTGGGTTGTGGAACCAGTAGAAATTCAGACGGACTTGTTATCAGGAAAGGCCCTCGTCAAATCTACCGAACAGAAAATAGTCCCGGTGAGAGTACTAAATCTATCAGGCCAAGAAAAAGTCATCTCTAAAAACTCCGAGGTGGGTCAATGTGTTCCAGTAGAGGCGGTAATCAACAGTGAACAATCGCCGAATCCTGCCGAAATGTCAGCCAACGACCAACAGGAATTTGGTAAAAATGTGGAGAAATGGGTGGCAGGTCTAGCAGCCTCAGAAAGAAGTAAAGCCAAAAAGCTGCTAAAGAGGTACGCTTGCGCTTTCGCCACGAATAATAAAAGTCAAGGTAGAACAGCCATGGTCAAACACGAGATTGATACTGGCGAAGCAAGACCGATAAAACAGGCACCCAGAAGTATACCGCTAGCGAAGCGTGATGAAGTTAAAGAACTAGTCGACGAAATGAAGAGGAGCGGTGTAATTGAACCCTCATCTGGTCCGTGGAGCTCACCTGTAGTCCTAGTCAAGAAGAAAGATGGCAGTACAAGATTCTGCGTAGACCGCAGGAAGCTGAATGATGTCACTAAAAAGGACAGTTACCCGCTACCGCGAATTGACGACACTCCCGATACGCTAGCCGGAACAAAGTGGTTCTCCACATTGGATCTACAAAGCGGATATTGGCAGGTGGAGATTGCAGATAAGGACAAGGTAAAAACTGCATTCAGTGCGAATGGCGGCTTATGGCAGTTTAGAGTCATGCCATTTGGACTCTGTAATGCTCCGGCCACGTTCGAGCGGCTTATGGAACGTGTATTAAAGGGGCTGCATTGGAAGACTTGCCTGGTGTATCTCGATGACATAATAGTGATGGGCAGAACTTTCAACGAACACCTTGAGACCCTGGCAGAAGTTCTGCAACGAATATCAATGGCTGGCCTAAAATTGAGCGTAAAGAAATGTGCGTTCTTCCAAAGACAGGTGAAGTATTTGGGGCATCTTGTTACAGCAGATGGCATATCCACGGATGAAGATAAAATACGAGCAGTAAAGGACTGGCCTCGTCCGCAGAGTCTTCATGAATTACGCAGTTTTTTGGGACTATGCACGTATTATAGACGCTTTGTGCCTAACTTTGTCAGCGTGGCGGCAAGCCTACATGAGCTCACCAAGAAATCAAAGGTGTATCAATGGGGTGAGTCACAGGAAAAGGCGTTCCAGGCACAAAAGGACTTATTGTGCGCCGCACCAGTTTTGGCGTATCCGGTCCCAGGGGAAAAATTCATTTTGGACAGTGATGCTAGCGGATATGGTATTGGTGGTGTGCTTTCCCAAGTGGTCAATGGGACTGAGAAAGTCGTAGGATACTATAGTCGTACACTGTCAAAGCCTGAACGGAACTACTGTGTAACCCGACGTGAGCTACTTGCAGTGCTGGAATGCATAAAACATTACCATAAGTACTTGTATGGCCAACATTTTCTACTAAGGACCGATCATTCCGCACTGCGATGGCTGCTGCAATTCAAGAACCCTGAAGGGCAGTTAGCACGTTGGATTGAGCGCCTCCAGACTTATGACTTCAGCATTGAACATCGAAGAGGTGCAAAACATGGAAATGCTGATGCTCTCTCACGCCGGCCATGTAAATTAGAGTGTAGACATTGCGTAAAGGCTGAAAAGAAGGAATCTATCATCGACATCCGGCTAATACAAATCGATGCCGACGAAGACTGGTCTGAAGCCCAAAGGAGTGACCCAATATTGGCAAAAATTATAGCAGCAAAGAAAGAGGACAAACGGCCTACCCGAAATGAAATATCAGCGGAAAGTGCTCTTACAAAAGCATATTAGGCGCAATGGGACAGCTTAAAAGTAATAGACGGGTGCTTATATCGACTTTGGGAAAGCGCTGATGGCAAGACATCATCCAACCTAATAGTGGTGCTTTCTTCTAAAATAAAAGAAGTCTTAAATGAATTCCATAATGGAGCTAGCGGAGGGCACCTTGGCGTAACAAAGACGCTGGAAAAACTAAAACAAAGTTTTTATTGGGTTGGATGCCAGCAATCAGTGGCTGATTGGATTGCAAACTGTACCCAGTGTAAGAAGTAGAGGTCAGCTGCAACAATATAACTCGGGCGCACCTTTCGAGCGGATAGCGATGGACGTAGCAGGCCCTTTTCCTGTCAGCAACGCCGGAAACCGATATGTCCTCGTCGTGATGGATTACTTCAGCAAATGGCCGGAAGTGTATGCGATACCCGTAGTGAATGTTTTTTTGAACAACTGGGTATGTCGCTACGGGGTTCCAGTAGAGCTACATTCTGATCAAGGCAGAAATTTCGAGTCAGCCGTATTGAAAGAAATGTGTGAAGTATACGGTATTAAGAAGACTCGAACGACGCCACTTCACCCACAGTCCGACGGAATGGTAGAACGGTTTAATCGAACCCTGGAGGAATACTTGCGGAAAGTAGTGAGCGAGCAACAGAAGGATTGGGACGAACACATTCCGAGGTTTCTACTGGCGTACCGATCCGCGGTTCATGACTCTACATCTAGATCACCCGCCAAGGTTATTTTTGGGACTGAGATAAAACTACCTGGTGACTTAGAGTTTGGTTGTAAGCCCGCCACAGCGGAAGATGACACATATACTGGAAAACAGAAAAGTTTAAATGAACTTCATGAATTTGTGCGCACACGTATTAAAATGGTTAGCGATAGAATGAAAGCCAGATATGATCGTGCCGCGAATACGAAGGGCTTCCATGAGGGACAATTGGTTCTATTTTTCAACCCAAAGCGGAAGAAAGGATTATCTCCCGAGCTACAAACCAGCTGGGAAGGACCTTATAAAATAATTAAAAGGTTAAATGATGTCGTATACAGGATTCAGAAATCGAACAGCCCCCGAGCTAAAATGAAGGTCGTGCACATAGAGCGACTGGCGAAATATGGAAGAGGAGATAATGAGCCTATTCGGGACGAACAGTAAAGTAAGCAGTTGTTAGTGTTTACGCGAGCAGAAAGTTTGTTGCTTACAAAAAAGCGTTGTAAGCAGAAGAGTGATAATTCAATCAGACACGTTGCGTTGCGTGTGAAGAGAATCGTAGTTCGAAGTTCTAACGAACGAGTGTACCAAGGAGAACAACAAAGGGAATTGTTGTTGTGTACGAGAAGAATAACAATTTAAAGGAAATTGTTATTGCGTGAATAAATTTCAACACAGGGAGCACACAGATTTGTGCAGACAATAAAGAATTGATTTTGAAATTAAACACTAATTTACTTTTATTTCATTTGCAATCTACGAACTCATATTTTTAACGTTTTTAAAGGGTAAAAACGTAACAATATAAATAATTTTTATTTTCTTTTTATTTTTTACAGATATTGCAACAAATCAAAAACTTGGGTAAGTTTACAAGCCCTGTAAAATACAGTTTAAGCCTTAAAATGTACTTTCCTGAATAAGATTTCAAACAAACCTCAGTTGTTATTCAGTTTGAAAGGAAATGCTTGGTTATGCCCAAATAAATTAAACAGAAAATATGTCTTACAAATAAATTTTTAAATTCTCTTCTATTTTCCGTTTAAATTAAAAACGAAATAAAAGTGAAAATTTTTAAATGAAAAGAAATTGGACTTCAGGAACATACTTATAAGCATCCATTCCATTACAGCCATAATTGATTTAATTTTCTAAACGAGTACTTGATTGCAGGGTATTACACAGTTTGGCTTGACTGATTTTAAGAGGAACAGTTTGAAGTCCTGGTTTACTTTACTCTTAAACTACTCTAACAAATGCCATGTTTATCGACATTTATGTTGAGTTGATTACCAATGCCAGAGAAATGATTTTAAAAAATGCTCAAGCAAATGGAATTCCTTGTAAATTTAATTTACACTCCTGAATATTTTATCATATTAACAGTTATTTTCTTAGTTATTTTGTGCCTATTTTCCTCCTTTACATTTCAATCCCTTTCACTCATTTCAACAATAAAAATCACTCACGTCGAATTTTAACCAAAACTGACGCTTTAAACAGAAACATTGTTAACGTTAGAGATGAGAGAGAGCTATGCTGTTAACGTTTTTTTACATTGTGTTACATATGAAAAATATGTTTCAATAGCAAAATGTGATTAGGTTAGGTTAAACTAGGTGGCGGACTCTCTTGAAGGAAGAGGTTCAACTTAGGCCCATTGTGATACAAATATTCAACCATAAACTTTAACCAACCAGACACGAAATATTATCCATAAAATAACCCACAGCCATGAAAATACTCTTTTATGTGTTGTTTGGTGGGAATAAAAATATGTTTGTGATTATTTTCCTCTGGATATTGAAGTTATAATATGTTTTCCTATGATTAAGCAGAAATAAAAATGATTTAGACATAGGCAATGTGGTGTACATTAAACACCAAACTCAATGGATGAGTTGGAAATTGAAAATAAAATATTAATTTCAATAGAATAGGCTCTATCCCCTGATAATACAGATTTTTTTCTTATAAAATTTACTATACGAGATAGCTAGGTAGGTAGATATGTAGAAGTGACTGGCCTACTAAAAGAAGTTGACAGACTTAGGCTATAAAAGGCTTATGGTTGTACCACAATATGTACTATGCTAACATCTAGAACCATTTAAAAATAAATCGTATTTTTTTGTTACATTTTAAATTTAAATTTTATTTCTTACAACTATTTTTTATTACAATAATATTTTGAAATACATTTTAAACGTATTTTGGTCAAACATTTTTTAGTTGATTGTTTTAAAAAAGAAATTAATAATTTTCAAATAAATTTAATATTCCTTTGAATTAATTAATAATTCCTTACAAGCAAAATAATATTTCTTCTCCTTATTGCTCCGTCGTCTTATTTGTTTTATGAATAATAAGAAACGAACATTATGATATTGGAAAATATTTGTCGATATCGGAATCCTTTGATATCATCTCTAATTCATGAAAATTTGTTTGAATATACGATTTGCAATCTGATAAGGCCAGTTTTCCATCTATAACACGATTTGTTATACGTTTTGCTAAGACTTTAAATAATTCTTTGGTTGCAATTTTTCGTTTATAATATGGATTCAGAAAGTCGACAACGGTTTTGCTGACATCATTCTTTAGTTTCTGAGCTGCCTCACGTTCCTTTTGCAATTTGTAATGTTTTGATGATGATGCAGCAGATGAACTGCTGGAACTGGAAGGATCATTTTGCTTTGATGAGGATTTGCCATCAATGTCTTTTTGTAATTTCGTTTTATTATCTTTTGAATGGGTGGATGAAGACATATTAGATGGCAACGATTTGGCATTCTTTACACCATTCTTCTCCATTTTTCGTATGCGATGTAAATTCTGCTTTAGCTTCTGTTTGTATCTCAGCGCCCTCTTAAGGGCTTTTACGTCCTCCATTGAGCATTCCATTAAATTATCTTCACCTATCGATGTCAAGTCATCCGTGAGTGATATTTTCGTTTGGTTGAGGCGTTTATAATTCTTTTTCGTGCGGCTCACTTCTTGCCGGTACAAGAAAACAGTGTAACTTACTGTCTTTTTACCGTTATTTTCCATTTTAATTTATTTTTTTTTTGTTGCGTGAGTGATTGTTTGATCGCTGCGGTGAATAGTTTAGAACTGAAGCTTAATAGAGTATGGTCGGTTTTTTATATGCGAAGAGCGTAGGGTATCAAAGCTATGTTTTTATACCTGCAGCTATACTCAGGTAGTAAAGGATGTGTTTGGTGCGGGATCTCAATTCTAACCGATTTGTTTATTAACTTAAAGGGTTTTAAAACTACCTGCACCTGTTATTGTATATCTTGTAAACAAGGAGTACAAAACAAGTTGACACGTTTTGCGGTGCTAAATGAATTTCTTCTGTTGTAGGTTTTTTGAACACTGGACCTGTGCTTCTGTAATAGAGAACTTGATTTCCTAACACAGTGCAGTCCGCCATATAAGAGAAGAAAATTTGTTTCACTTTCATCGATATACTATTAGATTATGCCACTTTTGATCTCTGTATGCAATATGAGCAGTATTTAGGAGTGGAAATATTCCATTTTCTTTGGGTAGTGTTGCTGGTTTGAATTATTTTTAATACAAACCAATCTAATCAATGCATTAATCTTATTAAACATATAAAAATAAATGATGTAACCCCTGTTGCGGTATAAAATAAATTTTGAATTCAATTTAAATTTCATTTACAAATTTCAATGCAAATCGATTTTGTTTACCCAAAGCATCCTATTGAAAGTTATTTGTTTATTTGTCATATAATTTATAAACATATATTTTTTATTTGTTTGTTTACAATTATAAACAGTTATGTGAATAATATGTAAACAAATCCTTGATTTGTTGGTGAATAACACAAGTTTTCCCAGAAATTTAAGATTTAATAGTGCAGGTAAGCTTAAATCCCTAAATTAAATAAACAAATGCATTATAAATCCAAAATCGCTAATGTTCGGTTTAACGGTAACGTATCCCGCAGCCTTCATATTGTTACGAAATGGAAAAATCTTGATACTGGTGTTTTGCTTTTACATCGCTTAACATTAAAATTATAAACAAAACCTACAAAACAAAGTTGTAAACAAATCTGTTTACAAATTATCGTACTGCTTAATATAACAACAAACACCGGTATAAAAAGATGGTAAACAAGTAAACAACACTACACGAATAAATGTAAACAAAATACACAAACAACAATAATGAATGTAAACAACTATGGCTACATTCATAGAGATTTCGAGAAGGCGAAGTCATTAACAAGGCAAGACAGTACGAAAGCCGCACGAAAAAGAATATAACCAAACGATGACTTCACATCGAACGGTATGAAGAATTTGAAGGAGTGCTGAATGGAGGACATACAAGCCATTACCCGGGAGCTATAGTACGAACAGAAACTTAAATTAAATTCACATGACCTACGAAAAATGGAGAAGAATGGCATAAAGAATGTGAATCTGAATAACAACACAAAGCTGCCGGAGGGATATGGTTTTACTCGAAAAAAAAATAAGTTTACTACGACACACACTAGGTTTGTTCAAAAAATGAGATAAAAAATTATAAATTTTTTGCTTCAAAAGGAATATATACTCGTGTCAAAGCTTTTTTCCTTATCTCGAAGTACCTTTGTGAAGGATCTTTAAGTTCTAGATATGTCTACCGAAGTCAGGCTTTAGGGTATTACCAAAGAAAATAAAGTACAAAGAATGTGCATTTCAACATATTTTGGAATATTTTTCAAAAAGATTTCATGGCGCGGGGGGAAAGATAGAAGGGAAGGGTACAGAAACCAAGAGCGTAACAATGCGTTGTTCTAATCGTGCGTTTTTGTTGTTTGACTACTTTCTTATTTATCCTTCTGAAACAGTGTTGCCACGAAGAAAATTTTTGTAACCAACATTTGTGAAAAAAATCACCAAAAACGAAAAAATATAACCAAAATTAAATTCGTAGACTTTTATTTTATTTTTTTCAAATTTAAATTATATTTAATAAAAAAAGAAACAAAAAATAGCTTTTTTATAAGAAAAAAATAACCAAAACCAAAAAAATCTACATATCTACATATTGATTAAAAAAATATCCAATTTTGGTTAGAAATAATCAAAAACGGCAACACTGTTCTCAAATCACTTATTCTCAGACGTTGGTACAAAGAGAACATGACAAAAATTATGAGAGGCATGTGTTAACCCAGAGGAAAATTGTTAGTAATATTTTCAAGTCTACTTATTAACCCAATAATATGTATATGTGAGCGAAAAATATAGAAACATTGTACTGCGCTAAAAACCTAAATACACCGTATTTAACTTGGTAAGTATTCTTCCAAAAATCGAAATCATTCCTCATTGATATTAGTGAATCATACTGTAATATTTCTTTGGGTGTAAAATTGTCTGAAAAAGTCTGAAAAAAGCGACATGAACATTCTTCTTTAGAAGCTGACAAGCAACTGAATGCTTTTGTACGCTGTCATGATGAGAGCAATACATTGTTACGCTCTTCGCTTGTGTTTATTTTCCTTCTGTCTTCCCTCCTCTCATCAAGAAATGATTTTTTAAAAAGATTTTGGTGAGAGCGGGTCGTGATGTTGAAACCCGCCAGAGGAAATTTAACTTCTACATAATGCGCATTCTTTATATCCATATTCTTTGGTATTACGCAGTTTAGCTAGACTTACTTTAGATTGCTTATTTGTTTCTTATCGTCCTTAGATATCTAGAACAGATTGAAGCCTCGGTTTACTTTCCTTTTAAGCTACTCTAACAAATGCCATGCCTATCGATATTTATGTTGAGTGTATTAAAAAGCCCAAGTAAATGGAATTCCTTGTAAATTTAATTTACAACAATAAAAGCCACTCATGTCGAATTTTAACCTAAACTGACACTTTAAACAGAAAACATCTCTAACGCTATAGAAGAGAGAAAACTATGATGTTAACGTTTTACATTGTGTTACAAAGGAAAAAATTGTTTCAATTTTAAAATGTGGTTAGGATCTCCTTGAAGGAAGAAACTCATTGGATGAATGGGAAATTGAAAATAAAATATTAATTTCCATAGAATAGGCTCTGTCCCCTGATAATACAAATTTCTTTCTTAGAAATTTTACTATACGAAATAGCTAAGTAGATAGAAAAGTAGAAGTAATTGTCCACCAAAAGAAGTTGGATAGACACGCTTAAGCCATATAAGGCTTATTGTTGTACCACAATATGTACTATGCTAACATCTAGAACCATTTAAAAATAAATCGTATGTTTTTGTTACATTTTAAATTTAAATTTTATCTCTTACAACTATTTTTTATCACAATAATATTTTGAAATACATTTTAAACGTATTTTGGTCAAACATTTTTTAGTTGATTGTTTTAAAAAAGAAATTAATAAATTTAATATTCCTTTGAATTAATTAATAATTCCTTACAAGCAAAATAATATTTCTTCTCCTTATTTCTCCGTCGTCTTATTGTCTGGATTAGCATTCTTTACACCATTTTTCTCCATTTTTCGTATGTGATGTAAATTCTTTTTCAGCTTCTGTTTGTATCTCAGCTCCCTATTAATGGCTTTTAGGTCCTCCATTGAGCATTCCTTTAAATTCTTTACACCTTTCGATGTCAAGTCATCCGTGAGTGATATTTTCGTTTGATTCAGGCGTTTATAATTCTTTTTCGTGCGGCTCACTTCTTGCCGGTACAAGAAAACAGTGTAACTTACTGACTTTTTATTGATATTTTCCATTTTAATTTATTTTTTTTTTTGTTGCGTGAGTGATTGTTTGATCGCTGCGGTGAATAGTTTAGAACTGAAGCTTAATAGAGTATGGTCGGTTTTTTATATGCGAAGAGCGTAGGGGATCAAAGCTATGTTTTTATACCTGCAGCTATACTCAGGTAGTAAAGGATGTGTTTGGTGCGGGATCTCAATTCTAACCGATTTGTTTATTAACTTAAAGGGTTTTAAAACTACCTGCACCTGTTATTGTATATCTTGTAAACAAGTCGTACAAAACAAGTTTACACGTTTTGCGGTACTAAAGGAATTTCTTCTGTTGTAGGTTTTTTGAACACTTGACCTGTGCTTCTGTAATAGAGAACTTGATTTCCTAACACAGTACAATCCGTCATACAAAATCAGAAAATTTGTTTCACTTTCATCGATATACTGTTGAATTATGGCACTTTTGAAATCTGTATGCAATATGAGCAGTATTCAGGAGTGGAAATGTTCCATTTTCTTTATGCAGGGTTTGCAGGTTTTAAGTATTTGTAATATAAACCAATTTTACCAAACACATAAAAATAAATTTTGTATTTTTGCAAAGTATTCAAAAATCCCACAACAGATGAAATTTCTTTGTTACTACTACATACATACATAATTGGTCATTACAACCCTTTAGTCAGGATTAGATCTAGTTTCTCACACCACTTATGTATGTGTTATACGTGTTAATTTGTATACATGAGTGGCGTGACCTACAGTTTAAAGTCGACTCCAAACGCCAGATTTTTGAGAAACTTTTCATTTCAATTTTATTTACTCTCAGAGTTTTTGCCACAAATCTACTGAGAGGAAGTCGCCAAAGAAATATTTTTTATATTTCGTTTTAATGTCTGACCAGGGGACTTAATACTTCAAAGCATGCAAATTTGCTTTGAATTACTTGTTTACAAGCTTTACAATAACAATAAGTTATTTTAATCCTCTTTAGGTAAATAAACAAACTGAGGTTACCCCGTAACCAAACACATCCTTTACTACCTGAGTATAGCTGCAGATATAAAAACATAGCTTTGATACCCTACGCTCTTCGCATATAAAAAGCCGAGCATATTCTATCAACCATCAGTTCTAAACTATTCACCACAGCGATCAAACAATCACTCACGCAGTAAATAAAAAATAAATTAAAATGGAAAATAACGGTAAAAAGTCAATAAGTTACACTCTCTTCTTGTACCGACAAGAAGTGAGCCGCATGAAAAAGAATTATAAACGTTTGAACCAAACGAAAATATCACTCACGGATGACTTGACATCGAAAGGTGTAAAGAATTTAAAGGAGTGCTCAATGGACGACCTAAAAGCCATTAATAGGGAGCTGAGATACAAACAGAAGCTGAAAAAGAATTTACATCACATACGAAAAATGGAGAAAAATGGTGTAAAGAATGCTAATCCAGACAATAAGACGACGGAGAAATAAGGAGAAGAAATATTATTTTGCTTGTAAGGAATTATTAATTAATTCAAAGGAATATTAAATTTATTTGAAATATATTTATTTTTTTTTAAAACAATCAATTAAAAAATGTTTGACCAAAATACGTTTAAAATGTATTTCAAAATATTATTGTGATAAAAAATAGTTGTAGGAAATAAAATATAAATTTAAAATGTAACAAAAACATACGATTTATTTTTAAATGGTTTTAGATGTTAGCATAGTACATATTGTGGTACAACAATAAGCCTTATATGGCCTAAGCGTGTCTATCCAACTTCTTTTGGTGGACAGTTACTTCTACTTTTCTATCTACTTAGCTATATCGTATAGTAAAATTTCTAAGAAAGAAATTTGCATTATCAGGGGACAGAGCCTATTCTATGGAAATTAATATTTTATTTTCAATTTCCAACTCATCCATTGAGTTTGGTGTTTAATGTACACCACATTGCCTATGTTTAAATCATTTTTATTTCTGCTTAATCATAGGAAAGCATATTATAACTCCACTATCCATAGGAAAATAATCACAAACATATTTTTATTCCTACCAAAAACACATAAAAGAGTATTTTCATGGCTGTGGGTTATTTTATCGATAATATTTCGTGTCTGGCTGTTTAAAGTTTATCGTTGAATATTTTTATCACAATGGGCCTAAGTGGAACCTCTTCCTTCAAGGAGATCCTAACCACATTTTAAAATTGAAACAATTTTTTCCTTTGTAACAGAATGTAAAACGTTAACATCATAGTTTTCTCTCTTCTATAGCGTTAGAGATGTTTTCTGTTTAAAGTGTCAGTTTAGGTTAAAATTCGACATGAGTGGCTTTTATTGTTGTAAATTAAATTTACAAGGAATTCCATTTACTTGGGCTTTTTTAATACACTCAACATAAATATCGATAGGCATGGCATTTGGTAGAGTAGCTTAAAAGGAAAGTAAACCGAGGCTTCAATCTGTTCTAGATATCTAAGGACGATAAGAAACAAATAAGCAATCTAAAGTAAGTCTAGCTAAACTGCGTAATACCAAAGAATATGGATATAAAGAATGCGCATTATGTAGAAGTTAAATTTCTTATGGCGGGTTTCAACATCACGACCCGCTCTCACCAAAATCTTTTTAAAAAATCATTTCTTGATGAAAGGAGGGAAGACAGAAGGAAAATAAACACAAGCAAAGAGCGTAACAATATATTGCTCTCATCATGAGAGCGTACAAAAGCATTCAATTGCTTGTCAGCTTCTAAAGAAGAATGTTCATGTCGCTTTTTTCAGACTTTTTCAGACAATTTTACACCCAAAGAAATATTACAGTATGATTCACTAATATCAATGAGAAATGATTTCGATTTTTGGAAGAATACTTGCCAAGTTAAATACGGTGTTTTTAGGTTTTTAGCGCAGTACAATTTTTCTATATTTTTCGCTCACATATACATACATATTATTGGGTTAATAAGTAGACTTGAAAATATTACTAACAATTTTCCTCTGGGTTAACACATGCCTCTCATAATTTTTGTCATGTTCTCTTTGTACCAACGTCTGAGAATAAGTGATTTGAGAACAGTGTTGCCGTTTTTGATTATTTCTAACCAAAATTGGATATTTTTTTAATCAATATGTAGATATGTAGATTTTTTTGGTTTTGGTTATTTTTTTCTTATAAAAAAGCTATTTTTTGTTTCTTTTTTTATTAAATATAATTTAAATTTGAAAAAAATAAAATAAAAGTCTACGAATTTAATTTTGGTTATATTTTTTCGTTTTTGGTGATTTTTTTCACAAATGTTGGTTACAAAAATTTTCTTCGTGGCAACACTGTTTCAGAAGGATAAATAAGAAAGTAGTCAAACAACAAAAACGCACGATTAGAACAACGCATTGTTACGCTCTTGGTTTCTGTACCCTTCCCTTCTATCTTTCCCCCCGCGCCATGAAATCTTTTTGAAAAATATTCCAAAATATGTTGAAATGCACATTCTTTGTACTTTATTTTCTTTGGTAATACCCTAAAGCCTGACTTCGGTAGACATATCTAGAACTTAAAGATCCTTCACAAAGGTACTTCGAGATAAGGAAAAAAGCTTTGACACGAGTATATATTCCTTTTGAAGCAAAAAATTTATAATTTTTTATCTCATTTTTTGAACAAACCTAGTGTGTGTCGTAGTAAACTTATTTTTTTTTCGAGTAAAACCATATCCCTCCGGCAGCTTTGTGTTGTTATTCAGATTCACATTCTTTATGCCATTCTTCTCCATTTTTCGTAGGTCATGTGAATTTAATTTAAGTTTCTGTTCGTACTATAGCTCCCGGGTAATGGCTTGTATGTCCTCCATTCAGCACTCCTTCAAATTCTTCATACCGTTCGATGTGAAGTCATCGTTTGGTTATATTCTTTTTCGTGCGGCTTTCGTACTGTCTTGCCTTGTTAATGACTTCGCCTTCTCGAAATCTCTATGAATGTAGCCATAGTTGTTTACATTCATTATTGTTGTTTGTGTATTTTGTTTACATTTATTCGTGTAGTGTTGTTTACTTGTTTACCATCTTTTTATACCGGTGTTTGTTGTTATATTAAGCAGTACGATAATTTGTAAACAGATTTGTTTACAACTTTGTTTTGTAGGTTTTGTTTATAATTTTAATGTTAAGCGATGTAAAAGCAAAACACCAGTATCAAGATTTTTCCATTTCGTAACAATATGAAGGCTGCGGGATACGTTACCGTTAAACCGAACATTAGCGATTTTGGATTTATAATGCATTTGTTTATTTAATTTAGGGATTTAAGCTTACCTGCACTATTAAATCTTAAATTTCTGGGAAAACTTGTGTTATTCACCAACAAATCAAGGATTTGTTTACATATTATTCACATAACTGTTTATAATTGTAAACAAACAAATAAAAAATATATGTTTATAAATTATATGACAAATAAACAAATAACTTTCAATAGGATGCTTTGGGTAAACAAAATCGATTTGCATTGAAATTTGTAAATGAAATTTAAATTGAATTCAAAATTTATTTTATACCGCAACAGGGGTTACATCATTTATTTTTATATGTTTAATAAGATTAATGCATTGATTAGATTGGTTTGTATTAAAAATAATTCAAACCAGCAACACTACCCAAAGAAAATGGAATATTTCCACTCCTAAATACTGCTCATATTGCATACAGAGATCAAAAGTGGCATAATCTAATAGTATATCGATGAAAGTGAAACAAATTTTCTTCTCTTATATGGCGGACTGCACTGTGTTAGGAAATCAAGTTCTCTATTACAGAAGCACAGGTCCAGTGTTCAAAAAACCTACAACAGAAGAAATTCATTTAGCACCGCAAAACGTGTCAACTTGTTTTGTACTCCTTGTTTACAAGATATACAATAACAGGTGCAGGTAGTTTTAAAACCCTTTAAGTTAATAAACAAATCGGTTAGAATTGAGATCCCGCACCAAACACATCCTTTACTACCTGAGTATAGCTGCAGGTATAAAAACATAGCTTTGATACCCTACGCTCTTCGCATATAAAAAACCGACCATACTCTATTAAGCTTCAGTTCTAAACTATTCACCGCAGCGATCAAACAATCACTCACGCAACAAAAAAAAAATAAATTAAAATGGAAAATAACGGTAAAAAGACAGTAAGTTACACTGTTTTCTTGTACCGGCAAGAAGTGAGCCGCACGAAAAAGAATTATAAACGCCTCAACCAAACGAAAATATCACTCACGGATGACTTGACATCGATAGGTGAAGATAATTTAATGGAATGCTCAATGGAGGACGTAAAAGCCCTTAAGAGGGCGCTGAGATACAAACAGAAGCTAAAGCAGAATTTACATCGCATACGAAAAATGGAGAAGAATGGTGTAAAGAATGCCAAATCGTTGCCATCTAATATGTCTTCATCCACCCATTCAAAAGATAATAAAACGAAATTACAAAAAGACATTGATGGCAAATCCTCATCAAAGCAAAATGATCCTTCCAGTTCCAGCAGTTCATCTGCTGCATCATCATCAAAACATTACAAATTGCAAAAGGAACGTGAGGCAGCTCAGAAACTAAAGAATGATGTCAGCAAAACCGTTGTCGACTTTCTGAATCCATATTATAAACGAAAAATTGCAACCAAAGAATTATTTAAAGTCTTAGCAAAACGTATAACAAATCGTGTTATAGATGGAAAACTGGCCTTATCAGATTGCAAATCGTATATTCAAACAAATTTTCATGAATTAGAGATGATATCAAAGGATTCCGATATCGACAAATATTTTCCAATATCATAATGTTCGTTTCTTATTATTCATAAAACAAATAAGACGACGGAGCAATAAGGAGAAGAAATATTATTTTGCTTGTAAGGAATTATTAATTAATTCAAAGGAATATTAAATTTATTTGAAATTTATTAATTTCTTTTTTAAAACAATCAACTAAAAAATGTTTGACCAAAATACGTTTAAAATGTATTTCAAAATATTATTGTGATAAAAAATAGTTGTAAGAAATAAAATTTAAATTTAAAATGTAACAAAAAAATACGATTTATTTTTAAATGGTTCTAGTTGTTAGCATAGTACATATTGTGGTACAACCATAAGCCTTTTATAGCCTAAGTCTGTCAACTTCTTTTAGTAGGCCAGTCACTTCTACATATCTACCTACCTAGCTATCTCGTATAGTAAAATTTATAAGAAAGAAATTTGCATTATCAGGGGACAGAGCCTATTCTATGGAAATTAATATTTCATTTTCAATTTCCCATTCATTCTCTGAGTTTGGTGTGTAATGTACACCACATTGCCTATGTTTAAATCATTTTTATTTCTGCATAATGATTGGAAAACATATTTTAAACTCCAATATCCATAGGAAAATAATCACAAATAAATTTTTAATTCGACAAAAAATTACATAAAAAAGTGTTTTCATGGCTGTCGGTTATTTTATGGATAATATTTCGTGTTTGGCTGGTTAATGTTTATGGTGGAATATTCGCTGAAGGTATTGTACTTTCTTTAGAAGTGTTTGAAAATATATTTGAAATTATTGCGATTATTGGAATATGTATGTGTATATACAGTGAGCGTCAAAAGAAACTGTACATTAAAAACAAAAATATACATTAATAAATTACCGTTATTTTTATTTTAAAATTATTTCATTGTTAGTTTTTAAAATTGAAACAAAAAATTGTCATAAGTGGTAAAAGTTGAGTTTGGTGATTGTTAGAATTTTATCCTCAGTCTACAGTTTCTTTTGACGCTCACTGTATATAGAGTATTTGAATTTAGGGTGTCACCTATTAGGATATTTTTTCAGTATAGGCGCCTCCTAAATGCTTTCGATATATGCTATCATATGTCGCGATGCATTCAGTGAAAGCGGAAGAACTGTTTCAAATAATTCAACGAAATATGGTTTGCAAATTTCCATACGGTTGGTTAAACATCGACTTAATGAGGCTTGGAAATACAACAGAGTTTACTGGTAATGCGATCGATTACTTCGCAGTAATTTTTAGAGTGATTGACAGCCAAGATACGCGGGGATGTTATGAAATCTTATGGAACTAAAGCAAAAGTTTCACTGTATTGCATAGTTTTTCAGATCTTCGGCCGGGCTTCTATAGTATACCGGCAATTTATTGTTTTTCATGCTCCGAAATAATTGCCGAAAATAATGGTGTTGCAGAGCAAACACTATGTTGAGGCTGTTTCAGTATAGGAAGCAGAATTTAGTGTATTATGGTTCATGCCTTATTAAAATAATCGAATAATATTTTTCATTCTGAGTTGAAAAAGAATGTAAAGTACCAAGGTACCATTTTTTCCCCCAATTAAAATTTTTGTTTCTCATTTTTAAAATCAAATTCTTGATATTTTCATTTAAGCAAGTTCTTAATACTCTAAAAAGGAGGAAGGTTCTAAGTTACATCTTTAGAGTGCCCATAAATTTAAGTTAACGGTTGGTGGTACTATTTTAAGGAAATTCAAATTGTGCCTTACAAGATCCAAAAGTATCATTTTTTTAACAGCTTTCATTAAAAGATTTTCTATAACATATTCGTCCAAATATTTATTGGAAAATTGTGATAGAACCCCAATATGTACATTTGTGTAAAGTACTACAAAAAGTACACAAATCCTAAATTATGTGAATTTTCTAACAAAAAAAAAAAGCACGAAGAAGAACAACAACAAAAATCAATATCTCTTACTTATTCACAGACAAATACACTTAAAAATATATGTACATATGTATACGAACATGTAGGTGATATAAAAATTCATACTTTTCGGGGGTCAACAAATGTTAAGTGAATATGTGTACAAAGTACTTTTATTTATTCAAAGAAATAGAAAAATGAATGAAAAACACAAACAAATATGTGATAAAATAAAATTCTCAAGGTATTTACTTACCAAATGTAAGGATAATTAAGCGCTACAATAATTGATTTTTCTATAAGAAAATCACCAAGCTTACAAAAAAGTATAGAAAAAGTATGCTGGAAAGGTACTTTTCCTACACTATACCCTTAAAATCAAATTTGTATACAAATATACTTTGTAGCTATTTATACTTCTGCCATACTCCTACGCGTAATACAAACATTGTGTTCAGCAACTATTTGCGATGGTTTCAAGAATGAAAAAAAGGATTTCATGCTATGAAAGTACCCGACATATTTTCGTATTTAATTGCAGACAAGAGCTGGCCTACAGTAAGCATATGGAGAATTGCCTGTTTGTAAAAGGTGTAGATGTTGAGGTATTTCATTTTCGTATTAAAAAGAACATATAAATTAACTGTGTTAGTTGTAGGTACTAAAAAATGTACCCAAAACAGGTACCAAAAAAGTACCACACATTTTAAAACATGAAATAACAATGAGTAATATTTGCGATGTGATGAGACCTTTAGTGTCCCACTTTTTTGTACCTTATGTGCTCAAGGTAGTCCAAAATGCTATGAAATAGGAAATATAAGTGGCGTAGGAGCTTCATTAAGTATTCACACTTTTTCTTGGCCAAATACGATGTATTTGTACCATGTGTACAAATCCTCGTTTTACATTATTACAATTGCATTTGTAGTCAATTGTGATCAAATTGGGCGCCTATCTTGAAGCAAACTCCCACATACCCAAGTGATCCATCAGAATTAAAATCATTGAGTCATGTGTTATGCCCTTGTCTTCCACTATTTCAATCCGTTTTAATGTAGAATAAGCCAACATTGTATTGTTAATTTTTTTTCAAGTGCTTCTAGTGTAGAGACCTCAACTGGACGTCCAGAACATTAGGCATTTTGCAATGCTTCTACGACCAACCCATTTTCATATTTGAAATTGATGGCGTATAATTTACATAAAATTAATCATACGTACCTTTGGAAAAAAAATTATGCTTAAAGGGCATTCGAAAATCACTCTTTTGTTATTTTCTCCTCAAACCATGACGTAGTCTGTCATCAATTGTCATCAAACTAAACGCAGCTGATTTAAATTATGACAAAGGTCAACTAATAGCGAACTGTTGATAGAAACAATGTTGCCCTTCTAGGTGGAAATATAAAATGTCAGCGATTTATTATGCCGTCCCCGATAAACTCGACTCTCTATTTAAGGGTGAACTAAGGAAAGCATTTATTGAAAGGTACTTTCCCCTTTAAAGTAAATGTTACTCACTCTCTGCCTTTTGTAGGGTATTACGGTGTATGGTAATTTAAAATGCCATTACAAGACAATTTAAAAATACATACAACAATAGCAACAATAGAAAAAACTAACATTGAGCACAGGATATTTACCAAACGTACATAGGTTTGTTTGTATGAATGAATGAATTAATGAATGCATCGTACTGAATGAACTGAGCAGAATTTATGAATAAATGGACGAATATGTGAATAAATGCAACTGAATTTATGGAAATATTTGTGCATTGAAAACTTTTGTTATTTTTTTTTCATTTAAGGAATTGATGGATAAATAATAACAAACATTTTTGATGGTTATTGTTGTAGCCATGTATTGTACACAGTTTTGGTAATAAAAATAAAATTAAATTGTAGTTACTGGGGAGGGGAGAGGATGTGGAATGAATTTTCAACTGCAAAAATAAAGGAAATTAATTTAAAAAAATTCAATAAAATTATGAAATAATTGCTTGTGCGATTAATAATGTGGAATGCTTTGAATGGCCATCGAAATGTTTTCTTGAAATTATGTATTCAGAAAATTCCAATCATTTATTATAGAGATATGTACCATATGTACAGTGAGGGTCAAAAGCAAATGTACATACATACATAATTGGCCATTACAATCCTTCAGTCAGGATTACGGCCTAGCTTCTCAACACCACTCATGTTGTGTGCGTTAATTTTATACATGAGTGGCGGGACCTACAGTTTATAGTCGACTCCGAACGACAGATTTTTTGAGAGGCTTTTCATGGCAATTTTTACTCTCAGAGTTTTTGCCAGAAATCTGCTGAGAGGAAGTCACCGAAGAAATATTTTCATATTTTCGTTTTGATGTCTGACCTGGGATTCGAACTCGGGCCTTTCGTCTAATAAGCCAACACACTACCTACTAGACCACGGTGACTTCCAAAAGAAAATGTACACTATGGATAATATTCTAGATTTACATTGAGCATCAAAAGAAACTGTCTTCTAAACGATAAAATTCTACCCATAACAAACCCAACTTTTACCACTTAAGGAGAGTGCCCGAAAAAATTTGATAATATTTCGAAATTTATTGTAAATTTTTTTTGTTTCAATTTTACAAAACTGGCAATGAAACAATTTTAATATAAAAATAACTGTACTTTATTAATGTATATTTCTTTAATGTACGGTTTCTTTTGACGCTCACTGTATGTTGTATTTATTGTTATTGCAATACGATAATATAAATAATTTTTATTTTATTTTTATTTTTTACAGATATTGCAACAAATCAAAAACTTGGGTAAGTTTACAAGCCCTGTACAATACAGTTTAAGCCTTAAAAAGTACTTTCCTGAATAACATTTCATACAAACTTCAGTTGTTATTCAGTTTGAAAGGAAATGCTTGGTTATGCCCAAATAAATTAAACAGAAAATATGTCTTACAAATAAATTTTTAAATTCCTTTTTATTTTCTGCTCAAATTAAAAATTAAATACGAAATAAAAATATAAAAAATTTCAATGAAATAAAAGACTTCAAGAACATATAATCATCCATTCCATTACAGCCATAATTGATTTAATTTTCTAAACGAGTACTTTATTGCTGGGTATTACACAGTTTGGCTGGACTGATTTTAAGAGGAACAGTTTGAAGTCCTGGTTTACTTTACTCTTAAACTACTCTAACAAATACCATGTTTATCGACATTTATGTTGAGTTGATTACCAATGCCAGAGAAAGGATTTTAAAAAATGCTCAAGCAAATGGAATTCCTTGTAAATTTAATTTACACTCCTGAATATTTTATAATATTAACAGTTATTTTCTCAGTTATTTTGCCTATTTTTCCTCCTTTACATTTCAATCCTTTTCACTTATTTCAACAATAAAAATCACTCATGTCGAATTTTAACCTAAACTGACGCTTTAAACAGAAACATTGTTAGCGTTACAGATGAGAGAGGGCTATGCCGTTAACGTTTTTTTACATTGTATTACAAATGAAAAATATGTTTCAATAGCAAAATGTGATTGGGTTAGGTTAAACTAGGTGGCGGACTCTCTTGAAGGAAGAGGTTCCACTTAGGCCCATTGTGATAAAAATATTCAACGATAAACTTTAAACAGCCAGACACGAAATATTATCGATAAAATAACCCACAGCCATGAAAATACTCTTTTATGTGTTTTTGGTAGGAATAAAAATATGTTTGTGATTATTTTCCTATGGATAGTGGAGTTATAATATGCTTTCCTATGATTAAGCAGAAATAAAAATGATTTAAACATAGGCAATGTGGTGTACATTAAACACCAAACTCAATGGATGAGTTGGAAATTGAAAATAAAATATTAATTTCCATAGAATAGGCTCTGTCCCCTGATAATGCAAATTTCTTTCTTAGAAATTTTACTATACGATATAGCTAAGTAGATAGAAAAGTAGAAGTAACTGTCCACCAAAAGAAGTTGGATAGACACGCTTAGGCCATATAAGGCTTATTGTTGTACCACAATATGTACTATGCTAACATCTAAAACCATTTAAAAATAAATCGTATGTTTTTGTTACATTTTAAATTTATATTTTATTTCCTACAACTATTTTTTATCACAATAATATTTTGAAATACATTTTAAACGTATTTTGGTCAAACATTTTTTAGTTGATTGTTTTAAAAAAGAAATTAATAAATTTAATATTCCTTTGAATTAATTAATAATTCCTTACAAGCAAAATAATATTTCTTCTCCTTATTTCTCCGTCGTCTTATTGTCTGGATTAGCATTCTTTACACCATTTTTCTCCATTTTTCGTATGTGATGTAAATTCTTTTTCAGCTTCTGTTTGTATCTCAGCTCCCTATTAATGGCTTTTAGGTCCTCCATTGAGCATTCCTTTAAATTCTTTACACCTTTCGATGTCAAGTCATCCGTGAGTGATATTTTCGTTTGATTCAGGCGTTTATAATTCTTTTTCGTGCGGCTCACTTCTTGCCGGTACAAGAAAACAGTGTAACTTACTGACTTTTTATTGATATTTTCCATTTTAATTTATTTTTTTTTTTGTTGCGTGAGTGATTGTTTGATCGCTGCGGTGAATAGTTTAGAACTGAAGCTTAATAGAGTATGGTCGGTTTTTTATATGCGAAGAGCGTAGGGGATCAAAGCTATGTTTTTATACCTGCAGCTATACTCAGGTAGGAAAGGATGTGTTTGGTTACGGGGTAACCTCAGTTTGTTTATTTACCTAAAGAGGATTAAAATAACTTATTGTTATTGTAAAGCTTGTAAACAAGTAATTCAAAGCAAATTAGCATGCTTTGTAGTATTAAGTCCCCTGGTCAGACATTAAAACGAAATATAAAAAATATTTCTTTGGCGACTTCCTCTCAGTAGATTTGTGGCAAAAACTCTGAGAGTAAATAAAATTGAAATGAAAAGTTTCTCAAAAATCTGGCGTTTGGAGTCGACTTTAAACTGTAGGTCATGCCACTCATGTATAAAAATTAACACGTATAACACATACATAAGTGGTGTGAGAAACTAGATCTAATCCTGACTAAAGGGTTGTAATGACCAATTATGTATGTATGGAGTAGTAACAAAGAAATTTCATCTGTTGTGGGATTTTTGAATACTTTGCAAAAGTACAAAATTTATTTTTATGTGTTTGGTAAAATTAATACCTTGTTTAGATTGGTTTGTATTAAAAATAATTCAAACCAGCAACACTACCCAAAGAAAATGGAATATTTCCACTCCTATATACTGCTCATATTGCATACAGAGATCAAAAGTGGCATAATCTAATAGTATATCGATGAAAGTGAAACAAATATTCTTATTTTCTATGACGGATTGTACTGTGTTAAGAAATCAAGTTCTCTATTACAGAAGCACAGGTCAAGTGTTCAAAAAACCTACAACAGAAGAAATTCCTTTAGTACCGCAAAACATGTAAACTTGTTTTGTACTCCTTGTTTACAAGATATACAATAACAGGTGCAGGTAGTTTTAAAACCCTTTAAGTTAATAAACAAATCGGTTAGAATTGAGATCCCGCACCAAACACATCCTTTACTACCTGAGTATAGCTGCAGGTATAAAAACATAGCTTTGATCCCCTACGCTCTTTGCATATAAAAAACCGACCATACTCTATTAAGCTTCAGTTCTAAACTATTCACCGCAGCGATCAAACAATCACTCACGCAACAAAAAAAAAAATAAATTAAAATGGAAAATATCAATAAAAAGTCAGTAAGTTACACTGTTTTCTTGTACCGGCAAGAAGTGAGCCGCACGAAAAAGAATTATAAACGCCTGAATCAAACGAAAATATCACTCACGGATGACTTGACATCGAAAGGTGTAAAGAATTTAAAGGAATGCTCAATGGAGGACCTAAAAGCCATTAATAGGGAGCTGAGATACAAACAGAAGCTGAAAAAGAATTTACATCACATACGAAAAATGGAGAAAAATGGTGTAAAGAATGCTAATCCAGACAATAAGACGACGGAGAAATAAGGAGAAGAAATATTATTTTGCTTGTAAGGAATTATTAATTAATTCAAAGGAATATTAAATTTATTTGAAATTTATTAATTTCTTTTTTAAAACAATCAACTAAAAAATGTTTGACCAAAATACGTTTAAAATGTATTTCAAAATATTATTGTGATAAAAAATAGTTGTAAGAGATAAAATTTAAATTTAAAATGTAACAAAAACATACGATTTATTTTTAAATGGTTCTAGATGTTAGCATAGTACATATTGTGGTACAACAATAAGCCTTATATGGCTTAAGCGTGTCTATCCAACTTCTTTTGGTGGACAATTACTTCTACTTTTCTATCTACTTAGCTATTTCGTATAGTAAAATTTCTAAGAAAGAAATTTGTATTATCAGGGGACAGAGCCTATTCTATGGAAATTAATATTTTATTTTCAATTTCCCATTCATCCAATGAGTTTCTTCCTTCAAGGAGATCCTAACCACATTTTAAAATTGAAACAATTTTTTCCTTTGTAACACAATGTAAAACGTTAACATCATAGTTTTCTCTCTTCTATAGCGTTAGAGATGTTTTCTGTTTAAAGTGTCAGTTTAGGTTAAAATTCGACATGAGTGGCTTTTATTGTTGTAAATTAAATTTACAAGGAATTCCATTTACTTGGGCTTTTTAATACACTCAACATAAATATCGATAGGCATGGCATTTGTTAGAGTAGCTTAAAAGGAAAGTAAACCGAGGCTTCAATCTGTTCTAGATATCTAAGGACGATAAGAAACAAATAAGCAATCTAAAGTAAGTCTAGCTAAACTGCGTAATACCAAAGAATATGGATATAAAGAATGCGCATTATGTAGAAGTTAAATTTCCTCTGGCGGGTTTCAACATCACGACCCGCTCTCACCAAAATCTTTTTAAAAAATCATTTCTTGATGAGAGGAGGGAAGACAGAAGGAAAATAAACACAAGCGAAGAGCGTAACAATGTATTGCTCTCATCATGACAGCGTACAAAAGCATTCAGTTGCTTGTCAGCTTCTAAAGAAGAATGTTCATGTCGCTTTTTTCAGACTTTTTCAGACAATTTTACACCCAAAGAAATATTACAGTATGATTCACTAATATCAATGAGGAATGATTTCGATTTTTGGAAGAATACTTACCAAGTTAAATACGGTGTATTTAGGTTTTTAGCGCAGTACAATGTTTCTATATTTTTCGCTCACATATACATATTATTGGGTTAATAAGTAGACTTGAAAATATTACTAACAATTTTCCTCTGGGTTAACACATGCCTCTCATAATTTTTGTCATGTTCTCTTTGTACCAACGTCTGAGAATAAGTGATTTGAGAACAGTGTTGCCGTTTTTGATTATTTCTAACCAAAATTGGATATTTTTTTAATCAATATGTAGATATGTAGATTTTTTTGGTTTTGGTTATTTTTTTCTTATAAAAAAGCTATTTTTTGTTTCTTTTTTTATTAAATATAATTTAAATTTGAAAAAAATAAAATAAAAGTCTACGAATTTAATTTTGGTTATATTTTTTCGTTTTTGGTGATTTTTTTTCACAAATGTTGGTTACAAAAATTTTCTTCGTGGCAACACTGTTTCAGAAGAATAAATAAGAAAGTAGTCAAACAACAAAAACGCACGATTAGAACAACGCATTGTTACGCTCTTGGTTTCTGTACCCTTCCCTTCTATCTTTCCCCCCGCGCCATGAAATGTTTTTGAAAAATATTCCAAAATATGTTGAAATGCACATTCTTTGTACTTTATTTTCTTTGGTAATACCCTAAAGCCTGACTTCGGTAGACATATCTAGAACTTAAAGATCCTTCACAAAGGTACTTCGAGATAAGGAAAAAAGCTTTGACACGAGTATATATTCCTTTTGAAGCAAAAAATTTATAATTTTTTATCTCATTTTTTGAACAAACCTAGTGTGTGTCGTAGTAAACTTATTTTTTTTTCGAGTAAAACCATATCCCTCCGGCAGCTTTGTGTTGTTATTCAGATTCACATTCTTTATGCCATTCTTCTCCATTTTTCGTAGGTCATGTGAATTTAATTTAAGTTTCTGTTCGTACTATAGCTCCCGGGTAATGGCTTGTATGTCCTCCATTCAGCACTCCTTCAAATTCTTCATACCGTTCGATGTGAAGTCATCGTTTGGTTATATTCTTTTTCGTGCGGCTTTCGTACTGTCTTGCCTTGTTAATGACTTCGCCTTCTCGAAATCTCTATGAATGTAGCCATAGTTGTTTACATTCATTATTGTTGTTTGTGTATTTTGTTTACATTTATTCGTGTAGTGTTGTTTGTGTATTTTTGTTTACTTGTTTACCATCTTTTTATACCGGTGTTTGTTGTTATATTAAGCAGTACGATAATTTGTAAACAGATTTGTTTACAACATTGTTTTGTAGGTTTTGTTTATAATTTTAATGTTAAGCGATGTAAAAGCAAAACACCAGTATCAAGATTTTACATTGTCGTAACAATATGAAGGCTGCGGGATACGTTACCTTTAAACCGAACGTTAGCGATTTTGGATTTATAATACATTTGTTTATTTAATTTAGGGATTAAGCTTACCTGCACTATTAAATCTTAAATTGCTTGGAAAACTTGTGTTATTCAACAACAAAATAAGGACTTGTTTACATATTATTCACATAACTGTTTATAATTGTAAACAAACAAATAAAAAATATATTTTTATAAATTATATGACAAATAAACAAATAACTTTCAATAGGATACTTTGGGTAAACAAAATCGATTTGCATTGAAATTTGTAAATGAAATTTAAATTGAATTCAAAATTTATTTTATACCGCAACAGGGGTTACAACATTTATTTCTATATGTTTAATAAGATTAATGCATTGATTAGATTGGTTTGTATTAAAAATAATTCAAACCAGCAACACTACCCAAAGAAAATGGAATATTTCCACTCCTAAATACTGCTCATATTGCATACGGATATCAAAAGTGGCATAATTCAACAGTATATCGATGAAAGTGAAACAAATTTTCTTCTCTTATATGACGGACTGCACTGTGTTAGGAAATCAAGTTCTCTATTACAGAAGCACAGGACCGCAAAACGTGTCAACTTGTTTTGTACGACTTGTTTACAAGATATACAATAACAGGTGCAGGTAGTTTTAAAACCCTTTAAGTTAATAAACAAATCTATTACAATTACTGTCCCGCAACAAATGTATCCTTTACTACCTGAGTATAGCTGCAGGTATAAAAACATAGCTTTGATACCCTACGCTCTTCGGATATAAAAAACCGAGCATACTCTATCAACCATCAGTTCTAAACTATTCACCGCAGCGATCAAACAATCACTCACGCAACAAAAAAAAAAAAAATAAATTAAAATGGAAAATATCAATAAAAAGTCAGTAAGTTACACTGTTTTCTTGTACCGGCAAGAAGTGAGCCGCACGAAAAAGAATTATATACGCCTCAACCAAACGAAAATATCACTCACCGATGACTTGACATCGATAGGTGAAGATAATTTAATGGAATGCTCAATGGAGGACGTAAAAGCCCTTAAGAGGGCGCTGAGATACAAACAGAAGCTAAAGCAGAATTTACATCGCACACGAAAAATGGAGAAGAATGGTGTAAAGAATGCCAAATCGTTGCCATCTAATATGTCTTCATCCACCCATTCAAAAGATAATAAAACGAAATTACAAAAAGACATTGATGGCAAATCCTCATCAAAGCAAAATGATCCTTCCAGTTCCAGCAGTTCATCTGCTGCATCATCATCAAAACATTACAAATTGCAAAAGGAACGTGAGGCAGCTCAGAAACTAAAGAATGATGTCAGCAAAACCGTTGTCGACTTTCTGAATCCATATTATAAACGAAAAATTGCAACCAAAGAATTATTTAAAGTCTTAGCAAAACGTATAACAAATCGTGTTATAGATGGAAAACTGGCCTTATCAGATTGCAAATCGTATATTCAAACAAATTTTCATGAATTAGAGATGATATCAAAGGATTCCGATATCGACAAATATTTTCCAATATCATAATGTTCGTTTCTTATTATTCATAAAACAAATAAGACGACGGAGCAATAAGGAGAAGAAATATTATTTTGCTTGTAAGGAATTATTAATTAATTCAAAGGAATATTAAATTTATTTGAAATTTATTAATTTCTTTTTTAAAACAATCAACTAAAAAATGTTTGACCAAAATACGTTTAAAATGTATTTCAAAATATTATTGTGATAAAAAATAGTTGTAAGAAATAAAATTTAAATTTAAAATGTAACAAAAAAATACGATTTATTTTTAAATGGTTCTAGTTGTTAGCATAGTACATATTGTGGTACAACCATAAGCCTTTTATAGCCTAAGTCTGTCAACTTCTTTTAGTAGGCCAGTCACTTCTACATATCTACCTACCTAGCTATCTCGTATAGTAAAATTTATAAGAAAGAAATTTGCATTATCAGGGGACAGAGCCTATTCTATGGAAATTAATATTTCATTTTCAATTTCCCATTCATTCTCTGAGTTTGGTGTGTAATGTACACCACATTGCCTATGTTTAAATCATTTTTATTTCTGCATAATGATTGGAAAACATATTTTAAACTCCAATATCCATAGGAAAATAATCACAAATAAATTTTTAATTCGACAAAAAATTACATAAAAAAGTGTTTTCATGGCTGTCGGTTATTTTATGGATAATATTTCGTGTCTGGCTGGTTAATGTTTATGGTGGAATATTCGCTGAAGGTATTGTACTTTCTTTAGAAGTGTTTGAAAATATATTTGAAATTATTGCGATTATTGGAATATGTATGTGTATATACAGTGAGCGTCAAAAGAAACTGTACATTAAAAACAAAAATATACATTAATAAATTACCGTTATTTTTATTTTAAAATTATTTCATTGTTAGTTTTTAAAATTGAAACAAAAAATTGTCATAAGTGGTAAAAGTTGAGTTTGGTGATTGTTAGAATTTTATCCTCAGTCTACAGTTTCTTTTGACGCTCACTGTATATAGAGTATTTGAATTTAGGGTGTCCCCTATTAGGATATTTTTTCAGTATAGGTGCCTCCTAAATGCTTTCGATATATGCTATCAAATGTCGTGATGTATTTAACAAAATTAAGTGGAAGAGACTTACAAATTTCTCTGAGATTGGTCAAACATCTACTAAATAAGGCTTAGAATTATACCAAAGCTTACTTTTAATACGATCGATAAAAGTATTACTTGGCGGTAATTTTAACATTAAGTACCAACCATGATACCGCGCACGATAACCGGATCTTATGGAATCATATGCCACTAAATATTGGAAACAGAAGTTTCACTACGTATGTATGTATAGGACATGCCTTCAGAATTTCAACCGAGCTTCTATAGTATACCGAGAATTTGTTGTTTTTCATGCTTCAAAATGATTTTCGAAAATGACGGTGTTGCAAAACAAGTACTTTTTAAGGCTTCCTTTGGGTGTTTAACAGTTTCTTGATCAAAATTTATGGCTATTTCAATGTAGGAAGTAAGATTTAGTGTGTTAGGGTTCATGCCTTATTAAAATAATCGAATAATAGTTTTCATTATAAGTTGAAAAAGAATGTAGAGTACCAAGGTACCTTTTTTCCCCCCATTTATGATATTAGTTTCCCATTTTTAAAATCAAATTCTTGATATTTTCATTTAAGCAAGTTCTTAATACTCTAAAAAGAACGAAGTAACTAAGTTACATCTTTAGAGTACCCATAAATTTATGTTAACGGTTGGTGGTACTTTTTTAAGGAAATTCAAACTGTGCTGTACAAGATTCAAAAGTATCAATTTGTTTTAACAGCTTTCATTAAAAGATTTTCTATAACATATTCGCTCAAATATTTCTTAGAAAATTGTACATTTATGTTATATATGCACGTAAAGTACTGCAAAAAGTACACAAATCCTAAATTATGTGAATTTTCTAATAAAAAAAAATCACGGAGAAGAAGAACAAAAATCAATATCTCTTACTTATTCACAGACAAATACACTTAAAAATATATGTACATATGTATACGAACATGTAGTTGATATAAAAATTCATACTTTCCTGGGTACAACAAATATTAAGTGAATATGTGTACAAAGTACTTTTATTTATTCAAAGAAATAGAAAAATGAAAAAACACCAAAAAATATGTGATAGAATAAAATACTCAAGGTATTTACTTACCAAATGTAAGGATAATGAAGCGCTACAATAAGCAGTAATTGATTTTTCTTAAGGAAAAATACCAAACTTACAAAAAATATAGAAAAAGTATGCTGGAAAGGTACCTTTCCCACACTATACCTTTTAAATTAAAATTTGTATACAAGTATACATTGTAACTATTTATACTTCTGCCATACTCCTACGCGTAATACAAACATTGTGTTAAGCAACTATTTGCGATGGTTTCAAGTATGAAAAAAAGTATTTCATGCTATGAAAGTACCCGACATATTTTCGTATTTAATTGCAGACAAGAGCTGGCCTACAGTAAGCATATGGAGAATTGCCTGTTTGTAAAAGGTATAGTTGTTGAGGTATTTCGTTTTCGTATTAAAAAGGACATATAAATTAACTGTGTTAGTTGTAGGTACTAAAAAATGTATCCAAAAAAGGTACCAAAAAAGTACCAAAAAGATGCCAAAAAAGTACCACACATTTTAATCCATACATGAAACAATAATGAGTAATATTTGCGATGTGTTGAGACCTTTAGTGTTCCATATTTTTGTGTCTAATGGGGTCACGGCAGTCCAAAATGCTATGAAATAGGAAATCTAAGTAGGAGTAGGAGATTCCTTAGCGTTCACACTTTTTCTTGGCCAAATACGATGTATTTTTACTGTGTGTACAAATCCTCGTTTTATCGTCGAATAAATCTGATCTTGTGTAATTTTTCTCCCTTTGTAGATAATCAATTCGGATTATACCGCGAGCATTGCAAAGAATGTTAAGTTAATAAATTCCTTGACTACATCGAAAGTATAGTTATCGGCCGTTATCTGCGATCCAATGAAAAATCCATTGTTTTGATTTTTGTTTGGTTCTGGTGTATTGTGGTGCATCCACTTCAAGTCCACTCTTATAAAACGATACAAAAAATCGTCCATTTTCCTTATAAGTAATGTTAAGCATTGACGCTATGTTGTCAGACAATTGCATTTGTAGTCAATTGTGATCAAATTGGGCGCCTATCTTGAAGCAAACTCCCACATACCCAAGTGATCCATCAGAATTAAAATCATTGAGTCATGTGTTATGCCCTTGTCTTCCACTATTTCAATCCGTTTTAATGTAGAATAAGCCAACATTGTATTGTTAATTTTTTTTCAAGTGCTTCTAGTGTAGAGATCTCAACTGGACATCCAGAACATTAGGCGTTTTCCAATGCTTCTACGACCAACCCATTTTCATATTTGAAATTGATGGCGTATAATTTACATAAAATTAATCATACGTACTTTTGAAAAAAAAATTATGCTTAAAGAGCATTCGAAAATCATTCTTTTGTCATTTTCTCCTCAAACCATGACGTAGTCTGTCATCAATTATCATCAAACTAAACGTAACTGATTTAAATTATGACAAAGGTCAACTAATAGCGAACTGTTGATAGAAACAATGTTGCCCTTCTAGGTGGAAATATAAAATGTCAGCGATTTATTAAGCCGTCCCCGATAAACTCGACTCTCTATTTAAGGGTGAACTAAGGAAAGCATTTATTGAAAGGTATTTACCCCTTTAAAGTAAATGTTACTCACTCTCTGCCTTTTGTAGGGTATTACGGTGTATGGTAATTTAAAATACCATTACAATACAATTTAAAAATACATACAACAATAGCAACAATAGAAAAAAAATAACATTGAGCACAGGATATTTACCAAACGTACATAGGTTTGCTTGTATGAATGAATGAATGAATGCATCATATAGAATGAACTTAGTAGAATGACTGAATGAATGAATGGACGAATATGTTGAATAAATGCAACTGAAGTTATGGAAATATTTGTGCATTGAAAACTTTTGTTATTTTTTTCAATTTTTTTTTTCATTTAAGGAATTGATGGATAAATAATAACAAACATTTTGTAATGGTTTTTGTTGTAGCCATGTATTGTACACAGTTTTGGTAATAAAAATAAAATTAAATTGTAGTTACTGGGGAGGGGAGAGGATGTAGAATGAATTTTCAACTGCAAAAATAAAGGAAATTAATTTAAAAGAATTCAATAAATTTATAGAATAATTGCTTGTGCGATTAATTATGCGGAATGCTTTGAATGCCCATCGAAATGTTGTCTTGAAAATATTTACAAAATTCCACACATTTATTATATAAATATGTACCATATGTACAGTGAACGTCAAAAGAAACTGTACACTATGGATAATATCCTAGATTTACATTGAGCATCAAAAGAAACTGTCTTCTAGAGGATAAAATTCTAACAATCACCAAACCCAACTTTTACCACTTAAGGAGAGTGCCCGAAAAAATTTTTGACAAATTTTCGAAATTTTTTCTAATTTTTTTTGTTTCAATTTTACAAAACTGGCAATGAAACGGTACTTTATTAATGTATATTTCTTTAGTGTACGGTTTCTTTTGCCGCTCACTGTCTGTAGTATTTACTGTTATTGCAATACGATAATATTGTTACGAAAATGGAAATGGTGTTATTAAAATAATAATCAAAAGCTCCAAAAACAAAACAACGGACTTGAGCATGTATAAAGTGATAAACAAAAGCTCCAAAAACAACATAAGGCAGTTGTTTACATGATCAACGAAAAAGTAAACATATAGCAACAAAAACAATGGGCTTGATCGCGTGATCAAAGAACAAACGAGAATATAACAACAACATCAGTAAACAAGGGGACAAAGTAAACAAGCAACAATAACATCAGGTATAAGAAGAGAAAAGGGACAAAGTAAACAAACAACAACAACGCTACAAGGATAGATGTAAACAAGATCCACTAACAACAATAAGGGAAGCGAGTTGTTTACATTTTTAGATTGTTCCCGAAGGCAGTCATTTTCTGCCAAGGGCATGCATTAGACTGATGATCCAGCGATATAAAAGGCAAGACAAAACGAGCAACGAGCAATTTAAAGGAAATTGTTATTGTGTGAATAAATTTCAACACAGGGTGCACACAGATTTGTGCAGACAATAAAGAATTGATTTTGAAATTAAACACTAATTTACTTTTATTTCATTTGCAATCTACGAACTCATATTTTTAACGTTTTTAAAGGGTAAAAAGGTAACAATATAAATAATTTTTATTTTATTTTTATTTTTTACAGATATTGCAACAAAACAAATACTTGGGTAAGTTTACAAGCCCTGTACAATACAGTTTAAGCCTTAAAAAGTACTTTCCTGAATAACATTTCATACAAACTTCAGTTGTTATTCAGTTTGAAAGAAAATGCTTGGTTATGCCCAAATAAATTAAACAGAAAATATGTCTTACAAATAAATTTTTAAATTCCTTTTTATTTTCTGCTCAAATTAAAAATTTAATACGAAATAAAAATATAAAAAATTTCAATGAAATAAAAGACTTCAAGAACATATAATCATCCATTCCATTACAGCCATAATTGATTTAATTTTCTAAACGAGTACTTTATTGCTGGGTATTACACAGTTTGGCTGGACTGATTTTAAGAGGAACAGTTTGAAGTCCTGGTTTACTTTACTCTTAAGCTGGTATAACAAATACCATGTTTATCGACATTTATGTTGAGTTGATTACCAATGCCAGAGAAAGGATTTCAAAAAATGCTCAAGCAAATGGAATTTCTTATAAATTTAATTTACACTCCTGAATATTTTATCATATTAACAGTTATTTTCTTAGTTATTTTGTGCCTATTTTCCTCCTTTACATTTCAATCCCTTTCACTCATTTCAACAATAAAAGTCACTCACACGTCGATTATCACCTAAACTGACACTTTAAACAGAAACATTGTTAACGTTAGAGATGAGAGAGAGCTATGCTGTTAACGTTTTTTTACATTGTGTTACATATGAAAAATATGTTTCAATAGCAAAATGTGATTACTTACTTACTTACTTACTTAATTGGCCATAACAACCCGTTTAACGGATTTCGGCCTGCCGTAACACATCCTTCCAGGCGCCTCTGCTTCTTGCGCGCCTACGCCAGTTGGTCACACCTGCTCGATGGGAGCAGGAAAGGCGTGAGCGCGAGGAAGTCGAGATGTATAGGTGTAGGAATGATGCTCGAAAATTTTATCAAAAGGTTAAGCGCCTAACCGAAGGTTTTAAGCCCGGAGCGTCTTCCTGCAAAGACGAAAACGGAAACCTGATAACAGACTCGCAAGGGGTGCTGAGGTTATGGAGGAAACACTTCTCTACTCTGCTGCAAGGTGATGACGACAACAATTCCGCCTTTAGAGATGATGTTCCGAACCCGATCGACGATGACATGAAGAGGTCAAAGTCGCGATTATGCGTCTTAAAAACAATAAAGCGGCGGGTCCTGATGGCCTCCCCGCTGAATTGTTTAAGACCGGATGTAATGAGTTGGTAGGGCGCATGCACCAACTTGTTTACAAAATATGGCTAGAGGAAAGTATGCCCAACGATTGGAACCTCAGTGTCCTCTGTCCTGTCCTGAAAAAGGGAGACCCTACGATATGCGCCAACTACAGGGGTATACGTCTTCTCCCTATCGCATATAAGGTTCTTACAGGCGTATTGTGTGAACGACTGAAGCCACTCGTCAAAACACTGATTGGACCTTATCAGTGCGGTTTCAGACCACCATCGACCAGATCTTCACACTACGCCAAATCCTGGAAAAGACCCACGAGAAACAAGTCGACACACACCATCTTTTTGTCGACTATAAGGCAGCCTTCGATAGCTCCATAAGGGATCGTGTTTTTGCCGCAATGTCTGAGCTCGGTATACCTGCGAAGCTGATCAGGCTATGCAGAATGACGTTGAGCAATTCCTGCTGCTCCGTCAATGTAGGAAAGGACCTCTCCGAACCTTTTGATACCGTGCGAGGTTTCAGACAAGGCGACCCCTTATCATGCGACCTCTTCAACTTCGTCATGGAGAGTGTTCTGCGAAAGGCGAGAGTGCATCGCAATGGCACTATTTTTCAAAAAAGTGTCCAGTTGCTTGCGTACGCTGACGACATTGACATTATAGGGCGTACCAAGCGAGATGTTACTGCTGCCTTTAGTGCTATTGAACGAGAGTCTAGTAAGATGGGTCTGGCAGTAAATGAGGGCAAAACAAAGTATATGTTATCGACAAGTAGAGACGCGCGGCGTATTGATTCTCAGATTACGGCCGATAACTATACTTTTGATACGATCAAGGAATTCATCTATCTTGGCTCCGCCGTTACCACCAGCAATGATGTCAGTCTGGAGATCAAGCGTAGAATCACTCTTGGCAACAGGTGTTATTATGGTCTCAGTAGGCAATTGAGTAGCAGAGACCTCTCTCGTGCGACGAAACTAACACTCTAGAAGACGCTCATTCTCCCCGTGCTTCTTTATGGCGCAGAGGCATGGACCCTATTAAGAACAGATGCAGCAGCCTTGAGAGTCTTCGAGAGAAAAGTCCTACGCAAGATCTTCGGTCCAGTGCGAGTTGGCGATGATTTCCGTATCCGATCCAACAGTGAGCTGTATGAGCTCCTCAACGACATAGACGTTGTACAGCGTATTAATATCCAGCGGCTGCGCTGGCTCGGCCATGTCGTTCGAATGGAGGAGGATGCTCCGGCGAGACGGGTATTTGATGCGGGAACCTGCGGAAGTCGGCGAAGAGGACGACCTTGTATCCGTTGGAAGGACCAAATCGAGGAAGCAAAATGTGATTAGGTTAGGTTAAACTAAGTGGCGGACTCTCTTGAAGGAATAGGTTATACTTAGGCCCATTGTGATACAAATATTCAACCATAAACTTTAACCAACCAGACACGAAATATTATCCATAAAATAACCCACAGCCATGAAAATACTCTTTTATGTGTTGTTTGGTGGGAATAAAAATATGTTTGTGATTATTTTCCTATGGATAGTGGAGTTATAATATGCTTTTCTATGATTAAGCAGAAATAAAAATGATTTAAACATAGGCAATGTGGTGTACATTAAAACACCAAACTCAAAGGATGAATGGGAAATTGAAAATAAAATATTAATTTCCATAGGATAGGCTCTGTCCCCTGATAATACAAATTTCTTTCTTAGAAATTTTACTATACGAGATAGCTAAGTAGATAGAAAAGTAGAAGTAACCGTCCACCAAAAGAAGTTGGATAGACACGCTTAGGTCATATAAGGCTTATTGTTGTACCACAATATGTACTATGCTAACATCTAAAACCATTTAAAAATAAATCGTATGTTTTTGTTACATTTTAAATTTATATTTTATTTCCTACAACTATTTTTTATCACAATAATATTTTGAAATACATTTTAAACGTATTTTGGTCAAACATTTTTTAGTTGATTGTTTTAAAAAAGAAATTAATAAATTTAATATTCCTTTGAATTAATTAATAATTCCTTACAAGCAAAATAATATTTCTTCTCCTTATTTCTCCGTCGTCTTATTGTCTGGATTAGCATTCTTTACACCATTTTTCTCCATTTTTCGTATGTGATGTAAATTCTTTTTCAGCTTCTGTTTGTATCTCAGCTCCCTATTAATGGCTTTTAGGTCCTCCATTGAGCATTCCTTCAAATTCTTTACACCTTTCGATGTCAAGTCATCCGTGAGTGATATTTTCGTTTGGTTGAGGCGTTTATAATTCTTTTTCGTGCGGCTCACTTCTTGCCGGTACAAGAAAAGAGTGTAACTTACTGACTTTTTACCGTTATTTTCCATTTTAATTTATTTTTTATTTACTGCGTGAGTGATTGTTTGATCGCTGTGGTGAATAGTTTAGAACTGATGGTTGATAGAGTATGGTCGGCTTTTTATATGCGAAGAGCGTAGGGTATCAAAGCTATGTTTTTATATCTGCAGCTATACTCAGGTAGTAAAGGATGTGTTTGGTTACGGGGTAACCTCAGTTTGTTTATTTACCTAAAGAGGATTAAAATTACTTATTGTTATTGTAAAGCTTGTAAACAAGTAATTCAAAGCAAATTAGCATGCTTTGTAGTATTAAGTCCTCTGGTCAGACATTAAAACGAAATATAAAAAATATTTCTTTGGCGACTTCCTCTCAGTAGATTTGTGGCAAAAACTCTGATAGTAAATAAAATTGAAATGAAAAGTTTCTTAAAAATCTGGCGTTTGGAGTCGACTTTAAACTGTAGGTCACGCCACTCATGTATACAAATTAACACGTATAACACATACATAAGTGGTGTGAGAAACTAGATCTAATCCTGACTAAAGGGTTGTAATGACCAATTATGTATGTATGTAGTAGTAACAAAGAAATTTCATCTGTTGTGGGATTTTTGAATACTTTGCAAAAATACAAAATTTATTTTTATGTGTTTGGTAAAATTGGTTTATATTACAAATACTTAAAACCTGCAAACCCTGCATAAAGAAAATGGAACATTTCCACTCCTGAATACTGCTCATATTGCATACAGATTTCAAAAGTGGCATAATTCAACAGTATATCGATGAAAGTGAAACAAATTTTCTAATTTTGTATGACGGATTGTACTGTGTTAGGAAATCAAGTTCTCTATTACAGAAGCACAGGTCAAGTGTTCAAAAAACCTACAACAGAAGAAATTCCTTTAGTACCGCAAAACGTGTAAACTTGTTTTGTACGACTTGTTTACAAGATATACAATAACAGGTGCAGGTAGTTTTAAAACCCTTTAAGTTAATAAACAAATCGGTTAGAATTGAGATCCCGCACCAAACACATCCTTTACTACCTGAGTATAGCTGCAGGTATAAAAACATAGCTTTGATCCCCTACGCTCTTCGCATATAAAAAACCGACCATACTCTATTAAGCTTCAGTTCTAAACTATTCACCGCAGCGATCAAACAATCACTCACGCAACAAAAAAAAAATAAATTAAAATGGAAAATATCAATAAAAAGTCAGTAAGTTACACTGTTTTCTTGTACCGGCAAGAAGTGAGCCGCACGAAAAAGAATTATAAACGCCTCAACCAAACGAAAATATCACTCACCGATGACTTGACATCGATAGGTGAAGATAATTTAATGGAATGCTCAATGGAGGACGTAAAAGCCCTTAAGAGGGCGCTGAGATACAAACAGAAGCTAAAGCAGAATTTACATCGCATACGAAAAATGGAGAAGAATGGTGTAAAGAATGCCAAATCGTTGCCATCTAATATGTCTTCATCCACCCATTCAAAAGATAATAAAACGAAATTACAAAAAGACATTGATGGCAAATCCTCATCAAAGCAAAATGATCCTTCCAGTTCCAGCAGTTCATCTGCTGCATCATCATCAAAACATTACAAATTGCAAAAGGAACGTGAGGCAGCTCAGAAACAAAAGAATGATGTCAGCAAAGCCGTTGTCGACTTTCTGAATCCATATTATAAACGAAAAATTGCAACCAAAGAATTATTTAAAGTCTTAGCAAAACGTATAACAAATCGTGTTATAGATGGAAAACTGGCCTTATCAGATTGCAAATCGTATATTCAAACAAATTTTCATGAATTAGAGATGATATCAAAGGATTCCGATATCGACAAATATTTTCCAATATCATAATGTTCGTTTCTTATTATTCATAAAACAAATAAGACGACGGAGCAATAAGGAGAAGAAATATTATTTTGCTTGTAAGGAATTATTAATTAATTCAAAGGAATATTAAATTTATTTGAAATTTATTAATTTCTTTTTTAAAACAATCAACTAAAAAATGTTTGACCAAAATACGTTTAAAATGTATTTCAAAATATTATTGTGATAAAAAATAGTTGTAAGAAATAAAATTTAAATTTAAAATGTAACAAAAAAATACGATTTATTTTTAAATGGTTCTAGTTGTTAGCATAGTAGAAATTGTGGTACAACAATAAGCCTTATATGACCTAAGCGTGTCTATCCAACTTCTTTTGGTGGACAGTTACTTCTACTTTTCTATCTACTTAGCTATTTCGTATAGTAAAATTTCTAAGAAAGAAATTTGTATTAACTGGTGACAGAGCCTATTCTATGGAAATTAATATTTTATTTTCAATTTCCCATTCATTCTCTGAGTTTGGTGTTTAATGTACACCACATTGCCTATGTCTAAATCATTTTTATTTCTGCTTAATCATAGGAAAGCATATTATAACTTCAATATCCAGAGGAAAATAATCACAAACATATTTTTATTCCGACAAAAAACACATAAAAAAGTGTTTTCATGGCTGTGGGTGATTTTATGGATAATATTTCGTGTCTGGCTGGTTAATGTTTATGGTGGAATATTCGCTGAAGGTATTGTACTTTCTTTAGAAGTGTTTGAAAATATATTTGAAATTATTGCGATTATTGGAATATGTATGTGTATATACAGTGAGCGTCAAAAGAAACTGTACATTAAAAACAAAAATATACATTAATAAATTACCGTTATTTTTATTTTAAAATTATTTCATTGTTAGTTTTTAAAATTGAAACAAAAAATTGTCATAAGTGGTAAAAGTTGAGTTTGGTGATTGTTAGAATTTTATCCTTAGTGTACAGTTTCTTTTGACGCTCACTGTATATAGAGTATTTGAATTTAGGGTGTCCCCTATTAGGATATTTTTTCAGTATAGGCGCCCCCTAAATGCTTTCGATATATGCTATCAAATGTCGTGATGCATTCAGTGAAAGCGGAAGAACTGTTTCAAATAATTCAACGAAATATGGTTTGCAAATTTCCATACGGTTGGTCAAACATCGACTTAATGAGGCTTGGAATTACAACAGAGCCTACTGGTAATGTGATCGATTACTTCGCAGTAATTTTTAGAGTGATTGACAGTCAAGATACTAGGGGATGTTATGAAATCTTATGGAACTAAAGCAAAAGTTTCACTGTATAGCATAGTTTTTCAGATCTTCGGCCGGGCTTCTATAGCATACCGGCAATTTATTGTTTTTCATGCTCCGAAATAGTTGCCAAAAATAATGGTGTTGGAGAGCAAACACTATGTTGAGGCTGTTTCAGTATAGGAAGAAGAATGTAGTGTATTATGGTTCATGCCTTATTAAAATAATCGAATAATATTTTTCATTCTAAGTTGAAAAAGAATGTAAAGTACCAAGGTACCATTTTTCCCCCAATTGAAATTTTAGTTTCTCATTTTTAAAATCAAATTCTTGATATTTTCATTTAAGCAAGTTCTTAATACTCTAAAAAGAAGGAAGGGACTAAGTTACATCTTTAGAGTGCCCATAAATTTAAGTTAACGGTTGGTGGTACTATTTTAAGGAAATTCAAACTGTGCCTTACAAGATCCAAAAGTATCAATTTGTTTTAACAGCTTTTATTAAAAGATTTTCTTTAACATATTCGCTCAAATATTTCTTAGAAAATTGTACATTTATGTTATATATGCACGTAAAGTACTACAAAAAGTACACAAATCCTAAATTATGTGAATTTTCTAACAAAAAAAAAGCACAAAGAAGAAGAACAACAAAAATCAATAACTCTTACTTATTTACAGACAAATACACTTAAAAATATATGTACATATGTATACGAACATGTAGTTGATATAAAAATTCATCTCTCCTGGGTACAACAAATATTAAGTGAATATGTGTACAAAGTACTTTTATTTATTCAAAGAAATAGAAAAATGAAAAAACACCAAAAAATATGTGATAAAATAAAATACTCAAGGTATTTACTTACCAAATGTAAGGATAATGAAGCGCTACAATAAGCAGTAATTGATTTTTCTATAAGAAAATCACCAAGCTTACAGACAAAATATAGAAAAAGTATGCTGGAAAGGTACCTTTCCCACACTATACCTTTTAAATTAAAATTTGTATACAAGTATACATTGTAACTATTTATACTTCTGCCATACTCCTACGCGTAATACAAACATTGTGTTCAGCAACTATTTGCGATGGTTTCAAGTATAAAAAAAAGTATTTCATGCTATGAAGGTACCCCACATATTTTCGTATTTACAGCCATGGACATTAAATTAGCACAAAACTTCGTCATAAAAACAATCATATTTCTTATAGTATTTTAGGTCTATTCATAAAAAATGTAAACATAGGAACTTAAAATACATATTCTTCTTTATAAAAAAACCAAAAATTTTGACGAAATTGCCAGTCATTTGCTCATTAAGACAACATATCAAACGCCAGATTTTAGCAGGACAGTAAAATAGCACGAATTAAATTTTCTGGAATAAAAATGATGTGCTTTAATAAATAGCAAAAATATTAATGTTTTCAGCTTATTTGATTAATATTTAGTAGAGTAACCTCTATTTTCAAGCTCCGCGTGACATCTACAGAAGAATGTTCTTCGGTAAAGTTCTTTGGGAATCGAGTACCAAGCGTCCCGTATTCCAATGCACAAATCGTCCAAATTTTTGTACTTTTGTTGATCAATTGTACATTTCACATCGTTCCAGGGGGTTTCAATCCATTTAAGTCAGAACTTTGCGCGGGCCAGTCTAAAACGGGAATGTGCTCTTCATAAAATCAATTCTTTGTCAGTTTAAATGTGTGTTTGGGGTCACTATCTTGCATAAATATGAATAAAACTGGCATATATTTAACAGCTTATGGTTCCATTTTGTTCTTTATATTGTCCAAATACTGATAACAGTCCATTTTTTCATTAATTTTTACAATGGGACTTACACCGTGCCTTGACAACACTTCCCGCACCATTGTATTTCCTCGAACATGCGTTATGGTCCTTTGAGCATAACGTGGATTGAATGTCTGACATTTTGGCCAATGAACAACCACTCTACCATCCGGTCCCATGTGATTTACCTCTGTTTCATCACTCCAAAGTATTTTTTCCAGAATGGGAGGTCTTTATCCTTTTGGGTGCGAGCAAACGTTAAATGCTTGACTAAATATTTCTTTTGGTAGAAGTGGCTTCTTTCTGCAAGTGCGTCCAAGGAACTTTCATTGATTAAAACATCGTCGTATGTGCCTATCCGATAAATTTAACCTAAATTTGGAGTTAATTTCCTTCAAAATATAGCGCGACGACATGAAAGGCTTCTTCTCTGACTTGCGGACAATAGCACGGTCCACGACTTCGGTTGTTTTCTTAACACGTGGCTTTCGTTTTTTGTTTTCTGCGACATTATTATGTTTGGTTTGAAGGAAATGATGACGTTATAAATCAATTCGAAATTTCGGGAATTTCAGCCAGCTTTTCCCATCATGCCACAAGTTAACGATAATACGCTTCTCCTATGGAGAGCAATCTTTTCCACGTACCATTTTTTCCAAAAATTACTTTAAATGCCACAAAATTAAAAGAATATACCGTAAGAATAAAAATACTCGAACAAAACTTGTACCTCAAACACTTTTAGGCACGTTTACTGTCCAGCTCGAATTTAGGTACTGATACAAATTATCAATCAAAACAAAAAATATATACGATAATGGTAATATTTTTTGTTAAACGACAGCTAGATGTCATCGTGCAACATTGCAGACCAAAACAATTGGTCTAATTACGATATAAATGAGAAAAAAATCACAGTCAAATTGTATGTGGATTTTGTGCTAATTTAATGTCCATGGCTGTAATTGCAGGCAAGCGCTGACCTACAGTAAGTATGTGAAGAATTGTATGCTTTTAAAAGGTATAGTTGTAGCGGTATTTCATTATCGTATTAAAAAGAACATATAAATTACTTGTGTTAGTTGTAGGTACTAAAAAATGTATCCAAAAAAGGTACCAAAAAGTAAAAAAAAAATGCCAAAAAAGTACCACGCATTTTAATACATGAAATAATAATAAGTAATATTTGCGATGTGTTGAGACCTTTAGTGTCCCACTTTTTTGTGTTTAATATGGTCACGGCAGTCCAAAATGCTATGAAATAGGGGATCTGTATGGAATAGAAGTTTCCTTAGCTATTCATAGTTTTTCTTGGCCAAATGCAATCATTTTGTGTACAAATCCTCATTATATCAACCCAATAAATAGGGCGCCTCTGCTTCTTGCGCGCCAACGCCAGTTGGTCACACCAATTGATGACAAGGTTTCACTGAATTGATCCTTCCAACGCAAACAAAGTCGTCCCCTTCGCCGACTTCCACAGATTCCCGCATCAAATACCTGTCTCTCTGGAGCATCCTACTCCAATCGAACAACATGGCCAAGCCAGCGCAGCCGCTGGATGTTAAACGCTGCACAACGTGTATGTCGCTGAGGCACACTCAGCACCGCAGCACACTGTTGGATCGAATGGGGAAATCATCGCCAACTTACATTGCACCGAAGATCTTACGTAGGACTTTTCTCTCGAATACTCTCAAGGCTGCTGTATCAGTGCTTAATAGTATCTATGCTTCTGTGTCATATAGAAGCAGGGGAAGAATGAGCCTCTTGTACATTATTAGTTTTGTCGTACGAGAGAGGTACCTGTTACTCAATTGCCTATGGAGACCATAGTAGCAGGTGTTGGCAAGAGTGATCCTGCACTTGATCTCTAGACTGACATGATGGCGGAGTTAAGTTGATAAAATCCTTGACTATATCGAAAGTATAGTTATCGGCCGTTATCTGCGATCCAATGAAAAATCCATTGTTTTGATTTTTGTTTGGTTCTGGTGGACACGAAATATTATCCATAAAATAACCCACAGCCATCAAAATACTTTTTTATGTAATTTTTTGTGGGAATAAAAATATGTCTGCGATTATTTTCCTATGGAGATTGGAGTTATAATATGCTTTTCTATGCTTAAGTAGAAATAAAAATGATTTAAACATAGGCAATGTGGTGTACATTAAACACCAAACTCAAAGAATGAATGGGAAATTGAAAATAAAATATTAATTTCCATAGGATAGGCTCTGTCCCCTGATAATACAAATTTCTTTCTTAAAAATTTTACTATACGAGGTAGGTAGGTATTTAGAAAAGTGAGGTGAATGTAAACCAAAAGAAGTTGTATAGGATATAAGGCTTATTGTGATACCACAATTTGTACTATGCTTACGATTGAAACTATATAAAAATAAATTGCATGTTTTTGTTACATTTTAAATTTTATTTCTTACAACTATTTTTTATCACAATAATATTTTGAAATACATTTTAAACGTATTTTGGTCAAACATTTTTTAGTTGATTGTTTTAAAAAAGAAATTAATAAATTTAATATTCCTTTGAATTAATTAATAATTCCTTACAAGCAAAATAATATTTCTTCTCCTTATTGCTCCGTCGTCTTATTTGTTTTATGAATAATAAGAAACGAACATTATGACATTGGAAAATATTTGTCGATATCGGAATCCTTTGATATCATCTCTAATTCATGAAAATTTGTTTGAATATACGATTTGCAATCTGATAAGGCCAGTTTTCCATCTATAACACGATTTGTTATACGTTTTGCTAAGACTTTAAATAATTCTTTGGTTGCAATTTTTCGTTTATAATATGGATTCAGAAAGTCGACAACGGCTTTGCTGACATCATTCTTTTGTTTCTGAGCTGCCTCACGTTCCTTTTGCAATTTGTAATGTTTTGATGAGGATGCAGCGGATGAACTGCTGGAACTGGAAGGATCATTTTGCTTTGATGAGGATTTGCCATCATGAATGGATGAAGACATATTAGATGGCAACGATTTGGCATTCTTTACACCATTCTTCTCCATTTTTCGTATGTAATGTAAATTCTTTTTCAGCTTCTGTTTGTATCTCAGCTCCCTATTAATGGCTTTTAGGTCCTCCATTGAGCATTCCTTTAAATTCTTTACACCTTTCGATGTCAAGTCATCCGTGAGTGATATTTTCGTTTGGTTGAGGCGTTTATAATTCTTTTTCGTGCGGCTCACTTCTTGCCGATGACTTGACATCGATAGGTGAAGATAATTTAATGGAATGCTCAATGGAGGACGTAAAAGCCCTTAAGAGGGCGCTGAGATACAAACAGAAGCTAAAGCAGAATTTACATCGCATACGAAAAATGGAGAAGAATGGTGTAAAGAATGCCAAATCGTTGCCATCTAATATGTCTTCATCCACCCATTCAAAAGATAATAAAACGAAATTACAAAAAGACATTGATGGCAAATCCTTATCAAAGCAAAATGATCCTTCCAGTTCCAGCAGTTCATCCGCTGCATCCTCATCAAAACATTACAAATTGCAAAAGAAACGTGAGGCAGCTCAGAAACAAAAGAATGATGTCAGCAAAGCCGTTGTCGACTTTCTGAATCCATATTATAAACGAAAAATTGCAACCAAAGAATTATTTAAAGTCTTAGCAAAACGTATAACAAATCGTGTTATAGATGGAAAACTGGCCTTATCAGATTGCAAATCGTATATTCAAAGAAAGTTTCATGAATTAGAGATGATATCAAAGGATTCCGATATCGACAAATATTTTCCAATGTCATAAAATAATAATTTCTCGCCAAACTATGTTCGTTTCTTATTATTCATCAAACAAATAAGACGGCGGAGCAATAAGGAGAAGAAATATTGTTTTGCTTGTAAGAAATTATTAATTAATTCAAAGGAATATTAAATTTATTTGAAATTTATTAATTTCTTTTTAAAAACAATCAACTAAAAAATGTTTGACAAAAATACGTTTAAAATGTATTTCAAAATATTATTGTGATAAAAAATAGTTGTAAGAAATAAAATTTAAATTTAAAATGGTACAAAAAAATACGATTTATTTGTAAATGGTTTTAGATGTTAGCATAGTACATATTGTGGTACAACAATAAGCCTTAAGCGTGTCTATCCAACTTCTTTTGGTGGACAGTTACTTCTAGTTTTCTATCTACTTAGCTATTTCGTATAGTAAAATTTCTAAGAAAGAAATTTGTATTATCAGGGGACAGAGCCTATCCTATGGAAATTAATATTTTATTTTCAATTTCCCATTCATCCTTTGAGTTTGGTGTTTAACGTACACTGTATTGTAGTGTGATTAAATAATTTTTATTTATATGTAATGATGGGAAAACATATTTTAAACTTCAAGATCCATAGGAAAGTAATCATAAGCATAGTTTTATTTCGACAAACTCAATTATTAAAAATATTAGCATTTGACGAAAGTACTTGTATAAATATATTTCATACATCATACAATATCTCCTAAATATAAACGAATAAACAGTCTATTTTAGAACAGAGATAAAACAGTGTATACCATACCATACCATCAAGTACATATAAGAATTCCTTTTAAAATTTTGTTTCTCCGTAAGAGGTTAAAAACTGATTTCCTGCTTTCATGAGCTTCTCTACATTCAGTCAGTCACTTACTCAATCACTTTCTCAGTCTGTCATTCAGTCGCTCAGTCCTTTAATTATTTAATTTTTGATTAACGTTAACGTTTTGCCATTATTGTTTGTCTCTTTATCTCTCATTTCCGTTAACAAATTCCTGCTTTCAGCATTATTTTCTCCCGCCCCCCAAAAAAGGAGTTTTTCTTCATTGTTTTGTGTGACTGAAGCCATACCTTAAAAGGCCTGTCCTGTACTGTTTTGTTTCAAATTTAAGTGATGACCCAAAAACAAAAGATACGTAGATATTTAAGCAACAACACTACCAACTACAACAAAGACGTTAACGACAACAACATACATACATAAGCTTTAAATGGATAGAAAGTAGAGTTTTGCTTAAATATTAAACACGAGTCCTTTGGGTGCAAAATGTTTATTTTTTTGTTCTTACGTCTCATTCGCTCTCTCTCTCTCTCTGTCTCTCTCTGTCTCTCTCTCCCTTTCAGTCTTATAGTCAAGGGTAAAGCAATTAACTTGTCTAACTCGATTACAAATATTTTCTTTCTCTTTTGGGAACTTTCGAAGCCGATAACAAACAACTTTAATAAAAAACAACAGCAACAACAACAACAATAATACAATACAGCCAAATTAAATTACAACTACACAATGGTCTTTATGGATGACATACTGACGGACATACAGAGTGTATGGCGGCTAAAAGCATTTGTGAGTAATTTCACGTGGCAAACATAAAAAAAATTGCTGGAGATTTTAAAATCGCTGTTGTTGTTGTAAAAGGATGGATTGCCCTGAAATAATTTAAAAACATCAGTTGTTATCGATTGTAGTAGAAAATATGCTTTAACAGGCGCCATCTATTTAATTAACTTCGTTGATGGTGATGTAGAAGGCTTGGTTAAAAGATCTGAGTCTAATAATAATAAAAGTCTACCCCTTGTTGTTTTGGGGCAAATCCATATATATATATATATATACTTATATATGAAATCATATGAAATCTGAACTTAATAAACACTTGTCTGTTATAGAATTTATTGATCACACAGTGGGTTTGAGCATTTAATTGAAAAATATCGAGACCACACTAGTAACTATAGTGGCATGTCATATAATCGTTCTTATTGAAAATCTTTAAGGATCTAAGAATTTTACATATTAAAGGCAGTTGACATGGCCCACATTCAATTCTTGAATTATACTATCAGAAAAATCAACTTCACATACATATGTATGTACGTATGAAAATCAAACAAATGGGCAATTCACACAACCTTGTATCGTGTATCGGTTGTATTGAATACATTTGTTTGTTTGCGAACGCTCAATGCTATGCTGTATTGTGTATTTCGTGGCATTCAAACAATTTAATAGCCCGAAACCAACACAACATATGAAAGCGTATACACATTCTTTTCATTCACACAATTTGATTGCACGAAACCAATACAACTTTTAAAAACATATGGAAGAAATGTGTATAAGTGTATCGGATTTTTATATGAGAAGCTAGGCCGTAATCCTGACTGAAGGGTTGTAATGGCCAATTATGTATGTATGTATGTATGTAATTATCAACAACAATCATACACTGTTGCACGTTCTTCCAACAATACAGGAAATACAACGATACAACGGCTTGTGTGAATTGACCAATGGAAAAAATGTGTATAAGTGTATCGGATTTTTATATGAGAAGCTAGGCCGTAATCCTGACTGAAGGGTTGTAATGGCCAATTATGTATGTATGTATGTATGTAATTATCAACAACAATCATACACTGTTGCACGTTCTTCCAACAATACAGGAAATACAACGATACAACGGCTTGTGTGAATTGACCAATGGAAAAAATGTGTATAAGTGTATCGGATTTTTATATGAGAAGCTAGGCCGTAATCCTGACTGAAGGGTTGTAATGGCCAATTATGTATGTATGTATGTATGTAATTATCAACAACAATCATACACTGTTATACGTTCTTCCAACAATACAGAGAATACAACGATACAACGGCTTGTGTGAGTTGACCAAAAGTTTCTTCTGTTGACGGTATCGTATTAAGAAATTAAGTTTTGTATTGAAAAACTATTTTTATGGGATTTACGTACAGGTCAAGTGTTCAAAAATCCCACAATAGAAGAAATTCCTTTGATACCACAATACATATGTATATGTATGTGAACTTGTTTTGGACTACTTGTTTACAAGTTATACAACAACAGGTCCAGGTAGTTTTGAACCCCTTTAAGTAAATAAACAAATCGGTTACAATTACGGTCCCGCAACCAAACACATCCTTTACTACCTGGGTGTATTTGCAGTTATAAACACATAGCTTTGATCCCTTACACTCTTCGCATATAAAAAGCCGAACATACTCCATCTAGCATCAGTTCTGAACTATTCACCGCAGCGATCAAACAATCACTCCAGCAGCAAATAAAAATAAATTAAAATGGAAAATAACAGTAAAAAGTCAGTCAGTTACACTCTTTTCTTGTACCGGCAAGAAGTGAGCCGCACGAAAAAGAATTATAAACGTCTGAATCAAACGAAAATATCACTCACCGATGACTTGACATCGAAAGGTGTAAAGAATTTAAAGGAATGTTCAATGGAGGACCTAAAAGCCATTAATAGGGAGCTGAGATACAAGCAAAAGCTGAAAAAGAATTTACATCGCATACGAAAAATGGAGAAAAATGGTGTAAAGAATGCTAATCCGGACAATATGACGACGGAGAAATAAGGAGATTAAAAGTTGTTTTCCTTAAAAGAGGAAAGATAATTCGAAACAATTAATTTAGAGAAATTTATTACATTATTTTGTTAACAAGAAATTAAAAATTTGACGGAAATATGTTTAAAATGTATTTCAAGATATTATTATAACAAAAATTTTTATAAGAAATAAATTTTAAATTTAAAATGTAAGAAAATACACTTTGGTTTTGAATAATTTGAGTAGTTCCGAATGGGAATTGGGATACCAAACTACATATTATTGTTGATTGTATCAAAGTATTGTTAAATCCCGATGGAAACGATAACACTGAATAGTCGTTATATACATACATAATTGGTCATTACAACACTTCAGTCAGTATTACGACCTAGCTTCTCACATCACTTATGCTGTGTGTGTTAATTTCATACATGAGTGCCAGGACCTACAGTTTAAATTCGATTCCGAACGACAGGGTTTTTGAGAAACTTTTCATGGCAATTTTAGAGTTCTCAGAGTTTTTTTTTCCAGAAATCTGTTGAGAGGAAGACGGCGAAGAAATATTTTTTTTAATTGTTTCGTTTAGTCGTTTGTCTGACCTAGAATTTGAACCATGTCCTTACGTCTAATAAGCCAACACACTACCTATTAGACTACGGCGACTTCATTGTCAGCTTAAATTTATTGAAGCAGGAAACTGTCCTGCAATACTTATATAGGTTGACCCTTAATTTCTGTTTGAGTTCGATACGTTATTAGAAAAATTCTAGAAATTTTTAAATTGAAAATGATTTCCCACATTCTCCTGCAAAAAGTGGCTCTTCTTACAGTTAAATGACCCACAAGTATCCTTCATTGTACAATGTTTACTATCAAGTTCTCTTATATGTATGCTCTTGAGGTGTGTGTGTGTGTGTGGTTTCGTTTGTTTATCTTATTTATGTGATGTAGTAGATGAGATAAAAATGTTTTTCGTAATTAACTTGGAAAATTTGTATACATTTGTGCGCTTACTACCATACTTACCTTATTTTCATTTTCATTCTGATTCTCATTCGATTGTTTTTTTTCATGTATTTTCCAATACAATTTCAGTTCCTTAAGCAAGTCAATATGAATACAAGAACACGAGTTAAATTCCTATCAAGGTTGTGGCAGCACAACTGGCACAGTTACAAACTTGCAACTGTAGTTAAGGAAGTTATATCCCAGTTCCCATCTCGAGATGGGATGGCAAACGTAAAACCTTTAATTAGTCGTTGATAAATCGATAGTGTTGGTGAACGAAATGAATGAATAGTTGGCATTACTGTTTGCATTGTGTGTGCGTCTGTGTGTTTGCTTTTTTCATTACATTTCTGTAATAAATTTGAACATATTTTCTTTGTTTCTTTGTATTTGTATTGTATTTACTGCAGCTTCGTATTTGTATTGACATGTTCAGTGTAAGCAGTTGTCTTGAATTACAGATTTCATCTGAAGATTTCATTTTCATATGTAAGGCAAGGTTAAGTACGGTTAATATATGGAGTAAAGGAGAATATCATTGGGGAGTATATTTTACTTTCTATTGTTTTTCATTTGAGTTTGACTGCTTAACCCATGTCGTTGATGAGCTCATACAGCTCACTGTTGGATTGGATGCAGAAATCAATGCCAACTCGCACTGGACCGAAGATCTTACGTAGGACTTTTCTTTCGAATACTCTCAAGGCTGCTGCATCAGTACTTAATAGTATTTATGCCTCTGCACCATAAAGAAGCACAGGAAGGATGAGCATCTGTTAGAGTATTAGTTTTGTTGTACGTGAGAGGTCTTTGCTACTCAATTGCCTATTGAGACCATAGTAGCATCTGTTGGCAAGAGTGATCCTGCGCTTGATCTCCAGACTGACATCATTTTTGGAGGTAAAGGCAGAGCCAAGATAAATCTCCTCCACATCGTCTTATTATTTTCCTTGCTTTGCTTCAGTTTCACTGTCTAAGTTTTTTTTACTAGATAAGCATATCATTGGTCCTAGCATACAAGCTTATGTCCATTTGTTGCGTAGACTAACGCTCTCTATAGAAAATTATTCTCGAATAGTGGTAAGAGGAGATGTTTGCTGATTGAGTCCTTCTCTTTCGCACTGTCTGACTTTATATGAACTATGATGAACTAATTTTCAACTTGAATTGAAGTATTTTGACCACTACGACTCTTTTACATGCGTATATACATACACAAATAATTTGCCATTACAACCCTTCAGACAGAAATACGGCCTAGCTTCTCACACCAATCATGCTGTGTGTCTTAATTTTATACGTGAGCGGTGGGACCTACAGTTTAACGTCGACTCCGAATGACAGATTCTTTGAGAAACTTTTTCATGGCAGGTTTATTTACTCTCAGAGTTTTTGCTTCTGAGAGGAAGTCGTCGAAGAAATATTTTTTCAAATTTTTATTTTAGTGTCTGACCTGGGGTTTGACCCCGGGCTTGCGTCTAATAAGCGAACACACTGCCTACTAGACTACGGCGACTACACGACTGTTTTATCTACAGGTAAATGGGCTCGCTAAACATTCTTCATTACATACAGTGAGCGTCAAAAGAAACTGTCTATAATGTCTATATGTCTGTCTATAATGGATAAGATTCTAACAATCACCAAACTGAACTTTTACCACTTAAGGAGAGTGCCCGAAATTTTTTTGACAATATTTCGAATTTTTTTTTTGTAATTTTTGTTTGTTTTTGTTTCAATTTTAAAAACTTGCCATGCAACAAGTTTAAAATGAAAATAACCAGAATTAAATAACGGTAAGTTATTAACGTACATATTTTTTAATGTACAGTATCTTTTGTCGCAGTGGTCTAGTAGGTAGTGTGTTGGCTTATTAGACGTGAGGCCTCGGTGCAAACCCCAGGTGAAGCATCTTTAACTAAATGAAAATATCTCAGCAGATTTCTGGCAAGAACTCTGACAGTGAACAAAAATTGCCATGAAAAGTTTCTCAAAACTTGTTCAAAGTCGACTTTAAGCTGTAGGTCCCACCACTTATATATAAAAATTAACGCACACAACATAAGTGGTGTGAGAATCTAGGTTGTAGTCCTGACTAAAGGGCTGTAATGACCAATTAGTTATGTGCATATGTGCAGATTCTTTTGATGCTCACTGTAGTTGTCTTAAGCTTACCATTTTGCTTTAGTTGATAGCTACTCGAGGTATGACTCCTAGCGGTGTGAGAAACTAGGTTGTAATCCTGACTAAAGGGTTGTAATGACCAATTATGTACATACATACGTGCAGATTCTTTTGACGCTCACTGTATTTGTCTTAAGCTTACCGTTGTGCTTTAGTTGATTGCTATTTGAGGTATGGCTCTTAGTGGCCTAGGTCTCTATATGCCAAGATTTTCTTGTCTGCTTTGGTCCTCTACTCTTATGACATTCTTTTTTTTAACTTTTAATATTTTGTTCACCATCTTTTGTTTTTGTAGTGGTTTCACCAATACAGAGTAGAGTATGCCACTCTAAATTTGTTTTTGTATTGTACATTATTGTATATAGTTTTTGTTAAAATGACCCTCGTACCTTTCTTGTGTACTTAAGGCTTTAAGAGTGAAAAGTTAATTCAAAAATTGTTTTGTATGTATGTTTTTGCCTTAAAGCTAAAACAACAACAACAAAGTGGTTATTGTATTAAAGCCAATACAAGGTGAACAAAAAGAAATTTTTGACCAAATAAAAGGGAATTGAATGAATGAAAAGGGCTTTCTTTCTTTCATTCATTGTTTGTCACAGCTTTTGTGCACACACACAGTGAAGTGAAGTGATGAAGAGTCATGTTAAAATTGTTCTTGATGTCATTGCTTTTGTTTTATTGTTATTGTTGTTAGAACTAATTTTTTTTGTTGTTTTCTACTGGACATTGGAAGTAGTAGTCCTGCTTTGTTTTGTTGTTGGCCATTCCATATGACATTATTTGGTCGTATTTTATCGTTGATGACTCTATTTAATGAGTATAAATGGTAGAATGGCGTGTTTAATATGAATTTCAACTTTTTCGGTTCTTTTTTATTCATTTTATTTCTTATTCTTCTTATTCTTATTCTCTATATTTTATCTTGTTTTACCAATACATTTTTGTTTTAGTGGGTTTATTGTTGTTGTTGCTGTTGTTGTAGTTTAAGAAACTTTTCATTTGGGTTGTTAGTTTTCATTTTAATTTTCGTTATTAATTTACTCTGACAGCCAAAGTGATATACGGTAAAAGCCAAAGGGGGGCGGCGGGTATAAACAAAATTAAGAAACTTGCAAATGTAATGGAGAGAGAGAGATCGAGAGAGAGTTGGGCGGTTGATTTGAAAAGTTTTTTATATTTGCGATTAAATTAAGAACGAGAATATAAACGATAAATATACCAAAAGTGACGCGTGGCACATACATTCATACGGAGTAGTTTATATGTATGTGAACACATTTAATTGATTTAAATGGCAAACAGGTAAGCACTGTTACCTGTCACTCAAAACTAATGTCAAATTTTTTCTAGAGAATAGATTTAAGGTAGAAACACTTGGCAAGTGAATTGATTGTTTACTTGCAAAAATAGCCTGATTTGATTCGATATTTGGATACAAACTTGATTGTAAATTAAGGGACAACATGATTAACGAAAGTTATTTGAATTGTTATTACTTAGTAGCAAAGGTATACAGCAATAATCATAAAAAAACTATTCGACACAGGTGTGAATTTACAGCACACAATTGGTACTGAAACTGTTCTTCCTATCTCACATATGGTAACATTGGAGACGTTCGTAATAAAAGCCAGATTAAGGCCGATAACTACATACATACATAATTGTCCATTACAATCCTTCAGTCAGGATTACGGCCTAGCTTCTCACACCACTCATGTTGTGCGTATTAATTTTATATATTAGTGGCAGGACCTACAGCTTAAAGTCGACTCCGAACGATAGATTTTTGAGAAATTTTTTCATGGGAAGGTTATTTACTCTCATAGTTTTTGCCAGAAATCTGCTGAGAGGACATCGCCGAAGAAGTCGTATCTAACCTGGGATACGAACCCGGGCTTTACGTCTAATAAGCCAGCACACTATCTACTAGACTACGGCGACTTCTAACTTCAAATGAAGACGTTCATAATAAAAGCTGCTAAAATGAGAGCAAAACGAAGTACATGTTATCGACAAGTAGGGTCGTGCCGCATATTGGATCTCAGATTATCGCCGATAACTATACTTTCGATATAGTCAATGAAGTTTTTATTTTGGCTCCGCCATTATCACCAAAAATGATGTCAGTCTGGAGATCAAGCGCAGGATCACTCTTGCCAACAGGCGGTGCTACATTCTCAATAGGCAATTGAGTAACAGAGACCTCTTTCGTATGACAAAACTAATACTCTACAAGGCGCTCATCCTCCCCGTGCTTCTTTATGGCGCAGAGGCATGGATACTATTAAGCACTGATGAAGCAGCCTTGACAGTATTCGAGAGAAAAGCCCTACGGAAGATCTATGGTCCACAACGAGTTGGCGATGATTTTTGCATACGATCTAACAGTGAGCTGCATGAGCTCCTCATCGATATGCACGTTGTGAAACGTATTAACATCTAGCGGATTTGCTGGCTCTGTCATGTCGTTCTAATGGAGGAGAATGCTCCGGCGAGACAGGTATTTGATGCGGGGATCTGTGGAAGTCTGCGAAGAGGATGAACTTGTTTGTGTTGGAAGTAACAGATCGAGAAAGCCTTGTCATCGATTGGCGTGACTAACAGGCGTAGTCGCGCAAGAAGCAAGTTAAAGCAGGCCGAAATACGTTAATAGGGTTGTTAATGGCCAACTAAGTAAGTAAGTAATATAGGGCTCAGGTTTTGAGTTTATGTAACGGGTTATCCATTCAGTGGTTCCAAAACCACTGTGTAACTAATGGTTAAAGATCTATCATCTGCTGCTGTGTCATGTATTTAGTGAAATCGTTCTAATTTAAGAATGCAGATCTTGATCGCTCAACAAGCAAAGAACGTATAAGAATTGTTAAAATGTGTCACAATTAGGTGTTTTAAAAGTTAACACTTTTCCAGTATTAGGGGGTTATTACCCCCTAATACGTCATAATCAATCTAGAAATTGAAAAAATTATGAAAAATTTTTGAGAGACTGAAAGCAAATCAACGTAATCTAGTATGTAGTGTGAGGACGCGAAGACGTAGTTCAAACTCTAGCCCAGACATCTCGTACAAAACGATACATAAAAAATATTTGTGCGGCGGAGTCTTCTTAGCACTCTTCCGGCAAAAACTCTGAAAGTAAATAAAATTTCGATGAAATGTTTCTCAGAAAACTATCGTTCCGAGTCGATTCTAAACAGTAGGTCCATTCACTCACGGAAAAAATTAACAAAGACAACATAAATAGTGTGCGAAACCAGGTTGTAATCCTGACTAAAGGATTGTAATGAAAATTCATTTAAGTAGGAAGCTGTACGAATGTGGTCAGGCCCTCGCATTATCGCAATATGCATAATTACCATGATTGTGTCCGAATGATATGATAACAGAACCATGAGCCACATAATACGACTGAATCTGGCTTCATTACATGAAAAATTTCCAGAAAAAGTAATTTCACGGTTTTGCGATGTTAATTGGCTTCCATACAGGCATCCTACAGGCTTAGGCGGTTGATATCTATCACCAGTGGCTTGATGGCTCAATTGTAAACTGATAAGGGACAATATAATCCATATTAATGATGACCTTCTCACTACAATTGGTCAATTCACACAAGCCGTTGTATCGTTGTATTCATTGTATTGTTGGAAGAACATACAACAGTGTATAATTGTTGTTGATAATTTTCATATAAAAATCCGATACACTTATACACATTTTTTCCATATGTTTTTAAAAGTTGTATTGGTTTCGTGGTATCAAATTGTGTGAATGAAAAAAATGTGTGTATGTTTTCATATGTTCTGTTGGTTTTGGGCTATCAAATTGTTTGAATGCCACGAAATACACAATACAACATAGCATTGAGCGTTCACAAAGAAACAAATGTATTCAATACAACATACACGATACAAAGTTGTGTGAATTGCCCCAATATATTTCTCTTCAAGTAAAAGTCATATCTTACTTACTCAATTGCTTATTTGAACCATTTTCAGTCACATCACTTATGTTGTGTATATTAATCTTAATTATAAATGGCTAGACTTACAGTTCAAAGTCATCTCCGAATGATAGGTTTTCAGAACCTTTTCACGGGAATTTTATTTACTCTCGAAGTTTTTTTTTTTTTTGCCAGAAATATGTAATCAGGATGTCTCTGGAGGAATATTTTCTTTTCATATATCGCTTTGATAGATATGTCTGACCAGGGGTTTGATGCGTGGCCTCACACAGCTACTCGACTACGGTGACTTCTAAGGCTCTTAGCAGGAATTGTAAAACAATGCTGCCGAGACAATGAAATAATTTGAAAAATGGGTTCGGCTCTCTGTTATAAAAATTATTTAAGCGATGTGTTGTTAGACAATGGGAACTTATGCTTATTTCCGTCGCTATTTTCATTCATCATTAATTTTTCTATTTGAATTATATTCGAATATCAGGCACAATAGGAAAAAAACAGAATAAAATTTAACGCTAATGAGTAACCAATGAATTACTCCCCAAAACTAATTTTTTATGTTCAAGAAAACCTTCTTTTATTTCGCAAAAATTATCCTTAAATGTGTGTGTCCTTTATAGTTTTTCTTTTTTATTTTAATTTTCTTCATATTTCATATTCGATTTTTTTTTAAACACAACACAACACGATACAATGCCATACAAAGAAAGTTTTCTCCATATAAATATATGCGTACATGGATATACCGTTATCACTTATATGTGCATATGTTGGCTAAGTGTAGAAGAGATTTTTCCCTTTTTTGCACCTACCTACATATACTTGTACTTACATGCTTACCTACATATGTATGTGTGAGTAAATTTACTTTCGTTTTCTTACCATAAAAGAGGGATTTTTTTCTCTTAATGTTTAGCACACACACACATACTCTCATATCTTTTGTACTCTTACATACACCATATACACCATGTGTGTGTCTGTAGTTGTATATTACAGTGGTCTTATGGCAGTGTATTAATATTTGAAGCACGTAAACCATCAAAGGCACCCCCAGAAGGTATACAAAAAAAATTTGTTTGTAAATTTTCTTCAAAATGTCATATTAAAGAATGAAGAGAGAGAGAAAAAAGTTTTTGATTTTTTTTTCTTACAGAGAGCAAGAAAAGGAATATGTTCTTAAACACACACACATATACACACTTACTAACCATACGAAGTTAAAAAGAAAGTTGAACAGATAAATACCCTTTAAACTCTTTTATTAAAATTCATTTCTTTTGTAACGTTTTCTTGTGTTTTTTCTTGGTTGGTGAGCGCCTATGGAAAATTGAAAATTAAATTGGTTTTCTTGAAATTTTTCAATGAAAATCTTTTCTTTTTAATCTTTGGTTGGTTGAAGGATTAAAAGATGAATCCAAGCGAATCTTTAAAGTGTTTACTGATACGTAAAGTTTATTGCAACTCTCTAGGGCTTCACGAAAATTGAAGTTTTCGAATCCTTAGAAATTCATAGGTTAGATTAGGTCGAAGCTTACTTGAGCATGCAGAAGTCGCCGTAGTCTAGTAGGTAGTGTGTTGGTTTGCTAGACGTGAGGCCTCGGTTCAAATCTCAGGACAAGAAAACGAAAACCGGAAAAGATTTCTTTCGGCAACTTCTTTTCATCAGTTGTCTGGCAAAAATTCTGAAAGTAAATAAAATTGCTATGAAAAGTATCTCAAAAATCTGTTGTTCGGAGTCAATTTTAAATTTGTGGGTCTCGCCGCTCATGTATAAAATTAACACACACAGCATTGGGTGTGTGAGAACCTAGGTTGTAATCCTAACTAAAGGGTTATAATGACCAATTATGTATGTATGTATGTATGCATGTATACTTGCGCACGCATAGCTGCCCTTTGTCACGCTATAAGTAATCGCAGTCCCTGGACCAACTTCCATCTAACTCGTCGAATTAGTTTGTTAGCGCAAGGCCTGCAAATTCATAAGAATACACGAAATTTTATTTGAGGCGAGTAGCTTAGCTTAGATCGCCGGTTAACCGAAAATGTTGCCGTTAGCAACAGAAAGGCGTTTTGAAACCATTGCCTAGATAAGAGGAAGAATATAAAAAGTAAGGAACATTTATACTGTAAAGATTATCGAGGGAAATCAGGCTTCCAGGAGAGTAGCCGAAGGACCATTTATCATCTTAGTCGCTGGATATTGAGATTCACAGAAAAAATGAATGATTACTTCCCTGTTACAAGTATCCTTATAGCTTCTTTAGTGAAGGTAAAAACCACCAACGTCTACCTTAAATGAAATTCTGAATGATCGCGTAGTTGGAAGAAGTCACAAGCGTTTGCCAACCTAGGGTGTACATGCGTATCACATCTGTCAACTTAACATGAAATTGTGAATGATCGTATAATGGTAAGCAGCCACAAGCGGTTGCCAACGTAGAATTGACGATAAAAAAGATTTTACTGTCTGCCTGTGGAGTTAATAGTGGATTTAAGCTCCAAGCCTGTGCCAAAGCCATTAATAAAAATATCTGAAGGAAATAATATGCCACAAGCGTCCATCAGTGCCCTTTCTGGTGAGTCGCATTTTTAATGGCTTGTTTTAATTTTCGAAAACTTTGTCAAAACGAAGGTTGATAGTAGTATAGGCTGATATTATCAGAGAGTGAAACTAGTCGCCGTAATCTAGTAGGTAGTGAGTTGGCTTATTAGACATGAGGCCTCGGTTCAAACCCTAGCTCAGAAATCTCCAGCAGAACGAAACAATGGAAAAAATATTTCTTCGACGACTTCCTTTCAGCAGTCTTCTGGCAAAAACTGTGAGAACAGAATAAAATTGCCATGAAATGTTTCTTAAAACAATCTGTAGTTCGGTGTCAACGTTAAACTGTAGGTCCTCTCACTCCATGAGTCAAATTAACACACATAACATGAAAATAACACACAGTGATATGAGAAGCTAGGTCTAAATCCTGCCTTAAAGGTTGTAATAGTCAATTATGTATGTACAGTGAGCGTCAAAAGAAACTGTACATTATGGATAAAAAAACTTAAGTTAATTGGTAGACTTAAGGAGAGTGCCCGCAAAAATTTTAAAATATTTCGAAATTTTTTGTAATTTTTTTTTCTTTCAATTTTACAAAACTGGCAATGAAATAATTTTAAAATAAAAATAACGGTAAGTTATTAATGTATATATATTTTAATGTACAGTTACTTTTGGCGCTCACTGTTTGTATGTAAGAAATTCACTTTTATTTTCCTTTTTTCCTACGATGTAGATGATCTCAATAATTATCAAATCTAAGTATCCTATCCGTGGTATCAGTATTTAAATGTTAAACTATTTTTTATTCAAATACGTAGATACAGTCTTCATTTCGAATACTTTATTAAACTTCCCTTGTATGTTTTCAAGTTTTGAGTTCATTTTCCTTAATTCCAAAGGGAAAAGTATTCATTTGAGAATTTCAGATTCAGATTGATCACTCGAAAGAAGATTTTTTTTATTCAAATGTTTACCTTTGAAGCTGGCATAATTGAGAATTTGCTTTTGTACTTTTCTCATGTTGTTGTTGTTGTTCAAAAATCTTTTAAAATCCTTAACGATTTCCTTTATACGCAATCTGTATATGAAAGTACACAATTTTTGCCTAAAGCATATTCTCTCTCCCTCTCTTCCTCTCCCTCTCTCTCTCTCTCTCTCTTGGGTATTAAAAACTATTGAAGTATAATAAAAAGAGTTTTCCTTACATAAAACTTTTCCAAAAGTCTTACTTTGGCATTGTTGTGTCATATCATCGATGGACAAGCAAGCTATTTGGGGAAACCATAGGAAATATGAACTTCTCTCTGTACCTGACGTACATGACGTAAATTTGAAAGTAAGAAATCTCAGTTCACTAACAATGTTTCGTACAGTTGAGTGGAGTATTTTCTTCATATAATATTTCCTTTCCTTTTCCGTTTAACTTTTCTTTTTTTGGGGTGGGGGATATGCTGACGAAAAGTTGTAAAAGGTTGGTTGGTTGTCTGGTTGTCGGTTCGTACAGTTCCAAAGTTTTACGTTTGAAAATAATGTGGTTATTACAGTGCAGATGTTGTTGTAAAACTGTTACATTGAATGTACATTAGGGGGAAAAACATGGAATATTGGACTAATATGATATAGAGGACCATGTTTACGGGAGAGTAAGAATATTAGGGTGACATTGATTTACAAAGTATGAATAAGTACAGGCAGCAACCTCTGTTCGTTGGACGAGGTCTCGAGCAGTTCGCAATTCTAATAATCATCTTCGGCATCTGAATGGGTACGTAAACAAGCAATATTGTTTAATATGGAAATAAACAATCCACATGTGAACCAAGAGCTTCTAATGCATCGTGAAAAAAATCCCTGCTTGGTATGAATTTTGGGCAGGCAGCATCAGTGATTCATATTTCTTTGAGAATGACTGTAGCCAGGCCATCACTGTCAACGGCAAGCAATATAGGTCGATGATTATGAATTTCTTTTTGCTTGAATTTAATAATGTGGACACCAATGTGATGGGGTTTCAACAGGACAGTTTGCTATGTGCCATACAGCTAATGCCACATTGAGCGACTTAAATGCGTAAATCTCTTGTAGAGGTGAGATGAATTTGCAACCATCGTGTAATCTCAGCCCGTTGGACTTTTTCTTGTGGTAATATTTTAAGTCGCAGGTTATGGAGATTAAGCAACAAATCCCAGTGGTCCTCAAATCCAAAATAATCCATGTGATCGGTCAAATTCATCATGATTTATACGGCAAAGTCGTGAAAATTAGAACATTTTGGATGCGTTCAATCCCTTTTTGGATATTTGAGAATGATGTTGTAGTCGATATAATCTAATAGGTAATGTGTTGGCTTATTAGATGTAAAAACGTCGTTCAGATCCCAGCCTAGACATCTCGAACAAAACGAAATATAAAAAAATATTTCTTCCTGGTCTTCTGGGAAAAACTCCGGAAGACTGTCTAAAATTACCGCGTAAAGGTTCCCAAAAAATCTGTCGTTCAAAGTCGACATTAAACTTTAGGTCCCGACTCTCATACATAAAATTAACATATGCAATCTGGGTGGTTTGAGAAGCCGAGGTTGTAATCCTGACTAAAGGGTTGTAATGACCAATTAAGTAACGTAAGTCGGTTATATTCCACACATAATGTCATCAATAGGAAGTCTTTCCTGTTTCCTCTGTAGCATATAGGCGACATTGATTTCAGCTTAAGGGAATTTTACTATGAGGAATTAATGCGCGTTTAGCATGCTTCAGGCGTAGTCTATTTACTCAAGGTTTCTCTAATTATTGAGGTCATTTGGCAAATATTTCAATCAATTAATAAAATATTTGTATCCTAATGTCAATGCTCTTCTCGATGCATTTAACAGTCTGCCGCGAATTTGAAGATTTATTAAAGAGCCGAGTCATCTGCTGTTGATATATTTATAAGCGGCTCAATGGGGTTCAGCCTTTTCTTCTGGGAAAGTTATTGAAAGCAAACTGGCAACAGTTTAATTCGTTAACATTCCATAACATTTAGGAGATCTAAATAAACAGTCGCCATAGTCTAGTAGGTAGTGTGTCGGCTTAATATCCGTAAGGCCGTGGTTCAGACCCCCAAGTCCGACATCTAAGCGAAATATGAAAAAAAAATATTTCTTCGGCGACTTCCTCTCAACAGTCTTCTGGCAAAAACTCTGAGAATAGAATAAAATTGCAATGAAAAGTTTCTCAAAAAAATCTTTAGTGTGGTGTCGACTTTAAACTGTAAGTCCCGCCACACAACATGAGTAGTGTGAGAAGCTAGGTTGTAATCATAACTGAAGGGTTGTAATGACCAATTGTGTATGTATGTTATGTATGTTAAAGGATTTCATTCGCCAAGGGCCATATCTAGCTTACTTAAACTAAAGCTTTGTTTTTATTTTGAATACATTTAGCTTTGAACAACCCTAATGTCGTTCATTGGAGAGGGTATTATGAAAGGTATTGCGAAAGTAAAAAAATGTTTCATGTCTAGAATTTTAACATTTTGACAACGTCATAAACATTTCAGTGTCTACTAAAATGAAAAGCCTGCAGTATATACACGAATAATTTTTTATATTCAATGTAGGGATGTATACATACATACATACCATACATACATATCATGTATGGAAGTACAAGAAGATATTTATTTAATTCCTCTTTATATACACATAATTGAAGTAAAAAAATATATGATATCTTGAACTTTAAAGAACAGTTTTTTAATTGTATAAAATTTCCTTGGAAAAAATTAAAAAATTTCAACATTAAAGTTGGCATAGCTGGGAGTAGTATTTTTTACAAAATTTAATTTATTTTTGAGATGAAAAATATTCTTAGTTTCACTCGAAGTTTTTCCTTCCTTAACACATTCTCTATCGGCCTGTCTCTGACAGGCATGTGTAGGCCTATTTCTTCTTTGCCTACCTTGGGATTTCCAATGTAGCCTAGCAACTGCTATCATATCACATTCTCATTGTATGTTCTTAACTTGTTCCACATTCAACGTGGGCTGAAGAATCATCTGAATCAGTCGTCAATCAAAGAATATTTAAGAAAGTAAACGAAAATATAAAATTTGTATTCACAATTTTGGCCAACAATACTGTCTTTTTAATCGATATTTTCACATGATTGAACAAGGCAAAGTGTTGTGTGATGGACATGTAAGACAAGTATTAAGGAATTGAAGTGATTTTTTTTGTCCAATGGAAATACATGTTCCCTCCATTTCTGAAGCGTACTTAAGTCAGTTGGTTGGATACGTAAAAATAAAGCACACTGACAGGTGAAATGATATGAGAAAAGCCATGATTAAAAAAATTCTAAATAGTTACAGTTAATGGGGAGCATCTCAATGGCAGCTCACTTTTTGGAGTTCATTTTCGGACTGATCCATATACAGTGAGCGTCAAAAGAAACTGCACAATTAAAAAATGCATACATTAATAAATTACAGATTTTTTAATTATTTCATTGACATTGTTTTTTAAATTAAACAAAACAAAAATTCCAAAAAATTTCGAATTATTCAGGGGTGTCATAGAATCCAAGTCGGTTTTGCCTTTTGTCGTTTTTGAAAACCAATATTGGATTCATTTGGTGTCACAAAACCAAGTCGGTTTTGTTATTTTCGAATTGAAATAAAACCGATGTTCGAAACAGCTGTTGTTTACATTTGTGTATTTATTTCCAATTTTTATTATTTTTTTTTCACAAAATATATATTTATTTATTTAAAATGCGTATTTTTCAAAAATAAATTTGTAAAATACAATTCCAAAATAGTGTGGACTACATGGTTATTAAACTATATGTGTTGAATCTAGATTTCATGTAAAACATTTGCAGATTGAAGAATACTCTTAATTTTTCTTGCTGAGTGTATGTTGCTGCAATTTAGAATTTCTTCTATCGGTTCATTTGTTGAGCTTACCGGGAAATCTTTAAAGATATGACTTACGGTCAGCTCTTCTGCGCACAATTCACATTCCCTAGGTTGGGTTCTTCCATAGAGATGTTGTGTACTAAACCTTGTAGTTCCCACTCTTGTTCTGGCTACTATAATACAGTCTTTCCTGGATAGAAGTAAAGCTGCTTCCCAGTTTTATAGCATATTGGCGGTTGAACAAAGACGCTTTTTGTATGGTAAAAGAACATCTTTCCGATTCTAAGATCCCACCATTGCTACAACTTGCAGCTACGTTGCGATTTTTAGCTGAAGGGTCATACCAAGTATCTTTTGGAAATGACTCTAGCATATCGCTGGGTAGAAGCACAGTTTCTACAATTTTAGACAATGTGCCCAATGCTATGGAGTTCATTTGCCGTCAATGGGTGCAACTAGAAATGAACTCCAACGATAAGCAAAGAGCAAGAGACTATTTCTTTAATGAATTTAAAATCCCTTCAATAATTGGTTGCAAAGACGGGACTCATATAAAGATAATAAAGCCCAGCTTTAACGAGAATTTGTACTTTAATCGAAAAAGAATATGAATAGGAGTGTTGAATATGGAATATGTTGAGTGCTTAATGAGCATGTTACACTACCATCTGGAAGAGGCAGTAGGAATTATAAATTCCTGCTGCGCTTTGCACAACATTTGCAGGAACTATAGTGTACAAACCAGTAAGGATGAGCTGACTTAATCATTACCTGAAAGTGAAGACAATGTTATTTTGTCATCAAGCACGACTCTGCAAAGTGAAGGGCAGAGAATTAGAGACGAAATAGCCGCAACCTTATAAAAGATTGGTAAAATAAAAGCTATTTATAAAGTAAAATCAAGTTGTTTTTATTTCATATAACAAACAGACAGCTGTTAGCTGCTTGGTTTATTTCCAATAACAAAACCGATAACAAGACATTCTGTGACACCTAAAACCGATACTTATTCAAGTTCGAAAACAAAACCGATACTCTTGGATTGTATGACACCAAATTGATTTTTGTGTCGTTTTCAAATCCAATTCCGACATTATTGGATTCTATGACATCCCTGATTGTCAAACATTTTTTCGGGCACTCTCCTTAAGCCGTAAAAGTTGAGTTCGGTAATTACATACATATCGTACTTGGCCATTACAACCCTTCAGTCAGGATTACGGCCTAGCTTCTCAACACCACTCATGTTGTGTGCGTTAATTTTATACATGAGTGGCGGAACCTACAGTTTAACGTCGTCTCCGAACGACAGATTTTTTGAGAAGCTTTTCATGGCAATTTTTACTCTCAGAGTTTTTGCCAGAAATCTGCTGAGAGGAAGTCGCCGAAGAAATACTTTTTGTATTTTGTTTTTGATGTTTGGCCTGGGATTCGAACTCGGGCCTTTCGTCTAATAAGCCAACACATTACCTACTAGACCACGGCGACTTACGAGTCTAGTTATTAGAATTTTATCCTTTAATAGATAGTTTCGTTTGATGCGCACTGTACGTTCTGTTGTGATCGGAAAGAATAGCAACCGATACTGTTTGTTCAGCGCAGTAATAATCAAAACGTTAAACATACTCTCGTTGTTTGGACTAAGTGAGGAATTCATAATCGATGTCAGAGAGATATCAGTGAATGTAGAACCTAAAGCAGTTTGATAGTGCTGATTATGATCAGAAACGTAACTGTAATCCACATTCATTTCGCATTCATTTACAGTGGATTGTCGAAACGAACAAAATGGTACCACAGACTACTTATTACAGTGGTACAGTGACTTGAATGGTGGTATGCATTATATTCAGTGTTCTTCAGGCAGTCAAGAACGAGGCATATAAACTAATCGGCCACTTTAGAGTTTTGTATGGAAACTGAATGAAGAAGTCATCGTTGTCTAATAGGTGATATGTTGGCTTATTAGACGAGAGCCAGTGCTTAAACCCCTGGCTAGGGCTTCTCGAAATAATAAACCTTTCGGCGACTCCCTTTTAGTAGTGTTCTGGGGAAAACTCTGTGTGTAAAATAAAAATTTTTCAAGAATCTGTAGGTTCCGTCACTCATGTGTAAAATTAGCATACACCATATAGATGGTGAGAGAAGCTAGGTTGAAGTCCTAACTAAAAGGTTATAATGACTAATTAAGAAAGTCAGGGAAACTGAATAAGCCTAGGTACAACTGGTGTATATTTTATCGTTACTGCAGGTCAGTAGTGTACACAGGAGGGAAGACCCGTCAGAAAGCGTATTACATGGAGTATAAATGATTGGCTTAAAGATCTAATACGCCTTTAACTTTTCAATATGTCCACCAAAACTGTATCAGATAGATTGTGGTAAGGCCGTCCTTTTGAGAAAGCTTTTTTAGCCAATGTACATACCCGGATGTCCTTAGCTGACATAAATTCACTGATACCTGCCACTTTGCTTCTCTAGCTCTCCTCTATAAAATTTTACTCACTTTCTATTTAAATTGTTCGTAAGAAATTTCCTTACATTTATCAATTAAAAATGTGAAATTCGTAATTATTTTGTAATCAATTCTATTTTTATTACAGTCTTACAATAAATTTCAATTTAAAGTATTTACTTTTGAGTACTTCTTTCCTCTTTCCTTTCTCCTCTCCCAATTCATATTCGATTCTTTCATTTTATTTTGTTTCAATTTTATCAAATTATTTTTATGTTCACATTTTCATTTTATTTTTATTTATTTTTTCGGTTTCTTTTTAAAGGTGGAGTTCCTTCCAACATTACTCGTAATGGGTTTTATTTTTCTATTTTTATACACCAAAAACAAAAACAGAAAACAGAAAAAAATATTTATTTTCGTTCTTCTTTGATTCATTTGAGATTTTGCTACGCAGAGCAAATTTTTTCTAGAAATGATGACGTTAACCGTTGACGGGTAGACAATAGATAGAAAGTGGAGAATGTAAGGTATCTTGTAGTATCTTCACTGTAACCGTATTTTAAAAACGAGAGTAAAAATCATGAATGAATTTAATGAAGAAATGAATTTAAAGAAATCGTAGAGTTTGGTGTCTGAAATTGCAACGTCTTTACTTGCATAAGAACCCTTACATATCAGTCTGTAAAAGAGTAGCAACTAAAGTACCCAACAATTTTTACACACTTTTATAGGCTTTCAAACGAAATTCTACTTGCTTTGTGCGAGTACTTTACACGTCATTGATGTAAGTTCGCTTAACATCAAGAATGTGTGAGCTATACAGCCAAAAGCAATGCCTCAGCTATAAAGTTTTCAGAGAATGCTTAAAGAAAGCATGATTTCTAGGCTTACACTTTAAGAACCTTCTCTAAATCTAGTTGAATTGCTTTAAATGTCAGATAATCTAGGCAATGTCATGAAAATGTTATTAAGGTGTTAGAGCCTTTACTTTAAATGCTATTGCACTTAGTCTGGCTTCAGCTTATCGTAAAACTTCAATTGAGCTCTGCATCATGCATCGTAGAAGAGCTTTTTTATGAAAAATATTATCGTTTTCGTAATACCAAATTACATGGCAATTACTTACATAACATATATAATTGTCCATTAAAACCCTTCAGTTATAATTACGACCTAGCTTCTCATACCACCCATGTTTTGTGTGTTAATTTTATACATGAGTGTGGGAACCGACAGTCTAAAGTCGAATCCGAACGACAAATTTTCGAGAAACCTTTCATGGTAATTTTTATTTATTCACTCAGAGTTATTGCCAGAAATCTACTGAGAGATAGTCGAAGAAGAAATATTTTTTCGAAATTCATTTTATTCGAGATGTCTGACCTGGGGTTTGAACCCTGGCCTTACGGTCTAGTAAGCCAACACACTAAATACTAGACTATGGCGACTTCAATTTGGATGCCAATTAACAGTAACAAGTGTTCTTCTATAATAGTAGCCAGTTCCGTTCATATCAATTGTTGTAATATTATGTGAAGAGCATACAACACAGCTTATATTGTATCTGAAGCCTACTTGTTTATTTCATAATGAAGCTTCTTTTGTTGCAGAGATGTTGAAGCGACTTACTGTGTTAAATTTCATTTCATGTCGTACTGATTTGTCTACAGAATCTTGAGCTAAGTTTGCGTTTGTGCGGGTCCTCCAAAAAATCTATTTTGAAATTTCCTACAAATCTCTATTGTGAATATCGCCAGAAGTGTGCGATACTTATGAACTCACAGTTCTCATCTTAAGTATAGGTTAGGTTAGGTTAGAGGACGTGTACTTGTCAACTGTGACAAGTACAGTACCCGGAGGTCGAATTTACCCATTGTACAACGTCCTAGCTTCTCACACCACTCGTGTTGTGTACGTTAATTTTATACATGAGTAGCGGGACCTACAGTTGAAAGTCGACTCCGAACGACAGATTTTTGAGAAGCTTTTCATGGCAATTTTTACTTTCAGAGTTTTTGCCTGAAATCTGCTGAGAGGAAGTCGCCGAAGAAATATTTTCATGTTTCGTTTTGAAGTCTGACCTGGGATTTGAACTCGGGCCTTTCGTCTAATAAGCCAACACACTACCTACTAGACCACGGCGACTTCTCATCTTATCGGTCTTGATATATTAAGCTCTCAGATGATATTTTAAGGGTTTTATTTGAGCAGCGATTATTGCAACTCGCTCTGAAAGATTTTACGTGTGAGTACTATCCTTTACAGTTTTTCAGTCCACCTTCACAGCGGTAGCTTACATGCCTACGGAGCATCAATCACGTTGAGGCGTTAAAAAATTATTATATTTCCGAAAAATTGTCATCTTGTTATCCTTCTGCGCATTCTTTATTATTCGCACAATTCTGTGAGCCACTGTTCACAACCTTATGTAAACAACAACAATTGCTTTGTCTGTTATTCCTCTGTTTACACCACTTGCATAAACAATAACAATTGCTAGACAATTATTCAACAGATCTTTGTAACAGAGATCTTCAAACCACGATTACTCTCTTCAAACACACCACGTCTTCACATAAGACTGACTGAACTTTAACTCATTCACTCGCCTGCTTTGCCTTGCCTTTTATATGGCAAAGTAAACAGTCTGATGAATGTTCTTGAAGGCGAATGCTCGTGACTTCGCCTTCTCGAAATCTCTATAAATGTAAACATAGTTGTTTCATTATGGTTGTTTATCCGATTTTGTTTACATTTATTCTTGTAGTGTTTGTCGTTGTATTTTTGTTTACTTGTTTACGATTTTTTTATGCTGGTGTTTGTTGTTGTATTTTTGTTTATAATTTTAATGTTAAGGGATGTAAAAGCAAAACATCAGTATCTAGATTTTTCATTTTCATAACACTATTTTTATAGGTCAAATCTCTCAAAATGGGTTAAATTTCTACAGAAGTAACGAACATTTTCAACAATTCCATATGCATACCAACACATATGAGTGTAAAGGTACTTAAAACAATTTCTCTGAATTTGCAAATATGTTTACGAGCGTAAGAGCGTTAATATTTGTATGCATACGTGCTTCACCTATACACCTACACCTCTATGTTGTCTGCAATTGTGTAACTGTATCAGTTGAGTGTGTGTTTGAAATAAATTTCCCTTGCATTACTTTAATGGAATAAAAATTATTTGACTTTGGAAAATTGACTACAAATGGGACTGGAAAATGGAAAAAGGTTGGAAGATTTTCATTTTAATGCAAAGGAAAGAAAAAAAAGAAAAGGAAAAGTAAGAATTATTTTCAATTTTATAATGTGTGTTCAAAATATTTGAATAATTGGATTGAATTGGATTGGTTTGGTTTGGACATTAAGGGAATAAATATAAAAATCCCATTCACATTTCCAGTCTCATTTTATTGAGTATGAGAAGATGTGAGAAGTAAATATTTAGCAACTCTTTACTGCCAATGCTATTTGTGTACACTTTCCTTTACATTGCTAATGTCAATATGTAATGTACGGACGGACGTCTTGATGGTAAATGTTTGTTGTTTGTCCATACATTAAAAGCATTTGGAGCACACATACATATGTATATTAAGGAAGTCTAAAAATATAAAAATGCCTGTATGCGTGTGTGTGTGTGTGTTAGCCATTAAAGTCCTTTGGGCTATTGGTTTACATTATTTAAAGTGCAATTAAAGGATTTATGTAATGGAAATTGTGTGTGGGGATTATTACTTAAAGAAATATTATTAAAGTAATATTCGAAGTTATCCTAAAAATAGTTGCTGCTTCGTTGTACATTTTCATACATACATACATAATGGGTCATTACAACCCTTTAGTCAGGATTACGATCTAGTTTCTCACACCAGTTATTGTTGTGTACGTTAATTTTTATACATGAGTGGCGGGACCTCTTTCGACTCTGAACGACAGATTTTTGAGAAACTTTTCATGGCAATTTTATATTTACTCTCAGAGTTTTGGCAGAAATCTGCTGAGAGGAAGTCGCCGAAGAAAAATTTTTGCATTTTTCGTTTTGTTCGAGATGTCTGGTCCGGAGTTTGAATTGAGGCCTCAAGTCTAATAAGTCAACATACTACATACTAGACCACGGCGACTTCAAATTCTCATACTGTGTGATTTATTTTTTAAAGTTCTAATTCTACATTTAGATTTAAAGTGATTAAATTTGATTTCGAAATTCTGTCTATATTGGGTGGGAAGACAACTATTAACCTGCTTTGGCTAGATGCTTAAACCTAGTCAAAGTTTCCATGCTGACATAGCCGATAGGCTTTCAAAACCTTCAGTAAATTCTAGACGATGTGTAGTAGAGATCTAAAAGTTCACAGCTGTAGGTAGATTCTAAAGTGGCTGTAGTCTAGTAGGTAGTGTGTTGGCTTATTAGACATAAAGCCTCGGTTCAAACCCCAAGTCAAACATCACAACGAAAATATGAAACAAAATTTCTTCGGAGACTTCATCTCAGCAGATTTCTGGCAAAAATTCTGAAGAGTAAAAAAAAATTGACATGAAAAGTTTCTCTAAAAAATTTGTCGTTCGGAGCCGACTTTAAACTGTAGGTCCCGCCACTCATTTTAACACATACAACATAAGTGGTGTGAGAAGCTAGGTTGTGATCCTGACTAAAGGGTTGTACTGACCAGTTATGTATGTATGTATGTATATGCTGATGAAAATTTTCTGAAAAAAACCTTCAGTATATACAGTGAGCGCCAAAGGAAACTCTACATTAAAAAGTATTCATTAATAAATTAAATTTATTTTGATTTTAAAATTGTTTCAAAAAATTTCGAAATATTGTCAAATTTTTTCGGGCATTCTCCTTAAGTGGTAAAAGTTGAGTTTTTTCCTTTAGTAGACAGATTCTTTTGACACTGACTGTATAAACATGACAATTTTTATTTTAAAATTAGTTTTTATGTGACCAATTTGTATGTTTTTCCAATCAACTATTCTACCATGTGCCCGTGTCTTAAATTATTTTCCATTTATTTTTTTAAAACAATATGTATGTATTTATGTTTTTTACAATATTTTTTTTTTTGTTTATTTAGATTTCTATTTATTATACTCATATGACAGTTTTAATACATTCATTTGCTTTATAATGGCACAATTAAATTTTATTGTATTATTTTTGTGGTATCATAAAAGTATTCAGACTAATAATACACCACTAAACACTGTACAACACATTTCGCAGGAAGTTACATCAAATTAAAATTGTCGTCTTAGAAAATTCTGTCGATTTAACCATTTAGTAGCCAAGTAAGGCTGTTTGCTATTGAATATTTATCATCTGCGGAATCATTTTCATTTCCAGAGTGAAAGGTTTCCACTTACGCGTATGAATCGTTTAGCAATCGAAGAACGTTTCAGAAATAGCCAAGAAGAGGTACATTTTTAGGCATACATACATACATAATTGGTCATTACAGCCCTTTAGTCAAGATTAAGACCTAGTTTCTCACACCACTTATGTTGTGTGTGTTAGTTTTTATACATGAGTGGCGGGACCTACAATTTAAAAACGACTCCGAACGTCAGATTTTTGAGAAACTTTTTTTTGGCAATTTTATTTAAACTCAGAGTTTTTCCAGAAATCTGCTTAGAGGAAGTTGATGAAGAAATATTTTCTCATATTTCGTTTGGTTGGAGATGCCTGACCTGAGGTTTGAACCGAGGTCTAATAAGCCAACACACTACCTACTAGACCAAGGCGACTTCTACTGTGCTAGGAGTTGGCAAGAAATTTGTAGAGGTTGGAAGCGTTACTTTTGTGATGAAGCCTCTGCATTGCCGCAATGCATGCGCTGCCGAATATAGTATTGCTTCTAATAGTGAAAACAGCGCGTAGAATCTGAATTAGTAGATTCCATTGTGCTATCAGCAATTGAGTCTTTTTTACAGCTCATTATGATATCTTTTGCATTTGGTTTTGCCCTTCCGTGTATATTAAGCTCAACTTAGTCAACAACTTGGTTTTATTAAAGGGCATTGCTAGAATAGAAGGGTCTGGAATAGATCCCAGCTGGACTATTGCAGGGTATGTTACAACGCGGAGGAGTTGGAACCTGTCGAAAATCTCCTCTGTAACAGCCAAACACTTTTTGGGTTGTGATTGAGCACCCTGGGCAGCGGCTCTTCGACGGTTTGGTCTCCTTGTCGAGTGCCGACTTTAAGGCACACTTTTAGGCACACTAGATTCATTAATAGTTTGAGCGGATTGAGAAGTGCTATGCCTTCAATGTTGTAGTTGCGCTCTCTTGTGTATTTGTGGTCTGTGTTATTCTCCTGCTTCCTTATACTCCCTTTCCTACCTCCTCACCTTTTCCCTATCTACTTTATTATACTCTCTCTCTTTCGACTTGGAGTCGACTTTAAACTGTAGGTACCTGCAGTTATGAATAAAATGAACACACGCAACATAAGTGGTGTGAGGAACTAGGTCGTAATGCTGACTATGTAATTGTAATGACCAATTACGTACCTACGTACGCCTGTTTGATGTGATAATGGTCTGGAGTTCTCATTAGGCCGTACTTTTATGAGGTTGACCGTAGAAGAACTTTTACTGTCAATTTAAATTTCAATATAAATGCTAAGGAATCTGTTGCACAGTATTCGACACAGATAAGCCACTAAAGGAAAGAACCTTGAAAAATTATACAAAACAATTTGTATATTCCATACAAATCCACATACAAAAGCTATGAACAGGAAATAATACACAATGTTTTCTTCTTGTTATTATTGTTCTTATTTGTATTTGTGAATACGATGAATAATACAATTTAAACAATATTTTAGAATACAAAAACTATCTCTACCGGTAGAGATATGGTGACATTAAGTATACACACACAAATATGTAGACAGACCCAATAAAAATACAGAAAAAAGAGGCAAAATTTCAAGGAAAATTGTAAAACTTTTGCGTGTTTAATATAAAATAAATTTTAGTGTATGTACATATATGTATGTATGCATGCGTATATATATGTGTGTGTGAAATTATCAAATGCCATTTATAGTTTCCTTTTTATCTTTTAACGAAAATAGAACAGAACAGAAAAAAAAACGTTTTGTTTTTCAAATTTATTTCGTCGTTTCGATTTGATAAGCCTCGAAATACGGCAGATAGTGATGACGTTTTTGTTTTTATTGTTGTTTTCATTTGCTTTTCGGGTATGGCAATTACCTTAACATCGAACATTAAAGTGTGTTTATTAAGTATAGTGAGGAAGAGAGAGAGAATTAATGCTACGCAGATTAAAAGAGAGTGTGGTGCTAAAGAAGATTCCTATCTTTGGCCTTCATTTGTAAATTTATTAACATAATGAACTCATTAAAATGCAGCAACAATATACATATGTGCCAATACATACAGTGAGCTTCAAAAGAAACTGTACATTAAAAACTAAAATATACATTAATAAAGTACCGTTATTTTTTTTAAATTGTTTGAAAATTGAAACAAAAAAAAAACAAATTTTTACAAAAAGTTGTCGAAATATTGTCAGACATTTTTTCGGGCACTCTCCTTAAGTGGTAAATGTTGAGTTTGGTGATTGTTAAAATTTTATCCTTTAGTAGACAGTTTCTTTTAACGCTCACTGTACATACCATAGACTACATCCAAGGTACACAATGACAAAGAAGAAATTAAAAGAGAGAAGGGGTATATTAAAACGGCCACAAAAAAGTAAACACACACCGTATGAGCGTATGCTTTTATGTGTGTGTGTGTATGAGTTTTTATGTCACTTTTATTACTTTGTGGGTTTTTATTTTGTATGCTTTGCCGCCTGGTCCTTAAGTTTGGTTATGGTCGTGGTGGTGGTGTTGTATTTTACACCCTAAAAGTATGCAATAATAATTGTTAATTTATTTGCCATAGCATATGCCGTTAAATGTGTGCATATGTTTGTATGTGTGTCTTGTATTTATTAATGCCTTAATATACATTTAATAATTGACTACACAATTTTTGTTTACTTTTTGTAGACTTTCCATATGGTTTCTAATTATATACAGGGTGTTTAATGTTTTCATTATATTTTAGTATCCTTAATTAGTAGAATAAATAAATATTGACTATTATTTTTATATTTATACTCTGCAAATATTTACTTATTACTGGAAACAGATTCTTTTCGGGAAATGATCTTAAGTTTCTAATACATTTTTGTTATTTTTATTTAAGCCTTAAAAACGCAGTACAGTAGAGACTATAAAAAAGCTTTTAAACACACAATTGGCAAAGCTGTAAAGTTTCCTTAAATATGTATATAAAACATATTTAATTATTAAGTTTAACTACTTATTACATCAGTATTAGTAAGGCAGAAAACAACTACTCCGGAAAATTTTTGTAATATTGCCGAATGAGCATTGATAGGAATCCAAATATGATGGCTTAACTTTATAAAACTGAACACATCATTTGAGTTGTACTTGAAGGCTGGAATCGTTTCCAGGCGATTATTAATAGTTTCAATTATAAGCCAAAATATTGATTAACAGTTTCAATTATAAGCCATCATTATACATTTGACAGGTTTAAGAAGCTATTCATGTTATTTACCTACTCTCGGTGAGTATAGCCTCTAGAATGCTTGAACTCACGAGCCCACTTCTGGTATCGATGTAGTTTTTGCGAAAAATTTTGTTTTAAAGTTGAAGCTTATATCTTAAGCCCCGATTAGCCAAACGTTCACGGACCGTACATTCAGTTTTAGGATACGAAAACCAATGTAAATGGTTACCTAAAATATATAATGATTGGTACAGTATTTGGTTTCATTGATTTTCAGATTCTAAAAATGAATGGACGTTTGGCTAACCGGGGCTGCTCTAGGCGAATATAGCCTCTAGCAGGCTTGAACTCATGAGCTCACGTCTGGTAAGGCAACAGACTTACTACTGGACTACGAGGACATGCAATATATGATGACAAATTCAACTAAACTTATGTCATTTTATTGTAAATTTTGTTGTAATATTGTTGACAAAACAATGATTGAAGACCAATGATTGAATACCAATGATTGAATACCAATGATTGAGTACCAATGATTGAAGACCAATGATTGAAGACTAATGATTAAATACCAATGATTGAAGACCAATGATTGAATATCAATGATTGAGTACCAATGATTGAAGACTAATGATTAAATACCAATGATTGAAGACCAATGATTGAAGACCAATGATTGAAGACCAATGATTGAATATCAATGATTGAGTACCAATGATTGAATATCAATGATTGAGTACCAATGATTGCATACCAATGATTGAGTATCAATGATTGAAATCAATGACTGAATATCAATGATTGAATACCAATGATTGAAGACCAATTATTGAAGACCAATGATTGAAGACTAATGATTGAAGACCAATGATTAAATACCAATGATTGAAGGTTAATGATTGAAGACCGTTTAAGTAAAGCCAGATAAAAAGATTTTCCATACAGAGGATGTTCCAAATTTAGGTAACATTTTAATTTTAATAAAACAAAACTATATGTTCCGGTTAAAAATGAAAAATTATGTCAGTTAAGTGACTTTCCTACTGGCTCCCAATCTTTTACTAAATTTATAATTACGTCTTTCAATAAACTGTTGTCAGTGGTTGATATTTGCTCGATAAAGAAAGCTTGAAGCTCTTGAATTGTTGAGGGATTATTGCTGTACACTTTGGATTCCAAAAACCCTACAAAAAAGTCTCAAGGCAAATTTAGTCCTCCTTTACGAGAAATGGTCCAATTTTTGAACTTTTCTTTTAAAACATTCATTGTTTTTCTTGCTGTGAAGTCGTTGTAGTGTACTAGGTCGAGTGTTGACTTATTAGACGTGTACTTTAGTACTGTACTGTACTGTAATTTCTTCTAGGTAAAACCAAACGTATTTCAATCGAATGATGTTCTGGCCCTTGGTTTTTGCTTAAAACTCGTGCATCTTTATTTTTTAATTTTCATATCCATAACCCCTGTGCTGTATTATTATTCCCTCGTATAATATTTGAGGCTTAGAATGCATATTTAATGGTCCTGCCTCCCCATACTGCAGCATATAACAAAATATAATCGGGATTTGTGGCCGCCACTATAATAAGCTTCTGTGTGACCATGTGTATGTGTCTACAGAAAATTTCTTTACAATGCATACAATCACACATAATATATGTATTGTGTAATTACTAATTCCCTTACATGTACATGAGTTTGCAAGTGAGCGAGTGTGTGTGTGTTTGAGAGAGCATTTAATGCATGAATTAATATGAGATCTTGTTTTACCAGAAAATATTTTGACATTTTCATGAGGGTTCTTCCAACTGAAGAAACAATTTATTGTTGTTGTTGTTGTTGTCCGTGGGTTGAGCAAGAGCAACAAGTAGATAAGAAAATAATTAAAATTCTGCTTTAGACAATGTTTTTTTTTTTGTTTTTTTAATGTGGATGGGGTTGGGGTTGGTAATTAAAAAAGGATTCATTGTCCGTAGTTGGCTGTTAATCTGGCCAAAATAAAAATAAAAGTTGTAAAACGGAACTTTATAATGATAATACGTACATGTGTGTGCAGAGGAAAGTATTTAAGGCAAGGGACAGTTACATATTTTTTACTAATTAGTACAACATTTATGTATGTATACTTTGGCTTTTTTGGAGAAAAACGATTTAAAGCAAAGGTATCAGGAAAAAGTTGTAAGAGTGGAATTTTTAATTGAATTAAATTTTATTGGTTCCATTACTCATTGTTATTATTTTTGGGTGGTAATATCCATTATGAGAACATGCCGTTCCATTTTTTTATTTGAAATTTAGATGTACTATGGCAAATAAGATTAAACGATAGGGAAGAAATGTTAATGAATTTCAGATGGTCTATGTTCAGGAGAATTTTGTGTTCTCGATTTCGTTGCTACCATGTTGGTATGCTTTGGCCGCCTCAATAATATCTAAAGGTATAGAAAGCCAGGCCTTGCTTGATGGTCACCTAAGCCGTCACAAGAATTATTTGTAAAGTCTAGCAAAGTATTTGATTTGGTTGAGGTAATCTCCTGTAGCATTTACCTTTTTACGGGTAGCAAACAATTTTAAGATACCCAACTAGTTAACACCAAGCAGGGGCCTTCGGTTGCAATCTGAGCGGATTGTAGAAATTTATAATGGGCTTTTGTTCCTGCTTGAAAATATAGAAATAAAGGCTTCTAGATCTCGCATTTTTTCCAACATCTTGCAAAGATATTTGGAGTAACGATTGACAAGTTTCCCTGATCTCTGTACTTTGCAGACTTTGTAATGGCTTCCGTTGGAATTACAATTACTGCTAAGCGTGCCTATACAGCCTGACTGTACATCTTTACTTACTTATTTAATTTGTAATTACAATCCTTTAGTCAGGATTACAACCTAGTTTCTCGCATATGTATTAATTTTATCCATGTTTGTCGACTCTGAACGACGGATTTTTGAGAAACTTTTCAGGGCAATGTTATTTACTGTCTCAACGTTGGCCTTCGGATTCGACTATAGACAGTAGGTACCGTCACTCATGGATAAAATTAAACTACACAACATTATAAGCCTTTAGTAAGGATTACAACCACCACCCATGTTACGTGTGTTAATTTTATCCATGTGTGTCGACTCTGAACCACAGATTTTTGGAAAACTTTTCATAGCAATTTTATTTACTGTCTTAAAGCTGTGATTCGGAATCGATATAAACCGTACCGTCATGTGAGGATTACGATTTGAGAAAGTGAAGTGTTCAAAAGACACGTTCTTTTTCACACAGCCACTCCTTTCCAAATGTCAACCGCACGCACTGTTCAAGGGCTTGGCGTCCCCTGTAACGTTGACAAGGTTCTGACGACCGACCATGGGCGGTATAAGCTTAATACTTGCACGGCTAAATCCCGGCAAATTGCACGCCTGGAGGCGATGTTGGCAGCCCCAATACCAGGATCGGACGCTATACCCTAATAAGCTGTACGTCTTTAATAACTTTTATTACCGAAACCAATACAAGAAGGAAAAATTATGAACCCGATATAAAGTTGACGGAATTTGGCATGAAAAAAAGGACTAGAGTTGGAACATGGAATATACGTCCCCTCTTGTAGCCATTACGGATTGCACAGTGCGGCCCTATGCTCCCTAGAGGAGTAAAAGGAACATACATATATATAAATTATCACAAATCCCATGTTGTATGTGTTAATTTTATTCATGCGTGACCTATTGTTTAATGTCGACTCCGAAAGATAGATTTGAGAAACTTTTCGTGCTATTTTCACAGTTTTTGTCAGAAGACTGCTTCATATTTCGTTCTGTTCGAAATATTTGAGCCAAGGGTTGATCAACGGGTAACACACTACTTACTAGACGACGAATTCTATGAATTGCAATATTAACTCACCGAAATCTAATGCATCTACCGTATTGTCTGGACTTGGACCGAAGGATTATCCCCTGCTTCTGTCATTTGCTAGCCAAGCTACAACTTTGCACATGAAAACCATTTCAAATTGTTTTTATGTTTTAAAAACCTTCCTCCCTATTGAAAATCAAAAAGCTTTCGCTATCAATACAAAAAGAAATCATTTGAAAACCATCTGAAATTTAATTTGAATTAAAACACTTTCTTTATTTAAAAGAATGCTGTTTTCCTCATTAAATAATCCAATAAGTAAATAAGTTACTGAATTAAAATTTTCGTTTATTTACTTACCTTAAGGATGATGGTAAAACCGCCAATTTGATGAAGAGCAATAGAACTTAAAAGAAAGAAAAAAAAAAAATACAGTTTCCGGTGAGCCAAAGTGAAAGAAATATAATTAATTTGATTTTTTAAACGACTAAAAGTATGCAATGACTTTTTTTATTTTTTTAACAATCTAAAGTAGGCAATGATTTTTTTCCTTTTTTTAGAACAGAAAAATAAAAGAATAATTAAATTATAATTTTCATAGAAGAATAAAGTGCTGTATTTGTATTGTATTTGAAAGCCGGAAAACGGAAATTGTTTTATAGTTACGGATGAGGGTTATGACATAAAAAATGAAAGGAAATGTTTAAGGGAAACAACTAGAATGAGAGAAATAAAATAAATTGTAATGCAAGAAGCATTTCTTTACTACCTAGATTTTATAAAAAATTTAAATTTTTTAAAAAACATTTCATTTTTATTTTTTTATTTGCAGGTTATTGACACATGCAAAGTGTTTATGTCCCTTGAGAAGGTAAGCCTCAGTCTAAAATTTATTAAATTTCCATAAATTTTGCTTGTAATTTGTAAAATTTTTTTGTCGTTTGCTGCTGCCGTTGTTTGTTAAACATTTTTATTGTTGAAAACATGAGAAATTTTTAGACTCAAAAAACGTATTTTTTTTTGGGCGTTTTTGGTTTCTTTTTTCCATTAACGTCAACGCTTGATTAATTTAATTGAAAAGTTTTCTTGCATAAATTTAATTTCTTTTTTCGTGCTACCATTTTGCGTGTTTGAAATTTTATTCGGAGATTTCAACAGTTTATGTCATGTGTCATTAACACAACTAAAAATTTATGGAAAATATTTTAAATTTTCACTTCATTTTCTACATGATTATTAGGGCGGTAATTATTTGTATACCAAATCGATTAGGATCAAAAATTTTATTTTATTTAATTCAATTACATTATCCCACTGCATCTTGTGAAGATTTAATCAGCTCGAAAATTTTTCCCAACGTAATTTAGTGCCTCCCTAATATATTTTTTTCTCTCAATATTTAACAAAATCAAAAATAAAATATTCAGTGTGATAGAATTTTAAATTAAGTTCACGGCTTTTTCGTTCTTTTTTTGTGTGTGTTAAAGCCGCACGAGTCGTCTGTATTGTGTTCACTGGTTATACATACCATGCATAACAAAAATGCAATATTTTTATGGAAATTATTTTTTCATTTTTAATTCATCTTTTTTTTTTTGAAATGGGTCAGCATATAACAAAAATTCGTCAAAAAAAAAATCTTTTTTATTGTTGATTACGCCCGAGGATCAATAAATTGTGCCATTGAAAAGGATTTTTTTATTGTGAAAAAAAGAGAAAATTTATTTTCAGTTTTTGCATATTTTAAGGGGACTTTGGCGGATAAAATATAAATTCAACCAAAAATTGAAATTAATTTCTCGAGTTTATTATAAGGCCATAATTGTTTAAGTGTTTATTTAATTCAATTAAAATTCAAATATCAATTTAATGTATACGGTAGAGCTTTTTATTGAAGAACTTAAACGGAATAATAATGATTTAAAGGGGGTTGCCATGAAGAAACAATTGATTCAAATCGTTGTGTAATATAATATTGTCATACCAAAAAAAAAAAAAAAGAAGATGAAGTCCTTTTGCTATCTAGGCAGTATAATCGATAAATCCGGTGGCTCATCGGTAGATGTTGCCAGTCGCATTAATAAGGCACGCAATTCCTTTGCCCAACTTAACCCTGTTTGGAAAACGTCTAACATATCGAGGAGCACCAAAATAAAAATTTTCAACTCCAACGTTAAATCCACAGTACTGCACGGTAGCGAAACGAGGTATAAGGCACCATGCGATGCCCAGTCTCTTCAGGTATTTGTTAACAAATACCTGCGTATAATCTTGCGTGTTTACTGGCTCTCCATAATTTCCAATGCCCAACTCTGGTAAGATACAAACAAGCAACCAATTGAGAGGGAAATAAGGAGACGCAAGTGGAGATGGCTTGGGCACAGTTTTCGCAAGCCATTAGACGACATTACATGCTCCCTAGAGGAGTAAAAGAAACATATATAGATAGAAGAAGAAAATATATTTATGTGGATCGGCCATACTCTCTGAAGACCATGCAAAAAAAATCTGTCACCAAAAACTAGCATGGAACCCATAGTGTCAGAGTACAAGAGGAGAAATAACTTTAAGTTGTTGATGAATAACCTCAAGGGAAACTGGAGAATCTTGCAACAAACTGTGATACATCACAGATGGAGATTCTAGTTATATAGCTTGTATTTATTTTTTTTTTTTACAGAGTTTTTTCTAAAAAACTAGTATTTATTACACAACTGTAGTTGAGGGTAGTCGCCGTAGTCTAGTAGGTAGTGTGTTGGCTTATTAGACGTGAGGCCAGGATTTAAATTCCAGGTTAGGCATCTCCAACAAAACGAAATCTGAAAAAATATTTCTTTGGCAAATTCCTCTCAGCAGATTTCTGGCAAAAACTCGGAGGGTAAATAAAATTGCCATGAAATGTTTCTCAAAAAATCTGTCGTTCGGAATCGACTTTATACTGTAGGGTCTCACCACTCATGTATAAAAATTAACACACACAGAATAGGTGGTGTGAGAACTTAGGTTGTAATCCTGACTGAAGTGTTCTAATGTTGTGTAATTTAATTTTATCCATCGGTAACGGGGCCTACTGTTTCATATAGACTCCGAAGTACAGCATTGTGACAGTAAATAAAATTGCCATGAAAAGTTTCTCGTCGTTCAGAGTCGACGTTCATGGATGAAATACATACAACATGGGGGTGTGAGAAACTAGGTTATAATCTTGATTGAAAGTTGTAATGGTCAATTGTGTATGTATGTATGTAGTTGAGGATGTATTCAACGAAACATCTACAGTAAAATAGTCTTTATGACTTTTGAAAAGTTTTAACAGTAATGACTCACTCGAAACACTAATGAGGCAGCGTACTGAAAACCGAATTTAGTAGAATTCGATTGAGCTTTTTTAGACTCAAAAAACAATTTTCCTTGTTGACTCATGAAATCATATTAAAGAGTTGCATGGTTGTAGTTAAGCGCTATGAAAATGTGGAGGATTCAGATGCTTTTCATGTTTTGAGAATGAGACTTCAAAGCGTATTTGTCGGAGGTAAAAACAACTATTCTTCACTGCACCTTTATAATTTACACAATCTATAACCAATTGAAATTGGAAACGTACTCTACAACATAAAAAAGGGCTTCAAAATCTATTTTGAAACTTTTCAATGATATACTGGTAACAAACGATGATAGCGAGATGTTTGTTAAACATTGGTTTAGGTGGCTCTTTCACAAGGAAGTTGAGATAGCATTCACTACTACCCGCCGTAATGGGTGTCATGTGACTTTGGCTTGGTTCAAATCCCATAAAGATAACCTGAGGTATTCACAATGCTAATGATTTCCTACGGTTTGATGTTTTCGATGTTCTTTCATCTGTGAAAGGTGTGAGTACCACAGAAAGCTTAGTTTCTTTCCAGTTAATACTGGACACCAATTCCACACTGCTGTAGCCTCAAAAGTTCTTGCAGTATGAATTGTTGTTGCTTATGCCCATATAATTTGCAGAAGCATTCACTTCATTTCCTCATAATCTTTTCGGTCTTGCCGTTATTGAGTTACAGCCACTCTTTTTGGATTTCTTGCAAGGAAGTGCACCATAACTTTGCGTGTGCTTATGCATTGGGACAGAGATTTCTGAATACCTTTGGTAAGATATTGATTTCTTTTCTATACGCATATAGTATTGGCCAGTTGGATATCGCCATATGTTATCAGTAATCTTTTCAATTACGAAAACATCCGCTTGAAAACAAGTGGCTTAATCCGGACTTTGTAGTGTTCATCAGTCTTTTCAATTCAAATTTAATTGCACTTCTCAACAATCCTCTCTGATCCTCTAACTTTAATGATTTTTTGGAGCAATGCTACTATTTGAATTGTGTTTCGTTGTGTTTCCTAGAATGATCCTAGAATGAAATAAAAATGTGTACTGTATTGTCATAGTGCGCATTGTAGACTACATTTCTTTGGCGTATTACATACATAATTGGCCATTACAAGCCTTCAGTCAGGATTACGGCCTAGCTCCTCAACACCACTCATGTTGTGTGCGTTAATTTTATACATGAGTGGCGGGACCTACAGTTTAAAGTCGACTCCGAACGACAGATTTTTTGAGAAGCTTTTCATGGCAATTTTTACTCTCAGAGTTTTTGCCAGAAATCTCCTGAGAGGAAGACGCCGAAGAAATATTTTCATATTTTCGTTTTGATGTCTGACCTGGTATTCGCACTCGGGCCTTTCGTCTAATAAGCCAACACACTGCCTACTAGACCACGGCGACTTTGGCGTATTAGGAAGAGAAATTTTCCAGGTTCTGTAGAATGCCATGAATGAATAAGGACATCCTCTGAGCTTTGGCTGATTAACAGAAAACAAAAGTGTAAAACAGAAGTATATGTCACACATAATTATTCAATCAAATTTGATATGTTTTCTTTCTGTAACATGGACTACTCTTTCGTATTCGTTAAAAACCAGTCAATACATGACCCTTTACTGCAAGACACTTTCCAGAAATATGACACATTTTTGTTTGGGACCTATAATGGCCTCTATAGTATAGAAACTATTTCTTTCATTGTGGTATGGGGTAAGTTATGACTGGTTTTAACTAACAACAGCTTCCAGACTTGTTTTCATACTGTATACATTTTTTAATCTATTACTAATGATGCTAATTAACTATTTATTGTGTCCTACAAAAGTGTCAACATAAAGCCTTTAAATTAGTTCTTGTAAATTAATCGTTCCCAAATGGTTAAATAAAACCATTGCCAGACATACAGTGAGCGTCAAAAGAAACTGTACATTTAAAAAATATACATTTATGAATTACCGTTATTTTTATTTGAAAATTTTTTCATTGCCAGTTCTTAAAATTGATACAAAAAAAGATTACATAAATATAGTCAAATTTTTTCGGTTACTCTCCTTAAGTGGTAAAAATTGAGTTTGGTGATTGTTAGAATTTTATCTAATTTCTTTTGCCGCTGATTGTATGAACCCTTTAATAATTATAAATAATGATTAACAAACAAACATGCCACATGCCACATGTGTAGATTACATGTGTGTATTTTAGGTATTTTCGTTTGGTAATAACATGGGGCATTCACATAACATTGTCTATTGTAATCATTATATAATGAGAGAGTATAACAATGTTGTCCCTTAGTTTTTGAAAATAATTTATTTCAATTTCATGTAAATGATGAACATTTCTTACCCACCCTCATACCATGTTAAACACATTCTAACATTCATTTGAAATATGTTTTAAAGAAAGAAAGAAACATTTTTCATTTAATTTCTTCATCTCATCTCATCTCATCTCTCTCTCTCAGTCTGCTTACATTATTACAATATTTTTATTGTAAATATTCCCTTTTATTTGTGTGTTTGTGTTTGCCCAGTTTGGGCTTGAAAATCATTAAATTTCATTAGCGTGGCTACAGCAAAAAAAAAAAAAGAAAAAAAAATACTGAAAATCATGTCCAAATCAGCTTAACTTCAGTAAAAATGAACACGCGATAGATTTCCAACTGAAATAACGATGATAATGATGATGGTTATGGTGATGGTGATTATCATTTTCAGTTGCTGTGGTAATATAACCAAAGGATTGATTGATTGATGATATGACTTTAAATATTTATATTTGCTTTACATTTTGTAACCATTTGTTACCATCAAGGACAAGGCAAGAGTTAATATCATTATGACATGAGCATTAACAGAAGCCGTTTGAAATCCTTGGTTGCATTTTAAATAAATTCTTAAATTCCTATTTAAAACAGGAAAGCATCGGGAAAGTATAGGGACTCTCTCTATAACTGCGCACTAATGAACAATTTGTCCAATATAAGGGCAGACTGATAGAAAGAGTGTAAAGTCGCTGTAGTCTAGTAGGTAGTGTGTTAACTTATTAGATGTAAGGCCACGGTTTAAACCCCAGGACAAACATCAAAACGAAAATTAAAAAAAAAATATTTCTCGGCGACATGCCTCCAGCAGATTTCTGGCAAAAGAAAACTCTGAGAGTAAATAAAATTGTCACGAAAGTCTCAAAAATTTGTTATTCGAAGTTAACAATCAGCACACACGACATAAGTGGTGTGAGAAGCTAAGTCGTAATCCTGTCTGAAGGGTTGTAATGACTAATTATCTATGACAGAAAGAGTCTGCATACTGAAAGCAAAGTAATGTTTGTTCGGTGATGCGATTTACCCTAAAAATCTTCTCGTTTACTTGGCTAGTCATTCTAGGGTTAAAGATTTTATGAGAGCTACGTTGAACCATGTTCTATCTCGTCCGTGTATGCCGGGTATTTCTCAGGCAAATTTCGAACAATTCAGAGGTAATTATGAATCTCGTGATAGAGGGATACCGGTCAGAAATAGGTGAAGAGCTCATAATCTTCGATGTGTTGCATTGCATATGTCGAAATTCTGATTATATTAGTTAAGCCGCTTGTTTTATAGAGTGCCCAAACTTCGTTGGCAGCATGGAGGTAAGTGCATTTTTCCTATGTTCTGTTGAATGATTTGGATATCAGAAGAGGGCTGTTCATTCTAGCGAACTTCGCCAGCAAACAGGTATGGTTGTACTAGCAGTAGTAGTAGTAGTAGTATTAGTAGAAGCAGTAGTAGTAGTAGTATTAGTAGTAACAGTGGTGGTAGTGGTATAGTAGTGGTAGTAGTATCATAGTAGTAGTATAGTAGTGTTAGTAGTAGTAACGGTAGTAGTCGTAGCGGTAATAGTAGTATAGAAGCGGTAGTAGTAGTAGCAGTAGTAGTATCAGTAGTAGTATAGTGGTAGTAGTAGCAGCCGTAGTGGTATAGTATCAGTATTCGTAGCAGCAGTAGTAGTATAGTAGCAGTATTTGTAGTAGTAATAGTAGTATAGTAGCAGAAATAGTAGTATAGTAGTGGTAGCAGTAGTAGTAGTATAGTAGTAGTATTCATTACAGTAATAGTAGTATAGTAGTGCTAGTAGTAGTAGTAGCAGTAGTGATAGTAGTACAGTAGTGCTAGTAGTAGTAGCAGTAGTAATAGTAGCAGTAGTAGTATAGTAATAGTATTCGTAGCAGTAATAGTAGTATAGTAGTGGTAGTAGTAGCAGCAGTAGTAGTACAGTAATACTATTCATAGCATTAATAGTAGTATAGTCGTAGTATTCATAACAGTAATAGTAGTATAGTAGTGGTAGTAGTAGTAGCAGTAGTAGTAGTAGCGGTAGTAGTAGTAGCAGTAGTAAAAGTTGCAGTAGAAGGTCGTATAAAACGTGTGCTTTTAAACTTGACCTGATGAATTATAAAAAAATGTAATAGCAAAACACTCATCAGATCGTGCTTACATACAAAGTTTGCTAGCATAGCAACTGCTTAAGGATTGCATTACATTTGTGTTCATTCTTTTATGATACCAATATAAAGCATAAGTATGCTTGCACAGCTAATTTTATGATCTCATTTTAAAGTTACTTACTTTTTTATGATAACACATGACATGATTAGAACTAAAGATTATTGGATTTCCTTTGCAGTTTAATTGCCTGACATGATACTTAACCCGCGCATTCTATGGCAAAGTGATGCAACACAGTTGCAGTTGCAGCAGAGGATTATAAACACAAAAAACCCCTAAACAAGTTCCAAAAGTTAATAGTTTAATAGTGTGCCTGACTACTTGCTTGCATATACGACTCGTTTATAGTTTTTGAAATGTTCGGCTAACTTAATTTTTATCTCTTTCCCAATCTCTGGCTCTCTGCTTCTCTGTCTCTATTTTTTTTGTTCTTGTTCTCTTTGGTTGCAGTTTTTTATGAGTTCTCGGTTTTAAAGTCAAATTAAAACTTCTTTTACGACTCGAACAAAAGCATGACCATTATTTTATTGGCAACAAACGGAAATAGAATGCAGAAAAACATACAATAATGGCCGCCATAAAATGTACAAACTTTTTCAAACATTCTGTCACTTCTGGTCGCGCTACATTTTTAATGGCTGCTGGCATTTATTTGCGAAAAATGTCTCTTCCTCTCTCTCTCTCTCTTTCTCTCTCTCTTATTTCACAATGAATTGTTGAATGGAAAAGAGAGGAAAAAAACTTCCTGTAGATAAAACACGGAAGCACTCACTTGCTGTCTGTAGAAGAGTATGTGAAGCAACAGATGATATCTAATGGAAAGGGGGGGGATTATGGAAAAGCAGAAGCATTTCCTCTGATTCATTTATTTTTTTTCGCATACAATTTCAACTTTAAATGCCAATATGGAACCTGATGAAGGCAATTGTAATCTCAATATTCCAACTGTTAAATGACACACACTTTGTTATTGAAACCGGGTGGCGAGTGGCGTGTGGCGGCTGAGAGTGTTTATCTCAGTTAGTTTTTAAGCCATCAATGGAGTAACTATGGCATACACTTAATATTTAATAGTGTTGGACACTTTTTATAGAGGCTTAATGGGCGCTCCATTAGTTGAATAACATTATTGCAACGAATTAAAGCCTTAATTGAGTTTTTATTTTAATTAACTTTCCTATTCTCTGACTTTTATTTCGAATTTAAGGATATAAAATTTCAAATATTTTAAAATTTAATTTCTCTTAAGCCCCTTCTCTTTGGGCCTTATTTAAAATGCCATTTTATGGCTTTGACATGTTATTTTATGGCATCTTTTTAAAGCCTTTTTTTATGGCATTTTAAGACATTGAATTTCGTTTTTCAAACCAAAAAAACCGTGTTCCTTACAATGTTTCTTTTTTCTCCTTTCATTCCTTTTATTTCCTTTTTTGCCACGTTTAATGTTTTAACGCCAAAATTCTTGTGTTTAATTTTTATGTCTCTTATGTTTTCTTGTTTTATTTGTCTTTGTTTTTGAAGCTTAAATTGAACTTGAATTTGTATGATTTATTGCAGCAACGCTTTGTTTTTATTTGAGCGTTCTCTCGGTCATTTAGGTAAAATGTGAAAATTTCTCGAAAACAACAACAACAACAACAAGAAAAATAAATCCAAGTTTTCCTTAAACTTAAACGATGATTTATTTATGTTTTGCGCAAGCAAAAGTTTAAAAAAGGTTCAAATCTCGCCTTACAGCAGCATTCGTTCCAAGAGAACTTAATGACGCTGAATTGCCGACCTAAGACTTTGGCCACTTTTTGGCTGTCGTCATAGTTGCCAGATGGTTTTATGTTTTCTTTCTTGTTTTCTTTGTGGGTGTAGGAAAATGTTTGTAGCTTAAAATGTATTGCCTGACATAGGCGAAATGTTTCCTTCTTTTTTTTTATTAACACGCTGACTGTCGCGTCAATTTTCAGAAAACTGGCCACGCAAGCCAACATTGACTTTGTTCTTTTCCCAGAAGCCATTTATCGATACTAGCACTGATATAATACGATTCTATTCGTAGCTACACAAAAATGACAGGTTTAGTGAGTACGAGATAACTCGTAGTTGGCACCCTAGAAGGGAACGCAATCTACGAGTTATCTCGTAGTCGGCAGTCAATGTGTTAATAGACTCCATTGGCAAATAGTTTTGGGGATTTATTGATTTGAAAAGAAATGACGATTTTTTCAAGGCGTTATAACAATATCAAGCGCGATTACGTACCCCCATCGCCTTAGTTTCGTAGGTAGTGTGTTGGCCTCTTGAACGACAAAAAGATACTTCTTTTGGTGTTGTTCCTCTCATCAGTTTCTGGCAAAGGCGGTGGGAGTGAATAAAATTGCTTAAAAAGGAAAATTATAAGAAGTTCAATACGAAGTGCATGACGAAAATATGGATTTCGTATGAAAAAATTGCATAAATTTTGAGAACAAACAGGATTCAATTCAATTTCAAAGACTTTGTTCTGAAGTAAATCATATACCAGAGACACCATTCTGCATTAATCACTACATATTGTAGTCGAACAGAAGTAGACTTTATTTCTACTCAAGTGTGTTCCTTTAATGGTTGCCAGTGATTTTGCGAGCTATCCTCAGTTGCCCTAGATGCTCTTAGTAGTTCTGTGTCATAATTTTAACACAAAACATCTCTCAGACGTTAAAATCGTTGGAACATATTCAGAATAAGCTTCTGCAAACAATCGTTTTACTCGACAATGGCTTTTCTGGTTTTGAATTCGACATTTTCGATTCGTTTGACCTGAATTCATTCATAGTAGTCGCCATAGTCTAGTAGGTAGTGTGCTGGCTTATTAGACGTGAAGTTCAAATCCCAAGTCATACATCTCGAACAAACCAAAACATGAAATAATATTTCTTCGGCAACTGTCTTTCAGCAGATTTCTGGCAAAAGTTCTGAGAATGAATTAAAATTTTTATGAAAAGTCTCTCAAAACTGTCGTTCACAGTCGACATTAAACTATAGGTCTCAACACTCATTGGTAAAAGTAATACACACAACATGGGTGTTGTGAGAAGCTAGGTTGTAATCCTGACTAAAGGGTTGTAATGGAACAATTAAGTATGTAAGTAAGAGCCTTTGCATATTTTATTTTCTTCATTTCAGACTTTTATTGTAGGCCCTCTTTATAAATACAGGGTCTTCCAACAGAGATTCCTGAATTTTATCAGTTTATAATGGCCATCTTGCCGAAGCTCTATCTGAAAAATTACATGTCATTTGTTCAGTCTGTTTTATCAAGTTACTAAGGACGGCTGTAGCATTCAACAAGAAGTGGAAATACATAATAAAATTGTGTTATCCAAATAGACGTTCTGTATGGGCAACGTTTTCATCAAAAAATCGTCTTCTGATTTCTGGATGAATGAGTACGTGAACAAACAAAATTTCGAATCTGGGGCAATGCCAATCCACTTGAGATCCAAGACGTCCAAAGCATCCCAAAAAAGTCACTATTTGGTTTGGATTTTGGACTGGCGGCGTTATCGGTTCATAATTCTTTAAGAAATGTGTAGAAAAAGCCGTCAATGGATAGAATTTTGACTTGAGTTGGGTGAACACCAACGACAGTTGGCGCTACTTGCCAAACACTTTATGCTTCATTGGATGTTCTACACTATCGATTTGAAGTCATGCTCATCTCAAGTGAATCTGACGTGATCTCTCGGTGGCCAGAGATCGTGAGATTTAACCCCGCTTACCTGTGGTGTCACAATGGGCCTCTATGCGTGCCCCAAGTGAGGTTTGGTAATCAAAGTTACCACTCCGACCTAAGATCTAAGAACCCCGTAAGAATGTTCTTTTTTCTAAAGTCGTAGATATAGTTCAATAAGCCTTAGGCATAGCGACCTTCAAAGCCAACATAACCTATGCTATTGGTTAAATTCAGGCTGACTTATACGCCAGAGTTATGGAAAATTTAACATTTTGAGTGCGCTTAAGCAGCGGAATGAAAACTTGCCTATACATAAGCGCTCATGTCTGCTTATTGCAGCAGACTGCCACATGGCCTTACATCCATCAAGAGAACATTCTACTTTCCTCATGTAAATGATTTTGATTTCCTAGACAGTCACATATTAAAATTAAGTCAGAATCATACGAGCAGAAGAGTGTTCGGAGTGCGGCTCGACAGTCGCATAGATTTGCTACGTCTTATTCTGTGTGCTACTTATCTAAGTTCAATTGAGTACAGCTTTCAAAGGCATAAACTCCACCTAAAGGTAATAATGATGGTTTATACTATACTCATATTACAGAGAGAGAGAGAGAGAGAATTGAAGAAAGACGGAGACTCTTTTCATGCCGAATGGGCTTGAGACAATTTAAACCTTAACGAGATAATTACTCTGTGGATCTAGATTCTGTGATAAGGAGTCGCCAGAACATACAGTGAGCGTCCAAAGAAACTGTACACTATGCATAAAATTCTAACAATTACGAAACTTAACTTTATATCCAGTTTTTGTCCATCAGGCAACTCTAACTTCCAAGTATTTTGTTATTCATTTTGTACACAAGTTGCAAGATTTCTTTGTTTTTATTTTCTAAAGGATTTCACTGTATGCCCCGTGCTTATCCGCCATCATAAATAAATAATATAAGATGCCAGGCCTTTCAAGTCAGCTTCGTTTGTAACATAATTTTCCTTGATGATAAATTACTCAATGTAAACTTTACTTTTTTCCAAAGGAAGAATTCAACACTAAAGATGAAAAAGTAAGTGAAACGAAGGTCATAAAGGGAACATTTAAGTACAGTGTACATATATCATATACCATATACAAATATTGTAATCTTTAAAGTAAAATAAGAAAAGATGAAAATGAAAAATAGGAACAAATGTTACAGCAGAGTAACTGGAAATATTTTAAAGACATACAGTGAGCGTCAAAAGAAACTGTATATTAAAAAAGTATACGAGATTAAAAAAAATGTTACGAAAATGAAGAATTTAGAATCTAGCAAAACACCACTTTTACATCGCTTAACATTGAAATCATAAACAAAAAAATACAGCAACAAATACCAGCATAAAAAAGTGGTAAACAAGTAAACAAAAATACAACAACAAACACCAGCATAAAAAATGGTAAACAAGTAAACAAAAACACAACAACAAACGCTACAAGAATAAATATAAACAAAATACACAAACAACAATAATGAAGCCAGGATAGAGATTTCGAGAAGGCAAGGCCATGAACATTCGCCTTCAAGAATATTCATAAAACTGTTTACTGTGCCATATAAAAGGCAAGGTAAAGCAGACGAGTGAGTGAGTTAAAGTTCAGTCAGTCTTGTGTGAAGACACGATGTGCTTGAAGAGAGTAATCGTGGTTTGAAGATCTCCGTTACAAAGATTTGTCGAATAATTGTTTCTGTTTATGCAAAGGGTAAAACAGAGGAATAACAAACATAGCAATTGCTGTCGTTTACATCAAGTTGTGAACAGTGGCACACTGAATTGTGCGAATAATAAAGAATTTTAATTAAAACTTAAATACAAATTTATTTAAGCACTCACCTTAATTGGTAAATGTTAAGTTTGGTGACTTAGAATTTTATGCATAGCGTAGAGTTTCTTTTAACGCTCACTGTATCTCTACAATATAACCAAATACTTCGCTTCTTTTTACTCTTGTCTTTTTACTATTGTTTTTCAATCTTACAAAGTGCATCCAGTATCCAGTATTTTCTGTTAAATTCAGAAACAGTACGTAGCCCACTGTATCAGACCAATGCAGTTAGAATGTGTTGAATTTATTATTCTAATGTATGTACGTGAATATTGTATTTCTCTCTGTCTTAAGTTTTCGCTGTTGTTGCTATTGTGTGTGTGTATATAGTGCTGCTGCTTAAGGATTAAAGTAAATGCTGCATACAACTTGAATATGCTAAAATAGTATTGCTGATAAAATGTTTTGTTTTTACCCTTTAAAAAGTGTTGTTATTGCCTTTTTCTAATGCACTTGAAGAAAAACAATAAAAGTTTCCATTTTAATGTCCTTTGTCTTGTATATGCACGAAGAGAAGGATATAAAACCAACCAACCAACGGCTTATATACACTCGCATGACTTTAAATTAAACGTGATATTGGGAAAAGGCAAAAGTAAAGTGAAATTGTAAAATGCATGGCAAATAAATTTTATCTTAGGATTCTGGGATTGTTTTGTATTATTTTTCTGCAATTGTTGTTGTCTTTATTAACCCCCCCTGTGGTTATTTTGGTGCCCTTATTAGGTGCTCTTGAAAATAAATGAATGCAGCAAGTGTGGAATAATTTACAGAAATTAAAATGAAGGGAATTTAAACACAAATCTTGTAAACAAAAAAATGTAAAATTTATAATTATTTTAATCTTAAAGTAGAAATAAAATTTACAAAATTTTTATAAACCATTTCCCGAATGATATAGGAAAGGTCTGCAGGGAAAACTAGCGGTTGGGATTAAAAAATGCTGAATTCGGTGCATACATACATAATTGGTCATTACAACTCTTTAGTCAAGATTACGACCTAGTTTCTCAGACCCCGTATGTTGTGTGGATTAATTTCATACAAGAGTGGCGCGGGAGCTACAGTTTAAAGTCGATTCCGAACGACAGATGTTTGGGAAGCTTTTCTTGGCAATTTTTTTATTTATTTTTTTACCAGAAATCTGCTGAGAGGAAAGCGCCGAAGAAATATCTTTCCCGAGACCTCATTCCTAATAAGCCAACACACTGCTTACTATACTACGACGACTACATATCGTGATAGTCAGGCGAACTGTAACCTATTGGGCTTGAAATCAGCATAGGTAGAGTTGTATATGATACAGGAACTAGAGTGCGTTGTCATAACCGGCGCAATGATAACTTGTTCGATTTAACGACATTCGGTATGGTCGAGAAGATCAGAGTCATAGCGAATTTGATTACGATAGTAGTACACTCTTGTCGAACACATGATTCTTTAGATGGCATCGTGAGCCAACCACACTCTGGAAAGCGTTTTGCAACGAGACTGAGTAATAGTAGTGAGTGAAGGAATTTGTGACCATTTGCTCATACAGGAATATGTTAAAAGACCGATCAGGATCAGGAGGATCAGGGATGATCGGGAGTAGAATTAAGTATTTCAAGTCTAGACTACGGGAAGCGTTTTGGAACGAGACTGGGTAATAGTAGCGAGTGAAGGAATTTGTAGGCTTCATAATGATTTAATAAAATGTCCCTTCCCTGACACAGGGATGTGTTAAAATACTGATGGTAATAGAGGATCAGGGATGTGCGGAACTAAAATAAAATATTAAACACATAAAAAACTCTCATGTATTTCGCAGGATTTATTTCGAAAAAAGTGGTCAAATTCGAGCAGAAAGTATAGAGGTCAGGATATTGGAGAACAAGATTATATATGTATATGGCAGTGAAGCAGTCATCCAAAAACATAACATTTTAAGATGACTGATAATAATTTTAGTATGACTGTGTAAGTAAGCTGAGACAGGTATATATGGACATTAAAGCGGTCGGTAAAATGAATAGGCAGATAAATTCCTCAGGAGGGGAGCTCTAATAGGACCATAATTCTTCCGAGGAGTGCAAAACGAAATTAAAGAGAGTATGCATAGGTAAAAGTTATATAAAAGGGGGTCAGACGGTCTCGAGCAAGTCGCCGTAGTATAGTGGTTAGTCTGTTGGCTTATTAGACTTGAGGCCTCAGTTCAAACCCCAGGTCAGACATTTCGAACAAAACGAAAAATGAAAAATATTACTTCGGCGACTTCCTCTCAGCAGATTTCTAGCAAGAACTCTCAGGGTGAAATTAAAAATTGCCATGAAAAAGCTGCTCAGGACTCTATTGTTCAGAGTCGACTTTTAAACTGTACGTCTAGCCGTTCATGTTCAAATTTAACACACAAGTGGTTAAGTGCTGTGAGAAGCTAGATCGTGATTCTGACTGAAGGGTTGCATACTACCAAGTATGCGTTATGCAGATGGTCACGAGCCAGCTTAAATTTTTGCTAAGCAACTGACATACATAATATACAACCCTTTAGTCAGGATTACTACCTAGCAACTGAACTCAATTAAATTCATTTTGAATTTTTTTTTCAATTTACAATTTGTTTGCACTTAAAAAGGAAAAAAGTGATTGTAGATATACCTTGACCACTTTACTCCATAAATACATATAAGGATTCTTTATTTACTCTTTTCGTTTACATCCTTTTGCCATATTTTAGGTTTTTAATTAATTTCTATGAAATTTAATAAAATTATACCACAAACTTGGTTTGGTTTCCTGTTTTCTAGGCCACACTGTAATAAAATTATTTTTTTTTTTTGTAAATTAAAGCGAAAACTTTTTGTAAGGTTTTTGCCTACCATACAAGTGTGTTCAACTATACAACAACTTACCATCAGAAAAAAGAAGCCTTTCTTCCAACATAACCAGCTTTTTTTTGCTAACAGTCAACACACAACACAAAGCAATTGTCTAAAACACCTGTTTGTCATGCAGACAAAAGGCGAAGGTTGTTACATTGTACTCCTCTCTCTCTCTTGCTTTCCCTCACATTATAGGAAACTTTTAAAAGAAGACGAAAATTTCGAAAGTAGAGAAAGAAAAAGTGAATGAAGAGAAAGACAAATTGAAAGCCTTGAAGTCTACAAAGTGAAATTAATTTTGAAGGTAAAAACAGTGTATCTTACACATACATAGACACACTTTTGTTATACTCTATCGTGCAACACATACATATATGCTACAGGGAAGACACATGTGTCATAAGTATGTTTGCCATACCATCCATGAACAAATCCTTAATATATGCAATTAATATGAGCGTAAGTAAGTTTAAATATGTGAGAGTACGTTAATGTATGTTCCTGAAAGCAGGATTTATTTGTATTGTGCTCTGCTATTTGTGTGTGCTTGTGTGTGTGTATGTATCTTAAGGCACAGGAAACGCGTATTAAACATGCTTTTATGTGTTCAAGTTTACTGGTTGCCATAAGTACAATAAAGAGTACGAGTGCAAGAGTGGAATGTTTCTTGGGGGAAAGTTAAATTTCCGTTTCATTTTATGTCGTAATTTTTTTCCTTTCTTTCCACTCATGTTTGCATTCAAACTTTTCTTTCTTTCTTTTTCATTTCTTTTTGTTTATTTTTATCGCCTTTTATGCATGAAAATGAAAGTGTTTCCTGCAGCTATAAAAACTCGCTTGTAAAGCGAGAAAAAAAGACAAAGAAGAAGAGGCAGATGCTGAGAAAATATTAAAAGAGCAACGTTAACATTATAAACTGAATCACACAGACGAAGACTTTTGTGTTCATAATTAAATATTTTCCTGACACAGATCATCTTTTTATGACACACACACACACACACACAATTGTACTTTTCATGAACAATGACAAAAGCCTGAACAATTGCTGGTTGTTGATGTTGTTTAAATTTTTCAGTGTTTTTTAATTAGTTTTTACACGTGGTATTGGTCTTTAATGTAAATAATTAAAGTGAAATTAAAAATTCCCGGTTGCTTTATTTCTTTATAAGTTTTGTAGGCGAAACTAGCAGAAGAAAGGGGTAAGCCTTAAGCCATGGGTTAGTGGGCAAATAGTAATTTGTTATTATGCTTAGTATTATGCATAATATTGTTACGTTTTTACCTTTTAAAAACGTTTTAAATAAGAGTTCGTAGATTGCAAATAAAATATGAATAAATTTGTATTTAGTTTTAATTAAAATTCTTTATTATTCGCACAATTCTGTGTGCCACTGTTCACAACTTGATGTAAACAACAACAATTGCTTTTCTTTGTTATTTCATTGTTTATTCCCTTTGCATAAACAATAACAATTACAAGACAATTATTCGACAGATCTTTGTAAAGGAGATCTTCAAACCACAATTACTCTCTTCAAACACATCGCGTCTTCACACAAGACTGACTGAACTTCACTCACTCACTCGCCTGCTTTGCATTGCCTTTTATATGGCACAGTAAATAGTTTTATGAATGTTTTAGAAGTCGAATGTTCGCGACTTCGCCTTCTCGAAATCTCTATAAATATAAACATCGTTGTTTTCATTCATTATGGTTGTTTGTGTATATTGTTTACATTTGTTTTTGCAGTGTTGTTTGTGTATTTTTGTTTACTTGCTTACCATTATTTTATGCTGATGTTTGTTATTATTATTAAGTAGTGCGATAATTTGTAAACAAGTTTGTTTACTCGCATTGTTTTGTTTTTGTAGTTTTTGTTTATAATTTTAATGTTAAGCGATGTCAATGCAAAACACCAGTATCTAGATTTTTCATTCTCGTAACAATACTTTGGATTCTAACTTGGATTCGTTATTAGAAAATATGAATATCGCAACTTTCCTCATATTTTCAAAGCAATCGTTTTGTAAAAATCTGCTATCAGTACAGAATATTATGAAGACTGTTTGTAAATTTTACGCGGTGCTTAAGCACTATATGGAAATAATTTTCTTATCAAATACAAAAGCCTATGCTGGGTATAGGGTGTTCATAAGTTGTCTTCATTTTTGTCGAGGTATTTTTTACGGTCTTCCAATATTATGCGATGTTGAGTTGATTCCCTTAAGTGTAGTACGTTGCCGGATTGTCTTGGCCGTCCGCTTTTTGTACTTTCGCGAGGTTTGTAAATATGGACATGGTAACAATGTTTCTCAGGTTGTTGTAATCCATCAAGCATACATACATAACTGGTCATTACAATTACGTCATCAGAATTACTACTTAGCTCCTTACACCATTTATATTTTGTGTGTTAAATTTATCCATGAGCGGACGGGACCTACAGTTTAAAGTCGATTTGGAACGACAGATTTTTTTGAAAAACTTTTTATGACAATTTTAATTCACTCTCAGAGTTTTTGTCAGAAATCTGCTGAGCAGCCGAAGAAATATTTTTTTTCATTTACGCTCCACCATCTTATATATAAAAATGAATGTGTGTTTGATTGTATGTTTGTATGTTTGAAGTTTATAGACGATTAAACGGCTTAACCGATTTTCTTGAAATTTTCACAGTATCTTCCTGTATGTCTGGAAGGAGTTATAGGCTACTTTTTATGTTGATATTCCAAATGAGCGAGGGGCCATGCCCACGTATGCTACATACTACATACTTAATATTTAATTGCATTTGAAATATATTACTCATACGCATAGTAGTTACCCCTACAAGTATGCTATCTGTGATTCTTGATGTATAAAACCAAAGAAAATAAAGTGTAAAGAACGACGCGGGGGGAAAGATAGAAGGGAAAGAAAAAAATTTTGTAACCAACATTTGTGAAAAAATTCACCAAATAAGAAAAAATATAACCAAAATTAAATTCGTAGACTTTTGTTTTATTTATTTTTTTTTTCAAGTTTAAATTATCGATATATATAAAAATGAATGTACTTTATGGAATCGTAAACTATGCATTTAATCTTTAGCAAAGTTGTTGCGCATGAGCCGACGAAGGTTTCTAAGTTGGTATAACCAATTTCCGACAGGTGGCGCCACTGAAAATTCTTCGAAATTAATTAAATCGTAAACTGTGCATTTGATCCTGTGTTGAAAAGAAAAGAAAAGAGTATTACTAGCCTCAGAATCAGCATTGAGACTGAAAAATCTTCGAGTACATGCCGCACAGATCCGTTCGCATGAATCACTTGAACAATGAATCACTTGATCGAATGCGTACTACTCAGGCCCGTTCGTCTGAATCATCCGGACAACGGGAAACAAAATCAATAAAATGATTCAAACTTAATTGGATATTTGTCTAATGTCTTTCCTTCAAATTTATTTTAGTTTGTAGTGCAGCAAAGCGCGCAGGGTACAGCTAGTTCATGAATAAAATTAAAATTAATGAAGCTACGTCGTAATCATGGCTAAAGGCTTGCAATGATCAATCATGCATGTCTGACGCATGCTTCACTTCAGAGCAAATTATTTGAAACTGAATTTAATCGTGTTTCTCATCAAAATTTTGTGATTTTTTTTTCACTTGAAATTCAGATTTTGGCCATGTACTTCGTATAGAATTTCTGAGAAATTTTTTTCTGGACTTTGTAAATAAAATTATTTACGCCCTATTCCAAGGCTTTTATTTATTTTTCGTGCTTCTTACTTTGGGCAAGGAAAAATTAAATCCAATAATTTTCATTTTTTGTTTTGACTACCCATAGTGCAATCAATTTTGGTTTTCTGTTATCGTGACAACATCTAATTAGCATTCACATGCAAGTTTTTTTTTTCATTCAGTATCTCATTATCGATGGCGATTTGATCAACAACAACATACTCTTGTTTGTTTAATTAGTGAATATAATTGGTTTCGACATGTCACATCATAGATTCTGATCAATTCTAATGACATACAGAATGCATTGTCATGAAACGCCCAAAAAAAAAATTTCGAAAAACAATTGGCGGTTAAATATGCAAAACATACGGGTGTCATTGGCTAAATAATGCGATAAAATTTTCAATATTTCAAATGGAATTTTAAATAGAGCAAACATACAGTGAGCGTCAAAAGAAAGTGTTCATTAATAAAAAAAAATATACATTAATAAATTACCGTTATTTTCATATTAAAATTGTTTCATTAACAGTTTTTAAAATTGAAATAAATAAAAAAAAAAAATTCGAAATATTGTTAAACATTTTTTCGGGCACTCTCCTTAAGTGGTAAAAGTTGTGTTTGGTAATTGTTAGAATTTTATGCTTTAGTAAACAATTTCTTTTGACGCTCACTGTACTTGCATAGAGTAGTAAAATTTAAGTTTGGTGATTGTTAGAATTTTAGCCAAAGTGTATAGTTTCTTTTGACGCTCACTGTTCATACATAGAATGCAAGTGTGTAGGAATTTTAGGAAAAAGGGGAATATGTATGAAACAAAACATCTTTTAAAATAGTTTTTAAGAAATCATGTACAATTTTTCAATAGAATAGTGCAACAGTTTGTTTGTTTGCATTGCACATTTATTAGCTTTTTAAACAATTTATTCGCTAATGTTCGTATTCATTATTTAAATCATCTTTCAGCATACCTCCTCTAACTCTCCAATGCTTTCCATAAATGTCATGTGTTCCCATAAATGTCAATGTTTTCATATGCAATTTTGGACCACATTTCATGAGTGATATATACTACTCATGAGTGTGATAAACAATACTGTGATCCTGGCCATACATAAAATGCTATTGTTATAGCAGCTGCTATTGCTACACTTTGTTCGCATAAAGTGTTGGCTAATTAGTAAATGAATTATTCATTATAACAACAACAGCAACAACAACAACAATAATAATAACAACATAAACAAAGAAAAGCAATAATAAACTTTTACCAGAGCTTTATTGTTGGCCATAAACAACAATTTTATGCATTATCAGCAATAATTACTGATAAGCCAACAAAATAATAAAAACGAGCAACAACAACAGCAACACATCCACATCCATAGCCACAGCAGCAATAAAGTCATTACAATGTAAAGTGCGTAGAAGGGTATTAAAAAAAGGGTTTTGATCATAAATAGTTTTCATAGTCATGGTATCGGATGTCCCTTGTGAAATGTAAATTTTCATAATTTTTATTAAATCTTTCTGTACCCGTAGTACTGACAGAAGCTCCTATTTAATTCATTATTCTGACGTCTTTTATACAAAAAACTTGTCTTTCATTATGATTGTCTCTGATTTCTTTTTCTAATTTAATCATAATTAATAATTTACAGAAATAATTTTTATTTAAAACATGCCATGTGTGACATACCATGTTTGACAAACCGTATGTGACATGCCTTATGTGACATGCCATGTTTGACATGCCATGTTTGCCAAGCAATGTCTGACACGCAATGTTTGACATGCCATGTGTAAAATGCCATGTGAAAGGTTTGCTTATAGCGACAGTAAAGGCTGATCTCTTGGATATTCTCCACACTTTTTATAGGGAAATTTAACCTCAATATTATGCAATATTGCTAGACTCTGCTGCTAGACACGTATGAAAAAGAAGAGGACTGACTGACTTCTGTCTTTAAGTCTCATGGCAATCCATCGCACATTAGCGACTCTTAAGGGCCAATGTCTTGCTGGCCAGCACTCTTTGGTATAAAGATTGCTGCAATAGCAAGCAATTTATTTTGGACTCGGGTTACTTTTCTCTAAGGAAGGTTTGGCTCCCTCTTGGATATTGTCTACACTATTACTTAACCTCAATATTATGCAATATTGCTAGGCAGTCCTTCTGGACACTAATGGATAAGAAGAGACTGCCTGACTTCTATCCCTAAGTCGCATGGCCATCCATCACACATGAACGATTCTTATGGACAAGTGTCTTGTTGTTCAGCTCTCTCTGATATAAAGAGATTTATTTTGGACTCGGGTTACATTTCTGCAGGAAATATTTGATCCCCGGGTAGAATTGATTGTGGTATTGCAATAAGGGTCTCGCCACCTTATCTAATCTACACCTACTTAAAAGAACCTGTGTGTCATAAAAACGGTTATGACTGGAGGTATAAGCTAGAGAATTAATTAAGATGACGAAAATCTCGATGGCAACGACAACATTGTTCTTCGCATATCCAGGAAAGAATATACTATACAGTCAAAGAAAAAAGTCTACATACACCGTTTTATGTAAAATTGTTCCCTGTGATTTTTATCAAATTGAAACAGGTATTATAACGTTGTTTAAGGCGTTTAAAATTAGGATTTTATACTAGAAATTATTTGCAGATGTGTGTACACTTTTTTCTGTGACTGTGTACAAGACAAAATCAATTATATCTTCTGTGAAGCTGCAATATTCTCTCTGTGCATAACACATATAACATACATAAATAATTGGTCACTGCTACCCTTTAGTCAGGATTACGAAATAGTTTCTCATGCCACTGATGTAGCGAGCTTTAATTTTTATACATGAGAGGTTTAAAGTCGACTCTGACGCGATAGATTTTTTGAGAAACTTTTCATGGCAATTTTTATTTGCTCTAGAAATTTTTGCCAAAAATCTGATGAGAGGAAGTCGACGAAGAAATTTTCTTCCATCATTTCGCTTTGTTCGAGATGTTTGGACTGCGGTTTAAGCCGTTTCCTTCTTAGGAATAACGCTGTATCCAAATTTCAACTATCTTTTGCTTGGGAAAATTTTTTCGACAAGTTTCTTTGTGGTACTTTATATATCCTTAGATTTCTGCTCTATTGCTTAAATGAGCAGGGATCCTTTGTTCATATCGCCTTTAAGTATAGAAAAATTATGAAACAAAATCTAATGATTGATCCTAGTCATTACTCCCTGTGGTTAGCGTAGAAGCCACATTTAAATTGTTTCTTTGATCGAAAGTCGCCATTGGCATTAGAGTTTATTGATAATAAAGACTGTGAATATAAATTAATAATATTACAAACTTTATTTATTATTTATTACACAAAACACACATCAAATCCTTACAAAGGAATACATGCACACATACATACATAAATATGTACATATTAATTTTAAAACGCATTTCATCTTGTTTTTTTCAACAAACTTTTCCATTCATTTCGAATGTATTTATTTGGCAGACGTTATTTAAACATGTTTCATTCTATTTATATACATATATTGCTTGTATTCGATTTGATTTGATTTCAATCCTTTTCATCAATGATTTCAATGAATTCCATGGAATATTCAATTACTTTTTTGAATGACATATTATTTGTGTGGTTATTCATATAAAGTGGTCTAGACGTACTAATTTTATTACAACAATTTTTTATATACAATCACACACACACACACACACACACACATACACATCAAAATCTGTTGCCACTAATAAATATTTAAAGTTTATGGGGTTTTTCTATTCAAGCCACAAACAAAAATAATCCCGCATTTGAAAAATTTTTATTCTTGAAATTGAAATCTTCAGATTATAAATTGCTAAAATGAGAGTGGAATGCAGGAGCTTCATTTAATTGCCTTGAAAGAGGGTTGCTTAGGAGTAATTGGCAAATTGCTTAACAAAAGTGGGGAGGGAACGTATTTTATTGAATTTAATTTAAAACATAATCTCTGTTCTAAAAAAACTAAAATTCATTTAATTCTTCTACTAATGGAATATTGAAAGGTTTTTATTGTTGCTGTAGTTTAATTAAAACAAAAGCAACTGGTAGAGAGAGAGAGAGAGAGAGAGGATTTCAATTTAATTAACAAATTGGTATTGTAAAGATTTTGTTAAATTTACGAGAAAAAAGGGGTTCAAAGTCGCTATTGAATACAGCTTAAACTGTGTTGTATTATGGGGAGTATATTACTTTAGATAATAAAATTCTTCACTCCACTGTTTCTCTTGCTCTTACAATTGCATTTCATTGAAATGAAACTGGTACCGTGTATTCTAAGCCTTCTACACTTTAAACAGTCAATGGGAGTACTTTTGGTAGAAAAGCAGCAGGGTTGTGCGATTAGCTACAGTACAGGTTAAAGTTTTGCTTATATTTATGTACAGAGAAAATTTTCCAGCTTTTCAGACGAAGTAATTGATTTTGTCTTGTATATATGCCTTCTTGAATACGTGAAGAACAATGTTGCTGTCGCAGTCGTAGTGTGTTGGCTTACTAGACATGGGGAAATGGTTTAAATCCCAGCCCAAATATCTCGCATAAAACGAAACGATGACTTTCGTCGACTTTTCTAAGCAGAATTCTGTGCAAATACTCTGAGCGTGAATAAAATGGTCGACTTTAAACTGTAGGCCTTGACACTCATGTATAAAAGTAGACACACACAACATACATACATACATACATAATTGGCCATTACAACCCTTCAGTCAGGATTACGGCCTAGCTTCTCAACACCACTCATGCTGTATGCGTTAATTTTATACATGAGTGGCGGGACCTACAGTTTAAAGTCGACTCCGAACGACAGATTTTTGAAAAGCTTTTCATGGCAATTTTTACTCTCAGAGTTTTTGCTAGAAATCTGCTGAGAGTAAGTCGCCGAAGAAATACTTTTTGTATTTTGTGAAAAGCTAGGTAGTAATCCTGCCGGAAGGGTTGCAATTATGTATGCCCCCAACTTCAAATTACTCAAACGTAAGCATCTCTGAGTCTTATGCAATGAGGCCACAAACATGGCAAAAGTTATTGCCCTAAAACTGAGTAAGGCTCTTAGCTGCTACGACATATCGCCCGAAATACTTGAAGCCGATGCCGGGACAATAGCTAGCGTACTGCTGCTGCTTTTATAGAATGTTTAGAGGCATATACGAGTTTAACTCGAAGAGGGCTCAGAGAACAACTTCATAGCTTCGTGTATGCATAAATACATACATACATACATAGTTGGTCATTACAGCCCTTTAGCCAGGACTACGACCTAGCTTCTCATACCACTTATCTTCTGTGCGTTAATTTTTTAATATATGAGTGGCGGGGCCTACAGTTTAAACTCGCCTCCGAAGGACAGATTTTTGAGAAACTTTTCATGGCAATTCTGTTTACTCTCAGAATTTTTGTCAGAATTCTGCTGAGAGTAAGTCAACAAAGAAATATTTTTTGTCATCGATTCGTTTTGTTCGAGATGTCTGAGCTGCGGTTTGAACCGTGGCCTCACATATAAGAAGCCAACACACTACCTACTAGACTTCGGCGACAGTCAAGTGTTTTATTATATTAATTAACATCCATGCAGCACATTGAACATCGTTTGACCTAACTCTCTAGCCAATGATGAACAAACCGGCTACCTTGGATTGTAGAAAATTTTCAAATTTAATTGGAATATGTTTCCGAATTTTTATTAAATCTGTTGATTAAATCTGAAAGAAGAGAATTCTGCCTAAAGAGAAAACTCTACCCATAATATGTGTGACCTTGTGATTGGCCAAAAACAAAAAAAGGGGGGCTTTAATCAACACAAAATGACATCAAAGTCTATCAATCATATTCCAACCATTCTTATGAATTTCAATATGGGATTGTTTACACCATCAAAAGCAGCAACAACAGCAACAACAATAACAACAATAATGTGACATGATAAAAATTTATAAAATTGATGACATTGACGAAAAAAAGCCATCAGGTTCATACATTTTTTTCAACGAAATTATTTTCGTTTTTTTTTCTGGTTCGGTATATGTGTGTTTTGTTAACCAACCATATAAACAAACATGCACACCTTCTCTGTACATGACCTATTAATGGTAGCTCAAGAGAAAGAGGAAAAAAAATGCCATTAAAAATGGTTGAGTTTTTAGGCCTGAATGTTATAAGAGGGAAGGTTGCCTTATAAATGAAATTAAAGAGGGGGAAAGAAAATGAAAGGAATACACGTATGTATGTATGTCTATATGTGTAATTTATTTATGGCGTCAATAAAAATAAAACATAAAATATACAAAAAATAGTTAAAAATAACAAGAAAAATCTATTTTTAGTCAGAAATTAAAAAAAAAAAACACTTGTGGTGTATTGTAGTTTGGAGACGCTTTAGGGGGTGGTTTTAAATGTTTAAAGAAATATTTGCAAAGATTAAGTAATTTCCTTCGGAAGTAATGTCCAGCTAGATGGCCGCTCAATGGATCCTCGTCAATGGTGCTTTTTTCATCCGCGTCTCGATCTTCTCTGATAGTCAGGCCGGGCTGGTTTTCCAGTATAGGGTAGTCGTTCATTTAATAACGCAGCCTTTGGACTGACCAACTTGTTTTTCTTCTCTAGTATGGTAGAACTTGGTCAGCATAGGGACTGGGCTCAAGTGAGCTTTTGGTATTAAAGCTACCACTCGAACCTAACCTAACCTAAGTAATTTTCTTAAATACGATTGCTGTGCTTGAACGTTTTCCTAAATTGTATGATTTATTAAAGGAAAGTTTGCAAAGAATTCCATAAAAAAAACTAAAAAAAACTTATTTTTTATTTCATTCGTATTTTAATAATAATTATGAAGACTTTTGCACAAGCGGTGTTTTAATCATCTGAGCACAGAAAAAAAAAATAATAAAAAAAATATGGAAACAAACTTGATGAAAATCTTTCAAAGTGTGGCAGATTAAATAAACTATTCTACCAAGCAACTTTGTTGGCAATAAAAAAGTATGAAAAAAAGCGAGATAAAAACGTAATTAATCTTAATTAAAATTATTATAAAAAAACTAGTAAAACGAGTAAAATACTCTACCATTTTACTGCGAAACACATAAAGAAAGTAAAGAAAACTTTTATCAACACTTTCACCAGACTTTGGATTCTGTGCACCAGCTGTTGCTTAACTAAATGCGAAGAAGATGATGAAGAAAAAGTAAAAAAAAGTTGAGGGACGACAATCACTAGGTTGAAGTAGCTACGAGAGATAATTACATAAATTAAAGGTACATACTTATATTACGTAAAGCACCCAAACCTTATTAAACAAAAATTTTGTTTTTTTTTCGCAAAAACTTTCAATAAAAAACAATAAATTTCTTTGAATTTGACAGCACACGCATTGTGACGCATTTAGAAATTGTTTGTTTTCATTTTGATTGGCCTAAATGGATTCAAAATTAAGTTTTGGATTTCATCAGCTTTATTAAAGGGTGTGTTTTTTTTTATTTATTTGCAATTAAAACAACAACAAATTAAAATAAAGGCGAACTCAGTCATCTTTTTAGCACATGCCAATATAAAGCGTAAAAAAATTGAGCAAATCTCGTGCCATTATTGTGAATTATTGGTATAATATTTTGCAAATTTTTTGTAAGTCGTGGCCATTGTTTATTATAACTACAATTGACGTAGTCTAGTAGGCAGTATGTTGGTTTATTAGACGCAAGTCTGTGGTTCAAACTTTTCTTCAGCGACTTCCTCTCTACAGTCTTCTGGGAAAAACTCGGAATGGTTTCCCAAAAACCTGTAATTCGAAGTTGACTAGAAACTATAGATGTCACCACTCATACAGGATTACTACCTAGTTTCTCACACCGCTTATGTTGTGTGTATTAATTTTGTAGCCAAGAGTTTAAAGTTGACTCCGAACGACAGATTTTTGAAAAACTTTTCATGGTCATTTTATTTACTCTCAGAGTTCTTGGCAGAAATCTACTGAGAGGAACTAATCCTGACTGAATAATTGTAATGACCGATTATGTACGTATGTATGTATATCTGTTGATGCAAGGATTGCAAACAGCACAAATAATTTTGTGATACGATCCCTTTTACTAAGTATAAAGATTATACTTCATAGAGTACTATTAAACTTACCGCCTACCCACTTTAGCTCTACTTATGCTTTTTTTATTTTAGTTCGGTAACTTCGAGAATCTATTGTTGGTTTGTTGTTGTAATTCTTTTCATTTCGCTAGTTCGCAGGATTTACTTGTAGTTTTGTTATTGTAATTTAATTTTTGCTTGTCCCTATTCTCATAATTACTTTCTAGTTTTGTTGTTATATTTCTTTGTTAATGCAACTCCTTAGTTGTCTTCTTATTGTTTGTTTTTTAGATTTGGTTTTCTAGAAAAAAGCAAAGTATTTTGTGTAATGCCTTCGTATCAGTATAATAAAGTAACTGATATGGTTCGGTGAACAGTTGATGGACTTCAATGCATTTTTTTTAAATGAATAAATACAGCTGAAAATGGTCCCACAAGTGATGAGGTATTAGTACAAAATTCAATAATATCGAAGTAGAAAAGAAACAAAAAAAATAAATAAATGACATAGATTTACTCTCCATCAGAGATCAGCAATAAGTATTGCAAAAGATGAGTAGAATCGAATCATACTCATAATTTCTCATACTTATACGCATTCATAGTAATTTTGATATCATGGAACCTCTACTCATATTCAAAGTTTGAAGTACTCATCATATTCATACTTAACAACACGTATGATGTTGTTGCTTACGACTCTCCATAACTTAACATATACACGAATCACAAAATAAGTATGATTAGAGAACGAACACTAAAATACTCACTAAAAGGTTGTGTGTTTGCTCTGCTTGCTGCTCTGTCTTTTTGCTTATGTGTCTTTTTTCTTCTAAATGCAACAACAACTAAGACGGTAAAGAGTCACTCGAATCATTTTTAAGTATTTTTCTAAAGTTACGACTCTAAATGAGTAGGCTTATGAATCAAACTTATTTCGAATGGTATGAGTTTGATGTCAATGTTGTACGCATACTCATTGCAATCTGTACTTATAAATCAACGTTGTAGTGAGTATGAATGAATCAGAGTACATAGTTAAATTTCAATATTGTTGACTCACTTATATTCAAAATTTCATGAGTTGTTATGAGTAGCGAAAAATGATTGATTGCTGATCTCTGCTCTTCATGTGTCAGGTAAGTAATCAAAGACATAAACCTTGCATGAACGATAGGCCGTCTGTTGTGCCGATTTCAGTTTTAAGTTAGTCTTCCAAAATAAAGAGCGTTTTTATGCAGTTAGACTATTATCACTGAAGTTCATTAAGAATAATGAAAAAACAAATGTTTTAAGTTTAAAAACTTCTGTTTTATACATCACCAATCAATCCTATTTAAACTTTTTTCCATACCTAATATTTATACTTTACTATTCTTATTTTATTTTTTATTTTCTTATATTGTTATACTATTGTTTGTTTATTTATTTATTTCCATAATCCTTTGCATAAATTTCTAAAAATTAAACATTTTTCTTAAGCATTGACTAAGCCAAGACTGTCAACTCCATTAAACTTTTAAAACCTTTTGCAAATATTAGCCAAAATAATATCTTAAAAAAGTAAACGAAAGAAAGGAATAAATATTTAATTTCTTTAAATATTTACGTAAAATAATAATAATAAGTAAACATGTGTGTAATTTAATACGAGTAATAATAATTGTGATGAATGTTGCTCTTTGTGACTGACGACGCCTTTGCTTTTTATGATAATAATTAGTGACGTGCTGTTTATGATGATGATTAGAGAGCGTATGAGTACGATTATTATTTTAATTAATGATTATATTACTTATACGCCTACAGAGGAAAGAGAACAACACACGCTTTGCCTCACATACACAATTTAACTGTTGCTGAAATACATACACACACACACTAACACTAACGTACGCATAAATAATAACAAAAACATAGCAAAGAAGAGAAATGAGAAATAAAAACAACTGTTATGAAAACAGATAAATTATGAAAACACAAACAATAACTACACCCCTATTCTTTACTCTCTCCCTCTCTCTGTGATTCTCTCAAAAAAGAAGACTCGTGCCAAATAACCAGCATGTTTAATTTTTTCTATTCAAAACAATGCCAGCAGGAGCAATAATATCATCCGGATTAAATAAATTTCGTATGGAATTTTCCATGTTTTTTTATGGACTCACATCTCTTTTTATTTTCTATGCTCTCGCCTGTAAGTATAGTGCTCAAGTAACTAAATTAAAGAGAGGAGAGGAAAGATAATTATTATTAAAATGAGCGGAATTAAATGTTGAAATTAATGTTCACGTTTTTTGCAACACACACTCACACACATAAGTAAGCATTCCTGCATGATGTCATAGCTGTTGTCTGCTTAATAATCGAAACGGAACAGGAACCGGATATTGTGTGCTTTTTGTTTTAACTGTGATGACAGGAAATAGAAAAAAGAAAATAAACACTATTGCAAAGTGTTTTATTCCTCTTTTTTTCAATTTAAAAGGAAATATTCTTAATAGAGAGGAAAACATTTTCATGTTTTTATTTCTTTATCTGTTTACGGTACTATTAGCGACCATTAAGAAATAAAGTGATTATTGGAAGCTTTTATATTTAAAGCTATTGTAGTGAAATAATTAATTTACAAATTATAAACCATACAAAATTTAAAAACGTAATATATAATGTATATGATTCCCGAACATACCATATAAAAATGATTTTCTTGCACTTCAATTAGAACTTTGGGCTTTAACATGCCTTACGAACTTCTAAAACGTTCGACAGAGTATGACAGAGAGCTTGTACATATATCGAAATACATTGCAGGAGACTTTCTTCCCTCCTTAATTGGTCAGGAATACGCTTCTTACACAACCCATGTTGTGTGTGTTAATTTTATACATGAGTGGCGTGGCATGCAGTTTACCGTCGGCTTTGAATAAGGGATTTGGGAAACACATTTTATTTCTCATACTTTGTTTGAGTTGTCGCAGCTGGAGTTGGAACAACGGTCTCTCTTCGAATAAGCTAATACACTACTTACTAGACCACGGCGATCTTAATAGCAACTTGGCTCGATATACTTATATCAAGCTTTCTCAGTGAACACTATAAGTGTTATTATAGATGGCTTGCCATCAGAGTTCTTGTATTATATTGTGTATCCCAAAGTTCTGTTCAAGCTCCAACTCGATAGACAATTTCAATATTGTTTCATCGAATTCATGCATTATTCAAAGTCTCCTAAGGACATCATTAATGCAATGCAACCAGTCAAGTATCTAAATAAATGTTCAAGTGCCCCGATTCCTTAAGATAGTGCAGAAAATAATTTATTTGATTTTATCTAATTATGTAAATATAACTTAAAGACCATTCTGAAGCCCTTTCAATAAAGTAGGTTGGGGTAAATAGAAACCCGATATTCCATTAGAGCATCATCGTAGTATTGATATAGTTTCTTTGCTCGATAGCTACTTTAAGGAAATGTATTCGAAGAATATAAACAGACTTGCTAGCAAAAATCTAAATTTTTCTGTTGTCTTGGTCATTTTTCTTAATAATAAAATGCTGTAGTTGCTGTAGTCTAGTAGGAAGTGTGTTGGCTTATTAGACCTGAGGCCTCAGTTCAAACTTCAGGTCAGACATCTTCAGCGAAATGAAATATCGAAAAAATATTTCTTCAGCGACTTCCTGGCAGCAGACTTCTGACAAAAACTCTGAGAATAAATAAAATTGCCATGTAAAGTTTCCCAAAAGTCTGTCGCTTGGAGTCGACTTTAAATGAATAATATTGACACACACAACATGAGTGATATGAGAAGCTAGGTCGTAATCCTGACTAAAGAGTTGTAATGATCAATTATGTATGTACATAAGTATGTAAAGAGGAACGTGTCCTTAGTCTCTGAATCCGTATGGAGACTGCTTTTCCTGCAAAAGTTTTTCCTGTTTCTTACAACAAAGATGTTCGAGTTTTCCGTTCATAAACACTACTCTCTTTCTCTCCCTTTCCCCCTCTCTCTCCCTCTTTCCTAGTATTCGATAACTGTTATCCTAGTTTGAATTCACTATTTATTACACATGAGGAGCCACCATTTTTTGAATGTAAGGCGTGTTAAAATGCACATCTGTTCGCTATGTTTTAGAGGATGACAATGTCAATGACTTAATTTGCTTTTACCTCTGCCTGTAACTAAAATTTTCTCTTTCAGCCTTAAATTTGTGTATTTAGGAAGTAAGATTTCAATTCAAATTTTATTTACCTTGCTAATGCGCTGCTTGTATTCCGAAAAATACACTTGCATTTATTTGAAAATCTTTTCCGGCTTACAAACGCTTTACAGGTCAGTAGAGGAGGAATTTATAAAGTCAAATGAATTGAATTCAGCCAGGTTAGATGAGTCTTCACTTGTTTTTAGCTCAACATGCTAAATACGGCGGCTAAGCAAACATAATGTGTGGAAAACAGTATTACTTAGTTTTGCTATTAAGGGCCTAATAATAATATACTGTGAGCGTCAAAAGAAATTGTACATTAAAGAAAAAATGTATACATTAATAAATTACCTTTATTTTTATTTAAAAATTGTTTCATTAACAGTTTTAAAAATTAAAAAAAAAAGATCCAAAAAAATTCGAAATATTGTCAAACAATCGCCGTGGTCTAGTAGGTAGTGTGTTGGCTTATTAGACGAAAGGCCCGAGGTCAGACATCAAAACGAAAACATGAAAATATTTCTTCGGCGACTTACTCTCAGCAGATTTCTGGCAAAAACTCTGAGAGTAAAAATTGCCATGAAAAGCTTCTCAAAAAATCTGTCGTTCGGAGTCGACTTTAAACTGTAGGTCCCGCCACTCATGTATGAAATTAACGCACACAACATGAGTGGTGTTGAGAAGCTAGGCCGTAATCCTGACTGAAGGGTTGTAATGGCCAATTATGTATGTATGTATGATATTTGCTTAATTAAAAAATAGTGCCTCAGGCTATTGTGCTAGGTGATCAAATTTTATCAAAGTACTGTATGACTTTCTCTCTTTTACCCACCCCCCCTTCTGCAAGTAAAAGACGTTTAAGGTCTTTGATATGAACGTTGTTTTAATGACATGACATGAAAGAAAAACATTAAAATCTTTTGTATTTTATTCCATTCAATAGCGCCTTTGTTCTTGTTCATGTCATGCTTAGAATAATACTTTCATTCATTCAGCTGTTAATTTCTATTAAAGATACTGTCTGTCTGTCTGTCAATTACTTTTTGTTTTACACACAACACGAGTATGGAGGATGGTATTGTATGTTATTTAATAAAAAAATATGTTTTGTTTTGAGTTTTTCTTTTGAATCCATTTTTCAATTTTAAGTTTTAAGTTTCACTCTCCTTCCTTTTCTCCTTCTCCTTCTGTTTAAAGAGTATAAAAACTAATTGAATAAATAAATAAAAGAAAGAAAAAGAAGACAAAAAAAACAAGACATGAAATATAAAAAATGATAGCAGTAATCAAGCAACTAACCAAACCTTTTTTCTTTATTAAAAAATAAAAAACAACAAGAACAAGAAAAATAAAGAAATTTTTTTAATTAATTTTTACAACCAGAAAATGTGCTGTTGCTGCAACACAAAACAAATTGTTGCGCATTTATAAGTTTGAGGGGTTTCACAAAAACTACATCCCTCTCCTCTAAATCCACTCCACAAAAAAAGAAGAAGAAAATAAACATAAAAGTTAAGAATGTTTAAATGAAAAACGAAATATTTTGCTTGTCTAACCCATGCGAGTTTAGTTTTAATGAGCACAGCATAGGGTTGGGTGTATATGTATGGCATATACAGTGAGCTTCAATAGAAACTGTCTACTAAAGGATAAAATTCTAACAATCACCGAGCTCAACTTCTACTGCTTAAGGAGAGTGCACGAAAAAATAATTTGTTAATATTTCATAATTTTTTTGTAATTTTTTTTGGTTTCAATTTCACAAAACTGGCAATGAAATAATTTTAAAATAAAAATTATTACGTTTTTACCTTTTAAAAACGTTTAAAATCAGAGCTCGTTGATTACAAATAAAATAAAAATAAATTTGTGTTTAGTTTTAGTTAAAATTCTTTATTATTCGCACAATTCTGTGTGCCACTGTTCTCAACTTGATGTAAACAACAACAATTGCTTTGTTTGTTAGCCCTCTGTTTATACCCTTTGCATAAACAATTGCAATTTCTAGACAATTATTCGACAGATCTTTGTAACGGAGATCTTCAAACCACGATTACTCTCTTCAAACGCACCGCGTCTTCACACAAGACTGACTGAACTTTACTAACTTAGTTTCCGGCTTTATCTTGTCTTTTATATAGCAACGTAAACAGTCTGATGAATGTTCTTGTAGGCGATTGTTTGTGGCTTCGCCTTCTCGAGATCCCTATAAATGTAAACATCGTTGTTTATTGTTGTTGTTTGTGTATTTTGCTTACATTATTCTTGGGGTGTTTGTTGGTATATTTTTGTTTACTTGTTTATAATTTTTTTAAGCTGGTGTTTTTTGTTATTGTACACACTGCGATAATTTGTAAACAAGTTCATTGTTTTTGTTTTTGTAGCTTTTGTTTATAATTCTAATGTTAAATGATTTAAAAGCAAAACACCAGTATCTAGAATTTTTCCATTTTCGTAACAGTATACTTTTTTTCTTTAATGTACAGTTTCTTTTAACGCTCACTGTATGTGTATATGTATATGTATGTGTATCTGTGTTAGTTTTTGGTCATAATTTATCATTGTGTTTAAAAAAGTAAGAAAGGGGAGCAGCCGAAAAAAAGAAAAATTGATTTCTATTGTGTTTTGGGGGCCAAAAGCGAATGCAACAGTTACTTGGCATTTTCTTCATGCTCTTTTCTCTCTTATTCTTTTATTCTTCTTTTCATTTTTATGATTCACAATAATTGAAAAGAAAAATTAAGGGGGTGAATTTCAGTTTTATTTTTTCGTTTGCTTAAGAGGAGGGTTAATGTTTTCTAACCCATGGTTTAGCAATAATTTGTCAAAATTGCCTCAGAGATGTATGTCGAAAAGGAAAAAAACTTGTAGAATTTCTAATTTTTAATATTTACACAGTAGCGCAGTTGGTTATACACCACAATAAAATAACCTTGTCCAACGGCACATGTTTTTGAAGTATGTATTGTGGTTAATTTGACTTCGTTTGTTTTTCTCTTTAAAGTGGCAAATTAAAGCTTCTTATCAAGAATTGTTTACTTACCTTGAAAAGACCGTTACTTGTGGCTTGAATAGGGAAATTTCTTAAGAATTTTTTCCGTTCTTTGAAATTATTTTAATTATTACTGTGTGATTTCGAAGAAATTTACAATATTGGCACTGCAATAACCAATGCTAAAAATAAAGCAACTCAACTGTCAAGTTCGAGTTCCTCAAAGAATATTTTTATTTCTGATATACCACGGACTGCATGCTACAATTAATGAAAGTTTAGGATCCTCTTCTTCAGAGCAACATATCACTAGACTATATTGGTTTCATAACTGCTTTGTTCCAGGCCACCCTAAGATCTAAGTCTAGAGACGATTGTGTTCACATAAAACAATAAAGTTGGTTCACTCTTTTTAACACCATTAAACATACGATGAAATTTGCTCTAAGGAAAGTCAGAGAGTGAACATTTGATCACGGATTGGGTGTTAACTTTGGGAACATGGCGGTAATACTCTCCACGAGAAGGTACAAGCCGCCGCCTTTTCATCTATTGAAACTGAATGGAACGGAACTGAAAGAACAAGCCGCCGCCTTTTCGTCACCCTGAAACTGAATGGGTTTGGCAATGAAATTCAATGATGAGGTGCATTTACTGCGACTTATTCTGGGTAGGAAGTTTTATTTGAAATTTAACATCCTTAACAGATTGAAAAATGCCTACATTGTTCTGTACGCCTGCAACAAAGTGTTGGGAAAAATGGGACCTAGGGCCTAGGATCACTCACTGAATCTACACAGCTGTAGGCAGATTTATCTTGATCTACGGATATCTAGTTTAGTGTTAATACCTTATTAGAACAGACCACACATTTGAACCTGATACGCCAGTTGCAAAAAACTGCCTGTATGGTAATTAATAGTGCCCTACGCACTATGCCCACGTAGGCACGGAAGATAATTTTATGCCTTTTTCCACATGATCTTTATTGTTAGGGCGTGGTAGCTAAGATTAGAGCATGTTTTTGGGAAACTGGACAGTGGCATAAAACAAATACTGGTCACACAAGGATCTTGATAGAAATAAAGACTGTAGAGAGCAATGACTATATGAGGGTATGCGGTATGATTTCACAATAAGATTAGTATATCCATCTAGGACAATGAAGTCTTGAAAAATGTTGCGATCCACCTCATAAAGGAGTCTGTGCAAATTTACACGGAACGCTCCTAATTGAGCGGAACTGTTTGATGTGGAATTTTTTCGAAATCGATAGAAAAAGCTCAGTCTATAAGGCTACCTGGCCATTGTGGTATGTTTCAGCTAGAGGTGTAAGCAATATAGGCTGAGTTATTGTGCTTTAAATGGCACACAATAGGCTGCTATCAAAGGACTGAATTGCAATGTGATGAACTCCAAGACGGTGGAAATCTGTCGCAGATATTGCAATAAAGTAGCAAAACTATATGATGTTTATATCACATGGCTACCAGGTCATAATGACCTTCTGAAAAACTGTACAGTGGATGAATTGGCCTGTCCTGAATCTACCATCGAGCTCCCCCCTGAATTCTCGACTTTAGGAATCCCTTTAACCATTTGCAAGCTTATATAATTGACAATGCGATCGTCCATTCCATCAACAATACTATAGATACGGCCTTGGATACGTGTAGAACAGTGCTGAAAATCTGCCCAACGCTGGATGAAGAGCGCACTAAAAGCCGGATTAAACGCCAGAGAGTCGCACTCAGTACGGTTGTAGATTTTGCATACTTTGAGTATGCAAAGGAGAGCAGGCTACTCTACATGATACATGTCAAACACTTTGTTAAAGGAGTAAAAGGTATCATGCAGCTTACTGTATAGATGTTCTGGGGGAACTGCCACGCATTGACATTGACAGTCTGAATCGCTTTAACACAAGTTCAGAGTGATTCCGCGACTAGGGGATAGCAGAATACAGTGGTATCACAATGGGCCCTATGTGGCCTAAGTTTGACCTTCCAACTGTCTTGAGAGGACAGCCACCTTTACCTGCCTACCTATTCTTTTATTATACATTTCTGTTTGCAGAAACAAAAGCACATCTGATGTCAAATGATTAAATGCAACTTTTCGTACCAGAATTATAAAATATCCTTCATGCGGTATAAACTTAATGGCTCTGTATTTTCATTTCCACAAATTCGGTTTTTATTTTGTAACACATATATTACACATATATTACACCAATACTAATACAAAATACAATGCTTTAATAATACCATGTATTTTATACACACCTTTATATCAACTTTTAATTCTACACTCCTACCTACAATGTAAAGTTGCATGCCCCTTTACTTTTTCCTCTTTTGCATTTTTGTTTATGTTCTCTTTTACTTTTGGAGTCAATAATAAACTAAAACCAACAATAGAAACTGCACTATATGTACGTAAATGTGTATGTGTGTGTCATTTGAAGGATATAACAAGGTTATAACCCATATATACACACCTACCTGACGTTAACATGCACATTTTGACATGTTTTTTTACAGCATATAAACAGGGATAAAATACCTTCAAATAATTGAAAATAACACGCTCTCATGCTCCCATAAAACACACACATATATACACGCATAGATATAGATATGAATGTGTGTTAAATATGCTCTTTAAAATTTTTTATGAAGCGCATGTAAAAATGTACTCAAGGATGAAATATTTTTCGAAAGAAAATACTGAACAACATGAAGGAGTAGGAAGGAGAATATGCAGCATATGTCAGTAATTTTAAAATGAGAAGAAAAATCGCTCTTTTTAATGCTTTATAAACTTATTGCAGTTAAATGAATATCACTTGCCTGATAAACCACAATGAGAGAATAATAAACTACCGGTACGCTGTACTACAGTTGGTTGCATTCTAGGTGGAACAGTTTGTTCTGATTTGGTTCTTCGATTCAGTCACAAAACATTTCTACTTTTTCCTATACTTTAAACTATTAGAGTGAATTGCGCAAGTGACATTGAATAGTTTTACGAAAATGAAAAATTTAGACACTGGTGTTTTGCTTTTACATCGCTTAACATAAAAATTATAAACAAAACCTACAAAAACAAAACAATGCAGTAAACAAACCTGTTTACAAATTATCGTACTGCTTAATAAAACAGCAAACACCAGCGTAAAAAAACGGTAAACAAGTAAACAAAAATACAACAACAAACAATACAAGAATAAATGTAAACAAAAATACACCAACAATAATCAATATAAACAACGATATTTATAACAATGTTGATGTGAAGGCAAGACAAAGCCGGAAACTGAGTTAGAAAAAGTTCAGTCAGCCTTGTGTGAAGATGCGGTGTGTTTGAAAAGAGTAATCGTGGTTTGAAGATCTCCGTTACAAAGATCTGTCGAACAATTGTCTAGTAATTGCTATTGCTTATGCGAAGGGTGTAAACAGAGGAATAACAAACAAAGCAATTGTTGTTGTTTACATTAAGTTGTGAACAGTGGTTTTTAAAGGGTAAAAACGTAACAATAGCTTTATGAGTTATCTTGAGTGCGCATAGCAAGAAAGTTACATTTACTTCGGATCAGTGTAACCCATGCTTACCTAAGGACAACATTTTATCTTTGCTTCGCATCTTTATGACATGCCAGAGTTTCCTTTGTACAAAAGATGTGAAGAATTAACGGAATTCCAAGTCTCATATTATCACTAAAGCATAGAGATTATCCTGAGTCAATATTTCCACGTGTTACAAATTTATGGCGCTGTGGTTTATCGCAAATATTTTGCAACATTTTTAATGCTGCATAAACTAATAGAGATTTAATATCACCCACTTTATAAACCAAGAATTACTAAGGCTTACAAGCTTAACGTTAAGCATAAGCTGTATGTATAAAAAATGTATAAAAAAATAAAAAATAAATTTAATACTCGTACGAATAAAGTAAAGTTTTCTTAGGTTAATACTGACGAAAGTCGTTTAACAGTATTCAATGAAAATCCTGTGCCATGTAGTAGTAGATTTACTAGCTATGGCTTTATATACAGTGAGTGTCAAAAGAAACTGTACCTTAAAAAGGTATACATACATACATAATTGGCCATTACAACCCTTCGTCAGGATTACGGCCTAGCTTCTCAACACCACTCACGTTGTGTGCGTTAATTTTATACATGAGTGGCAGGACCTACAGTTTAAAGTCGACTCCGAACGACAGATTTTTTGAGAAGCTTTTCATGGCAATTTTTACTCTCAGAGTTTTTGGCAGAAATCTGTTGAGAGGAAGTCGCCGAAGAAATACTTTTTGTATTTTGTTTTTGATGTCTGGCCTGGGATTCGAACTCGGGCCTTTCGTCTAATAAGCCAACACACTACCTACTAGACCACGGCGACTTAAAAAGGTATACATTAATAAATTCATAGATGGGCACTTTGCAGTACCAGTAAAATTTCAGTGTAAATTGATTTTTACTGATTACTGAAAAAAATTTCAGTATTCAGTAAAATTTTACTGGTAATGCAATCTAAATTTCATTTAAATTTCATTTAAATTTCATTTAAATTTCATTTAAATTTAGATTGCATTAACAGAAAAATTTTACTTTTTTTCATTTAAATTTCATTTAATCATTAATCAGTAAAAATCAATTTTTACTGAAATTTTACTGGTACTGCAAAGTGCCCATCTATGAATAAATTACCGTTATTTTTATTTTAAAATTGTTGCATGGTCAGTTTCGTAAAATTGATAAAAAAAAATTCGAAATATTGTCAAATTTTTTCGGGCACTCTCCTAAAGTGGTAAAAGTTCAGTTTAGTGATCGCTAGAATTTTATCCTTTAGTGGACAGTTTCTATTCTGCATTTATGTTAAGAAATTAATGGAAATTTCTACTAGATTTATACAGTTAGTTAATCGCATGTGATAATTATTCGGTTGTTTAGTGTCCCACTTTTAAGAAATTCTGTAAAAAGTCGATTCCTTTAAAGTCTTGAAGAATATTTGAAAACTAACAATGTTTTAGGCGGCCTAATGCGATGAAAACAATATATTGCCATGGAACTTCCCAAGTAGAGATGTGATAATTTAGTCGAAATTAAATGCCGTCACAACACGAAATGTTCTCACACTAATGATTGGGATAGTGATCACCAAAAGCCATGAGACTCTGAAAAAAAGGTATGGTACTAGAACTCATAAACTGGTTACTTACGTTAGGTGGCCCTACTGGCTTATGCGTTATTTTATATCTGTAATGTATAGTACGTCATTCGAAGAGCAATTCTTATGTTTTCAAAATCAATCAAAATTGTTTGCTTTGGTTGTGCAAATCAAAATTTTTTTCACGATGGAAAATCTTTCAAACTGCCGAAAAAGAACAGCATTCCCGTGAAGTATTGTTGAACCACTGTACGAAGAAAACTGCATATGAGATTAACCACTCGCTTGTGGAGTTATACGGTGACAACGCTCTATCAAAAACACAGTGTATCATAAATGTAAATGTAATAAAGGGTGTTTTTTTATAGAGGTATAGAACTTTAAGTTGGCATTACTTTTCAAGATGGCGACCGATTTAACAGCTGTCAAGTGATTTATTCTCAGTTTGGTTTGGCAATTCATCATGAATAGACTCACGCCTGAACAACGCTTGCAAATAGTGCAATTTTATTTCGATTTATTGAAAGACACGTTTGGTGACCGCCTAATTTCACGTTTTGGACCTGTGAATTGGCCTCCAAGATCTTGTGATTTAACACCGCTAGACTACTTTCTGTGGGGCTATGTAAGCCACAAACGCTTGACCATTTGGAAGACAACATTCGCCGTGTTATTGCCGATATACGGCCACAAATGTTGGAAAAAGTCATCGAAAATTGGACGTCCAAATTGGACTACATCCGCGCCAGCCGTGGCGGTCATATGCCAGAAATCATATTTAAAATGTAATGCCACAAGATTATCTTTCGGATAAATAAAATTCATGTCAATCGAATAATCCATCGTTGTTTTATTGCAACTTAAAGTTCTATACCTCTATAAAAAACACCCTATATAAATGGTGATTTCGTTATCAAAGACAAACGGTGCCAAAAAGGCTTAAATTGTAAATAATACTTTAACAGGCGAAATAGATATTGGAACAGGTTGCCCAATCATATAAGTAACTCAGGAATATATTTCAAAGATTTTAAAAGTAGCAGGATTAATTCAAAATAATATATGGTACCTCATGAAGTGAAGCCGAAAAAGTGTGTGATCCACTATGAGATGCTAAAACCGAGCCAGACCAACGCTAAAGACCTGTACATACATACATAATTGGCCATTACAACCCTTCAGTCAGGATTACGGCCTAGCTTCTCAACACCACTCATGTTGTGTGCGTTAATTTTATACATGAGTGGCGGGACCTACAGTTTAAAGTCGACTCCGAACGACAGATTTTTTGGGAAGCTTTTCATGGCAATGTTTACTCTCAGAGTTTTTGCCAGAAATCTGCTGAGAGGAAGTCGCCGAAGAAATACTTTTTGTATTTTGTTTTTGATGTCTGGCCTGGGATTCGAACTCGGGCCTTTCGTCTAATAAGCCAACACACTACCTACTAGACCACGGCGACTTCGACCTGTACATAACATAACATAATTAGTCAGGATTTCGGCCTAGCTTCTCACACCACTCATGTTGTGTGCCAGTTTAAAGTCTGCTCCGAGCGACAGATTATCGAGAAACTTTTCATGGCAATTTTATTTACTCTCAGAGTTTTTACCACAAATCTGCTGAGAGAAAGTCGGCTGAAAAATATATTTTCATTGTTCGTTTTGTTGGATGTCTGACCAGGGGTTGAATCGTGGCCTCACGTTTAATAAGCCAACACACTACCTACTAGACTACGGTCACTTCGGCAGGAGATCTGTACAGAGAATAATACTTTTTTTGAATTGAATTGCTGAAAAACTTTCTGAATATGCAACCAGACACGGGATAGTAATTTTTCATCACTAAAACGTTCGTACACAAATTGCAAAGCCGATTCAAAATTATTTGTAAAACAGTGAAGGCGAAGTTCTATCTCATGCACCATGTAGCTAGCCCAGATCTTGTTTCTTGTGATTAATATCTGCTTCAGAGCAAGGCATCAAAAATTGGCTCGTTTCTTTTTTTTAGCGACAAAAGACGAGCGGTTTTTTTTGGGACAAAATCGATAAATTGCCTAAAACTTGACAAAAGGTCGTAGCTTCCACTTTGCAATACATTTATATCGAATAAAACGAACTCTAATACTCATTCAAATACACGTTGACGTCATGGTGCCCTCTGTGCAGGACGTTATATGGAAATGGTGTATATCAGTGACGTCTATGTAAAACAAAACTTTGATACTTTACAACTTTGACTGCCTATAAGTGCCTTTAAATGCTAGAACATACTGCTATAAAATATAAAATTAATATATTCACCTTTAAGGGATTTTCTAGTAAATCTTATTATGAAACTATCATATAATTTTTCAGGGAACAACAACATTATGTTGAAAAAAAATACATTTGAAAGCAATTAATAGGGTTTCAAAATACATATAAGCAACGACATGTTCGGAGAAAATAATTATTTTACAAATTTCCGATTACAATAGCAAAAGAATACGAGGGAATTTTCACTTCTTAAAATTTTTGAAATTTTTTTTCCATATATTCTTGGTTATGTACCACCCTAATACATATAGACTTACTTTGTAAAAGTTTTTGAACAATTTTTGTTAATGAGTTTGAAACACTTAAAAAGGAAAAAAGAAAAACTCATTTGCAAGCATACATGCATACATTTCCATGTGTTCATATCGACATTTATTGACTTTCGGTCGTCTCTCTAGTAAGTATCTCGTATCAAATGTATTTCTAACACTTTAAGGTGAAAATCTACTTAAAGCGATTACATGGGTTTTTAGTTCATTCAATCGAATATAAATTGTTTAATTGTTTACATTTGTTATCATCGTATGGCAAACTGTTGCTTTCATCTGTTAGTAAGTTAGAGGTAACGAACGTTCTATTCTATTTTATGCTAAATTACGTTACGTAATGTATTAATTTTGATGTTTTATTCAATAAAGGTGTCGTATAGCACGTATTAATCTATGATTTTGGAATATTGTGACAGAAATTTAATGATTTTTAAATTTTAAAAAGATTTTTCTAGAACTTAGTGTAATAAAAATTTAGATTTTTGTAAAGCAGTTTACACATAATGCTTCATACAGCACTCGTAGCATTAAAAATTTTGTAATTTAATATAAATAACAAGTTATTCATTTGGTGATTTCAAAACTGCTAGTCTGTCGAGACTGGCAACTTTTAAATAAATGTCTTTGACTGAAGTGTCACTCGTTTAGTAAAATGTTTACCACCTGGATCTGGATATGGATCCTTTAACAAAAACCCGTAAAAATAATTGAGACTTACTTCAGAAGTGGTGATTGAAACTGCAATCGATCTACTGTGCCAGGAACTGGCACTAATAGGTATAGTGTTGGCTAATTAGACGTGAGTTCATGGCTAAAACTCCAGGTCAGACATTTACAACAAAATGAAATACGAAAGAAATATTTCTTATACGGCTGCCTTAGCAGATTTCGGACAAGAACTCTGAGTGTAAATAAAATCGGGATGAGAAAGTTTCTCAAAAATCTGTCGTTCGGAGTCGACTTTAAACTGTATGTTCTACCACTCATGTATAAAATTAAAAAACACTACAAATGTATGTAAGTGGTGATAAAATCGTAATCTTGATTGATTGACCATGTATGTATGTTTGTTTGTATAAAGAAACTTGAAAAGGCTAGAAGTGTTACAGATCTGGTTAGGCCTGCGAATTATCGCAATACACTGACGACAATATCGCTCCTGGCGGATAATCCGAATTTTTTAATACTGTGGTGTAATCGGCATTTGGCTTAAACATACGACTCATTATGCGTCCACTCTGCATTTAGATTTGCGTGTCCTTTCGTATAAAAGCAAACTCAGGCGACAATTAAAGGCTCGTTGACTATTCGCAAAGCCGTGGATATGCTGATTGGATGCAAAAGTTACAATAACAAGAGTTATTTTCATGTGGTCGGAACGTTAACAAGACGATTAGTCGCATATGTGGCCTGTGGATCCCAGAAGTGATTGCTGAGAAGCTGGTGAGCCTTACTTTCTGGCACTGTCACTGAAACATTACATATATAACATACATAATTGGTCATTACAACCTTTAGGATTACAAGCTAGCTGCTCAGACCACTTATATTGTGTGTGTTAATTTTATCCGTGAGAGGCGGTACTAACTTTTCATGACAATTTTATTTACTTCCAGAATTTTTGGCAGAAATCTGCTGAGAGATCGTCGGCCAAGAAATTTTTGTTTATATTTCATTCTGTTGGAGATGTCTAACCTGGGTTTTGAACCGTGACCTTACCTCTAATAAGCCAACACACTACATAGTAGAATATGGCGGCTGTCATTGAAACTTTACCCTCAATTCAGATTACTTTGTCGCATGACAAACGTCTTTTTATGGTTTAAAATAAAAGTTTGCGAACTGGACGATATTGTGATATCATCAAGGCTGAACCAAGGGCTAGCTACATAACTCAACCTATTTCGGTTTAGTTGCATAAGAAATTTAAAGTCAAGTGGCCACTTAGATCATGTGATTTGAAGATTTTAGTATTTTATGAAGGATCTCTTCGACTAGCATGGTTAGGCGTATAATCCGCTAACGTTGGAGTCTTTGAAAACAAACATTGGACAAGTTATTGCCGATATAGCTGAAGAATGTGGTTGAAAACTATCTGAAAAGTATAGAATGCTGCAATCAATCTATTGGAGATTATTTAACTGGCATTGTATTTCGTCGGAGCTTAAAAATGGAACAAAATTTTTATTGAAATCATAGCTTTATGTGTGGTTTATACAACATGATTTTTAAAAACCAAGAAAGGGATAACTTTTGACATTCCTTTAAGGCACATAAATCTGTATCAAATATCTGTCCCAATTTATTTGCTTTTTCCCTTGTTCCAGTTTTGTAAATCAATTTTTTTTAGCTAAGCAAGGGATTAGTCTTCTAAGGCAATACCTAGTTTAAAGATCAATTGGTGTTGCCTATAAACAAAGCCCTCTTTGAACATGTGTTGCGTATAGTGATGAGAGTGGCACATTGTTTAAAATTTCTAAGATAGTCGTTATTGTAAATATTCTATCTGGGCAGTAGGAACCACGAAACTTTCAAAATGTAAAGCTTGAATGAATGATAAAATCTCCTCCAAATTTTCTATAGGGTTTGAATCTAGGGTTGAATCACATACACTGACTGTATATGACAGTGAGCATCAACAGAAACAGTCTACTAAAGGATAAAATTCTAACAATTACCAAACTGAACTTTTACCACTTAAGGAGAGTGCCCGAAAAAATTTGACAACAAATGAAACTAAAAAAATATTTTGTCTTAGTCCTTCTCTAACCTTATTTTATGTCACTAGCCAATATACACTGAGCATCAAAAGAAACTGTCTACTAAAGGATAAAATCTAACAATCACCACGTTTAAATTTTACCACTTAAGGAGAGTGCCGGAAAAAAATTTGAAAATTTTTCGATTTTTTGTAATTTTTTTTTGCTGTTTTAGCAATGTTGTTGGCAATAAAACAATTTTAAAATAAAAATAACGGCAATTTTTTAATGTATACTTTTTTGTTTAATATCCGTTTTCTTTTGACGCTCACTGTATGTATATATTTTTTAAATTTTCAACATTAAAACGTAAAAAAATATTTGTCATACATATTTAACAACGCTTTAATGTAAATAAAAATGAAAAAAATACCTTTTCAATCCTTTCGTTTTCTTTCCACTTAAAATTCCAATTACAATGATTATATGAATATTTCAGGGATAATCATGTACTGAGAGTACTTGTACTTGAACTTGCTATTGTTCTTGTTGCCAGTTATCCTGTAATAATTTACAAAAATTGAAAACTTTTATTCATATTATTTTTGAATGATATTTAAATGATAATAATAAAAAAACAAACTTTACAAGCAGATAAAAAGAGACATAAGTATTCTTATCTCTTTCGAAACAGAATTATTTATTAATAAAACAAATAAAAAAATATACTTTGTTTTTTGGCATCATTACAGATACATCAACTTCATCGGGAGAGTAAAAGGAGTAAAAAGGAGGGAAAAGTATTGCTGACGAGATGCAGATAAACATTTGAAGACATTTTAATTAGGCTGGATTTACAAACAGTCAGTCAGTCAGTCAGCCGTGTACCAAACAAATCAACTCAGTCAGCCAGCCCTGTGACATACAGGCAGTCAGTCATTTATACTGTCATCAGTTGTGTTATCCACCCACTCAGCTAGTCAGTTTGTCATCATTGTTGTCATCATTAAAAATTATTAAAAAAAAAAAAAACAACTAAATGAGAGAGAGAGAGAGAGAGAGTAACAGCAGAAAAGGATAAATAATTATCATCAACGAAATAATATTCAACGTAGTAATATTGAAGAATAATAAAGGAATGAATAAATGAATGAATGAATGACTGAGGGAATGACTGTAATATCCATGAGTAAAACAAAGAAAGAATGGAATGAGATGAACAATAAAATACCAGCGGAATAACATGAAAAAGTAATTGAAATTTAATTAAACATAAATCGTAAGCAATTAAAAACGCTTTTTTGTGACAAGACAACAACAGCAACAACAAATTAAAAAATACTTCATAAAACAAAAAAAAAAAAAAGGAAACCAGGACCAAATATATTTCATTGTACATATAAAAAAAGAAAACAACAACAACAGCAACAACCATCATAATTCCAGGAATTTAAGAAAAAGACTTCAAAAGCACAAAAATTAACACGAGTTTCCAAAGCATAAAAAGCAACAAAAAACACACGAGCAATTATATCAAATTAGAACCGTTTTGGCCGCTCCACAGCACACTTATACACGGGTATCGGTGTCGGTGTAAATGCCAACATGAGTTTTTTAAGTTCCATGCAACAGTATGTTACGAGTGGCATTAGCAGTTTGGGTCTAGGCAATCGACGTTTTTCACTCTCCCGCCAAGAGTCCAGTGAACATCAGTCACAATCATCCTCGACATCTGGCACATCGGCTAGTACCTTGCAGTTGTCTGGTGCTTTGACACCCTGTCCAACGCCTGGCTTGCAAAGTTCTGGCTCGAGCAGTATATTTAATGTGGTCGCACCAAGTGTAGGCAGTTCTCCTGGATCGTCAAGTGGTGCCAGCTATCCACCCGGTGGTGTTGTTATTGGCAATCCAAATGCTACAAATCCTTTACTAGGTAAGTATAGGCTTTAGGGTTATTAAATAAATACAGTAGCAATCGATTATGTCTTTGGGAACGGAATAAAACCACAAAGTTTAGTCTGCCTCTAATGGGAAAAGTCAAGTTTGTTCCAATGTTGAAACGAGCCAACTTACAGATGTCTGTTAGCGGAACCAGAGACAGTGCTGCTGGCTGTCAACAGGAGCACTACATCTGTAACTTCACTCCTGTCTATTGACAGTAACATTACTTCTATAAGCCGGACATCTGTAACTTAGCTGAAGCAGTGCTGCTGGCTGTTGAGCGGAGCAATACATCTGTAACTTCACTCCTGTCTATTGACAGTAAAAGTATTTCTATAAGCCGAACATCTGTAACTTGATTCCTGTCTGTTGCCAGTAAAAGTACATATTCTTACGAAAATGAAAAAATCAAGGTACAGTTGTTTTGCTTTTACATCGCTTAACATTAAAACAAAAGCTACAAAAACAAAACAATGCTGTAAACAAACCTGTTTACAAATTATCGTACTGTTTCATATAACAACAAACACAAGCATAAATAATGGTGAGCAAGAAAACAAAAATACAACAACAAACGGAAGAATAATGAATGTAAACAACGATGTTTATATTTATAGAGATTTCGAGGAGGCGTAGTCATGAACGTTCGCCTTCAAGAACACTCATCAGACTGTTTACCCTGCCATATAAAGGGTAAGGCAAAGCAGGCGAGTGAGTTAGTGAAGTTCAGACAGTCTTGTGTGAAGGCGCGGTGGGTTTGAAGAGAGTAATCGTGAAAGATCTCCGTTACAAAGATCTGTCAAATAACTGCATAGTAACTATTATTGTTTATGCAAAGGGTGTAAACAGAGGAATAACAAAGAAAAGCAATTTGTGTTGTTTACATCAAGTTGTGAACAGTGGCACACAGAATTGTGCGAATATTTTATTTGCAATCAACGACCTCATATTTTAAACGTTCTTTTGAATGGTTACAACGTGACAATATGTATATAAGCCGTACGTCCTGTCCGACAGTAACAGTACATCTACAAGTTAACTTTTATCCATTTTTGAACGAACTGCGCCTTTATTTACTGATTAACAGGCATTGAAAGCAAACTACCGGACTTATTCACGAGTTTTTATTATTTGTTTGTTTTCCCCGGTAAACTAGAAAGCAGGGTGCTTATCAGCTAGATTTCAAGTTAATATTTTTAATTGCTTTGATTTTTCTTCATTTCTTTAATAATTTTCTTTTATATCCATCAGGCTATCCAAAAGTCGTACCAACACCCGGTGTAACAACAGCTCCCACTAGTACTCCACCACAAACTGGTGCAAATTCCGCCACTAGCACACCACTGGGATCACGACGACAATCGAGAGCATTGGAATGTTTAGCACCACCACGTACAGGTTCATTTCGCCAACGTAATTCACCACATCATCAGCCAGATGGAGCACAACGTACACCATTGGCATTTTGTAAAAGGCGACAATCATGGCCTGAAGTAGATCCCAGCTCGAATTCGGGGTAAGTAATCATTTTTATTTTAAATATTTCGAATCTAAAGTTATAAATTTAATGGGTGTCGTCATGGATAAATAGCAGGAGTGTAGATTAGCTAAAGTCATGCTCAAATTATTTTAAGGGATTAATGAGGCCAAAGAAAATAACGACATTCAAGATCTGGTCTCTCAAGCAAGCTAAAGAGCTGTTGTTTATTCATATCTAATGTATCCTATTCGTTTCTGTTTTTTTGCTTATAGAAAGGAAGGAGTGGTAAATCCAATTCCACGCTATCAATCTTCTACAGGTTTAGACAAGTTTTCTTTGTTGTCCGTTACTCGGCGGGTCCAATAAAGTCAAGAGGGCGAATGCCTTCCCGCAGCATATTGTGTAGCTATACTGCACTTTTGGTTGTTCAATTTAGCTGTGGTTTTGCTGCAAATTTATATTCGGATAAAATTTGAAATTCTTTTAAAAGAGCAATTAAGAAATGCTCGCATTTGGTCCGAATCAAAGCTTAGTTTAAAGAAAAACTCTCTCACGCATTTTATAGTGCTTCAAAGGACCGTCAGTTGTTAATATGTTGCTCAGCAGATAGCGAAAACATTTATCATCTCTGAGTTCTATGTTGTTGGTGCAACATCACTATACTCTTGTTTTGGTTGTTATATACAATAAGATATCATACATACTTGGTCATTACAACCCTTCTGTCACGACCTAGCTCACACACCACCTATGTTGTGTGTGATAATTTTATGCATGAGTGGCGAGTCCTACACTTTAAAGTCGAGTCCGAACGACAGATTTTGAGAAACATTTCATTGAAATTTTTTTCACTCTCAGAGTTTTTGCCAGAAAACTGCTGAAAGAAAGTCATCCAAGAAATATTTTTCGTTTTGTTGGAGACGTTTGGCTTGTATAGACTAATTTCCGGAACATGTCAAAACCAAGACATTTCCATGTCTGCTATATGCTTGATTACATAGAGATTCAAAAATTTAGAATTTTAATACGAAGCAGATAATGAATCTTTCCAGTATTCGAATCGCTCAGAAGCATTGTTCAATATTCTTTTAAAAGCTGCTTTAACCGACTTACTTACTTAATTACACAAACCTTTAGTCAGGATTACAACCACCCATTTAGTGTGTACATGATCGTTTCATACATAAGTGGCGGCACCTACAGTTTAGGATCGACACCGAAAGACCGATTTTTGAGGAACTTTTTATGGCGGTCAGTCGAAGTCATTAAGGGGCTTTGTATTATATGCAAGCATGCTAGGCGCATTGGTCTTAAACACTTTGTTAATAGTTTCTATAGGAGCTGCAGAGATGAGGAAGAAGTGCAAACTGTTTGTCAGGTAACGAGCACATGCCCGGCACTATGTTGTAGGAGGAAAAGATACCTGGCTGCCTACTATATCGATAAAGAGGACCTGTCATGAATTGACCTTGAAGTCTGTTTCGCTTTATTCGACGCTCTGAGCGATTCCTAGAGTAGGGCATAAAATAAATTTGTGGTATTACAATGAACCCTACATGTGTCCATTTAACTACCATGGGTGGATAGCACCGTCTGTCTACCATATATCCTTATTTTGTACCAAAGATAAGTAAAATAACAAAAGCCGCCGTAGTCTAGTAGATAGTCTGTTGGTTTATTAGACGTAAGGTCACACTTCAAGCCCCAAAAAACGGAAATATTAAAAAAATATTTCTTCGGTCACTTCCTTTATGCAGATTTCCTATAAAAATTCGGGGAGTAAAAAAAATTGAAATAAAAAGCTTCTTCAAAATCTGTCATTCGGAGTTGACTATAAACTGAAGGTCAAGCCACTCATGTACATATAAAATTGACACACGCAGCATAAGGTGGTGTAAGAAGCTAGGTCGTAATCCTGACTGAAGGGTTGTAAGGTCCAATTATGTATGTATGAATTGAATTAGGAAGGGTGGATATCACATCGAGTAACAGACGTACATTAATTTTATGTGTTTTTATTTTATTTTATTTTTTATTATTTTATTGAGAAGGGAATTGTAAATGCTTTAAAAAGCGTAGACAATTTTATATTGTAAAACACTTATTCGTGCAATTGGCGTGAAAAGTCTGATAGCAATTTAACTCCCCTCAAACTAGTGTATACAAATGTAATCTTTTTCTCAAGCCTCACTGTAGCAGTAGACCTTCTAAATATAAACAAAAAGGCAGTATGTGACGTATACGTAATATTGATTTCATGTTTATCATTTTCTATTATTATTACGTATACGCAGGGTGGTCGGTCGATCTATTTTTAAAAATGCCAGTTAATATTGACACCCGGCACAATAATGACAGATAAACGTCGTAATAATCCTTATGAATAAAAAAAAACACGAGTATATTTTTAATTTTCTTTTCTTTTTCAAGGCAAGTCATAAATAAACAGAAAATAAGTATAAGAAACATCAGAATTCAATGGAAAATGGAAGATAGATATTTAAATAAGTGACTTTAGTTTAATATGTCATATGAAAATCGATTCGAAAATGAGCAGACAAAAGCAATTCGAATATCTACAAAGTGTAAGAATTTTATATGGATTGTTTAGGGGAAAAATCGAAGAAGAAGATTAAAATGAAGAAAAGTTCATTTCCAATCATATTTTATGAAGTAAAACTGAATTTGTTGTCATTATTGAGAAAGATGACAAAGATAAGAATATAAAATAAGAAAAAAAAGAAGACAAGAAGGTCACTAAGATACTTAAAATTCTAATATAATATTCATCAGCAGTATTCATATATACAGGAACTTGAAAAACATTTTCTTTGAATATTACAAGGAAAATACATACATACGTATTCATATTTGAAAAGTTTAAAATTTTAGGGAAACGAGAAAAAAAAAGGAAAACAAGAAAAAAAAAAATAAAAAAGGAAAAGCAAAAGCAACAGTAAAAAGTAGCAGAAGTTGAGGATAATAAAGCTTAACAATTCATAGACAACTGCTGGCAGCTGGCAACTACATGTCTACACAACACAACAAGGGATTGCCGTTTATAGAAATACAAAATAGGGTCACACAAAAGGTCTGACAGACAGACATAGAGACAGACAGTTAGACCGTCACAGCACAATCTATTCATCTGTTAACGAAACAATTGCGACATATTGTTGAAAAATATGAAAAAAAATAAAAGATGTCCATCAATAAGACCGCTGTAATGATTGAAGGACTACACAAAAAGAAAAAACAATGACAAAACAACAACAAAACGAAATTGTAAAATGTTAGAGCATTGAAAAAGGGTTAAATTGGTTTTTCGTTTTGTTGGTTTACTTCTTATTTTTATTTGTGTAATTTATTGTGGATAATAATCATCGTTTTCAACTTTTATGTTCTAGAAATACAACAACGTTTGGAACAACAATATAAAATAATTGTTATAATTCTATTGTAATATTTGAAATTAGAGTCTATAAATCATAAATAAAATAAAACCATGTTGTAGACCTTGCGCCCATGTGCTGCTATATTCCAATAGGCAAGAAGGTTTGGTTTGGTCAGACATCAGGTCAGACATCTCTACCGAACGAAAATATGGACGGTGGCTTCCTCCCAGCGGATATCTGGTAAAAACTCTGAGAGTAAATAAAAATGCCATGAAAAGTTTCTCAATAATCTGTCGTTTGGAGTCGATGTTAAACTATAGATCCCGTCACTCAAGTATAAAATTAACGCACACAACATGAGTGGTGTTGAGAAGCTAGGCCGTAATCCTGACTGAGGGTTTGTAATGTCCACTATGTATGTATGTAATACCTTATTGCCGCTATGAGGTTTCCAAATTGGAATGTGGGTAAATCTACAAACAAAATCTAACAACATGTGAGTGTGTACACCAATTCTAAGGTTGGTAAAGAATGCCGAGTGTCACTGGGGGAGATAAAGAGACATTCGTCTGATAGCCACATTTGGGTTCCTGGACGAGTAGACATCGAAGGTAACAACAAGTCCAAAGCACTTGCAAAAGTTGGTACAACGAAAAACTCTAATGAATTTCTATATGAGATAGACACTACTCTGCAGAGAGACAGAGACAAATGGTCGCACAAAAATTTATTGGCAGATCTAAGGTGGGATAATGAACCCTCGTTTGCAGAGAGGCACCAGCAGATCTGATCCGATATGGATATACATATTTAGCACAGAATTTCCATTGAACCTTATAGCAGTAATAATAGAACACTGCTCACGTCAGGAGATTGGGAATATTTCATAATTATTTCTGCAGAAGCTGCAATGACTAGGAAACACCGGATAGATCTGGGCCGACATGGGTAAATTTTAGAAAAAAATTTGCATTGAACGTATCAAGATTCAATCTAAGGAGCATTATAGCAGTGATAGTGGGACAAACCCTATAGCAGTGATAATGGGTCAATGGCCTCCGAATGTTTGCGTAGGAATACTTCATAACGACTTCTGCAGCAGCGGCAATAACGAGGAAAAAGTTGAGAACATCTTGACTGTCATTGTCTGGCGCTTGGTAATATAAGAAGTACAATTCTTGGATACCCATAGTTTAGTGATAAAACATGTCTAGCCAAAAGCGAATTAAGGAAAATTCCTAACTTCATAAGACTCTTGGAATGGTTGAGATATACCAACCAGGAACTATAATTGTATGATGGAATAGACAATATCTGTGTTATAATGGGACCATACAGGCCCTAAGTAAACTGTGCCTAATGAGGCGGCTATCACCTTAACCTAACCTAACTTAACTTATGATATTTGGTTTCATGTTATTTATTAGCACGATTAGATAAGTATTCTTACTTAATCTGCGACTTACTTACCCTCTAGGTATCTGAAAGTTGATTTTCATTTCAATATTCCTTTTCAATATGCCTGCTATCTCCATAGTTATTGTATTTTCCAGAATATTATTACAATAATTGAATTGTTTTAAAGACAACCTAAGATTCAATCAATGCAAAAGGATTTCTCATTCCAGCATGTCGTGCAATTCTGAATCTCCCATGAATGCTTGGATAACGTTCCCTAGGAAGTAATGTAAATTGTCGTGACATAATCTATCTATTAAATCAGGATCGAAAGCTAATTCAACTATAGAGGAGGGGACAGGTAGATCCAAAATTAGCAGTATGTATGATATGGACATGACCTAAGCTGTGTACATACACCAGATAGTTTAGGTATAAGACCATTTGTTATTAGCCATCTGAACGTTTTACCACACATGAATTCAATGGAAAATTAAATGCAACTTTCATGGAGTACTTTCTCGAAAGTACTGCTTAATGACAGCCTTTACGATGCATTTATTCATTACTTGGTATTAAATAATTCCATTTCATTTACCACATAATAATTGTACAGAGTTAAAGACCCCTATTATGCTTAAGTCACAATCAATTTCATTTATATTCTGCGTTTTTAGTTGGAACACACAATTTAATTTCAGAAAAAAAAAATTATAGTCCTTTTGCCATGGCATTTGGTTCCTGTTTTTATAACTGTAACTGCGTATCTGCAATTGTTGTTGGATCCATAAATGACGCCAGCATAATATAATGGCTGTCAGTCAGTTTATTTTCACTGTTATTGTGCTGAGCTGACCTGTGTGTTCTCTGTTAAGCTTCACTTTTTTTCTTCTCTTATAATCTCTGCCTGTTTTATGTTGCCGCCTGCATTTTATTTTATGTTTTTAAATTTTTCTTGTTCTCCTTCTCCTGTTATTTAAATAAATCCACTTAATTCAGAGAGGGAAGCTCTTTCCTGAAGGCGTTGCGAGTGCAGAAATTGTGGCAAAGTGAGAAGAAAAAAATAAATGGTGCTGCGTGAATACAATGGAATACGAAGAAGAGAAGCTCATAAATAATGTTAACACTTCATTTTAAGCGTGTGGGGGGTGTTACGAATTTCCGTGATAAAAAAAAAATTACAACAACGTCATGTAAAAAATGTAAATAAAACAATGAAGTAAAGTAAAGAGTATGGCATCCAGAAATAAGGCAGGGATTTTAAAAATTTGCAAGTACAACACTACAGAAGACACTATGTCTTCTTGTTAGTCCATGTTCGGCAAAAACTTTATTATCTCGGCCTTTATGCATCATATCATGGTTTTTTGAAATACAACGTGATGCCAAAAATTTTTCAAAAATTATTTGGAAAATAATCCACGCTGACGTCAGTTTAAAATCAATTAATTCTGGCCATCTAAGGCCCCAAGGGAGTTTGGATCAGAACAATTTACTGTTACTGTTACATACATACATAATTGGTCAATACAACCCTTTAGTATGATTTCCGCATCCGAGCTGTATGAGGTCCTCAACGACACAGATGTTGTGAAGCGTATTAACATCCATGCTGTTGCGTTGGTTCGGCCATGTCGTACGAATGGGGGAGGATGCTCCGGGAAGACTAGTACTTGATACGGGGATCTGCGGAAGTTGGCGAAGAGGTTGACCTTGTTTGCGTTGGAAGGACCAAATCGAGGAACCCCTGTCTTCGGTTGTTATGACCAACTGGCGTAGGCGCGCAAGAAGAAGGTTCGCCTGGAAGGATGTGTTAAGACCGGCCGAAACCGTTAATCGGATTGTTAATGGCCAATTCAGTAACTAATAACCCTTTAGCCACGATTACGACGTAGTTTCTCGCACTACTTATGCTGTGTGCGTTAATTTTATACATGAGTGGCGGGACCTACAGTTTAAAGTCGACTTTGAACGACAGATTTTTGAGAAACTTTACATGACAATTTTATTTTAGTCTCAGAACTTAAGAGACTTTATATGGCAATTTTATTTACTCGCAGAGTTTTTGCAAGCAATCTGCTGAGAGGAAGTCGCTGAAGTAATATTTTTCTCATATTTTCGTCTGCCCTAGCCTCGCGTCTAATAAGGCAACACACTACCTACTAGACTACTGCGACTTCAAGTCACCGAATGAGTACACATGAACTTTTGCAGTCTCACATACATTACTACTGAATATTCAGGTCTTAGTTCTCGTGCAGAGAGAACCACCATATCGTGTTAACTATTCAACATGCTTGATTTGACCTCCCTGCTGCGTTTCTGACGTCCTTAAACGAAGAATTTCCAAATAACAGAGCCTTGGTAAATTATTCTCATTGTCTACACTAATTTCTTCACATATGTATATGGCTGTAACTAATTATAGTGTCTGATAGAAGTCGAACCCTTGTCACTACACTCTTGACTATCAATCCACTCAATTTCTTAAATTACCCTCGTATTAAAAGTTTCGTATTTTTTTTTTTTTTTAATAACAAGTATTGTGTTGTGCACGGTGTTTTCATTGTTTTTTATTTGTATTTAGCCATCGGAGGTTTTATGCTGATTACACAATAAACTTTCATTAACCAATAACAACAACAGCAAAAATGAAAAAATAAGCAAGCAACACTGAACATAATTGAAATGAATTCCGTAGAAATGTGCTGTTTATGCAAGAAATTGAAATTGAATTACAGGAAAATTGTTTTTCTTTTTATTTTTCGATTGAAATTAAGGAAATCGAATACAAATATCCACAAGTATTGATTTCCACTGGCATACTGTTATACTCGTACGTGTATGGGTACTAAAGCCTGAAATGATTATTTAAAGATGCATTAAACAGCATATTGGCAACAATTGTAATTTTTATTTCTATTTCAATAAAATGAAAACTGCTGCTGCTTTAACTATCACACTTAATTTAAATTTATTAACACGATTTGTTACTGGCGTAAATTAAATATGTACAGTGCGCATCAAAAGAAACTATACATTAAAAAAAATACATTAATAAATCACCGTTATATTTATTTCAAAAATTGTTTCATTAACAGTTTTTAAAATTGGAAAAAAATTATAGCATATTTCGAAATATTGTCAAAAAATTTTTTCGGGCACTCCCCTTAACTGATAAAAGTTGATTTTGGTAATTATTAGAATTTTCTTTCTATCTAGAATTTTTTTTTGATGCTCACTGTATGTTGTAGTCTTTGAAACATTTTTTTTATGAATATTTTTTTGTTTGTAATAAAATTGTTTTAAAATTAACCACACATTATTATTCACATAACTTGACAATTTCATATTGTAAAATTAACACACTTAACACATATGAATAATATGAAAATAATAATTAAAATTATAATTATAATTTCATTTATATTGTTAATAATTATTAAAGCACAATTATTAAGCACACACCTTAATTATGAAAGACTATTTAAGCCGAATGAATTATGTTTTTCAAAATTTAACCCATAGTGTACCAAGAGTATTACAGGATAAACTCAGTTAACATAATTGACAAGAGTTGTATCACAAACATATTCAGTAATTGAGATCGTAAATGTTAATTAAAATTATGAATGAAGGAAGTTCTAAGAACTACATAATTCGACATGGATTGATCATATTGTGTCCATTAATTTTATCCATAAATGGTGTTAACGATTTCAAATTTAATTGATTTGCCTTACAGCTCTTGAAAGAAGACAGCTGAGTGGGTGTCGTTATATTTTTATTTACAAGTCTCTTAAGCCAACAAACGATCGATTTATATTTAGAATTCTAAACGGCTGCTGAAATCCACTTTAGTACGCAGTTTCGGCAGGAAAACTTCAATATGCTTAGGTCTTATTAAGTTAAGTTCAAGGCAACCCAACTAAATTCGGTCAAATTGTCTTTTGACATACAATTTTAATCTCCTTAAGTCTACGTTGTCCTCATGCGTTATAGCATGACAGGCAAACAAGACAATAACAAAAACACACATATCGTACGGTACTTAGAATTACACAACTATAAATGTTAAGTAAGAGAAGATACGAGAAGGAAAACCAGACAAAGTTATGTGAGAAACTAGGTTGTAACCCTGTCTGAAGAGTTGTATTGACCAATTATATATGTATGTATGTATACAGTTTAGAATATTTATTGCATTAAACCGAATACCATTACGTTAAACAGCAGGTGGTATCTATCAACAGAATCATATGAGGGATATTTCAACTCAACATAATCAGCTGCACGCATCTCTGGAACCTAAGTAACCATGAAGCAAATAAAACATAAAAAAATTTGTGGGTCGATCATAACATCAAAATGAATACTGATGACATTTTAAGAATGACTCTATAAGTCATTGAGACACAATAAGTCGCCATAATTGAACACCTAAAGATTCACGGCTTTCCTATAACCACTACAGTGCAATCATTCGTGAGAGAGAAAGGGAATAACGAATAGGATGATGGCGCATTTCGTTACCCGTACATAGTACTCATTTCGATAAAACAATTGAAGTGTTGTTGAAAACAGACTGAATAAATGACAGATGAAGCTTCACCAAAATGGCCGTTGTCAACTTTGAAAGTTCGGAAGTACTTATTGTAGGGTTTTAAAGTATTAAACTCGGTATTAAATGATTTAATCACGGCTAACTAATAAAAACACAATTAAAAATATAAATTCACTTACATATGTTATAATTAAGATTGTCTGCCCTTATTAAATGCAAGACTTGATTTTTTTTTAGAACTTCAGGCCAAGGTGCTTCACATAAGCTGTTCTCATGACCTGAAAACAAAGAAGGGGTCGACAGGTATAACTTAATCGATAAGGCAGACGGAAGTTGAGGCCATACGACTTTTATGGGTCATAATGACGTCAACAACTAACAGTCGACTGTCAGGGCACTTGATTCTAACTGCATGGGTATCTATAGGTATACGTAGAAGCCTATAAAGTCCTATAAAGGAGCTCGTTCAGCATATAGACAATAACATCTGCCGAACGGGATAGGGAGGAAACCGTTCTTCAACTATTGGATACATGTCCAGCATTAGGTCGTATGAGATATAAGCTCCTAGGATTTTATTATATTGTACAGATGATGATTGTAGGTTTAGTTGATCACAATCGAAGACTTGAGAGCATTTGAAAAATAGTTTTGAAAAGTTCTGAAGGATAGGCGCACTTTGTCCAATTAAAACTAATGCTTGTTGTTTTTTGGTAGTCTGATGGCCATGTAAGTATTTGTTTTTTTGGTAATCTGATGGCCATGTAAGTATTTGTCACCGATTATGAGTATCTACTAACTCGATGTGCAGTGTGTTAAGCATACATGTTAATTTTGAGTCCTAGATCATTCCCAGATACTCCAATTATGTTCAAAAAATATTTGGCTTTAGCAGAATCAATTACATTGAAATTTGAATTGCGCACAGTTTGATTTACTTTTAAATGAACAAAAAGTTTCCTATTCGATTTGATTTTTTGTATTTGAATTCTGAAATTTTTTAAATATTTTTCACACACACTTATTATTATTATTATTGATACTATTTACTGCATAATAAATTTATTTCTTTTATTGTTTGTTCTCCTTTAATATACTTTTAGTGTTAAGGAGACGGATGGTTCATATTTTGAGAATTTCACATCGTTAGGATGGAAACGAGAAAATCGTCGCATGTCAGCGACGCGTGCTGCAGAGACACGTGCCGAAGCACATCATGAAAATGAACGGGAACCGCCCAACATTGCTGAAGATTCCATAGACAAACAAGAGGAAAATGAAAAATTATACCTGGAAGTATTGCAAACAATTGCAAACACTGTGGGTGCACCAGCACCCGGAGGACAGGTGAGTTGGCAAAAGAAAAAAAAACAAACTCCCACTTTGCTGCTATCGATAACATGATTCATATTTTTATGCAAATAAATAAAAAAATAAATAAAAAAAACGAACACAAAAACATTTATGTAGAGTGACAAGGGATTAACTAATACGAGTATGTACCAGCATAACATAGAAAAGGCAAAATATATTCATGTAACATTTTGAATACGAATAAATTCTATGACAGCAGAATTAAAGACTTTAAACATATTAAAAATGCTTTAATTGTATGGAAAATATAATTGAAGATTTAATACAATGATGACAACAGATATCATTTTAGTTTAGTTCGTGGCAACAAAAAGGTCTTGTTAGCCATAAGAGCCTATAAAAATATCATTAAAGCCTAAATGCATGCATAACTATGGCATTAAGGACGGCAGGAAGGAAGGAAGAAAGGATACGATAATATCTTATAATCTGAATAAGCAATTATTTTACGGAAGATTATTTCTTTCAATACATCATGCTGTGGGGAACGAAGAAATTTCTTAAGTTTTTGTAGGGCATTGTTGCTACAAAGAATAGAAGGTTTACGTATTATGTTACGTTTTTTATACGGCTGACTTCATACCCTTTTAATCATTATAAGAATACATATAAGGTTCGAAAGGTTTATTATTTTGCATCATCATGAAGCATTAGTTTTTTGTCCTTTAATGCCAATGAAACATATTTTATTACAATTTCAATAATTTTACACAACATTTCCATGACATTTCCATAGGAAAGTGAAAACTATCTGCAAAAATTGTTGTTATTAGGCTTGGGGATTACTTAACTGGTCATTACCAACCTTTAGTCAGGATTACAAACAAGTTTCCCACAACACTCATGCAATGTGTGTTAATTTTTTATACATAAGGGGCGGCACATACAATTTAAACTCGATGCTGAATGACAGATTTGAGAAGATTTTCATCGATATAACCGATAGAAATATTTTTTCATTTTTCATTTTGTTTGAGATATTTGAGTCGGAATTAAACGTTGGCCTTATACTCGTATGTACAGTGAACGTTAAAAAGAAGTGTGCATTTAAAAAAGTACACATTAATAAATTCCGGTTATTTTTATTTTAAATTTGTTTCATTGCCAGTTTTCAAAATTGAAACAAAAAAAATTCAAAAAATTTCGAAATATTGTCGATTTTTTCGGGCACTCTCCTTAAGTTGTATTTGTTGATTGTTAGAATTTTATCCTTAGTGTGCAGTCACTTTTGACGCTCACTATATAAGTGGCGTCAATTCCGTTAACAATATAAGCGCACGTTCGAGAATGGGCAGAACGGAGTGTAATATCTCTCCAAAGTTGGATGAATGCCGCACGACTCGTATTTCAAAGAGGCACACTCAGGTTGGGTGTCAGGCACATTCCGGGGCATTGTATTATATGCAAGCATGTGAGGTGCATTGGTCTTAAACTCCTTTTTAATAGTTTTTATAGGAGCCGGTGAGTAGAGGAAGAAGTGCAGACTGTTGGTCACCTAACGGGCACATGCCCGACACTATGTTGGCTGCCTAGCTGCCTACTATACAAGAGATCTGGAGGAACTGTTTCGAATTCATTAGGAATTCTGTCTTGTTTCATTACAAACTTCGAGGGATTCCGGGATTAGAGGATAACGAAAACTTGTGGTATCACATTGAGTCGTAAGCGTGCCCATTTAGCAACGTCTGCCTATCAACCTATCATGTGTATGAGTGTATATATACCTATTTTCTACTAAAACCAAGTAAAATAACAAAAGTCACCGTAGTCTAGTAGGTAGTGTGATGGCTTATTAGACGTGAGGCCACGGTTTAAACTCCAGGTCAAAAACGAACAATGAAAAAATACTTCTTCGGCGACTTCCTCTCAACAGATTTCTGACAAAATCTCTGAAAGTAAATACAAAATTTCTCAAAAATCTGTTGCTTGGAGTCCACTTTAAACTGTACACTCCACCACTCATGGATAAGAACTTAACGAACACAGAATGGATTGTGTGGCAAGTTAGGTTGTAATCCTGACTGAAGGGCTGTAATGACCAATTATGTATGTATGTATGCATGTATGTATATATGTGTGTACATATGTATGCATGTACATATGTAAGTATGCATGCATGCGAAAATCATCGCCAACTCTCAGTGGACCTAAGATCTTACTTAGGACTCACGAAAACCCTCAAGGCTGTACTTAATAGCTTCAATGCCTCGGCGACATAAAGAAGCACGGGTAGGATGAACGTCTTGCAAAGTATTAGTTTTGTCGTACGAGAGATGTCTCTGCTACTCAATTGCCTATTGAGATTATAGTAGCACCTGTTGACAAGAGTGATACTATGCTTGGTCTCCAGACTGACATCATTTTTGGTGGTAACGGCGGAGCCAAAATAAAAAATTCCTTGACTATATCGAAAGTATAGCTATCGAACGTAATCTGGGATCCAATACGCCGCATATCCTTACTTGTCGAGAACATATACTTCGCTTTAAGTAAAGGTTCGGGATAAGTGTTCTTCTCTCATTAAAGGTTCTCCTTTAAAAATTGCAGTTTGTCTGCCTGTCGACAAATAAATGTTCATTTAAAAGAGGCGACTCAAAATTATAATACAAAATATTAAATCCTAATGCTTTTAAAAGAATTTTTACAGTGAGTTCCATGAAATCAAAGCCCAGTACACAAAATTTCAAGATATGTTATTGCGAAAAAGAAAACTGCCCCTATTATGTCGTCCAACACTGTAAATATATTTTAACGCTCCTAACAATTTAATTTTCGAAAACATTAAACAAACATAATTAACACTGTCGTGATTATTGTTAAACTCACTCCCGAGTTTTTAATGACTGACCATTTAAAATTTCATTCACCATTAATAATGGCAGTAAATCGCTACTGCATAGCTACGTAAGCACCGTTAGAGAATGAAAAAATAAAATTTAATGCGAAATAGGCAAAATGTTTCAGACTGTTAATGGAGAGAAAAGAAAAAAAAAAAACGAATAAATTTCTAATTTTGCAAAGTCCACACAGACAGTGTCAATAGAGAGGAATTGATTTGAAATGAATTGAAAAATAAAATGAAATGATTTTCAATTGATTTCAATGAAATGCACTTAATGTTGACGCTTATGGGGGAAGGGCAAGTAATCGATTTTTTTTTCATTTACAAATACTTGCTCAATTTAATTTATTTTTTTTTTTCAAAAAATTTACTAGACTGCTGCCAATGGTTTCATAAAGTAATCCATGAGGCAAAAGCCTGTCTTATTTTAGAAAATCTTAAATTCTCATTTTAATTTAAAATGAATTTTTAAAACCAAAGACACTTCTATTCTTCTATTATTATGATAATGACAATACCATACAGAAGAAGAAGAACATCATTTTCCACTCAATTTAATGCCAATCTACTGCTACTGCTGTTCTATGCTAGTCCTTTTGCCGGCGACTGTATGAAATTAAAACAAAAACGACTAAAAAAGAAGAGAGAAAAAAATCTCTTTCAGTTGTTGTAAATTCAGTACTACATACGGGTATAATAAACAGTTTTTTTCTCTTCTCTCTGTTTTAACTTTTTGACTTTTAATTTTTATTTTTATTTATATTTGTTGTTGTTGTTCATGTTGTTGTTGTTATTTCATAATCAATTTATTTACCATTAGTATACCCATTACAAGGAGGAAATGTATTTGCATGTCCAACGTGCATTTGGCATCAGTCCAGATCGTCATTATCGCCTGTTGCATGCAACAGCTGAAGATAAACCCAAAGTAATTGTCCTGTCAGTGGTTGTAATCGAAGCTGAGGGCTTAGAGGCTAAAGATGCAAATGGTAAGTAATAACCTCTCAATGTAAATGTAAAATAAAATGAAAAAAATTAAAATAAAACAAAATATTTTGTAAATACGTATTCAAATTTAATGATGCAACACTCGTATAAGTTAAGAATATAATTTTGATTTAAAACGTTTACTGTTGTTCATAATTTTATGCATCGCAATTGGAATTTTACATTCAATTGAACAAATATAATCGTTTCTAAGTAAATTTTTTTCTTGTGCAAATTTGTTTTATGTCTTAACAAATTAATGACAACAAATTATTCGTAAAAGTCATGACGTCCTGTAGAATGTCCAAATTGTGTGTGCGATTGCGATCTGAGCTTTTTCGGACGCCTGTAATATAAGCCAATCAAGATACAGTATCATAGTTTTGTATGCGGTATCTTAATGTCGTTGAGAGAGTTGATGTTCAAATAAAAAAAATAATTAACGTCACTACAACAGCAAGTGAATACGATTTCAAAATCAAAGCCGATAAAAAGAAATCGTGAGTGCATATAGTCGTTAGGGACCTTGGGACCAGAACGAATCCGTCTATGCTGGCTTCCGGGCCATAGCGACATACTCGGTAATGAGACGGCGGATGCTCTCGCTAGATTTGGTTCACTTTCTGAGGGTGAGTTGATAGTTGGTCCTAATCTCCTAAACTGTCTACTCTAGGGCCTCAACAATGGATGGATTAGGGGGAAAGAGCAGAGGCATTGGGGGAATGGATCGGGATGTTATGTTTCTAGGTGTTTGTGGCCTGCTATAGACAGTGTTGGAACAAGTTGTTTGTTGGGCTTAGATAAGGCCAGTTTGAGTTTGGTTAGTGGATTTGTTACGGGGCACTGCGAGATTAGATCGCAGACAAGAGTCGGGAACAGATCCCAGCCGTACTATTGCAGGGTATGTTGCGACGAGGAGGAGTTGGCCACCATAGTAGGTTGCAGACCCTGGGCAGTGGTTTCTTCGAAAGGCATTTGAATTCTTTGTCGAGTGGCAAAATTAAGAATCTCAATAGATTCATTATTAGTTTAAGCGGGTTGAGAAGTGCTAGGGTTTCAATGGTGTAGTTGCGTTCTCTTGTGTGCTTGTGGTCTGTATTATTTTTCAGCTTCCTTTATTCTCCCCTTACTACTTCCTCTCCTTTTCCCTATTTCCTCTATTATACCCTACCCTTTAGGACATATATAGTACAATGAATCAACTTAACCTCCGAGTACTATACGTGTCTCGTTGGCAAGTACACGTCCCCTGAAGTAAGCATCAGATCCAAATTTTACCCTGCTAGGATCCCATATCGCATCACACAAAAACGCAAATTGGAATTTATTGCTAACGAAATTCGTAAAACGGCAAAGATATGCTGCATATGCAGAAAAATCTTTCTTTGATTGGAATCCTCTGAATTCGAGAAGACGAGGTAGACCGCAAGGTATTAAAGGCTGAGTTTTGATGATGCGATAATCTCAGTTCCTGAAAGTTTATCATTAAGTAGGAGCCCACGATTTACCGTAAAAGCATTAAATATAACAAATCTTCTTTTTTACTACTGCATAGACAGTTTAATTCAATTGCCATAATTGCTATATCATCGGGTGATACCACTTTTTTCTTCTATTCTGGAGTTTCTAATTTGAAAAGTAAATTTTTATTTATTTTTTTTAATGTTTTCAACTTAATTGCTGAACTAAATTTGTTTTTAAATTTCATTTCCATATTTAAAAAACAGTTTAACAACCTTCCTTCGTCCAATTATCGGGCGTTTATTTTGCAATATCTTATATATAAAAATGAATGTGTGTTTGATTGTATGTTTGTATGTTTGAAGTTTATAGACGATTAAACGGCTGAACCGATTTTCTTGAAATTTTCACAGTATCTTCCTGTATGTCTGGAAGGAGCTATAGGCTACTTTTTATGTTGATATTCCAAATGAGCGAGGGGCCATGCCCACGTATGCTACATACTACATACTTAATATTTAATTGCATTTGAAATATATTACTCATACGCATAGTAGTTACCCCTACAAGTATGCTATCTGTGATTCTTGATGTATAAAACCAAAGAAAATAAAGTGTAAAGAACGACGCGGGGGGAAAGATAGAAGGGAAAGAAAAAAATTTTGTAACCAACATTTGTGAAAAAATTCACCAAATAAGAAAAAATATAACCAAAATTAAATTCGTAGACTTTTGTTTTATTTATTTTTTTTTTCAAGTTTAAATTATCTATATATATAAAAATGAATGTACTTTATAGAATCGTAAACTATGCATTTAATCTTTAGCAAAGTTGTTGCGCATGAGCCGACGAAGGTTTCTAAGTTGGTATAACCAATTTCCGACAGGTGGCGCCACTGAAACTTCTTCGAAATTAATTAAAACGTAAACTGTGCATTTGATCCTGTGTAGAAAAGAAAAGAAAAGAGCATTACTAGCCTCAGAATCAGCATTGAGACTGAAAAATCTTCGAGTACAGATCCGTTCGCATGAATCACTTGAACAATGAATCACTTGATCGAATGCGTACTACTCAGGCCCGTTCGTCTGAATCATCTGGACAACGGGAAACAAAATCAATAAAATGATTCAAACTTAATTGGATATTTGTCTAATGTCTTTCCTTCAAATTTATTTTTGTTTGTAGTGCAGCAAAGCGCGCAGGGTACAGCTAGTTTTGTAAATATGACATACATATATATGTACAGTGAGCGTCAAAAGAAACTGTACATTAAAAAATGTATACATAAATAAATAAATTTCGGTTATTTTTATTTAAAAATTGTTTCATTGCTAGTTTTTAAAATTGAAGAAAAAAAAAATAAATAAATTACAAAAAAATTCGAAATATTGTCAAATTTCTTCGGGCACTCTCCTCAAGTGGTAAAAGTTGAGTTTGGTGATTGTTAGAATTTTATCCTTCAGTAGACAGTTAGTAGTCACCATAGTCTAGTAGGTAATGTGTTCGCTTATTAGACGTAAAGCTCGGGTTCGAGCTCCAGGCCAGACATCAAAACGAAATATGAAAAAAAAAAAAAAAATATTTCTTCGGCGACTGCCTCTCCGCAAAAACTCTGAGAGTAAGTAAACCTGCCATGGAAAAGTTTCTCAAAATCTGTCGTTCGAAGTCGACGTTAAACTGTAGGTCCCACCGCTCACGTATACAATTAAGACACACAACATGAATGGTGTGAGAAGCTAGGCCGTATTCTTGACTGAAGGGTTGTAATGGCCAATTATGTGTGTATGTATATATATAGACAGTTTCTTTTGACGCTCACTGTATAAACGTTTTAGTAGTCATTTTGTTTGCCAAATTTAGTTAAGTTGGATATTTTGCTTATATTTTAGCTAAAGCGTTCGCGATAATTCGTTTTGATTGCACCCAGGTTCACATTATTCCTCTGTTGTTTGTTGGATATGAATTGTTTAAATTGTATGAAAATATTTCGTCAGTCATTTTCCATTTTTCATGTGATAATAACGATGATGTGAAGTAATCAGGCCAGTGAGTAAAGCTTTTGCATTTGTATGCATATGTTTTAAATACAAAAGAAGATAAATAACTTCCGGTCAGGTTATAAGCAAATTAAATACAAAATATTTTGCTTTTCATTTAATTTCATTCATGCATTGGACATGCAATATGGACAACAAATTTCCTTTTGGCAATAAATTTTCATGCTTAAATACAATGAAATTTTAAAATGTTATCGTTTATACATATGAATACAGATTATTTTCATCAAGTAAAACTATTTAAAATATTGTATATGATTTATCATGTTTAAGTGGTACATTGCAGAAATAAAATATTTTAATTTCTACTACAAGGCTAATTTGATTTTAAGTACAGTATTTGGAATTTAATTTATAGGGGGAGGGGAAGTATATTTGCAAATTGCAGGTATTTCTACTTAATTTGAGTTTTATTAATTCGCTTTACATTAATCATGGCCAGTAACAGATTACTTATCATTCCTGAGGAGAGTTTGAAATTGTAAAATGTGAACTTTCTTGTGAAGGTAACCAACTTTACTTCAAGTATTTTCAAAATCATTTCAAATATTTCATTTGAAATTGTTTAGGTAATCTAAGGCCTTCATAATGTCCTTAATTCTAATATTCATTACAACTAAACCTCAAGCCAAACATTTTTGAAATGAAACAAATTTCTAAAGCATACGAAAAAAGCCCTCAAATGCCATGTGAAATAAATTAAAAAAATTTTTGGCTTCCCTAGAATTAAAATAATATGTTAACTTTAATATGATTTCATTATTCATTTGAAATAAAACATGAACAAATTTAAATTCACAGACACACGTACACACACAACCACTCACTTGAACTACTAAGCCCAAGTGTTGCTTAAGCATTCTTGTCGTTGCAGTAGTAGTAGTTGTGTAAAACTCTACACGCTTATGTGTATGTGTATGTGTATGTGTGTGTTTTATTACATTACAGTTACACTTTTTAATTTGTGTTCTCTTTTATTATTCCTCTTTATTTAGGTTTCTCCGATCCGTATTGCATGCTGGGCATACAGCCAGATGGTGGCCCACCCGTATCGCCATTGCCACTGCCACCGACGCCACGTGCTTTATCTGCCGATATGAGTGCGTTTGATAATAACGCAAGCGATTCACCGCCACATCGTAAGCACAGTTTCCGTTTGAGTTTTAAACGACGCGAGGGCACCAGTCGCCGTGAACAACGTGATTCATTGGGTGGTCCAGTACCGGCTAAATTCATTTGTGCCACATCAATTAAACCGCACACCTTGAATCCCAAATGGAATGAAAAATTCAAATTGTAAGTATTCTCTAGTCTATTTTGAATAAAAAAAAAATAGAAAACCGAATGAAATGAAAGTGATGATGCACAAAAAGCGTTTGTAAATAATACGGCATGAATATTTGAGGAGATGGTGTTGGTGTTGGTATATGTGGCAGAAAGGAATTAAATTTTCTCTTTTTGAGTTTTTTTCTCTACGTTTCTAAATAAATGAAAATAAAATATGAATTTATTGCAGCCATACGTACTTATATAGGTAGCCATGTGTACTATAAATGATGCGAATTCTATTTAAAGGATACACATTCATTCGATAGGGATTGTAAAGTTAAATTATGAGCATAAATATGATTATGCACAGAAATAAAATTAATTAAATTATGTTTGTTTACAATATATTGTTACGCTTTTACCTTCTAAAAACGTTTAAAATATGAGCTCGTAGTTTGCAAATAAAATAAAAATAAATTTGTATTTAAGTTTTAATTAAAATTCTTTATTATTCGCACAATTCTGTGTGCCACTGTTCACAACTTGATGTAAACAACAACAATTGCTTTTCTTTGTTATTCCTCTGTTTATACCCTTTGCATAAACAATAACAATTACTAGACAATTATTTAACAGATCTTTGTAACGGAGATCTTCAAATCACGATCACTCTCTTCAAACGCACCGTGTCTTCACACAAGACTGACTGAACTTTATTAACTCACTCGCTTGTTTTGACTTGCCTTTTATATAGCAAGGTAAACAGTCTGATGAATGTTCTTAAAGGCGAACGCTCATGATTTCGCCTTTTCAAAATGTCTGTAAATATAAACAATGTCTATAAATGTAAACAACGTTGTTTACATTTATTATTGTAGTGTTGTTGGTATACTTTTGTTTACTTGTTTACCACTTTTTATAAGCTGGTGTTTGTTGTTGTATTTTTGTTTACTTGCTTAACAATTTTTATGCTAGTGTTTTGTGTTATATTACTTAGTACGATAATGTGTAAACAGGTTTGTTTACTGCATTGTTTTGTTTTTATAGCTTTTGTTTATAATTTTAATGTTAAACGATGTAAAAGCAAAACACCAGTATCTAGATTTTTCATTTTCGTAACTACATATATGATTACCGTTACAAAGACTTTTTCTGTTGCTAAATGGATTTGTCAGTTGGGTAGTTTGAAACCAACTACCTGTTTACTGTTATTATTGTTTGGAAAAGTTGGAGTGCTTCGCCCCGACTGTGTACTGTACTTCGCTCCATGTATACAGAATATCCATATAACATTTCTTCAAATTCTGTTGCGTTGTCAAACGTAAGGGCATTATTCGGTGTCAGTAAAGCTAATTGGCTGTGCAGACCTTGCGCTGACCAACTTCCTCCTTTTCTCTGATTTTGGTGGAACTTGGTTAGTACAGGGCCTGCGTTCACCCGTGGCATCACAACGGGCCGATATGCGTGCTCAAGTGAGCTTTATGATATCAGAGCTACCACTCCGACCTAACCTAACCTAAAGCTAATTGGTTGCCTTGTATTTAATACTCACCCTTCTGAGGTGCATTAACACCGCTTAGGTGGCAAGTACATATGTGTTCTGATGCTTAATATTTCTCATCACAGAATCTGCATATTAGATTGGGCTCCCTAATGCTCGTCGAGTGAGCCAATTACTATTCGCAATTGTTCTGATAAATTATCTATAAGTGTAGATTGTGAGACCTCGGTTCAAACCGCAGTTCAGACATCTCCAACTAAACGAAGTCTGGAAAAATATTTCTTCACCTACTTACTCTCAGCAGATTTATGGCAAAAACTCTGTGAGTCAATAAAAAAATGTCCATGAAAAGTTTCTCAAAAATCTGTCGACTTTAAACTGTAGGTCCCGCTCGCAACATAAGTGGTATGGGAAAATAGGTAGTAATCCTGACTAAATGGTTGTAATGAGCAATTATGTACATATAGAACTAGTTTGGCATGATAATATTATCTTGTTATATATGTGTTTCCTTTCGCCGAGTACCCCTTTCACAGAGATTTTCTGGATGTAACGCTGTAGAAGCTTATATGGTATCTCATTGCCGTAAGTTTCCATACGGCCTGTTCTAACTTCTCTGTCCAATTGATTAAGAAAACAAATTTATCCAGAAAAAACCTCATAGAAATTGAGTGGTAATGACGGATTCATTGTCAAAAAATATTGCCATGTTCAAGTACTTCCTCTTCAAGTTGAATCGGGTACAACTTTTGATGGCGTGAACATTTACTTGGAATTCCCTTTTAGTTCCGAATATTTTTAACCGGCAATTAAATACCCACCCGTTCATGCTCAATTGTCTGCCGTGAACCATTTGCATATTATAGATACAGTTTTATTAATTCCTGCTAGTCAGTCTCAGAAAGTCACAGAACTTAAGAGACCAGTTGCCCATTGTCTTAACTGTAACCTCCATAGTTCAGTTCATTCATTCATTCAGTGAGTGCAATATGAGTTACATTTAATTTAGTCGCTCATGTTAGTCAAATCGATGAATGAAATGATTGGGAGAGAAATTCTTTCTAAAATATGTACATTCCACAATGAACTTCCCTTCCACTTTCATAGCAAATGCTCTGGTCATGGATTATATAAACGTTTTCATTTCAATAATTTATAGGGATTCTTTCCTTCTTTCCTTCTTTCATTCTTTACTTTACTTTACTTTCGTTAACAATAATTGCCAATTAAGAATCCCTTACTGTGCTTTGTGGATATATTTCAAGGACTAATAACCATGTTGATAATAATGATGATGATGATGATGATGATGATAATGATGACATTTGTTAGATGGTTATTGATTAGAAGGACAACATCAAAATCATTTCAGTTTTCTTAATTGATTGATTTTGATTGATTGTATATGTATACATATGCATTTGTGCGACATTAATTTCATGAATGTTTGTTAATATTTTCATTCATTCATTCATTCTATTCCATTCATTCATTCATTTTAAATTAATCGATTAATATTTCTCTTTATTTACCACATCAGTCAGTCAGCTGTGCCTAAATTCTAAACATTTTTCTCAATTTACGAAATAAATTGTTTGTAATTATTGTATGTAATTATTTAATGTCTGTCTGTATACGAGTATACATATGTATGAAATAAAACCACATTGAGAAATGTAAATAGAAATTTTAAATTTGAAAAATTTAGGTCATCTGGTGTCTGTAAATATGTAAATCTAATTTTAGCAGCAGTTGTAGACAAGGTAGAAGCAAACACTGTATCAGAAAATTGTTATTATTTGTTATTGGCAACGGCCTAACCAGAAGGTTACAAATTTTATTGCAAAGCATATTTTCCCTACGTATGTGTATCTTTAAATTGGAAGATTATTTTTAAGATCAAAGGACGCTTGCGGGCTGAATTATATCTTGTTTGTAAACCCTTTCAGATATCTACACAGCAAAGTTTTTAATAGATCCTGATAGCTTATAGTAATTTCTCAAAAATAACCCTAACAGTCGCCGTATCTATCCTAATCGAGGTATTTACGACATCCGAATCTTCTCCGATGGTTACACCAGGATAGCAACACGTCATTTGCTTCACTACTTCAATGTTTTCTTTAGTTGTTTGTCAACTTGAGCTTCTAACAGGAGCTTAGACGCTGGTAACAAATCGAACATCTCGAAAGGACTTCATCAATTGACTGCTTCATCAGTTGTCTGCTTTTCCTTACACGTACTTACTTACTTAATTGGCCTTTAACAAACTTATTAATGGATTTCGGCTTGCCTTAACACATCCTTCCAGGCGCCTCTTCTTCTTGCGCACCTTCGCCAGTTGGTTACACCAATCGATCACAGGGCTTCCTCGAATTGGTCCTACCAACGCAAACAAGGCCGTCCTCTTCACCGACTTCCGCAAATACACGACTCGCGAGAGCATCCTTCTCCATTCGAATGACATGGCCAACCCAGCGCAGTCGCTATATGTTAACACGCTGCAGAACTTCCATGTCGTTGAGGAGATCACACAGCTCATTGTTGAGTTGGATGCAGAAATCAATGCCAACTCGCACTGGACCGAAGTGCTTACGTAGGACTTTTCTTTCGAATACGCTCAAGGCTATTGCATTTGTGCTTAGTAGTGTCCATGCCTCTGCGCCATAAAGAAGCACGAGGAGGATAAACGTCTTATAGAATATTAGTTTTGTTGTACGAGAGAGGTCTCTGCTATTCAATTGCCAATATACAGACCATAGTAGCATCTGTTGGCATGAGCGATCCGGTGCTTGATCTTCAGCAGATTGATATTATTTTTGGTATTAACGGCGCAGCCAAGATAAACAAAACAAATCACTTTCTATTTCCAAATTTTCTACATTTAAGTCGTGATTTTAAAATAAAATTTTACTATGGTTTGCATTATAGATCAGCAATGAATCGTTTTTTCGCTACTCATAAGCACTCATTAAATTTTGAATATAATATTATAATATTGAAATTTAACTATGTACTCTGATTTATTCGTACTCACTAGAACGTTAATTTATAAGTACAGGTTGCAATGTGTATGAATACAACATTGACATCAAACTCATACCATTCGAGATATGTTTGATTCATAAGCCTGCTCATTTAGATTTATAACTTTAGAAAAGTACTTATAATACTCATAAATGATTCGAGTCATTTCCAAATATACAGTCTTCGTTGTTGTTGCATATACAACAAAAGAAAACAGACACATAAGCAAAAAAAGACAGAGCACCAAGCAGAGCAAACACACAACCTTCTAGTGAGTATTTTAGCGTTCGTATGCGAATTATACTTATTTTGTGATTCTTGTAAATGTTGAGTTCATACGTGTTGTTAAGTATGAATATGATGAGTTCTTCAAACTTTAAATATGAGTAGAGATTCCATGATATTAAAACATGTATGAATGCGTATAATTGTCAGAAATTATGAATATGATTCGATTCTACCCATCTTTTTGAATACTCATTGCTGATCTCTGGTGTGCATGACAAAATGAGAATGAAAATGACTAACTTAAGAAGCTATCCAAAGGCGTCTTAATAAGGCATTTAAATATTGTTTTCGCAGCAATTTCCCTTATGCAAATAATTTACTTCAAGTAATTTTACACTCTCTCTCTCATTCTGTATTCTCTCTTTCTGTCTGCCATGAAATCTAATTTCACTACAACTGAAAAGTCAGTTCATCTAACGAAACTAATATGTAAGACACAATTTAAGTGTCCATAAGTCATTGCTTTTACATTGGATTGTTTTTTTTTTGTTGTTTTTGTTTAAAAATTTAATTAAAATTTAAAGTCCTTCTTGAGAATTTTAAATCCTTGTTGAGATTATTATTATTATTAAACAGAGGAACCAAAAAAACAAAAGCCATAACAGGAGCAGCAGCAGTAGCAGCAGCAACATCACATCATAATTCAAGTGAAACTGGGGAAAATGGAAAACAGAGGAAATAAAAATAAAAGAAAAACAAAAGGAAATTCACTGCCACTTCAAAACATCCAACACCACTCAGAAAAGCGAAAAAAAGAAAGAAAAGCGAAAATGATTTTTCCTATTTTATATTATATGTATTGTTGTTGTTGTTCTGTTTTCCTTAACATTTTCATATCTTTTTTCAAACATACAAACACTCACAGTGACATTGATGACATCAACACTGACACTTTTCATTTGGACATCTGGGACCATGATGATGAGAGTTGTGTGCTGGATGCTGTGTCACGTCTAAATGAGGTACGCGGTGTACGCGGTTTGGGTCGTTTCTTCAAGCAGGTCTGTCAATCAGCACGTCAGGGATCACAAGATGATTTTCTTGGTTGCGTCAATATACCAATTGCCGATATACCCAGCACCGGCATGGAATGTTGGTTTAAATTGGAGGCACGTAGTCAACGTAGCACTGTACAGGGACGTATACGCTTAAAATTGTGGCTATCAACGCGTGACGGCCAGGTGGGTGATGGCAGCTCAGCTTCAGACATTGACAATAGCATGGACGTGCGAAATATGGAACAATTGCAAATGGTGTTCATGAAACACGAAGTGGCCACACATGAGCCGTCATGGACCTGGAATGGCGAATTGCCTGGACCAGCCCTAACCATACTGCATCAGATGGCCGTGCAGGCAGATCTGGCAGAATTGCATTGTGCTGCGGCTAAGTAAGTACAAAGGAAAAAATAAAATTCCAAACGGAAATAATTTTTCATTTCCTTTCCTTTTTAGATTTGTGGCTGCCGCCAAATTAAATCGTAATTCCCCATTGGATCCCAAATTCATGCATCGTCTGCTTACGGAAGTAGAGAAACAATGGAACACAGCTAATCAAGAGCATTTGACACGAGAACTGGAACAATGGTTGGCCGAAGCTATGAATGGTTTTGTGGAACGTTCTCTGCATCAAATACGACGACATCGTGACATTTTTCCAGCACTCAATCCGCCATCACTGATACGTCTTGAGTTCTTGTTACGCTGTCTGGGCTTGTTGGGTTCAATGCGGGCATTTCGTGTGGTGTGCCCATTCAATAAGGGTGTACGCGGTGAGGTGGTAAATGCTTTGCGTAAAGGTTCTGTAACATGGGGTCAGAATATATTGAAAGAAGCACAAAGTCTACCAAATCCTTTGGCACATTTTGTGACAACATTAACGGCTGACATACAAGTTGGACAATCCTACTATCATTCGTTGTTTGACAAGTAAGTCAATGCTACTCTCTCTCTCTCTCTGTCTTGGTGTATGTGATTTTAAGTTACTCGTGGCAAATTGAAGTCAAAAGGTCCTTAAAAAAACGAAAATATATGTCGTGCGCGTGTATGCATTATGGTGTTTTGTTGTAATAAGAAAAGAAATTCTCTGTAAATGTGTGCATAAAGTAAAAAACAAAAATACCATAAGACACCCATTGTCAAAGCCTTGAAATACATTCAAAGTAAATACCGCTTTGGGCACGTGGGCCACATAAACTATACTTATTGGCATCAAAAAGTAAATGCTTGCGTAACATCTACGCTCTCTCTCCTCTTGCTTTTATAACAAAACTTGCAATGTCTTCAGTATATTTAGACGATTTTTCTTTAGTACTTAAAACACAGCAGTTTCTTGCTCTAAATGTCCTTTTAAATTTATTGGCGGATTTTCTTTAAAAGTACACACTCACACGCACACACACATTCAGAATATTTATAACCAAGAGTCGTTTGGTTTCCTTTTTCTGTTCATGTGACAACAATTTGTCAAGAAACTCTGGCCACAATAAATAAAATGAATTTATTTTTCTGTATAATTTTTAATTATTAACGATTAAGTTGTTAAACTTTTTAAACCCCCTAAGCAGGTCGTATAGGGTGCTTCAAAAAGGTATGTAGTTTTTAAATTTTATTGGGCTTTGTTTTAACTGCAACCTGCAAATTGCTAATTATAATCAGATGATCGTTTCAGATGAGTTCAGTTTAAATTTGGGGGTAAGCACAAGAATCCAAATTATAGGTGCCTCCGTCTATACTTTCGCTGGCGAGAGCAATATTCATCGCTTGACCGTAGGTAGGTTGGAGTCGTAGCTTTGATACCAAAAATTCGCTTGAGCAGCCCGTTCTAACGCCACGGGCAAATGCAGTCCCTGTACTGATCGACTTCCACCACACTGAAGAAGAAGTTGGTCAGCCCAAGGGCTGCACATTAAAAGCACGATTACCCCAAGCTTGAAACCCAGCCCGAGAGTTTGATATCCTTGACATCAATGGATGATAGCTCCATCAAACTGACAACGATTGGAGAACCAAATAACCTATATCTGCACCTCGCAAGAGATGCGCATTGACAAAAAGAGTAGATAACAGTCTCTTCTTCCTCAGCAGATATGCACCCATGACAAAAGTCATTAGATGGGAGCTACATTCTTTGCGCGAGTCTTCGCATAACACAATGACCTGTAAGCATGGCCACTATGATCGAGATACTGGTTGGTGCGCCTTCTATCCATCGAGGCCGCAGTGAATCTAGTAGTGGAGCAGGGGTCCTCATTGTCTCAGGATTGGTTGGCGTCCCGAAGAAATTTCCGCGCAATGACCATTTAACCGAGGTAGTTTGATCGTAAAAGAGATTAAAATGAATCACATTTGATATTCAGAATATCTCGAAGTATGTTTGCGCTATTATTTGCGTTCTGGTGAATGAATACTGCATGCGCGCAAACGCCAGCTTGTGTTTCACACGGCCAAGGAATCATTTACATTTAAACGGTGCAAGATACTTTACTTCCTTTAATTTTTTACTATTTAATAGTCTGCATTCAACGATTAATGGCATACAATGCTTGGTATACGATCTTTGGGTAGAGTGTCTCGAAGTTACGTGGGAAATTTAAGAATTCAATCTAGAAATTCCATTAAAAATGTTTCAAACCGCAGACTGTAGGTTTATTCGCTACAGTTCTACAGTGCTGCTTACGAACTGTAGGGTATTTAACTGTGTTGAGTCTTTCGAGCATCAGCCTTCTCTGAAACTCTTACCGTCACTAACTCAAAAAGTAGCCTGCAAGTCATCATTGTTTCGAAGATTCTCAAAAACCCCTTCCAACTCTTCTACAATCTTTACGAAGTACAATGAAATACCAACACACTCTTCCGAACAGGAATCTGGTCGAAGTAGTCGAGTAGATAGTGTGTTGGCCTATTAGACATGTAGCCTCGGATCAAGCCCCTGGTCAGACATCTGCACCTAAACGAAATACGAAGAAATATTTCTTCGGCAACTTCCTCTCAACAGATTTCTGACAAAAACTCTGAGAGTAAATAAAATTTCCATGGAAAGTTTATCAAAAAAACAAAACCAATCTGTCGTTCGGAATTGACTTTAAACTGTAGGTCTCGCCCCTCCATGGATAAAATTAACACACACAACAATGGTGTGAGAAGCTTGGTCGTAATCCTGTAAAAAGGGTTGTAAATAGCAATTATAAGTATATGTGTACGTATGAATGTATCAAAAATTATACAAGTTTTCTAAACGATTTCTGCTTACTGTAGGTCATGGGGCTAATGTTTTCTACTATTTTAAGTGTCGCAAATGTTGTTATTGTTGTTGTTATTTCAAATGATCAGTTAGATGAACAGATACATATGTACATATGTTGCAGGTGACGACAAGGTTTCGTATAAATATTTGTTTGGATCGTATTGAATCGAAAGCAAAATAATCATGTCTCCCCATCCAATAAACATAATCCGCATCTCCCAATTTCATACTTTCATAACGGCATTATACAGAAATATCACAAGCATTAGAACATGTTTGAAACAAACCTTATCAGACAACTGTAATGCCCTTCTAAAGTGCAAAGATTTCAAAATCTATCATGTTCTCTCTGCCCTACAACGTAAAACACCATTTATTTCTAGTCTTCAGTAATAAATTTTACCTTTGCAAGGGGTTTCTTGAAAAAAAATGATGTCCTTAATTCTGTATTTTTTGTACTTAGGCACACGCATATACATGCACATGTAGACACGTATACAAAAACATTTGTTCTCTCTTTGCTTAAATGCTCTTAAAATGGAGAAAAAACCGCATTTTTCTTGCAATCTACCATAAGAAAAAAAAAAGCAGGAGGACATTTCTTATGCCATGCAAAGCAAGGAGCAAGAGCAAGCAAGAATCCAGACAACAATTAATTTAAGGCTTTAAGTTGTCCATTCCATCCTGTTCCACAACATCACAGTGGTGGTGGTGGTTATGTTTTGAAAACTAATAATGGATGTACGTGTAGTAGTAGCAGCAGTAGTAGTAGTTCACCTTTTACATTTTGTCACACAGGCATTCCAGTTTTTTCTATGCTCCAGTGGCTGACTGGCATGGTGAGTACAGAAGAGTATAGAAATAGCAAAAGAAAGAAACACAAAATAGCATTAAGACTGGTTGGTGGTTTTCTACTAAAGTGTGTACATTTTGTGGTCGAAACTTCATGTTTGTCTTTTGGATTCTGTGTAGAGATCGTTTTGTTTGTTTTTTTTTTTGAAAACTAAGAAATTTAAATAAAAAGTTTTGGTTCCATAAAAAAACGTAAAAGATTAAAATAAAAAAGGGAAAAAGTTTTGTTTGAATAATGCAAAAAATGCAAATCGAATGCAAGCAGAATAAAAAAGAGGAGAAAAGATTTTCGACATGAATTGCTACGCTAAAGGCGCTATAACTTACCGTGTGCCTATGCACTAAAGAGGGAAAAATTGAGTAACGATCTCGACAACATTAAAATGGTTGGAGATTGATGGTGTTGACTTTGCAGAAATTGTATAAAAGCCTGGGAAATTAGGTAGTTAGCAGTGCTAGCACGCAAAACAACCTTGAGCACACGTAGCGGCCCGTTGTGATGCCACAGGTAAACGCAATTCCTGTAGTGACCGAGTTCCACTAAACTGGGGAAGAACTTGGTCAACGCAAGGGCTGCACAATAAAAGCACGAATACCCTATGCTGGAAAACCAGCCGTCTCCTCGGGGAACTGTGGTTTTTTGGAGTGGTAGCTTTGATACCAAAAGCTCACTTGAGCACGCATAGCGGCCTGTTGTGCTCCTTGTACTAGCCGTATAGCACCGAACTAATCGAAGAAGTTGTTTAGCGCTGCACATGAAAGCAAGGCACCCCTATGCTGGAAACCAGCCTGAAAGTCTAATTATCGAAGTTATATCCTTGACATCAATGAATGATAACTCGGTCAAGCTGACAATGATTGGAGAGCTAAATAACCTACATCTGCGCCTCGCAATATAAAAGCATGGACAAAAAAAGTGGATAACAGTCTAATCCTCCTCAGCAGATTTGCACCCATGACAGAAGTCGTATTTTTTCGCATGTCTTTCCATAACACAATGACCTGTAAGTATGGCCACTATGATCGAGATGATGTTGCGATCAAGTCCGCGTAATTAGTTGGTGCGCTTTCTATACATCGAGTGAGGGGTGGAGCAGGATTCCTCATTGAACCAGGATAGTTGGCGTCCCGAAAGAATTTCCGCGCAATGGACAATTTAACATACATACATATACATACATAATTGGCCATTACAACCCTTCAGTCAGGATTACGGCCTAGCTTCTCACACCACTCATGTTGTGTGCCTTAATTTTATACTTGAGTGCCGGGATCTACAGTTTAACGTCGACTCCGAAAGACAGATTTTGAGAAACTTTTTCATGGCAGATTTATTTATTTATTTTGTTCATATTTCGTTTTGATGTCTGGCCTGGGGCTCGAACCCGGGCTTTACGTCTAATAAGCGAACGCACTACCTACTAGACTACGGCGACTTCTATGGCCAACTTAACCGGAAACTAAATAGGCCACCCATTCAGATCTGATTCTTTCTGCACAGAAATTTTATAGAAAACTAAGATACGATACAATTTAGCTTCTCACACCACATATGATGTGTGTACTAATTTTATCCACAAGCAACGGAAATTACAGTTTAAAATCGACTTCGAACCACAGTATTTAATTTTTATTTAAAATTTATTTATTCTGTTTAATCTCAGAGTTTTTGCCAGAAGACTGCTGAGAGAAAGTTTCCAAAGAAATATTTTTTTTTATATACTTCGTTTGGTTGATGTCTAAGCTAAGGTTTGAACCATACAACCTACTTTTCTTCCAATTTTTATAAATTTTTCAATTGAAAAAATCCTGCAATTCCTTACATACATCCATAATGAGCCATTACAACCCTTCAGTTAGGATTACGACCTAGCTTCTCACACCACCCATGTTGTGTGCGTTAATTTTATACATGAGTGGTGGGATTTACAGTTTAAAATCGACTCCGAACTACAGATTTTTGAGAAGCTTTTCGAGGTAAATCTATTTTCTCTTAGAATTTTTGCCAGAAGACTGCTTAGAGCAAGTTTCCGAAGATATATTTTTTTATATACTTCGGTTGGTTGATGTCTAAGCTAAGGTTTGAACCAAACTATCTATTTTTCTTCCTATTCTTATAAATTTTTCAAATTGTAAAATCCCTGCAATTCCTGAAAATATATCTTTTGGCTGTTAATGCCGAATTAAAGTCATTTTATTACAAAGTTTTAATTCAAATTAATGACTACCGTCTGCCTGTCTCCTGTGTCCATTTTATTTCAAAAAAGTTTATTTTTGTACTTGCTGTCTACAGATAACTATCAATATCGATTTTGTCTTGTTTCTTTTATTTATTTTTATTTTTGCTTATTCATCTTTATTATCGCTCGTCTAGCAGCTATTAAAAGTAATAAATTCTTGAATTCCTTTTTTCACTTTCATTTAAAGAAAAGCTAAAACTGCCTGACTTTAATATTTATTTGGCTTTTGGCCCATTTTCATTGTGTGAAGCAACGAAAAAAAAACCAAAACTTATTTGAATGGCAACAACATTAACGAAACAATTTTTCGATTTTATTTAATCACTAGAATTAAAGTTTGTTGTTGCTTTTTTGTATTTGTTTGCGGCATTTATTTATTCACCCACATACCACACACCCATATATACTGTGGGCTTTTGCCTACAGGCCATGGATGCTGCTTACAACGAATGGTCAAGTAAACCCAATGGAGCTTAAATAAGCGCCACAAATTATTAAAAAAAAACGACGATTATTTTATCGTTTGGTTTGGATTTGTGGTCATTGTGGAATCCGCTAAAATAAATTTTATATTCAAAGCATTTAATTTTTGGAGCAGAAAGTAATTGAAAAATACTACAAATTACAGAGACTACATACATACATACATACATACTCGTATTATTGTATTGCTATTAGAAATTCTTCCAACGAATTTAATAGAAATGGAAGAAACTAATTTTGGAATATTGCAAGAACATGCAGAGAAGTCAGTTTTTTCGCTTACTTGTTAATGACTTCTCGAGAGATTGATAAGAAAGGTTCATTTGTCTCAGCGTTTTCATTCTTACTTACTTAATTGGCCATTAACAACCCGATTAACAGATTTCGGGTCTGTGCTAACACATCCTTCTGGCGTCTCTGCTTCTTGCGCGCCTTCGCCAGTTGGTCACACCAATCGATCACAGGTCTTCCTCGATTTGGTCCTTCCAACGCAAAAAAGGTCGTCCTCTTCGCCGACTTCCGCAGTACCCGAATCAAATATCCGTCTCGCCGGAGCATTCTCTTCCATTCGAAATATATGGACGAGTCAGCGCAGCCGCTGGATGTTAATACGCTGCACAACATCCACATCGTTGAGAAGCTCATACAGCTCGTTGTTGGATTGGATGCAGAAATCAATGCCAACTCCTAGTCTTACGTATCACTTTTCTCTCGAATATTCTCAAGGATGCTGCAACAGTGCTTAATAGTATCCATGCCTCTGCGCCATAAAGAAGCACAGAGAGCATGAGCGTCTTGTAGAGTATTAGTTCTGTCGTATGTTCTGTCTCTGCTTACCATTTGCATTCAACTTTTATCAATTGTCCAGATCGGTTAATTGGGACTTGATACGTTTGGGCCATTACCTCTTATAGTATCATAATCTTTTGCTATGTACATACAAGTGAGCCTTGATTTCAACGAAACTGCTACTCTCTTGTATGCTCTCCTGTTTTTGGTAACAAAAGTTGTTTAGCTAGTGTGTTGGCTTATTACGCATGAAGCCCCAGTTCAAACCCTAGGTCAGACATCTCCACCAAAACGAAATATAAAAAAATATTTCTTCGCCGACATTCCTCTCAGCAGATTACTGGCAAGAACTCTGAGATTAAATAAAACAATTTCCATGAAAAAGAGTCTCAGAAATCTGTCGTTCGGAATCGGCCTCAAAACTTTAGGTCCCTTCGCTCATGTATAAAATTAACATACATAACATAAGTAGTGTGAGAAGCTAGGTTGTAATTACCTATTATGTATGTATGTATATCTAATTCACTGTAGAAGTAGGGGCTATCCCCTGAGTGTGGGCTGCTCTTCGGTCACATGGGTTACGAGATGGTGATTATAAACCGAATCGCCGACGTGATAAGGAACTTTTTCTTAATTTTTTAAATTTTAATGTTTGTTGTTGCATATCACTGGCTTTTCATTTAGCCCTCCACGTAAGTCGATATTCTTTTATATGAGTCCGTTGAGTCTCTTGTATATAGAAAAACAAACGTTTCAAATTATTAATGAACTCTTAGATGATAATTTTGCGCTATAAATCACTACAAATATATACCACTGGGTTAAGGTGAGTTGAAGCGGCTCTTGCCGAGGTCCTGGGTCTGTTGAAGAGGGGGAAACTCATGCCAATCTCTTGAGAGGTGCGGGTTTAGGTTATTTAGCTCTTCATTCCTTAGCGGAGTTATCATGCATTGATATCAGGGATATAGCTTCACTAATTAGACTTCCGGTCTAGTTTCCATCATAGGGGTGTCTGGCTTTAGTGTGCAGCCCTTGCACTAAGCAACTTTTTCGATAAGTTTGGTGCGATTCGGTTAGTACAAGGACTGCGCTTACCTGTGGAATCACAACAGGCCGCTATGCGAGCTTTTGATATCAAAGCTCCCACTACAAAGGACCATAGTTCCCCAAAGAGATCTATTATTTACGAAAATAACTGAAAGAGAGAGAGCCTTATTTAATATGATAGATTTCTCAGAGTAGCCTATTTGCTCACTCTCTCAAAGATTTTTTAATTCTCAACATAACCTAAAAAAAAATATTTTATTTTCTCTTCTCTTTTTTGTTGTTGTTTTCTTGCAGCACGAACGGTATACAGTACTTTAGTATAGTTTACAAACAATTCGATGCAATGGTCGGTGATGAGGTCTATCATCGCATGGAATCGGGTCAAGTACCAGGCGTACGTCTAAATCTCTCACATTACACAGTGCTGGAGGGTGAAACCGATTCATTGGATATAAAACCTTTTGAACTGTTTTTGGCTTTGCAAGAATTTTGTCAATTAAAACGTTTCCTATCGGCTCAACCACAACCGCCGGAAAAACCATTGGCATTGGAACGATGTCATGAATGGTTTATACCGGTATTCGAGCGTTGGATGATGGTTAGCAAGGCCAAGGCATTGCAGCGTATTAGAGCAGCCATACGTTTGGATGCCATTTGCGAGGGTGACAGAGTAGTGCGTTATAGCTCGTCATCGGTGGATACGGCGTCGACATTGGTGAACATTAAAGAGTTTTGGAAAATCATCAACTGGCCCGATGAGGAGACCGGTGCCATACTGGAATCACAATTAATCGATGTGGTGTGTGCCACGGCCATGCATTATTGCGATTTAATACATACCGCCTTGGCGGATAGCGGTTATTATGAGGCACAGGGACCATTTCGCTGTTCCGATGACATGTGTGTCACGGTAAACAATCTGGAATATGTGAGATTTACTTTGGCAGACTTTCGTTCGGATGACAATCTGCTGGAAGAGGCCGCTGATAATTTACTGGAGACAAGTCTGGCGCATATGGAAAATCGTTGCGAACGCATTCTATCCAAATTGGCTCCCCTAATGCAGACGGCTTTACAAAAGGCTGTCTTTCATTTGGCCTGGTCCCCAGACTCTTTGCCAACTAATCAAGCCATAATACCATTACTGGAATATCTTAACTCTCATTTGGGTGCCTTGAATAGTGCCCTCTTACCAAAGAATTTTAATCGTGCTTTACGCTTTATATGGAAGACCGTATTGGGCGAAATGACACGGCAAATGGAAACGGGGGATGATGCGGAGAAGCCTTCAAATTTCCATAAACGTTTATATGAGGCATTACAGTTACTGGTGGATTTCTTTCATGCCGAAGGCCAGGGTCTATCATTGGAATGTTTGCATTCGGATGATTTCTGGATGGTGGAACAACGTTTACAGTTTCATAAAACGGAGACAACGCGCCTGATAGATATGTTCTATATGAATCGCTTAAGGGAACAATTAATGGCTACGTCACCTGGCCCCTATGGCACTTTGACTGTGCGGGCCTATTTCAATCATGATTCATTGTGTGTGGAAGTATTACATGCCAGAGATATTGTGCCCTTAGATCCTAATGGTTTCAGTGATCCATTCGTTATAATCGAACTGTTGCCGAGACGTGTTTTCAGTCATTGCATGGAACAACAAACCAATGTACACAAGGTAATTATCGTTATGACATTTAGTTTATGGAATTAAAACTTGTTTTCCTTTGAAAACTTAAAAATTAAATATGTTTTCTTGTGTTCTTGTGTTCTTTTTAGAGAACATTAAATCCCATATTCGATGAATGCTTTGAATTCTCTGTATCCTTGGAACAGTGTCTCACCGAAGGTGCTATGGTCTGTTTTACGGTCATGGATCATGATGTTATAACGGCCAACGATTTTGGTGGCGAAGCATTTTTGGCATTGGGCACTATACCCGGCGTTGCCGATTACAATACCAGTGTGGAGAACTTTCATGGTCTGAAACAAATTGAATTGCCACTCATGCAACAGCTAGAGAAAAGTAAGTGAAAGAAAAATACGAAAACATTTTGAAAACAAATTTTATTTTAAATTTAAATTAAAAAAAATACATTAAATTGCCCCACTGTCATTACCACTATCCACTATCTCTGCATATATTAATTGCTTCCATTCATCGATGGTATGTTGTTTGTAATCCAAACTCATATCATATGATTGCGATGCAGGTGCATGAACTTCATCTTGTATATACCAGCGGCTAACATAACTATGATTCAAGGCTTCATCAACGGAAATACGTTCGTCTGGATCAATTGTAAGCATTTTCTTTAGCAAATCTCTCGCCTCCAATATTCTCAATGTATTCTCATCACATGCTTCGTTTTGATCGGCAAATATAGCATCCGGGAAGATTAGCTCAAAACTATAACCGTTATAATGAGACAAACTATGCATAAAGACTTGTACACTTGGTGGCAGTTTCTGTACAAACGTTGGCGCTGGTGAGCCCAAAATCTTTATTATTTTACTCCATTGATCGATATGATCAGTGCCACAAAATAGTACACTGCCAAGCAATACCTCAGCGATAATACAGCCCACCGACCAAATATCAACATTCTCTTTATAAGGTATGCCCAGAACTATTTCGGGTGCACGATAGTAGCGTGTTACCACGTAGGGTGTCTTCAACAAGCCGCTACTATTGCGTGCCAAGCCAAAATCCAAAATTTTTAATGTACAATCCGCATTTACCACGATATTTGAGGGTTTCAGATCGCGATGTATAATGCCGGCTGCATGTAGATGTCTCAAACCACACAGCAATTGATAAATCAAATATGATAGCCGATCATGATCCAAACCCAGGTTTATAACCTTACTGAAACAGCAATCCATTAGTTCCATCACAAGATAGATTTCTTGAAATTCTTCAAGTGATCTATTCGGTGTAAAAACCTCCAGTAGACTTATGATATTCTTGTGATTCACCGACTTTGATAGTTTCAGCTCACGATATGCTCTTTTAGCTTTTAAAACATTTTGAAAGGGACGCGATAATTTCTTAATGGCCACCGATCGTTTCTTTAAAGTATCCGTGGCTGAACATACGGTACCTTGTGCACCCGAACCGATCGGTTTTAAATCTACAAAATACACGGGCACTGTGAAAACAACATCATTTATGTCGACGCTATAAAATTCATGCTTCAATGACATGATGATTAAACGCGCGCGTTGTCAACGGATATTCACACCTCAACGTTTTAATTCTGAATGTCATGTTAACAAGAGCCAACAAATAATTCTGAGTAATTTATTCTCTTTTTAATCGTTAAGATTTATATACATTAGTCACCAGAGTGACCAAATCGAAAACCACAAGAACAAACAACACAAAGAGTATTTATATCAGCAAAACGCACAAACACGAGTACGATGACACGTATTGATTGCAATAATCAGCTCTTATCTGATTTCATATATGTACGTGCCTAGAAGATCTTGCATACACCCTACACAGTGAAAAGAAATTTCTTCGGTGTCTTCCTCTCCGAAGATTTCTCGCAAAATCTCTGAACAGTAAATAAAAAATTGCCACGAATCTGTCGTTCGGAATCGGAATCGGAATTAACACACACAACATGTAAGTAGTGTGAGAAGCTAGGTTATAACCCTGACTAAAGTTTTGCAATGAGCAATTATGTATGCATGTGTAACAAATTTTCAATAAAATTCGACTCATGAACTTTAGTGAGACCTTCATCTCCCGAGCCATAATTTTTTATTTACAGGGCAATTCTTTCTTTGAATTCTTGCTTTGCCAACTTCGAAGACTTGAAGTGTTCGAACTGTAAGTGGACTGTGGCAGGCTTTAACATCTCTAGTGACTTCAAACAGTTCTACGAGTTTAAACAGGCAGACGAACATATGACTGCTCCAAAGCCAACATAGAGTTCGGGAAATATCACAGACATGACACTATGTCTGTATATATATATATATATGTTCCTCTTACTCCTCTAGGGAGCATAGGGCCGCAACAAGTTGGTTCCAATGTGCTCGATCGTCAGCGTGGTGTTTGGCTTCGTTCCACTGTAGGTGTATTTTGGATAATTCCATTGTGATTTGGCGTTTCCAGGTGTGTGATGGTCGTCCGATGCGCCTGCTTCCCTGGGGGTTCCAATCTATGGCTTTCCTTGGGATGTCGTCCAATGGCTTGCGAAGAGTGTGCCCAATCCAACCCCACTTGCGTCTTCTTATTTCTATCACTATTGGTTTCTGGTTTGTGTCTAACCAGAGTTGGGCATTGGATATTATGGAGGGCCAGTAAACACGCATGATTCTACGCAGGCGTTTATTAACAAATACCTGAAGAGACTGGGAATCGCGGGGTGCCATATTCCACGTTTCGCAACCGTAAAGTAGTGTGGACTTAACGTTGGAATTGAAAATTTTAATTTTGGTGCGTCTGGATATGTTAGGAGATTTCCAAACTGGGTTAAGTTGGGCAAAAGCGTTGCGTGCCTTATTAATGCGGCTGGCAATATCTGCTGATGAGCCACCGGATTTATCAATTATACTGCCTAGATAACAGAAGGACTCCACTTCGTCAATTTCCTTGCCGTAAATTCTGGATTTCCCCGTTGCGTTGGCATTCATTCTGAGTGATTTAGTTTTGTGAATACTCATCTTTAGTCCAGCTAACTTTGCGGTTTCGCTAACTAGATCCAGTTTCGACTGCATGTCAGAGAAAGAATGGCTTAATAAACATATGTCATCCGCATAGTCCAGGTCTTCTAATCTGTCTTGTAAGCCCCACGTAATCCCTCTCCTGTGACTTGTTGACTTTTGCATCACTACATCTAGGACGCAGTTAAAGAGGAGTGGTGACAGCACACAACCTTGACGTACTCCGGTTTTTAACACTATGTCTGTAGTGTACCCCAAATACGTTGATAATCTGTTAACCTTTATATCACGAACTGTGGCCTCAGCTTGTTTGCTGATATGTTAAAAGTACATGATTAAAGCATTTCATCCTTACAAGATTAGATTAAATCGCCTTAAATTTCTGTCTGTACTACGTGGACAAAAGAAGTAAGGGGACAACTCAACATCTCGGTCAAAGGCAATATCATACCAACGAATAGCTATCCTAAGGGGTTACCTTAACAGACTCCTTCACCTCTCCTCTCACGCTACTAACATCTATAGCAATGTGAGAACGAGAAATAGGGTTCTTAAGATGCTAGCAGGAAGTAACTTGGATCATGTATAAAGAGATAATTATTACCACCTACAAGGCAATTGGCCATGCCCTCTTTAACTATACCGCATCAAACTGAACCTCATTCTTAAGCGATACCTAATGGCGAGCGTTACAAACAACGCAGAACAACCCACTACGTATCGGTATGGAATGCGTGAAGATGTTCAGTGTGGATCATCTACACGAAGAATCCAGGATACTGTCAGTGAGACAACACAATGAACTCCTAACAAAACAAGATCTTGTGGCTTGCTATAAACCCTCCCATCTCAATCATCACATAGTCACTGACGGTCTCCTGCCTCGCCACATAAAACACGACTTTAGACGATTTAACACGGACATCTTGAATCCAATACCAACAATAGTGGACTCACAATGAGTGAGAAAAGCACAGCTTTCTTACATCAATCGTCACTTATGACAGCAATAAATGAGCTCAGCCACAACAGAGTACTAAGTCAACACCCACCACCAATATCATTTAGTGAAAACCAGCTACCGAGGGTAACTAGTACAAACCTAGCTCAGCTGAGATCAGGTTAAGCGAACATCCTAAACAGTTACAGAGCGAGGATTACTCCGGAGATCCTGGATCGCTGCCCATCATGGACCACACGATGGATGCTGCGCCAAATCGACAACCTTTCGACCAGTAGACTTGTGACTGAGCCCAATACAAGTTGCGGATTTCCTAGAACTTCCAATTACCTGACGACAACCACCAATGAACGTACACACTGCATAACTTCATCTCTCACACCATATCATCTCTACCAATACGCCATACGCATTTTCTTAATATCCAACTGGGAAACATTTCCGGAAACAGCAGCAGAACTGTTACAACAACATCAGCAACCGAACAGCTGATTTTTAGAGAAACTTTTCATGGCAATTTTTTTGTTTACTCTCAGAGTTTTTGCCAGAAATCTACAGAGAGGAAGTTGCCGAAGAAATTTTATTTTCAACGTTTTGTTTTGCTGGAGATATCTGACCTAGAGGTTTGAACCCAGGCCTTACGTCTAATAATCCAACACACAAATTACTAGACAATGTTGACTTCTTTCCTCACACCACACTTAAACAGCGTTAAAACAGCGACTCGGTTTTCATAACCTGACCTCGCCATTACAGATTTTAAAGCTTAAATCTTGCCTTTAAATAAAGGAAGGATTTTAACGGGCAGATAAATTGTTTTTCATTATTATAAGTGGACAATAAGATAGTGAGCGTTAAGCTAAAGGGAGGATCATCCTACCTTTAACTTTTAAAGCTAAGTTTATGTTAGAACTTGTCATATTATATATTATTTTCAATATGGCAACTTCAAATATAAACAAAATGAGTAAACACAACAATAAAAAATAAGGCCTTCGTTGCCTTGTTTAATTGAGCAGTTTTATCGACATTGCGCCGGCACTGCCATATTTTTGAACACAGTTAACTTTGTTTTATCATTAGGTTATAATAACGAAAATAAGTTGACGAAAATAACTTTAAAGTTCACTTTATCTAAAGTTACCTTTAACTAAACTCAAGTTTAACGGCAAGTTGTAATAATGGCGTTAAAACAGCGACATAGTTTTCATGACCCGGCCACTCCATGTTGAAAACTGAAATGATTTTAAATTCTCGGCACTGACTTTACAGCCTAAGCGTCTTATCCCATGTGATCATAACATGTTATGTTCAATTCCTGTATTAAAATGGATGTGTGTACTAATAAAAATTACAACATTTTGAACTATTGACCTTTAACCTTTTCATTATTTTTCTTTGCAGATAATCCCATTCTACAAATTTTAGAATTGCGTGTCAACGACAAGATGGCTCAAGATTTTGTGCGCAAACAGAAGGCAAGAATAATTGAATAGAAGTTTCATTTAAAATTGGCACTCAATTAAGAGTAACCAAATAACGACGACTAGCGAATAACGAGTTTACAATCAAATTGTATGTATAAAAGCAAAACTGATAATGACAATTCACAAGGAAAAACTTTAAATAAATAATTCAAAGACAAATTAGTTAAAATTGTAAAAATTATAAACAAAAAACAAAGGAAATTGAGAAAAATGAATTTAAAAAAATAAATGGTGCATAAATTACAAATAAATTGTAGCAAACAATTGTAGCAACAACAAACTAAAACAGTGTTAGAAAAACAAAAGAGATGAAACAAATTTTTGAGTTTTTAAAAAACGTACGAAAACAAATGTGACATAATGCAACAAAAAAAAAAAAAAAACAACAAGAAGAAATATTAATTAAAATAAAATAAAAACAACAAAATATTTAAAAACTTAAACCAATTAAAAATGCAACTTTTAGGGAATCTTTTTTGGATATAAAAAAACTTTTTTTCAATTATTTCTTAAATAAAACAAATCAACAATACCGTATATAAACTAACGAGCCATATAAACAAAACATACAGTACATAACAAAAGTAAACTATTCGAATCACTACTATACAAGCATACCGTACCATACATACAAACCATATATACAAATATAACTGCTGAATAGAATTTTATCCCGAAAAATAATAATTAATAGAGGAAAACAAACAAACGAAATTTAAACAAATAAAAAAATTAAAATATTAAAATTACAATTAAATTTAAAAATGTACACCTATATATACATAAACACATGCATAAAATTTAATAAAAAAAAACAAAGGTCATACAGTGTTATAGAAATTAGGAGTAATTCTCATTTAATATCGTGAACCCCAACATAATTTAGTTTTCGAAAAACCAAAACTTTTTCCAAGTTCTAAACCAGAATCAGATCCATCCTAAGAACCTCTTAGCAAATACAGTGAGCATAAAAAGAAACTGTCTACTAAAGGATACAATTCTAACTATCACTATCGACTTTTTTTGAGTCAATATTCGGTTATTTGAGTACAATATTTTAAGTGTTCAGACATAATATAAGCCATATTCATTTGACAGCGGGTAAACAAAACAGCTGGTTGTTTCAACAACATTGTTTTTATTTATTTTTTTTTTTGTTTGTCTTTGTTGACATTTGAGTTGTCAGATATCAACAGAAAGTATTTGGAAAATTGTAATATGCTCACTGAACGTACTTATGACAGTGCTGTATTTGAAGTTTTACTTAATATTATAACAATTTGTACATTTATTGCACGATAATTAATTGAAACTTTATTTGAAATATTGAGCTTACTAATGGCGTTTATTGCGATTTACGCAATAAAAGTGCATGTGTGAACATAGTATTAACTTTTATTTTTTTATTTTACAATATTTCGAAAATTTTGCAATTTTTTTTCAATTTTACAAAACTGGCAATAAAACAATTTTAAAATAAAAATAACCGGAATTTATTAATGTATCTATATATCCTTTTAATTCTACAGTTTCTTTTGATGCTCACTGTATATAGGGAATTGGCCCATGCAGAAGCTCTAACGAAGTATGTATGTATACCAAAATTATTGGGGAATTCTGGCCATTCTATATCAAGCTTCATGAAGTTCGCTGATGAGCTCGGCACATTCCTACTGAATACCAAGCCACGTATGAAATTAGGTACTCATTTTACCTCTGTTCGATAGTCTACTAGGGCTTCTTAACTAAATAAGAACCATGTTTCATTGCCAGACCCATATGACCTTAGTTGTCTAAAAAAGGCATACCAGTCAACAATTTAAACTCGATCGTGGGGACATCTTTATCACTGTGTTTATTCTCACAGGTCGCTACATAATGAGTAGGCATATGGAGAAACTGCGTCTAATGACTCCTGAAGTGATTTTAGATTTTTTGGGAAGGAGGAGACTAATGCCTATTTCCATTGCCAGAGGACGTCTCTGGCTCGACTCAAATTTCTTTCATTTTGCCACCCTTTCTCGATAGTCTTAAAGTGCTATTAATATCAAATTGTTAACGTAATTCTAATGAAGTTATGTTTGAATGCAAAGCCTGGAAGCTGACTGCAGGGACTGGTTAATCAGGAGTTTGTTAGTTAGCTCTGGATTATCGTTTAATATGCAGCTATTTTGGCTTTGATTTCAAAGAAACTGACACTCTATTCTATTCTTAAGCAGCCCTTAAGCTGGCCAACTTCATCGATGAAATTAGGGAATTGGATCAGTACAAGGACTGCGCTTTCTGTGCTCAAATCAACTTTGGTAATCCTATCCTATCCAATTAAGATGGTTGGAAAATGTCAGACTTATGCTAAAGTAGGTATAATCGGCAATGAGACTCACAGGCTCCACTTCTCAAATAAAAATTGTATGATTGCAAATGGTCATAAACAGTAGTCTGTCTTCTGTAATACTTCATAAAGTATGGTGAAAATTTTAGCACGTATTCAATGTTTCTCTGAACCCTTAATAGGAAACGAGGCAGCCACTGGAGAGACCAAAAGCTGATACTCTCGAATGAGTATACTTAGAACGCAATACCTTACGCACTCATTTTTAAGAAAATATATCAAGGATAATATATCTGCATGCCAATAGGATGTAAGAAAGCATTACATTTATTAAATCATGATTTAATAATACCAGAAACGAGTAGATTCGATGATGGCTTTGGTATTGAGGGAAATTCACTGAAGTCCTTATGTAAGGAGAAGCAAAAATGGCCAGATGCATGGATGCAACCAGTAGAACTATGAACTATGCAACTAATATAAGCATATAATTTCAATTTTATTTAATAATTCATTTATCTGACCTTTCATAGGCATAAAGTTTCATAATTTCTCAAGCCATGCATTTTGAAACAATTGTTATTCCTTTCATCATCATCTGTAGCGGGTTATATAGCAAAATTAATAAAAAAAAAACGAAACAAAATCAAACAATTTTAGATAGTCAGTCAGTTAGTCAATTACTGAAAATGGTTTCACAAGTCCAACGGGAAAATCATTCATTAACATGGAAGACAGATTTCTATAGCACTGTAGAACAAAATAGCATTGAATTCTAATTTTTATTTCATCATTTCACTGAACGTTTTATTACGTTACGTAATATTTTACGAAATTCTTTTAACACGTTCCTGAGTAAAATTTTAAAAATGTTTCGATTCATATACACGACGTAAGTTTACTACAACTCAATTAGAAATGAATGAAATGAGCTCTATTTTCAACAAGAACTTTATCTGATACTCATGTATTGTAATCATTCAAAATACCTCTGTTAAACGTTGTTAATATTGACCTCTATTAGCCTCCAATTTTGAGGTCACAGCCAACAGTATTTCATGACCTTTACGTAAATTAAGTTTCGTTTACTCTAGATATTTACACTCTAATACCAATGGGAATTAATTATTTAAAAAAATCAATTTTTATTAAATAAATCTCCATGCCTTAATGTTTCTCCAAAAAAATCCAATGCTATTTTGTTTTAATGAGTAATAAATTAAAAAAAATAATAATAATAAAAAAATAAACATATATCCTCCATATATATGTAAACAAATTATGCAAAAATATATAAATTAAATTAAATAAATGTTCAGTGATTGTTGTCAATTCGAGGAAAAAACAAAACTAATTATACATATTAATTAATTAAATTATTATTGATAGTGAATAGCAAAAAAAATTAAAAACAAATATTATTTTAAAAAAATATACAATTTAATTATTTAAAACTATGAAAATAAACAAAAAATATATATTCTCCTATCCCGAGCTTAAAAAAATTTCTAAATTTATTTTATCAATTTAATACAACACATATAAAAAAATAATAAAAAAGGGTAAAAAAAAAATTATTTAAATTTATTAAAAAAACTGCTCTAATTGTTTAAAAATAAACGCACCAATTTATTATATACAAAAATAAATAAATTTTCATTTTCTTATTTTTCAAAATATGTATTATCATGAATTTATAAATAGCACTTTTGAAATAAAAATAAAATAAATAATATTACATATACATACATACACATATATATACATATATTATAGATACGATTAATTAAAAACCAATTTATATGTAAAGTTATTAAAAAAATTTTAAAGTACTAACCCACCTTTAAAAAAAAGACAAACTCTACCTACCTACAAACAAAATTCAGTGAACTTAACATATGGATTTCTTTCGAACACCCATACCTATTTTCTTCCAGATGTCCGGTATTTATTGTTTTTGGTTTTCTAATCTAAATGCCCTTTCCTGTAAGTCATCATGGTTTTTATAGAATTTTTAGAAGCGGTATTTACAAACGATTTTGTTAAAGTCTTGTAACGTGTAAAACATCTCATTTTATTTTGCAACCTTAAACTGTGATGACCCTTTATACCATATATTGTAAATTTTGTACTATAAATACGTGAAGAAAAAAAAAATTTAATTATATAAATACACATATAATACCATACATATGTACTTACTTTTACATATATGTATACCTATAAATATATATATATATAAATCTAAATAAACTAAAAAAAAAATAATTATTCTTTAGAGACTTTATACTATTCACTCTAAAAAATAAATAAATTCTAGTCTATTAAAACAAAAAAAAATTAAAATCTAAAACAAAAATGAACTTGAAATAAATAAAAAAATAAATACTACTACTAACTATAACACTTTAATTTTTAAGACATTTAACTTTTTTATACCTACACTGTAACAGCAAAAAATTGAAACTAAAATCAGATTTTTAATAAAAAAAAAAAACTTCTTAAAATATATGTAAATTAAAATTAAAAAAGATAAATAAGTAAACAAATTAAAAAAAAAGCAAACTAAAAATAATTGTTGCCCAATTTACAATCAATATCGATTGTACTCGTCTCATTGTATGTTGTAAACTTTTATGACTTACAACATAACAATGCGTGCGGTAAATTGGAAGCAATTGATGTACATTGTAATACAACAGTGAGTCCTAAAATTTTGATTTTTTATAAAAAACGCTTTAAAATTCAAATTTTAAACAAATGTTTCTACATAATCTGTAATTGACGAGCACTCTCTTCCTATCTTAATATGAGTGGCTATACTGTAACAACAACAATCTGTCAAAAATGTCTACATATTAAACGACTTTATGCAAATTTTCCATAACACCATAAAATTACTGTAGTATTACTCTTTTAACAGTAGTGCTACAGTTTTTTTCTGATCAATTAACAGTTTAGTTTTCTCTCTCTCTCTCTTACTTGCAAACCTTGATGGTACACCAAGCATTTGTTTTGCAAGCATCGTAACAATTTATTGTTATTGTATTGGTTTACAAAAAATTTTGAAACTCACCTTTTAATAACTGCTCATCCATTCACACCCTCTCCTTCTCATCGCTCTTTCAATGCAATTTACCACCACTACACACATTTCAAAATATATGCCTATACACCATGCATGGTGTACATACATATATGTGCATGAATCTATGCACAAAAAAAAACACTTTTTTTACATTCAAGGCCATACACTAACAACACAACATTTTTTTTCTTTTTTTTTATATGTATAAACCGGTTGCTCTGCTTTTGTACTCCAGCTAGGGAGTTTTCAAATTTTTTTCTTCTTAGAACCTTTTTTGTTGTTGTTGCTTTGATTTTCACATACAATGCCTTGCACTAACAACAACAATTCACTTATGATTTTTTGCTTTTTTATGTACACCCTTACGGATGTACTCCATTTTACAATAATTTTCCAATTATTCTTATTAAAAATGCAAAATTTAATTAAAACCTTTGTATTATTTTATTAACACTACTTTTATAATTTAAATTAATTTTATTTTTTTATTTGCAAACTTAAATCGGAAACACTTTCACTCACACCTTCTTAAATAGCACAAAAATTTCTACTAACCGGCTGCCGGCTTTATTCTTCTTTTTAACATCAATCAATAACATAACGATTGCAAAGCAATAACAACAACAATTACGTGCATTTTGATATGAAATAGGAGTACATATGCTCTCCTTTACCTTTAATAAAAAAAATGTGGGAGAAAAACACTTGTTGTTGCTTACAAAACAAAATCTCGTAACATTTGATTTCTTTCTGTTGTTATGCATGCATTTGAATTTAATTAACAGACAGAACATAAAGAAGAGTGTTTTTGCTCTATCCACTTAACATTGTTTGACCACAAAAACAAACAAAAAAATAACATTGATTTGGTTATTCTTTTGATTTACAATAACAATGCCGTTATAATTTTTAAGGCATGCTGAACTGTGCTGTTATTTGTTTACATTTTTCGTGAAATGAAATGCTCTTCTCTCGTCTGATATTTTCATCATGTTATTAATTGATGTTAAAGAGATTATTATTATTGATGTTAAAGAGAACTACAAAGCCGGCAGCCGGTTAGTAGGAATTTTTGTGCTATTTAAGAAGGTGTAAGTGCGAGTGTTTCCGGTTTAAAATTGAAAGTAAAAATAATAAATTAAAGTTTTCTTATAAGCAAAGAAAATAAAAAGTTGTGTTAATAAAATAATATATGTACATATGCATTGTGTTAAAAATAAGCGTGTGTAATTGTTTATTAATAATAATACAAAGGTTTTAATTAATTTTGTAATTTCAATAAGATCCATGGAAAGTTATTGTAAAATGGAGTACATCCGTAAGGGTGTACATAAAAAAGCAAAAAATCATAAGTGAATCGTTGTTGTTAGTGCAAGGCATTGTATGTGAAAATCAAAGCAACAACAACAAAAAAGGTTCTAAAAAGAAAAAAATTTGAAAACTCCCTAGCTGGAGTACAAAAGCAGAGCAACCGGTTTATAAATATAAAAAAAGAAAAAAAATGTTGTGTTGTTAGTGTATGGCCTTGAAAGTAAAAAGTTTTTTTTTGTGCGTGTTTATTTTGTGTGGTTTATAGGCATATATTTTGAAATGTGTGTGTAGCGGCAGCATATAAATTGCATTGGAACAACGAAGAGAAGGAGAGGGTGTGAGTGGATGAGCAGTTATTAAAAGGTGAGTTTCAAAATAATTTGTAAACCAATACAAGAAATATAAATTGTTACCATGCATGAAAAACAAATGCTGTAGCATCGTGATTTGGAAGAAAGAGAGAAAGCTAAACTGTTAATTGATAAGAAAAACACTAACAGCACTGCTGTTTAAAGAGTAATATTGCAGTAATGTTATAGGGATTTCAAGGTTATTTGCTTGTAAGCGAGCCAATTAAATGTTTAAAGAAGAAAATTTTGCATAAATTTAAACAATAGGCCTGAGTAAAAGGTTTTGAGTAATGAAATTTGTATTCAAATATTTTTTTTTTAATTTTTTTTCTAACTTGTCTTTATATTTTAAATATTTTTTTAAAATTTTAAATATTTTTTGAAATTTATTTTCTTGGACTTTTCATATTGTTTGTTTTATTTAATTTATTTTAAATTGTTTTTATGTTTCTTTTTATGCCTGTGTAAATTTACTATTTGTTGACCAGCAATAAAATATAAATTTATATTTATTAGCAGTGTTGCAAAATAGAAATTTTTGCATCAAATGATAGTTTTATAAAGAAAATATTTATTTAACATGATTCGAAATGTAAAAATCCCGTTTTTTCAATTGTCGACGGAACGTAACGGAATGTATGTATGTACGTTCATTTTATTATATGTAGAGCAAATTAAATACTTACCGAAATTACATTACGGTTGGGCAAGCGTTCTCATTGCTTTACGTATTCTAAAAACGCAGTGGTGTTGTCCAGCGGCCGCCTACCCAGGATCGGCTCTGTCTATATAATTATATATACACGTTCCGGTAAAAAAAAAATTAGCACAACACCACTGTAAAAACGAATGTACTTTGCATGGACTTTGGCCTAACCTTTAACATTACGCTGAACATGTTGCCAATGCATTAATAGTTGAAAAGCGCAAACAATAAAATACGTAATAATAAAAAAGTATGTACTGAAAGTGTAGAGGGGTACTGTGCTATTTTTGAAATGGCATAGTACTGAAAAAAGTACTAAAGTCTTGAATTGTTCACCACTGGTTGGACATACTATATCATAAAATATTTGGTATGAATTCATGTCAAATGTCTTCGATAAATTTTTTTTATTTTAAATTAAAAGTTTCGTAATGATATTCATTGAAGAATTACTAAGAGTCTTTATTGTGATCGATGAATGAAATGCGATTTAGTATTTAAATTCAATTATTTTTAGTCACAAATTTAAATAAAGTTGATATGAAGCAGTGTTACAAAACTTAAATTTTGAAATAGTAGTGAACTCTATCTGAAACAGTATATTTTGTATATTTTGCATCAAATGGTACCTTTGTAAAAAAATATTTATTTATATTTAATACTCGTACGGAATGGAATATAAAAACAAACGTACGTTCCGTGGACGTTTGGCTAATCGGGGATAAAGACTAATTCTAACTTTTAGCATTACGTTGAACATGTTGCGAACGCATTAACAGTAAAAAAACGTAAAACATAAAATATGTAATAATAAAATAGTACTGGAAGTGTCGCGGAGGTACTATGGTATTTTTGAAATAAAAAAGTACCGAAGAAAGTACTGAATTTTTCAACACTGGTGTGATGTAATGGTTTGATTTGCGCTTGATAGAAATAAATGTTGCGGTAATATGCCATAAGTTTGCTAACGTCATTTACATTTAAAAATGGAACATTTAAGATAAGAAACACAGGAAATGATTTTTTTTTAATATTTTTTTTTTTTATTATTTTTCATACAAATATGAAATACTCTCTAAACTACAAATAACAACAACTATTTTTATATTTAAAATAATACAATTTACAAACTTTTAATAGATATTTTTTAAACGAATTTAATAAACTTTCCATAACTAAAGAATAATGGTGATTTCTTTTCTGGCATAAATTTTGCCTTTATTCTGCCTTTTTGCCCTTTTTTGTTCTTTTATGAAAAGAATGCAATTTTGTAAATTAGTAACACGTTCGTTTCTAAAAATATTGCCATAAAACCCAAAAAATGTGCTGCATGTTTGACCCTCAATTTAATCAAAGGGTTGAAAGTGCAACACTTTTAAAACAGCTGTTCTTGTTTTGAAAAAAAAAAATAATAACAAAAAATATTTGTTTTAAAAGTGTTGAAATGGAAGCAAAAAATATTGTTTTGGAAGATTTACAAGGTTGTGGCTATTTCGTCTCTGATTCTCTGACCTTCACTTTGCTGAGTCGTGCTTGGTGACAAAATAACATTGTCTTCACTTTCAGGTGAATAAAGTCAGCGCATCCTCACTGGTTTGCACGTTATAGCTCCTGCAAATGTTGTGCAGAGTGCAGCAGGAGTTTATATTCATATTCATATTCTTTTTCGTTTAAAGTACAAATGCTCGTTAAAGCTAGGCTTTATTATCTTTATATGAGTCCCGTCTATGCAACCAATTATTGGAGGGATTTTAAATGTATTAAAGAAATAGTCCCTTGCTCTTTGCGTATCGTTGGAGTTAATTTCTAGCTGCATCCATTGACGGCAAATGAACCGCTCCATAGCATTGAGTACATTGTCTAAAATTGTAGAAACTGTGCTTCTACCCAGCGATATGCTAGAGTCATTTGCAAAAGATACTTGGTATGACCCTTCAGCTAAAAATCGCAACGTAGCTGCAAGTTGTAGCAATGGTGAGATCTTAGAATAGGAAAGGTGTTCTTTTACTGTGCCTATGACCATACAAAAAGCGTCTTTGTTCAACCGTCAATATGCTATAAATCTGCAAAGCAGCTTTACTTCTATCCAGGAAACACTGTATTATAGAAGCCAGAACAAGAGTGGGAACAACAAGAACTAACCATATGTCATATCTTTAAAGATTGCCCGATAAGCTCAACAAATGAACCACTAAAAGAAATCCTAAATTGCAGCAACATAAACTCAGCAAGAAAAATTAAAAATATTCTTCAATCTGCAAATGTTTTACATGAAATCTAGATTCAACACATACAGTGTAATGACCATGTAGTCCACACTATTTTGGAATTGTATTTTACAAAGATATTTTTTAAAATACGCATTTTAAATAAATAAATAAATATATTTTGTCAAAAAAAAAAAAAAAATTAATAAAAATGGGAAATAAATACACAAATGTAAACAACAGCTGTTTCGAACATCGGTTTTATTTCAATTCGAAAATAACAAAACCGACTTGGTTTTGTGACACCAAATGAATCCAATATTGGTTTTCAAAAACGACAAAAGGCAAAACCGACTTGGATTCTATGCCACCCCTGATTATATATATAATATTTGATTTAAATTGCGCCAGGTTCAAGTAATAAATTTATAAACAAACAACAGCTGACTATAGGTGTTGATAACTTTATTTTTGTAAAAGCAGAATGAGCTTTAAAATCGCTAAAATAAAATGAAACATTTACTAGTCGAGGTCTACAAAGAAACATATACATATGTATGTATTATTATCTCAATAAAAAAGGTTTGAGATGAGTTAACTTAAAAATTAAAATTTTTTAAAATTGTAATAAGAAGAATGTTTATAAATACTTTAATAAAAATGCCAAAATTTATGTTGTTGATTTGACTTTTAGCTATATAGAAAAATTCGAAAAATTTACTAAAGAATTAATAACATATTGTGCCATCTAAAGCGATTTGAAAACATTGGTCCTAAAGTTGAATTTTACATAAAAACAGTTTTAACTTATATGACCCCGGAGCTCTCGGTAAAAATATTATTATATTTTTAATTTAAAACATTTTTTGCGAAGTTAGCTTTCCGAAAATTTCATTGGAAATTATTTGGATAATTAAAAAAAAAATATTTTTTCATATGTTAGTTTTAAAATCGTTAATTAAGTAAAAAAAACGCTAAATTGGTATAAAACTACAAAAATAATTGCATAAAGGACAATGATTTTTGTTCTTTTATAATCGTTAAAAATGCAACACATTATGAGGGTTTGTGCAACCTCCAATAATCGCTGCAAAATATGTGGGCAACATTTTTTGCCAGAAAAGAAATCACCATAAGAGAATAAAAAACCGAAATCAAAAGGCTTAAGACAGAAATCAAAAACAATATTTTTTATGCCAGTTTTCACACACAATGTTTTTTGGAAATCAAATTTTATTTTGATAATGAAAAATATTTTAAATTTATATTGAAAAACAAACAGATTGTAAACAAACAGTTGTAAACAATATAAAGCAACATAAAGCCCTCCTAATGAAAACTAAGCCACACCAAAACTAAGTCAAACCAAACTAAACTAAAGCAAAACAAACCAAACAAAATAATTTTAAAAAATATTAAAGAAAACTTAAAAAACCGAAACCAAAACTGAAAATTTACACTTGAAGCGTGAAGAACTTGATCAAGTTAAGATTAAAAAGAAAACAATTATTTTTAACACACTTTTATAAGGAAAAACAATACTAAACAATAAAAGTTTTTTTTTTATTTTCTGAGCGCTTTTTCCTTTTTTCTATACAGGGACATATTTTCTATTTTTATTATTTAATAATAATAATAAAATAATTAAATAAAATAAAAACCATATGCTGCTTAACAATCAAATCGAATTTGTGAACGATAAAAATTTATTCCTTAAATTCTTTTTTAAACTATTTACACACAAAAGAAAGCTCTTAAAACTAATTTTTTTTATTAGTACAAAAAACAAATAACATTACATAAATATGTTTATTAATAAAACAAAATTTTATTGTTTAAATGTAACATCAAACATGAATTAAGGAAATGAAAACCACAAACATACGACAATTATTTATGTAATGGATTGAAAGAATGATGAATAAAATATTGAAACGATAAAATATAATTAAAAAATTGAAAAAAACTATAAAAGAAAAAATATCTCTTAAATAATAATAATTGTGTAACAAAATCTATTTTAAAAATAATTAAAAATACCAGAAAAAAAGGAAGAAATGAAAAAAAATCTGTAACTATTCATACATACACACACAAACAGCAGAAGAAATAACAAAAAAATAAATTATGAATTAATGAACATTATGAAAAACAAATCTCAATTAAATAAAATAAATAAATAACTGAATAAATAAATGTAAAACAAATTTAATGGAAAAAAGCAAAAAAATAAAAAATACAACCTCGTGTTTTATTTACATTTTTTTTATTAAAATAACCCAACAGCAGTTTTAATTCAGGTCTCAAGTATATAAGGTGAAAATAACCTTTTCAGTTCCCTGTGGTTGTCAATTGTACGAAATAAGTTCTGAGATAGTCGGATTATGTATAGTAACCAGAGATCAGCAATGAATCGTTTTTACGCTACTCATAAGCACTCTTGAAATTTTGAATATAAGTCAGTCAACAATATTGAAATTTAACTTTGTACTCTGATTGATTCATACTCACCACAACGTTGACTTATAAGTACAGGTTACAATGTAAAGGGTCCGCCAATTAACTTTTTTTTTTTAAATGCTTTAAAAAAAACTACTGAATATTTTCTCAAATTTATTTTTTTAGTTGAAAGTACCATCCTTCCGGTTAATAATGGAAAATAATTTCATTCAAATGGCTGCCTCGGCTGGCCATGCAGTAGCCTACAAGATCGGTCTAATTTTTAAGCACATTAGCGCTTGTGCGCAGCTGTATTTGACCAATGGCTTCACGAATATTGTCCTTTAAAGCGTCAATTGTCTCTGGCTTGTCGGCGTAACACTTATCTTTGACGGCACCCTACAAATAATAGTCCAACGGTGTCAAATCGCAGCTCCGAGGTGGCCAAATAACATCAGCTCTGCGGTTGATAATGCGATCTTCAAAAACAGGGCGCAAAACATCTAGTGTAGCTTCGGCTGTGTGGCACGTAGCGCCGTCCTGTTGCCAATATCCTCCTCTTCAATTTTTGTGAGCAAAAATTCGTTCAACATGGCCCGATAACGGTCGCCATTGACTGTAACGGCCACTCCTTGCTCATTTTCAAAGAAAAATGGCACAATTATGCCTCTGGACCAAAATCCGCACCAAAGAGTGACTCGTTTTGGGTGCGTCGGCTTTTCTATGTCTGCGTTCGGGGTTTCTGTGCCCCAAATGCGACAATTTTGCTTGTTTACATACCCGCCAAGACCAAAATGAGCTTCATCTGAAAAGATGATTTTTTTTTTGCCAAAATCAGCATCTTCTATAAGTCGATCGCAGGTCCACTTAGCGAAGCGAAAACGCATTGCATGGTCAGTTGGCTTCAACTCCTGAACCAATTGGACTTTATATGGCGTCATACCAAGGACTTTATGCAAAATTCACCTCAATGATGTCTCCGAAATGTTCAATTGTTGAGAACGACGGTGAATTGATGTTGATGGCGCTTCACGCACACTTTCTGCCACAGCAGCAATATTCTCGGGTGAACGCACTGTTTTTGGATTTTCACGCTTTGGTTTATCGATTAGGATGCCAGTTTCTTTCACTTTTTTTCACAAGATAACGAACATACGGAGCTGACGGTGCTTCTCTTCTTCCAAAATCCGTACGTAATTTTCGCACACATTATGCAAGATTACCATGATTTTCAAAGTAATGTCGCAGTATTTCCCAGCGTTGTTCAAGCATATACACAACCATATTCGTTCAGCAGAAGGATAAAACAAATTATCTGTCAAATCAGACATGAGTTAAGTGTTACTATCCACGAAATAATCACTAGTTGAAAAAAAAAACGTTAGATGGCGGACCCTTTATATGCGTACAACGTTGACATCAAACTCATACCATTCGAAATATGTTTGATTCATAAGCCTACTCTTTCAGATTCATAGCTTTAGAGAAATACTTCTAAATGATTCCAGAGACTCGAATTATACTGGCTATACTGACCAATCCAGCAAGCAAGTTAGATACTGCAATTCTCTCCAATAAAAATCAACTGCCTCTTAGAAAGGATAACGTCAACAGGCAGCACAACTTTTTGAGAAGGGTTAGGAATCAGTCATTAAAATCTTGCAACACTATATCCAATGTAAATTCACCATGGGCATTATATCATTGATAGAAACAATAGGCTTTCATAATAATTTTAAATTAAAGTTCCAATCACTGTAAGCAAAGATTTAGTTGCACCCATTAATGTTCAGCTAATTACGAACTTGTTTATCGCTTTTGTTAAGACACTTTCATTTCTTCTTCGAATCTTCGAAAAAGCAGGCCAGTAAGCATAGTCAATGTTGTTTCAAAGTTCTTGTAATTTCTAACGTATAGATATGTTTATTTGTTTAAGTTATCTATGCGGAAGCAATGTAAACCCCTGTCTAACACCACAATATGATGATCAATCGCATAGATTGATACATTGATTGATTGATATTGATTGATACAATCATACAACGATCCTATAGAGTATTCTAGATAGAAAAATTAATTATGAGAGAATGTGGAATATAGAGAATCCACAATTTGAATGACTTTAAATTTAGAATTAGCCAAATGTTACCATCCACCAATTCAAAGGCTTTCGTTCATATTAACGTGGATTTCCTATACCAAAGTAAGGCAATTTTTTTCTAAAATCAATTTGGTAATTATTTAAGGCCTTAAAGAGGCCTAATCTAATCAATTAACCCTAAAGCAATATTACAAGAAATTTAAATAACCGAGAATTCCCGTAAAGAGTACTGATTTTCAATATAAAACTATGACAATTTTTCTCCCAAATCCATCTGCTAGTTGTTTAATACTTATAGCATTCCGTAAACAGCTGTAATATTTTTAGTTTCATAGCTAGCGTGCGCTATAAATTAGAAAGTTTATTAATGAGGAGACTGAATCTTCCAGTAAGTTTCTTCCGAGTAATGTAAGTCTGTCATTGCCAAATACTAATAAAACAGTAAAGATGTAGGTGTGCCACTAAAGTTTCAATTCCGATCTGGGTATGATCTTTATAGCAAGACTTTCTTTATTCTTTATAAGTGTAACTTTCTGCCGTAAGGATACCAAAGTGCTCTTTGTCTAACAGAAATTGTTTTAAACAAAACAATGTTTGTGGTAATAAGACTTAGTCTCCAAAAGGATTATAACTGTAAGCAGAAACAGCAGCATAATGAAGTTTAAGTTGAGGAAAGGAAAAAGAATTTTTTTTAAATCTTTAATTACGTTTGGCTAAGCATAGCCTATTAAATCGAATTGTGTAACGGTTGCTTTATCTTTCAGCAAATATTGATAAGGAGCTATTCCATTTATACAACAATAATTGCTTGTTCGCTATTCTTCTTTACCTACAACGCAGACCTTCAAACCACGACTGTTCTCTTCACACGCAACGCGACTTTACACAAGACCAACTGAATTCTTACTACTCCTTGCCTACTTTGTCTTGCCTTTTTATATGCCCACGTAAACAGTCTGATGAATGGTCTTGAAGTCGAATGTTCGTGAGTTCGAGATCTCTATCGTAGTTTCATTGTTGTTTGTGTATTTTATTTACATTCTTTGTGGTTGCGTTCTCGCTTCCTCGTCCATTCTCTTTTCTTTCATACTCATGGTTTTTGTAGCTCTTGTTTATCGTTTTAATGTTAAACGACGTTACACCGTTTCCATTATCGTAACAATATGTTTACATTATTAACATATGTTTGCCCATTTGTCATGTGCTTTTAATCCATTTATATGGATTCTTTTCTTTGAGATTAAATAACTTTAAATAACAAATAAATCTCCGTATATAGATATTTTGCTGGGTATTTAAACATTTTACGCAACGAAAATTATAAATTTTGTTTGATAATGACATGACCACTCACAAAGTCAAGTTGATATTGAAGAGCTTGAAAAGGATTATTTTTGTTCAAAAAAAACGATGACAAAAATTATATAAAATATGCACTTGCTATACACATACATAGATGTAAGCACTTAGTTATTAGCATTAGTGTTGTATAACAAATTGTGGTAATAAATAAATAATATTTTTTAATTCAATTTAATTAAACGTATTATCATGTAACTTAAATCCTTAGAAATTATTTACCATATTGTGACATTGTAACTGAAGGTTTTTGTTCATTGGCTTTATAAAGGCTGCATTTACGTAGGTATATAAGTCTACTTAAAAAAATGTGAAGCCTTTTTAAAAAAAAGAGATTTATTTAATCTTAATATGTAGGAATTTATTTGAAGATTAAAAACTGAAATTTATTATACAACAAAATTTGAACATTTTCCAAAAGATGGTAGTAGCCGTTGGTTTATTATACGTGTGTTCACGTTTCAAATCCCAAGTCAAAAAAATGTTTCTTCGGCAACTGCCTCTCAGCAGATTTCTGGCAAAACTTTGAGGGCCATTAAAGTTGGGTTTAGTTAAAAGTAACTTTAGCTAAAGTGAACTTTAAAGTCAGTTTTAAAAACGGCTTCGTTTTTGTTGTATTTGCTCATTTTGTTTACATTTGAAGTTGTCATATTGAAAATAATATATACAATATGGCAAGTTCTAACATAAACTTAACTTTAAAACTTATAGGTAGGATGATATTCCCTTTAGCTTAACGCTTAATTCTACCGTATTGTCCACTTATAATAATGAAAAACAATTTATCTGTCCGCTAAAATCCTCCCTTTAGTAAACAGCAAGTTGTAATAATGAAACTGAGAGTGAATGAAATTGTCATGAAAAGTTTCTCAAAAAAATCTGTCATTCGGAATCGACTTGAAACTGTAGGTCCCACCACTTATGTATAAAATTAACACAAGCAATATAAGTTGTGTGCGAAGGTAGGTCTTTATCCTAACTGAAGGATTGTAATGACCAATTATGTATGTAGGGTAACCAAATAATAGTGCACTTAAGATGCACTTTTTGTCTGTTTTACATGGTTGTTCAGGACACCTTATTGAATACTATTTCCCGGTCAGTCGCATCAGCCCCAAGATCTCGTGCATTTGAATGCAATATGTTCCGCCATATAGTCGCCGTAGTCTCATAGTAGGTAGTGTGTTCGCTTATTAGACGTAAAGCCCGGGTTCGAGCCCCAGGTCAGACATCAAAATGAAATATGAAAAGAAAACAAAAATATTTCTTCGGCGACTTCCTCTCAGCAGATTTCTGGCAAAAACTCTGAGAGTAAATAAAAATGCTATGAAAAAGTTTCTCAAAAAATCTGTCGTTCGGAGTCGACGTTAAACTGTAGGTCCCGCCACTCAAGTATAAAATTAAGGCACACAACATGAGTGGTATGAAAAGCTAGGTCGTAATCCTGACTGAAGGCTTGTGACGGCCAATTATGTATGTACATATGTGTATGTATGTTCCGCCAGTTTGCCAGTGTTGGCTTATTAGACGTGAGACCGTAGCTTAAGTCTCCAGTCTAGACATCTCTTCGACTACTTTTCCACAACAAATCTTCTGACCAAATATCTGAGAGTAAACGAAATTGCTATGAAAAGTGTCACAAAGATCTGTAGGTCCCGCCACGCATGGATTAGTGCTGTGAGTAGCTAGGTTATAATCCTGCCTGAAGGATTTCAATTTAGTAAGTACGTGAGACAAGAGATATTGTAATGCATTCGGCAAATAATATGTTTTCAAAGGACGGTTTATAGATCCGATGCGAATATTTGTCTTCAATAGATATCCGGTCACTTGGCCATGCCAATTGGTAACAAATACTTTGCTGTCCTTAATAAATATTTTAAAATGCTTTACAAAGTGTTCATGTAAGCAGGTTAGAAGTCCAAGTTATGGCAAACTATTGAACGCCACGTTTTGTTTTTCTCGAAAATTCCAGTAATTTCCTAATGTAATTCCAAGTAAATTCATGCCTCGTGAACAAGTCTAAATGAGCTTTATTTACGTAATTAAATAAAAAGTGTAGAAAGATAAATTTAAATGAATATTATAAATATATTAAAAAAAAATATATGAGTTTTTATTTGCGGTTCCAGTAGATATTTTATTAAAATACAGTGTTCTAAGAGATGAGGGTTTATTTATAAAAAAAAAATTACACACAGTTTAATAGTGTTTTTTATATTGTAATTGTATCTGTCAGTTTAATTAAAACCATTACTTAGTAGAGATACAAAAGAAAAAATATATAGAACATCATGAATATCATCAACGAAGTGGAAACTGCTGAGAAAATCCTTTACAATCCTTTGCTACTTGAAAACATTTTCAAATTTAGCACCTGCCAAGAACAATTGAAACTCTGTCGTATATGTGCTGACTTTCAGGATATCATTGTTAAACGCATTTGGAAACGGAAGTATAAAAACCTACAGATTTTGGAATTCATGTCCAAGTATTTGATTGGTGGTAATGTGGTGCCTAATGAAACTCTTAATGCTTCTGAATACAAAGAATTTCTACATTTATGCGCTGATAATATCAGGACACTACAAATCAATATGTTTTCTTTGTATAACAATTGCTCCATAATATTTACACTCAATGGACGATTAACAAATTTAACGCATTTGTCTCTACGAAATGTAAAACTAATGGAGTCTGATATTGAAAGTTTACCACAAAGTTTTCCTAACTTGCAATACTTCGCCATAAAGAGCTGCTTTCGCGGCAATGGTGCTCCCATACATACTTTAAATAATTTCGATAAAAATTTATTTGAGAAATTGCATCTATTAGAGGAATTTAAAATCGAATTCACTTATCAAAATGTCTACTTAAGGAATGCCTCGTTGTGATGGAATTAAATTTTTAAATGAAATTTTTTTTTTGTGTTTTATTTTATTATCGAGAACTGTTGAAAATAAAGAAATACCATTGTTAAGCTGATCGGCCTTTAATGGCCGTTTTTAATTTGTTTAAGGCTAAGTTATACACACCATCTAAGTTGTGTACGTTAATTTTATCCATTAGTGTTGCCGTGGTCTAGCAGACGTGAGGTCACGGTTCAAACCCCAGTTCGGACATCTCTAACAAAACGAAATATGGTAAAATATTTCATCGGCGCCGTAGTCTATTAGTTAGTGTGTTGGCTTATTAGACGTAAAGCCCGGGTTCGTATCCCCGTCAGGTCAGACATCAAAACGAAATATGAAAAAAAAAATATTTCTTCGGCGACTTCCTCTCAGAAGATTAGTAGTAGTAAATAACCTGCCTTGAAAAATTTTCTAAAAAAATCTGCCGTTCGGAGTCGACGTTAAACTGTAGGTCCCGCCACTCACGTATAAAATTAACACACACAACATGAGTGGTGTGAGCAGCTAGGCCGTAATCCTGACTGAAGGGTTGTAATGGCCAATTATGTAATGCATGTATGTATGTATGTGTCAGCAGATTAGAAGCCCAAACCATTGTACGCCAAGTTTTGTTTTTCTCGAAATTTCCTGCCCTAATGTAATTCCAAGTAAATTCATGCCTCGTGAACGAGTCTAAAAGAGCATTGTTTACATAATTAAATAAAAAGAGTAGAAAGATAAATTTATATGAATACTAGCTGACCCGGCGAACTTTTTCCCGCCCAAAATTGATTTTTTTCTTTGCCCAAAACTGGTCACATTATATATTTATTGTAATACGCTGTATAAAACAGTTATATAAAAATAAATAACTCACTATAAGTGTGTAGGGATGTACTTATAATCGAAAGCGTTCTAGACAATGAATGTATGCTTTATTCAGGGTAATAAGTTGTCCTTTATTAAAGTAACGAATATATTTTAAAAACCAATTCTTAATAGCTATCTAAACATCAAAAATAATTGTTCATATTTTGACTATTAATTTATTATTATTACATATTTGTTGCCACGCCCATTTTTAGTGAGTTTATCGATATCGACTCTACGAACTTACCCACCAAATTTTAGACGTCAACGATCAATATGTACCTATATATTCAATTTTAACGATTTGCCACGCCCTCTTCACATTTAGGGATATGAAAAATAGATGTTGTCCGATTCTCAGACCTACCCGATAAGCACACAAAATTTCATGAAAATCAGTCGATCCATTTCGAAGGAGTTTAACCACTAACACCGTGACACGAGAATTTTATATATTAGATTAAAAATAAATTTTAAAAAATAGATGCGATTATCATTTGCGGTTCTAGTACATGTATTAATATAATCCACAGTGTTCTAAGAGATTAATATTTATTTATAAATAAGAAAAGTACACACAGTTTAATAATGTTTTTTTATTTTAATTTTATCTGTCAGTTTAATTAAAACCATTACTTAGTAAAGATACAAAAGAAAAAATATATCGAATATCATGAATATCATCAACGAAGTGGAAACTGCTGAGAAAATCCTTTACAATCCGTTGCTACTTGAAAATATTTTCAAATTTAGCAGCTGCCAAGAACAATTGAAACTCTGTCGCATATGTGCTGACTTTCAGGATATCATTGTTAAACGCATTTGGAAACGGAAGTATAAAAACCTACAGATTTTGGAATTCCTGACCAAGTTCATGATTGGTGGCAATGTGGTGCCTAATGAAACTCTTAAAGCTACGGAATACAAAGAATTCTTACACTTATGCGCTGACAATATCAGGACATTACATATCAATACGTTTTCTTTGTATGACCATGGCGCACTAATATTTATATTCAATGATTTACGATTAACAAATTTAAAGCATTTGTCTCTACGAAATATGAAGCTAATGATGTCTGATATTGAAAGTTTACCACAAAGATTTCCTACCTTGCAATACTTCGCCATAAAGAGCTGTTTTCGCTGCAGTGGTGCTCCCATACATACTTTAAATGATTTCGATATGAATTTATTTGAGAAATTGCAGAAACTGGAGGAATTTAAAATCGAATTCACTTATCAAAATGTCTACTTAAGGAAAGCTTCATCGTGATGGAATTACATTTTTTTTTTTGTGTCTTATTTTATAATTGAAAACTTCTTCCTTTAAACTGTTAAAAATAAAAATGAACCCATTGATAAGCTGGTCAGCCTTTAATGGCCGTTTTTAATCTGTTCAAGGCCAAGTTCTACACACCATCTAAGTTGTGTACGTTAATTTTATCCATTAGTGTTGCCGTAGTCTAGTTGGTAGTATGTTGGCGTATTAGACGTGAGGCCACGGTTCAAATCCCATGTCAGACATCCCAATCAAAACCATATATGAAAAAAATGTTTTCTGCGGCGACTTTCTCTCAACAGAGTCCCGTGAGTCCCACCACCCATGTTTGAAATTAACACACACAACATAAGTTATGTGAGAGGCAAAGTCGCAATAATGACTGAAAGGTTGTAGTGATTATTTATGGATGTACATATGTATGTATTAGTGTTGGATTCTGAGTATCAGATTTTAGAAACTTTTTCATGGAAATTAATTACTCTGAGTGCTCTTGTCAGAACCCTGCTGTAGACAGCACCAAGAGAGCGGCAACACATGTATACATATTTTTATCAGATATTTTCCTTCTAGATTTGGTTCATTGCATTTGAACTGGGATCTGGTTCTGTTCGAACATACATACATATATCCACCTTGAACCAACACATCATTCCACTGTGATGTGAAGTGGTGAAACTTAGTTACATTACAGCACTTTAGTCAGGATTGCAATGTAGCTTCTTACACCAACCATGTTGTGAGCATTACTTTTATTCATGAGTGGTGGTGGTACCTACAGATTTTTGCTACACTTTTCATAGTAATTTTGTTTACTCTCCGATTTTTGGTCAGAAGATTGTTGTCGAAGAGATGTCTAGACTGTGGCTTAAACTACGGTCTCACGTCTAATAAGTCAACACTGGCAGACTGGAGGAACATACTACATTCAAATGCACGAGATCCTGGGGGTTGGTGTCACTGATCGAGAAATTTTATTCAATAAGATATCCTGAACAACCATGTAAAACAGGCAAAGAGTGCATCTTAGGTGCACTATTATTTGGTTACCCTACACACGTGCATACATATATAATTGGTCATTGTAATCCTTCAGTTAGGATTACGACCTAGCTTCGCTCACAATATATTGTTTGTGTTAATTTTATACATGAGTGGTGGCACCTGCAGTTTGAAGATGACTCTGAACGACAGATTTTTGAGACACTTTTCATGACAATTTTTGTTTTCTGTTGAAATCTTTTGAGAGAAAGACGCCGAAGAAATATTTCTCATATTTCGTTTTGTTGGGGATGTCTGATCTGAGATTTGGAACACGGCCTCACGTCTAACAAGTCAGCACCCTGCCTACTTGACTACGGCGAGTTCAATTTCTTTTAATATATATACAACCTTCCTAGCAACCGTTCTTCTGGTCTGTAGGAGGATCTCATTGCTTCTAGTATATTAAGATTGAAAAGAAATTGTTGGCTGCTTGTTATTATCAAAGAAGTCGAACTTCCTCTTGTGTGAATAAGGAACGCAGCAAAGAACATAAGCCTTCAACAGCACACATCAGATAACAACCCAAATTATTCAATCAATTTCTCTTCTTTTTTTATTCTTTTTTTCAATTTATTTAAGTACCTGATTGCATCTCCTAAACAAAATCAATCGGTTTTGATTTCTCTAACTGACCAAAACAATTCATTTAATGACTCTTTAACACTTTACCTTGATTTGCAATACAATTTCATTCATTCTTATTTATATATGGCAACAGATGGTTTTAATTTGGATAAAAGGTTTCTTAGATTCTTCTCACCACCTCACATTTCCATTCAAGGACTTACTTTATGGCATTGTTTTCTATTTTCTATTGTAAAAGAATTTCAATTCTACGATCTTTGTTACACAATATTTTCTAACGTTTCCGTTGGTATACGTATGGCAATTGAAGGCCTGCCAGTGACAGTGACAATTTTACTTTGAAGGTTAAAAAAGATACGTAATGAAATCAAGACAGTATTTAAAATGCTTTAAAAAGGTTTATTTTGGTGGATTTAAGTTGAAATTTAAATTTTCTTCATATTTCCTTCGTATTTTATTTCGTATTCCATTTTGTTTTGTATTACAAATTTTTGCTTCCATCCAGGAACAGTAGACAAACTGTACATACAGAAGGAAATGAATGCCAAGTTAAAGTTGCTTTTTTCTTTAATTTTAAAATATTCATACACAGAAAATGTTTTATTTTCCATTTTAGCAAAAAAAAAAAAAAAAAAAAAAAAAAAAACAGAAGGAAAATCCACAGAATTCTCATGAATTATTAACAAATGCGTTCTGCTCTATAAGTTTAATTTTATTTGTATTTTCTTTCAAAATAAAAAACAGTTTAAAAAAAGAAAACAAAATTACATAAATTACATATAAAAACAATAATAATAATAAATGCTTTTATTATTAAAAAAAAAATTAGGAGTTTTGAATATAAAAAATTATAATAAAGCATTCGCCTCAGTAAGAGAGGATTCTCTAAAGTTAGCGTCTGTAATTCGACAGCTGTCACATGTGTATGTATGTATGTTTATTCCGATTATTAAAAGTGAAGCGCTTTGCAAAGTATTTATTTAATACGTATTGCTACAATCTAGATACTGGTGTTTTGATTTTACATAATTTAACATTAAAATTATAAACAAAATCTACAAAAACAAAACAATGAACTTGTTTACAAATTATCGCACTGCGTAATATAACAACAAAGCATAAAAAATAATGGTAATCAAAATTACAACACCAAACACCAGCATAAAAAATGGTAAACAAATAAACAAAAATACAACAACACACACTACAAGAATAAATGTAAACAAAATACACAAACAACAATAATGAAACAACGATGTTTACATTTATCTCGATCTCGAGAAGGCGAAGCCGCGAACATTCGCCTTCAAGAACATTCATCAGACTGTTTACTCTGCCATATAAAGGGCAAGGCAAAGCAGGCATGTGAGTTAGTAAAGTTCAATCAGTCTTGTGTGAAGACGAGATGTGTTTGAAGAGAGTAATCGTGGTTTGAAGATCTCCGTTACAAAGATCTGCCGTATAATTGCTTAGTGATCGACCGACCAGAGTCTCTCGTAGGAATCGAACCCACAATCTACACGCTAAAAGACTACCAGGACATCCACGCTTTGCGAAATAATAAAAACAAAATATTGGAAAGTTATGCTGAGTCCGTTCGCAAAGTTCAAAGAACTTTCAGCCGGGAAAGTGTCGATTGTTGAAGAAACTGGGTCGATTTTGGACAGTAAGACTCCTGTGCGACAAAGTACCAGCACCGGTCTCTTACACAAGAAATTGGCACATCGTTCTCAACAACTTAAAATTTCACAAAGCACTATCTATAGAATCCATTTACTCACAGGCAATGGAAAATGCCACTTAACCTTTTAATGGATAGTGGAGCAAGCGAAAAAGGACATCTTATCTAATGAAGAATATTTCCATCTGAATAGCTTAGTTAATACATAAAATTACTGAAATTAGGGTTCAAATGGGGCTTACGCGCGAGCTCGTGGTTCAGCCTCTAGCTCTGCTATCTCGATCAGTTTTCTGTTATGTATATTGCCATGAAGGCTTCTCAAAAATTTCTTGTCCAGAATCGATTATTAACTGTAGGACCGTGGTACTGTATAGTGCGTATTTCGTTCAGAAGCGATGACTTGGTCTTACTTTTCTTTGAAGATCAGACCGTACATGATTGTGAATAGCATACGTTACAAAAACCTGATGACGGAGTTTTTAACAACTGTACGGCGTGGATCTGCACGAATTGTAATTTCAACAAGATTGTGCCCTTTCCAAACCAAGTGACATATTATAGCAACCAGTAAATTATCTTCCGAAATTCTGATGTTAACTGTAAACCAAAAGAAACAATTCGTGAGCTGAAATCCTATATACCACCCATTATCTGTGAGATGCAGCCTCATCTGTGTGAAAAACTTATGGAAAATTTCATGAAAAAATTAATTTCCTGTCATTTGAGCCGCACTGGCGATCTGATGGAGATTATTTAATCAAGACCAGATGATTGAATAAGCCAAAGTAGACTCTTCTATAAAGTCCTCTCATTACTATACCTGATTCTCGAACCAATTTAATAGTTTGATAAAATCAGGGCTCTCTCTGAAAACCCCTATATGTGAGGTGCATCGTGTTGTAGATATAAGAGAAGATTTTGGTACTCTGATGTTAATTTTCTTTAGGGCTCAGTCCTTTAGTTTGTTTCAGATACTTTAAACAAGTTTTTCAAGCAAAAACAGCTGATTGCTGTACTTTGGCATGATCTAGAATAGCAGGATTGCCTAGAACAATGCCCTACTTGAATATACATGATTGTAGTGCAGAGAAATTTTATTTTTGCTGTATTTTGAAAAGTCAGCAGACTTCCCGGTTGTTTTATTTTGAAGTGGATTAAAGCTTTTACATTTCATTCAAACATAGGCAAGTATTTTAAGCAATATATCAAACCATCTCATAAACCATACGACGCAAGTAACGATAATGTTGTAGACATTTTGAGGACTTAACCTTTGCAGATCATTAAGTCGCAAACATCATGCCTTTCTAAGCCTTACAGTTTGAAACAAAAAAAAACAAGTTTAATAAAGAGTATTCCCTGTGTATATATGTATGTACATACAGTGAGTGCCAAAAGAAACTATCTACTAAAGGATAAAATTCTAACAATCACCAGACTCAATTTGAACCACTTAAGGAGAGTGCCCAAAAAATTTGTTGACAATATTTCGAAATTTTTGTTTGTAATTTTTTCTTTGTTTCAATTTTAAAAACCTAGCAATGAATCGATTTTAAAATAAAAATAACGTTAACTTATTAATGTATATATTTTTTTAATGTGTAGTTTCTTTTGATGCACACTGTATATACACATATTACTGTAAACATTATAATGAACTAGCTGTACCCAACGCGCGTTGCTGCGCCATCAACTAAAATGAATTTGAAGCAAAGGCATTACACAAATATCCAATTAATTTTGAATCATTTTATTGATTTTGTTTCCCGTTGTCCAGATGATTCAGACAAACGGGCCTGAGTAGTACGCATTCGATCAGCTTCTAATCTCACTTCTCGTTGTTCAAGTGATACATGCGAACTCGAAGATTTTCAAGTCTGAATGCTCGTTGCTCGTCTAATTCTGAGGCTCGTAATGCTCTTTTCTTCCGTGCTTGAGGTGTAGGTTGACCAATGTCAATATTCATTTTGAATAATTTTCAGTGGCGCCATCTGCTGGAAATTAATCGCACCAACTTAGAAACCTCCGTCGACTCATGCGCAACAACTTTGCTAAAAAAAAGTTTACGATTTACTTCATTTTGAGAAATTTTCAGTGGCGCCACCTGTCGGATATTGGTCATACCAACTTAGAAACCTTCCCGGGCTCATGACCAGCAACTTTCCTGAAGATCATAACATGATCAAATGCATAGTTTACGATTCTATTAATTACATACTAACAAACATTCATTTTTATATAAGTATTAAATATTAAGTATGTAGTATGTAGTATACATGGGCATGGCCCCTCGCTCATTTGGAATATCAACATAAAAAGTAGCCTATAACTCCTTCCAGACATACAGGAAGATACTGTGAAAATTTCAAGAAAATCGGTTCAGCCGTTTAGTCGTCTATAAACTTCAAACATACAAACATACAAACATACGATCAAACACACATTCATTTTTATATATAAGATACAGGAGAATAAATTTACACAAGTTCAGTTACATAAGCAAATATTGTATGGGGGGCGTATGTGTGTTGTGTTGCTTTCTTTATGTTCGTGCCATTAACACGCATTATTAAGAATGTTTTCACTCGCAATTTAATCTTTTAACGATTTTTCACAAATGATTTTAACGGGTTTCGGTTTTCTGTTTCCACTTTTTTCATCGTTTTTTCTTCTTTTTTTTCTTGATAATGTTTGCCATATTTTGTCTGCTTAACACCTACCCTTTTGCCATATTTATGGTGGTAGTCGTCTGTCTGAAGCATACATTTCCTAAGCCTTTTAAGCGCGTATATAACCCTACAGCTTAAGGATAATAACGAATAATTGGCGGCTTTGTTACGTTGTATCTTGAGTCTTAAGTTCCAGCAATTATCCACTAAAAATAGTTATAAAAAGGGAATCTAAAAATATGCTCACAGGGACATTTGAGAATACTTGAAAGCATTTTGAAACATGTTTTGTTTGCACCAAAAGGGTATTCCAATAAACAGTTTAAACCTTCTCGAGTGTTAAAGTCTTTAAATTGCCTTATAATTCTTAAAAATAAAACGAAATGCTAGGGAATATGTTTTCGTTTCTTTTATTAACGTTTTTCTCTTTTTTTTTTGCTTTCAATTGTAACCCCCCTATACCCCCAATGCGTTGAGGTGTATAGCATGGTTTCATTATATGAAATATTTATTCTCCACTTTATTTTCTCTGTACTTTTCTTAATATTTTTCTTTATTATTCCCTGTGGTACTTATTGTTGTCTTAAATGCCATTTTTTGTCTTTTTTCTTTTTTTTTTTGCCTGTTAAACTACCCTTAAAGAGAGAGAATAAAACCCAGCAGCAGGTCTTTAAGTCTTCTTTTGGGCTAAAAGTCTACCAATAAAATTTCGCCTTAATTTTCTTAAATAAGTGCAGCATTTGCAAAAAAAAAGTGGAAAAAAGAGGAGAACTAAATGAATGAAAATAAATAAGTACATAAATAGAAGAAGAGAATGAATAGAAGTAAACAAAAACGGCAGAAATGGTTTTGCCTTTAGATCACCATATTTTTTGGATTTAAATTCTTGAAGTGATTTAACATTTTTGGGTAATTCTCTTTAGAAACCAATATTAAAGGCAGAACATATAGAAAGTATAGACGTAAACCATTCTTCAAACCGATTACATACCCCTAAACGTAATTGGTCATTATAAGCCTTCAGTCAGGATCAGAGATCAGCAATGAGTATTCAAAAAGGTGAGTAGAATCGAACCCTACTAATAACTTCTGATACTTATACGCATTCGTACTTATTTTAATATCATGGAACCTCTACTCATATCCAAAGTTTGAAGTACTCAACATATTCATACTTAGCAACACGTATGATGTTACTGATTTCGACTTTCCATAACTCAAACATTTACAAGAATCACAAAATAAGTTCGATTCGCGTATGTACACTAAAATACTCACTAAATGGTTGTGGTCTGCTTGCTGCTCTGTCTTTTTTGCTTATGTGTCTTTTTTCTTTTTTTTGGTAAATGCAACAACAACTAAGACTGTAAATTTTGATGAATGATTCAATTCATTATGAGTATTATAAGTATTTTTCTAAATGTATGAATCTGAATGAGCAGGCTTACGAATCAAACATATTTCGAATGGTATGGGTTTGATGTCAACGTTGTACTCATACTCATTGCAACGTGTACTTATAAATCAATGTTGTATTGAGTATGAATGAATCAGAGTCCATAGTTAAATTTCAATACTGTTGACTCACTTATATTCAAAATTTCATGAGTGCTTATGAGTAGCGAAAATCGGTTCATTGCTGGTCTCTGGTCAGGATTACAATCTAGCTTCACACACCACTCATGTTGTGTGTGTTAATTTTATACATGAGTGGTGGAAGCTACAGTTTAAAATCGACTCCGAACGACAGATTTTTGAAAAACTTTTCATAGCAATTTCATTTACTCTCTGAATTTTTGTCAGAAATCTGCTGAGAGGAGGTCACCATTTAAATCATTTTTCATATTTCGTTTAGTTCGTGATGTCTGACTTGGGGTTTGAAGCGTGGCCTTACGTCTCGTAAGCCAACACACTACCTACTAGACTACAGCGACTTAAAACCGGGTTTTGCTACTTAAGCTTTTTAGTTTCTTTATTTCTTACTTTATTTACTTCAGTTTCTTTATCCAAGTTTTTGACAATTAAGCCGGTATGTAGCAAGTCCATGGACGATACGATTGCTAATTATCGTTGTCCAGAAACAACGTCCCTTTTTATTCAAAGAACTGTCACACTGCGATGACCATTTCACACCGAAACTAACCCTCTATGGAAGAAGTTATTTGACTGCAATGGTCTATACGTAGTGCTAGACAAATGGAGCTAAATGAATGCCCTAATCGCCATACATATTAATTAAATGATCATTACAACCCTGTAATAAGCATTACAACTTAGTTTCTCTCACCACCCATGTTGTGTATATTAATTTTATACTTGAGAGACATGACTTACAGTAGAAATTCAACTTCGAACGACCGATTTTCGAAGAACTTTTCATGGCTATTTGATTTTACTCTCAGAGTTTTTGCTGGGAATCTGCTAAGAAAAATTCCTATAAATTGATTAATCCTGCAAATGCCTCTTCAAAGAAAGTGTCCGCAATTGCTTTGACTGTGGTATTACATTGATACTCCCATTTTTGTGTATTTCGAAGCTAACTTCAATGGGGCAAGATGTTTATCCTCCCCGTGCTTCTTTATGGCGCAGAAGCATGGATACTATTAAGCACTGATGCAGAAGCCATGAAAGTATTCGAGAGAAAAGTCCTACGTAAGATCTTCAATCCAGTGCGAGTTGGCGATGATTTCTGCATCCAATCCAACAATAAGCTGTACGACCTCCTCAACAATATCGATATTGTGCAGCGTATTAACATTCAGAGGCTGTGCTGGCCATATCATTCGAGTGGAGGAAGATGCTCCGGCGAGACGGGTATTTGATGCGGAGATTTGCGGAAGTCGGCGAAGAGAACGAGCTTGTTTGCGTTGGAAGGACCAAAATCGAGGAAGCAATGTGACCGATTGGTGTGACCAAATGACGAGGGCTTGCAAGAAGCAGAGGCGCCTGGAAGGATGTGCTAAGTCAGGCCGAAATCCGTTAATCTAATCGTTAATGGCCAGTTAAGTATGTAAGTACGTAAATTCAATGGTTGTAGCATGAAACTGAACTCATTGCTAGTCAGGCGAGAAGAATTTCAATTTCATTTTTAAGCCATGAAGGAAAGCAAAAGAGATCGATTGGAGGATTATAAGCGTTTCGAGATGACTTTTTTGTTTTATCGTATTAAAGCCAAATGAACGAGGTTGGTTTTTGCTTGTTAGAAGTTAGACTATCATCAGATGACAAATTCAGTTAAAGCAAAAAGTCTACGTACAGTGATAGAGTACCGCTGGTTTTTTCCCAAATTGAAAAAGATGTTATAGCGTTGTTAAAGGCATTTACAATTTAGAATGTCTGACGAAAAAGTGAAATTAGAAAAAAAATGTGCCGTATAAACTATTGGGTTGGGAATTTTGTTGTGCAGACCTTGCGCTGACCAACTTCCTCCTTTTCCCTGACATTGGTGGAACTTGGTTAGTACAGGGACTGCGTTCACCCGTGGCATCACAACGGGCCGCTATGCGTGCTCAAGTGAGCTTTGTGACATCAGAGCTACCACTCCGACCTAACCTAACCTAAACTATTGGGGGAAAAAAATATAAAAATTATCGGGAAAAAACTCTTCAAACAGTGGTGCATGCAGACTTTTTTCTTCGACTGTATTTTTGCTTTTTACATCCAGAATTGATTGCAAATTAAAGATTGAAATTAAGGTCAATCACAATGTAATATGATACAAGAATTCTTCTTAATTAACTTACAATATGGGTCATTCCACATAAAATGAAAAAAAAAAAAATTTTTTTTGTTCTTCCAACAATCTCTCAAGAGGCCGTTTAGTACCTATACAATGCTTCTATCGAAATATATTTTTAAATCCAATTAAGAAGATAATTTCAACATTATGGATTAGCCCCTGTATTTTCTCTGTGTATGTTTTATAAAATAAATCAATTGTACGCTGTCAACGAACGTTACTAGTCCAACACAAGATTGATTGGCACTTAGACATCGCAAGTGATTGTTTTCTATATGTATGTATATATGTATGACAGCCATAGAGAAAAATGTTGTAAGAAGAGAAATCTTAATTACAATGTAAAAAAAATCAATTACTTGCAGCCTACAAGCCTACGCCTTATTTAGCAAATAAGCTAATCTCTACGAGAAAAAAACATGAAACCTGGCAGGGTAACAGACTTTAATTATTCGTTTTAATACGAAAATTGTTTTCATTAACTCACACAAACACACACACACACATACACACTTCAAGGCCATCAGTCAAAATACTAAATTTGAGTATTCTTTCCTCTCCCTGTTAGAAGAACACACGAGTACAAACTGAAAATTTATTGTTCATGTTGAGAAATAAATTTGTGGCCTTCCACAACTGGTAGTGTATACGTACGTATGAACACTTCAAAATCCCGGACTGGCTGACAACATGTGTGTGTCTGTTAAAAGATAAACGTCTCAGTTTTTGTCACATTTCTCTGTGACTGTAATGTTAGAATAAAGTTCTAAACAACTGTGTTATTCTTTATTTTACTCCTTTTACTCTTCTCTTCCGTTCTCTTGTTTTCTTTTTCATTTTGTTGGCCTCTACGGAAATGTGTGTCAAATATAAGTGACAACGTGAACAACATAAATCGCGTTTATTTTCTTTTAGTATTTCTGGCTGTTATTGTTGTTTGTGTTGTTGTCACTTTCCTTGTTGTTGTTATTGTCATCTCCCATCTAATATTACATGATAATTTCCATTCCATTGTCTCAAAGGCAAACACACAAACGCGATTCAATAAAACTGACATGAACATTGTGAATGCGTGTTGAGAAATGGCTCGTTGAATAGATGATTTAAGAGGATAGATGGGGTAAGATGTGTTTCTATATATGTGTGTGAGTATGTGTGTATATGTATTTGACTTTTTGTTGTTATTGTTATTGTGTTGATATCCTCAACTAATGATAGAATCCTTGAGGCAAAAGACATTCATAAGAGTGACTTACATTTCACATGTATACGCAAAAAAACAATCTAATAATATGCATACAAAGTGGTAGGGAAATAAATAGCAGTGATGGAAACAAAACTAATAGCATTGCATGGATTTTCATATATATTCAACACTTAGAGGACGACCCTAGAGACTTACTTCCTCATATTAATCACTCTGTTTGTAGAAAATTTAATACTTTTCCTTATACTTCGGGGATTGTTTTCTTTTCAAGGTTTGAACCTAAACTAATCGATTTCGTAATCAAGCACTTGTACTACTATACATTATTTACTTACATAGTTAGCCATTAAAAACCCGATTTTCGGATTTCGGGCTGCTTTAGCAAAATCTTCTAGTCGCCTTTGCCAGTTGGTAACACCAATCGATGACAGATCTTCCTCAACTTGAAACATTCAACGCAGAAAAAAAGGTCGCCTCTTCGCCGAATTCCGCAAGCCTCCGTATCATATACCCGTCTCTTAGGATCAACCTCATACATTCGAACGATACGGCCGCTCCAGAGTAGCCACGGGATGTTGACACGCTTCACACACACTTCACAACGTCCCCAGCTCATACTACTCATTGCTGTATCAAATGCGGAAATAATTACCAACTCACACCGGATTGAAGATAGCAGTTTTCTTTCGAATACTCTCAAGGCTGCTGTATCAGTGCTTAATAGTGTCCTTGCTTCTGCGCCATAAAGAAGCGCGGCCGGAGTAATAGCTTTGTCTCTCCTGTTCAATTGTCTATTGCGACCATAGTTGCACCTGTTGGCAAGAGTGATCCTACGCTTGATCTCCAGACTGACGTCATTATTGCTACACATACAAAATTGGTCACTACAACCCCTCAGACAGGATTACGACCTAGCTTCGTACACAACTTATGTTGCTTGTGTTCATTTTATACATAAGTGGCAGGACCTTTACAGGCGATTCCGAGCGACAGATTTTTTTGAGAAATTTGACCCGGTTTTTTAGCCTTGCCTTACATCTAATAAGCCAACACACTACCTACTAGACTGCGGCTCCTAATAGAAGGCCACATAGAACAAAAGAAGCCATTACATCTGTACATCGATCACAGTTACTTTGATATACAATCTAATGAAGTTTTCGTAAACGTTTGAAATCCAAGAGTCTCACATTTTCTAGCTAAAACTTGCTCATTATTGGCTTTCTTTCGATCTTATCGTTGTTAGACAGTAAAGATTTTCAATAATTTCGTTTCTCTGGCACAACATATGAATTATTCTCACACAGATTCGTTGCTTAAAATGTGTACATCAGAGATTAGCAATGAATCGTTTTTTTTCGCTACTCATATGCGCTCATGAAATTTTGAACATGAGTCAACAGTATTGAAATTCAACTACTCTGATTCATTGTAGTGAGTACAACGTTGAGGTATAAGTAGAGGTTGCAATGAGCATGACTGCAACATTGACATCAAACTCATACCATTCGAAATATGTTTGATTCATAAGCCAACTCATTTAGATTCATAACTTTAGAAAAATACTTATAATACTCATAAATGAATCGAGTGACTTGAATCATTCATCAAAATTTATAGTCTTAGTTGTTGTTGCATTTACAAAAAAAGGAAGAAAGGCACATAAGCCAAAAAGACAGAGTAGCAGGCAAAGCAAACACATAACCTTTTAGTGAGTATTTTAGTATTCGTGTTCGAATCATACTTATTTTGTGATTCTTGTAAATGATGAGTTATAACATCATACGTGTTTTTAAGTGTATGTATATGATGAGTACTTCAAACTTTGAATATGAGTAGAGGTTCCATGATATTAAAATAAGTATGAATGCCTATGAGTATCAGAAATTATGAGTATGATTCGATTCTACTCATCTTTTTCAATACTCATTGCTGATCTCTGGTGTACATTGAACGATAAAAAGTTTTTTTTTAATATTCTGCTGCTACTATTGTCGGCCACCAATATGAGATGACCCAAAGAATTCAAAATTAAGGAATCTTTCGAGCATAATATTGTATAATTTGCCTCCATTAAAGCAACTTTGATTCATGGGTCTTTAGCTTACCCATTTTCATTTCTAAGCCTCGAATGTCTAGATTACAAGTATTTTACAAACATACAACAACATAAGGTAGATAAAATCCATTCTCAAATACATTTATTTCGTTTGACCTGCAGTGCTGCTATTTTGTTGCTCATTTCCTGTCTGACATTTGATACGCCATGATATTGTTTAAATATTATTAGCTGTGCGGGATTTTTTTTCTTAACAAGAAAAGGAGGAAAAAAAACTAAAAAAAATCTCAAAGAATGCCAAAGAATAAGAAGATATCACAGTGCATACATACATACGCATACTTACTCATAATAACCAATAGCAATAGCAATAGTACTTAATACTCGTCGTTCTAACAAATTTATGTTCTTTCATATCGAAGAACGTGAATGCTGACAGTTTGAAAACCTTAGAAACCAAACTAAACATCTCAAACGCGCCCACTATCATCCATATGCTGCATGGCAAAAGAGGCCTAAAAATGCAAAGATAGCAAAAAATGTTTGGCAGACAGACAGTCAGGACAGACAGACAGAACTACAGACACTTCTGGCTGGCTGTTGGCCCCATTATTCATGCATAATTCTAAGGCGGCTGGTTAAATTATAAAAACGAAAAGAGAAAAAGATATCGGAATGGCAATTGCAGGCAGGAATGCTAATGTTTCGAATCGTAACAGCATAACACCGTAACACCGCATCAGCTGAATAGAATGAATATTACAGAGAGAGACTCAATAAATTTTCAAGTGAATTACCTTCTCTTCGGTAAGTGTAAGTGTGACCGCTGTGATTAACAGAAACAGTGAAATTTAATACAGAAATAACCTTAAATAGTCTGTTGAGCTTGTTCAGTTATTGAAGGTGAAGTAAATTTATTTCGAAAAAAAGAGCAATTTAATGTTGGAGGAGAAATTTTTAAAATTTAATAGAGAAAGCATATAGACTGGTGTTGGCATTCAATTAATATTCAGTAATTTGTGCTTTTTAATTTCTTAATTACAGAGCTGTAAAGGAATTAGTTCTTTTAATTATTCTCAAATATTATGAATGTGTTGCTTGAAAATAAGCACAATATTAAATAAATTAAAAATATTAACGCAGCACAAGATTTGTTAAGGTATTAGCCATCGCAAGGCAATAGATGAATTTAAGCCCAGAACTAATACTTTAAAGTCAAGAACAAATTATGCCAACTTTAAATATTCTATTCCGAAGTAAAGCCCGTTCATGTGAAGGTATTTTAAATCTCTTAAAATAAATTATACAGGAATGGGGTAAGTTTTAGATTATCAATCGATCGAGGGCATAGTGCTCGACTACAATTCCGAGTAATCCAGATTCTAACTTCGAAGAAAGTAATCAAATCTTCATCATGGTTTTATTATTTACACTTACATGAGAAGTCGCCGTAGTCTAGTAGATAGTGTGTTCGCTGATTAGACGTGAGGCCGCGATTCAAACCCCAGGTTAGCGATCTCGAACAAAACGAAATGTGAAAAAAATATTTCTTGGAGACTTTATCTCAGTAGATTTCGGGCAACAACTCTGAGAGTAAAATTTCCGTGAAAAATTGCTCGAAGATCTGTCGTTCAGACTGTAGGTTCCGCCACTCATAGAAAATGTATCACATTCAACATAAGTGGTGTGGGAACGTAGCTCGTAATCCAGGGTAATTAACTAAGAAGAGGGAATACGTAATTAAATTTTACATGTTTCAAAGCCGCTGTATTATTCTCCATAGCGTGTTTTATTGAAAATATTCAACACATTCAACAGCCACCCTATGTCTTACCCAGTGGTGTTGTGCTAATTTTTTTTTTACAGGAACGCGTATATATAATTATATAGACCGATCCTGGGTAGGCGGCCGCTCTGTGCGGTCTCATGTCCCAAATTTAACGACGGGGGTGATTTTCCATGATAATCCTGGCGGCGGCGTTTTTTTTAGGTCTCATGTCCCAAATTTTACGACGGGAGGAAGGGAGATTTCCCCCAATTTTCACCAGTAGCCAGGATCGGTCCTGTATATAGCATTAAAAAGAAAATAATTACGAAAATCATTACGATTACTTCTCGTACACAACAACAATTCCCTTTGTTGTTCTCTTTGGTACACTCGTTCGTTAGAACTTCGAACTACGATTCTCTTCACACGCAACGCAACATGTCTGATTGAATTATCACTCTTCTGCTTACAACCCTTTTTGTAAGCAACAAACTTTCTGCTCGCGTAAACACTAACAACTGCTTACTTTGAACGCAACCGTGTCTTCACACAAGACTGACTGAACTATAACTCACTCCTCGTTGCTCGCTTTGTCTTGCCTTTTATATCGCTGGATCATCAGTCTAATGAATGCCATTGGCAGAGAATAACTGCCTTCGGGAAAAATCTAAAAACGTAAACAACTCGCTTCCCTTATTGTTGTTAGTGGATCTTGTTTACATTTATCCTTGTAGCGTTGTTGTTGTTTGTTTACTTTGTCCCTTTTCTCTTCTTATACCTGATGTTATTGTTGCTTGTTTACTTTGTCCCCTTGTTTACTGATGTTGTTATATTCTCGTTTGTTCTTTGATCACGCGATCAAGCCCATTGTTTTTGTTGCTATATGTTTACTTCTTCGTTGATCATGTAAACAACTGCCTTATGTTGTTTTTGGAGCTTTTGTTTACCACTTTATACATGATCAAGTCCGTTGTTTTGTTTTTGGAGCTTTTGTTTATTATTTTAATAACACCATTTCCATTTTCGTAACAATATATATGTTTATTACAATACGGTTTTTGTTCCGGTTCGGGTTCGGTTCAAACCCTTGTTTATAAAAATACATATAAAAATTCGTCAAAAATTAGAAAAAAAATCAGCAATTCTTTTTAATTTTTTTTTTTCAAAACGTCAGCCAATTTTCGTTATCAGAAATCGTCTTTAGTTCCGGAACGCGTTTCTGTCCAAAAAGGAAGCACAGGAACGACGGTCCGGAGCGTTCCGGCTCGACAACACCACTGGTCTTACCACATGATGCCTTAGAGCTCAGATTAAGTAGTTTCGATAAACAGCATATATTCGTTTTAAAACACGATTCTTTAGAACTAGGCTCCAGATCCAGCAATTGATCTGATGTCAATAAACGGGAAATGGTGAGCTTAATGAGAGAAGTATGAAGTGGACTAGGTACCCACATTGACATATGAAGAGTTCTGTAGGTCTCCTGGAAGATGTGTGCACTTTTATATTTTTTGACTTTTCATTTCGAAAACAGCTAATTCCTCTCAAGGTATTAACCACAGTATTGTAAAGCAGCTATATGGGATACTTAACGCAGTGTGACGTTTAACTTACTCTCAGCATAAATATGGAGATGAAACATGGAATGCTGCACAGAAGAATGTCTACACAATACCATGCGATCTTTTGCCAATCACTGTTTCCTTAAAATATTGGTACTTATTAGCAATGATTGGTCCACACTAAACTCATTTGAAAGCCGAAATACGTTCACGCCAGTGGCATTAGATAGGACAGTTTTTCAGCCTGTAATACTTAAGCTAAAAGGTATGTGCTATGCCCTGTAAATATGACGAAGGTAGGTGGAGAAATTTTTAGAATTAGACAGTTTGTTCGTAGTTGGAATAAAAACGCAGAAATGGCAGTTACAAGATGTGTTTAGAGAAAACTATTTAATGGCCCTGCTTAATGGAAATTATTGTTAATACTGTATTACGACTATGCGATCTATTTTACTTCCCTCGTACTTTATAAGGCGTCTCTATAAAGTCTCCTCCAAGGCTATTGGCCTGCAAAACTACACGATGCTGTTGGATGTCAACAATGATGATCTCCTGCTTAGCAATTGATATGCACCAAGGTGTTACCTTCTGGTATGTATTAATGCCTTATAGGTTCCAAGAGCATCATGCGATGATTCATTCTCATCGTTAAAAAATCTACAAAACCTACATTCTGTATACGTATACTCCGACTTTACAGTATTCTGTCAAATGACCGACCTACTAACCTTACGTTATTTCTTGATGGTCTGATGTTTGACTAGGATCTTCTTTTATTATAATTTCCTAACAAAAGTTTTGATTGCTTTGAACTTACTTGGTTGGAGAAGAGTTTTTGTCTTTCTTTATCGTAATTTTCATAAAAACATACCTTTCCAAATAATTGCTCTCACTTTAAAGAATGATTCTGGGCCGGTAAACGGTGTCAGAGTTCCTCCTCTCCCTAGTAAGCTCTTCTGATTGCTCTGGTCTGAGATGCAGTAGAGGGTAACCAGAATACCTACCTAACTGATGTAGTTTCTCCAGACAGTCTTTCTTGTCTTATGTTCGTTGCAGAAATTTCCGGACTAAATGCGATGTATAGCATGTAAAGCCAGATCTTAAATACACCGGTTTTTTAACCTGGTTTTGAACCATGAAAAACAGAACAATCGTTAAGTATCCTATGGGGTTTGTTTTCGATTTCACATGAGTTTCGAATTTACTTCTCTCAATTTTTTAATTCTATTCCATTTATAAGCTAAATCTGCAATTCTAAATTGAATTTATTGCACTGCAATACAACATATGTATGTATTTTATTTTTTCTCTTTGTGTCTGAAATCTACATTCACTGTAGATTGACAGCGTGTGTAGGGGTTAGGTATGTAGCACACCAAACGAATTTGTATTCGCAAATATTTCGGTGCGGCTTGTCTATTTATTATGCGAATACGAATATCTTAGCGAGAGAAGAAGTTATGTATGTATGTATGTATAGTGGCTGCTGCTGTCTATTTGGCAGTCAAGTTGAGTGGCTGACATTGAATTATCATGTTTTTTGTGTGTTTTTGGCAAACCTAGTATGCCAAACTTAGAAAATAAAACACAGCAAATTCAAATTGGTGGAAACTGTGCTATTTTTGTAACTACAGCACCCTACAGCAAGTCAACAAAGCAGTAAGTTGATGTTTGGTTTGATGAATAAAAAAATTTGAATGAAAAATAGTTAAGGCGGCGAATCTTATTTTGGGTGACGACATTTGATATCTAATGAGATAGCTTTTATGCCAAGCTCAGAGAATATAACACTGCAAATTCAAATTCTTCAAACTGTCGTATTTTTGTAACTACTGCACCCTACAGCAAGTCAATGAAGCAGTAAGTTGGTGTTTGGTTTGCCAAATAAAATCTGAATGAGAAAGGGCTAGGGAGGCGAGTGTTATTTCTAGCGAAGACATTTTATATCGCATGAGATAACTTTTACGGTATTTGTGTTGTTCAAATAGTCGAACCTATTTCAAGTTTGTATTGTTCTCGTGATTTTAGTTTTTTTTTTGTGGCAATAGAAATAAACCCACACACCATCTAAACAGCCATTTCGCACAATCCGCCCAACTGCTTACAATTCTCTGGTCATAGGATTTGAAAACATCCATCAAATGTTCTACGCTCCGCATACACACACACGCAATCTAGTGTTTGTGTTCTCGAATAACAGAATGGAAATATTTTGAAAATATTTTTTCTCTCCTCTTCTTCTGTGTACATACATACATACATATGTACAGACATTTGAAATTCAAATCAAATTTTGTTTTGTTTGAAATTGTTCTACACTTTGGTGTGAAATAAAATTGCATGAAAGGCGTGTGGTTCTGATTTTCCATACATGCATACATACATATTTTCAATGTGTCAGGTTTGTGTGTCAAAGAAAATAAAACAATTTTTTTTTGTCTTTGCAAACGAAGAAGAAGAATTTATTGTTTGAATACTTGACTGTTTGTCAGTCAATGTTTTTGTTTTGGCAACATTGTTTTCCTGTTTATCTATCTGGTTTGGGGTCAGCTTCAAAAGGATAAATATGTAAGGCGTTGGGTGTTTCAATGTATATTGGGCAGTATGCATATGCATATGAAAGTATGTATATCGGCTATGTACTATTTACATACAGTGAGCGTCAAAAGAAACTGTCTACTAAAGCACAAAATTCTAATAATCACCAAACACAACTTTTACCACTTAAGGAAAGTGCCATTGAATGAAACAATTTTAATATAAAAATAACGGTAATTTATTAAGGCATATTTTCTTAATGTACAGTTACTTTACACGCTCACTGTTTTATTTGTTGTTTGCGGGAAAGCAAATGTTAATTTGTGATTTTTGTTTCTTCCTTTCTTTTTTAATTCAATTCAATAAAAATAGAAAAAATGTTCACTTTTGGCTTCACATCAAGTTAGTTTTTGTATATTTCATTAGATGTTCTACACAAGGTCATGAATTTCTAGAAATTAAAATGTTTTCCTTTGAGTAGAGGGATCATGCGAACATTACCTAACATAGCAGAACATTTTTTTGACATTCGCTTCCCCAATGAATATCAACAATAGTAAGCAAAGAAAGTGTAACTGACCAGTTACATACGTAATCTCATTGCTAATAAGATTCTCCATATTAAGCGAAGATAATGGTTGATAAAATTTCGCATCGTATTGCATAGACACGCTTCAAGGCAGCATTCCTTGTTTCATCTTCATATTTTGGCTGAGAGTAAGTTGAACGTCCTACCGCGTTAAGCATCCCATATACCTGCTTTACAGTACTGTGCTTGTACCTTGAAAGGAATTATCAGTTTTCGTAATGCAAAGTCAAAATATATGGAAATCTTTACGGCTTTAAGGAGACCTACAGCAATACCCTGCATAGGCCTCTTCATATGCCAATGTACGTACCTAATTCACTTCATACTTCTATCATTGGGCTCAGCGTTTCTCGATGCTTTATGGAAGGTCTCGTTTATTGACATCAAATCAATTGCTAGATGCATAAAATATTGATGCTAGTTTATAGCCTTGTTCCGAGAGCATCGTGCTTTAAGACGACGTCTGTATGCCGTTTTTAAGACTGCTTAACCTGTACTCTGAGGCATTGCTTCATTTGATAAGACAAAGGCTCGCTATTTGAACTAATTATTTTCGATAAAAGAGCTTATACAACAGCGTTATAACATTCAAAATTTAATGTCGTGTTCTTTCTGACTTACTTACTTAATAGGTCATTGCAACCCATCACTCGGGATTGCACACTACTTATGTAAACGGTCCGCCAAATAACTTTTTTTTTTTTGAAAATGCTTTAAAAAAAACTACTGAATATTTTCTCAAATTCCTTTTTTTATTTTAAAGTACAATCCTTCCGGTTAATAATGGAAAATAATTTCATTCAAATGGCTGCCTCGGCTGGCCATGCAGTAGCCTACACGATCGGTCCAATTTTTGAGCACATTATCGATTGTGTGCAGCTGTATTTCACCAATGGCTTCACGAATATTGTCCTTTAAAGCGTCAATTCCCTCTGGCTTGTCGGCGTAACACTTATCTTTGACGGCACCCCACAAATAATAGTCCAACGGTGTCAAATCACAGCTCCGAGGTGGCCAAACGACATCAGCTCTGCGGCTGATAATGCGATCTTCAAAAACAGGGCGCAAAACATAGAGTATAGCTTCGGCTGTGTGGCACGTAGCGCCGTCCTGTTGAAACCAAATGTTGCCAATATACTCCTTTTCAATTTTTGTGAACAAAAATTCGTTCAACATGGCCCGATAACGATCGTCATTTACTGTAACGGCCACTCCTTGCTCATTTTCGAATTATGCCTCTGGACCAAAATCCGCACCAAACAGTGACTCGTTTTGGGTGCGTATGCTTTTCAATGTATGCGTGCGGGTTTTGTGAGCCCCAAATGCGACAATTTTGCTTGTTTACATACCCGCCAAGATCAAAAAGAGATTCATCTGAAAAGAAGATTTTTTTTGCTAAAATCGGCATCTTCTGTAAGTCGATCGTAGGTCCACTTTCCCAGCGTTGTTCAAGCGTATACACAACCATATTCGTTCAGCGGAAAGATAAAACTAATTATCTGTCAAATCAGACATGAGCTAAGTGTTACCATTCACGAAATAAGCACTAGTTGAAAAAAAACGTTAGATGGCGGACCCTTTACATAAGTGGCGGGACCTACATTTTAAAGTAGGTCAATTTTTTGAGAAACTTTTTTATGGCCATAGTTTTTGTTAGACATTCGCTGAGAGGCAGTAGCCGAAGAACTATATGTTAATATTTCGTTATGTTCGAGATGTCTGACCTGGGATTTGAACCGTGATAAGCCTACACACTACCTACTAGACTACGGCGACTACACGTGTGGTTATTATAATTTACTCTTGCTCGTTGAAAGCTTTGAACTGAAGCTTTGAAATGAAGAAGTTTTGCTTGCCTTGATTATTATCCTTTCAAATACAATTTTTTATCCATTGAAATTAGAGTTTCAATCCACATACTTATAACTCCCAGAAGAGCACACTAACAAATGTTTTTTTTGTCATAAAACTTGTCTTTGTGTCACAAAGTTATAAAAAAACAACAACAATCTGTAATAATTTTCGAAACAAAAATTCTCTTTTCAAATGATATTTTGTGGTTATAACCTGAAGTCACAAGATCAACTCTTGTATTTGCCATCACATTAAGGTATTATCGGTAATACAAAAACACCAACAACAACATCGACTAGAAGAAGAAGAACAACAACCATAGCAACAGCATTAACTTAAAGAAACTTTTCAATAACAGAACTGAAAACAGCACAAGTTTCTTAACTTTTTCGATTGTGAATCTCTCTGTCTCTATATGGCATATGAAAATAGACGACAACGATAACGATAACGTTAACGATAACAACAACAACATCAATAGTTTCATATGGAAAAAGTTTTCCAACACTTTTACAACTTTTCGCACTTGGCAATCAGTTTGGCAAAGTCACTTTAAGCCACCCAACACAAAATACTTTAAGGCAAGCAAAGCAAAACACAAAATAGTTTATAGCAGTTCCATTTTGCACTCGCACTGGCACTGTCAATGGCACTAACAACCATACCCAATAATATATTCGCCTTAAATTCTATGCAAATCTCAAGAAATGTGAAAAGTTGGCAACTGAAACTACAAAATGGAAATAAAAAATCAGATGCGAATACTTTTGTCTTTCCAGAACAAACATAAGTGGCATGCTTTGGCAGAACGCAAATGGAATACTCAACGGTTTTTATGCAGGCAACAGCATAGTGTTGAGGCGGAGTTTATAAAAATATTAGAATAATATGAGTTTCGTATTTTCTTTTCTTTTTTGCTTTTCCTAAATCATGAAATTGTTTTGTGAAAAAAGGATGGAATAGAATACGAACAATGTGTTATATTTAGGAACTCTAGGTTCACATCCGGATAGTGCACTCTGACTAAGTGAATACAATATCACATGTGAGTCCTCGCGCCAAGTCACAAATTTTCCGAGGAAATATTTTCTTGGTTACAGGTCAGAAGCAATACAAACTCTTACCGTTCTATCGATCGCCGGTTCTATCGATATCTCGCATTGAGTTTACGCTCTCTACACGATTGTCTATTATAATAGCTACCCCGTCAAAAGTTATAAAGAATTATAGAATCATTCCATCCAAAGGTTTGATAATCGTAAGAATGCGGCTCTACACAGTTTCAAAGCAATCAAGAACGGGAAAATTTGGTGTAGATCACTATTATCGCAACTTATTGCAATTTATCGCAACTTATTGCAATTTATCAAAACTTATTGCAATTTATTAAAGTTTAATGCAATTTATCGCAACTTATTAGAATTTATCGAAACTTATTGCAATTTATCGAAACTTATTGCAATTTATCGAAACTTATTGCAATTTATCGAAACTTATTGCAATTTATTAAAACTTATTGCAATTTATTAAAATTTAATGCATTTTATCGAAACTTATTGCAATTTATCGAAACTTATTGCAATTTATCGAAACTTATTGCAATTTATTGCAACTTATTGCAATTTATCGATAACATTTCCATTCCTGTTTTTAATGAGATCCAATTAGATAAGTTTCCTAACACAATTTCGTATATTTTTTCGTACTCTTTTCTCTTTAACCTCCAATCTGATGCACTCTTTTGCAGATGAGAGTAGCTTTTGTCATTCATAAGTCTTTGATAGCAAGCCAAGTTATTTGGAGGGAGGTAAATCACATCTAAACTTGTCTAAGAAAGACGGGTGTCTCTGGAGGAGATAGCGAGACATTCGACAGTTGCCCTCATTTGCGTTTTTAGGCATGGAGACATCGAAAGTAACAGCAGGATTGTCGCACCTCCTAAATGAATTTCCATATGAGGTAGGCACTTCTCTATAGAGAGGCAAACAAATGGTCGCATTATTATTTGTAGAGATCATTTTCGAGATACAGATCTGGCCCGACATAGATAAATTTAGAACAGAATTTGCATTGAAGTCGCCGTAGTCTAGTAAGCAGTGTGTTATTAGGCGTGTGGCCACAGTTCAAACGCCAGGTCAGACTTCAAAATGAAATCTGAAAAATATTTCTTCGGCGATTTCTTCTCAGCTGATTTCTGGTAAAACTCTGAAAGTAAATAAAAATTGCCATGAAAAGTTTTTTAGGAATCTGACGGTCGAAATCGACTTTAAACTGTAGTTCCAGCTACTCACGTATAAAATTAACACACGACGGTGTGAGAAGCTAGGTCGTAATCCTGACTTAAGGGTTGTAATGACCAATTATATATGCATGCTATATATTTGCCTTGAATGTATCAAGATTTCATCTAAGGAATCTCATAGCAATGATAACAGGACACTGGCGTCTGAGTGTTCATGCCAAGAGACTGGGAATACCTCATAATGATTTCTATAGAACGCTGCAGCGTCGAGATAGAAAAGGAGAACATATAACATCTTTTTTGTCATTGTCCGGCGCTTGGTATCTTAAGAAGTAGAACTCTTTGACATCCGAAATTTAGAGACGAAACGTGTCTAGCCTAAGGCAATTTGAATAAAATTCACACCTCCTATAAGGCGGAATAGGTAATATTGATTCTATAACTGGATTTTAGAGGACATAAGTTAGTTGTGCTGGATGATGTAAACGTAAACCCTAATTCAGTTCACTGCTTTCACTAGTTTTGTGTCCCCGAAGCAAAAGCTTCGTTTTATTCTAGCAAAACAGCACCGAACATTCATTAGAGATGCAAAGTCTCGGTTGTCGCTGGGCTATCGTTGTGTATCGAGCTTAAAAACTAGCTCAGGATAAGTAATAAAGCCAATATCTTACCAAATTTGGTTACCACCCTCGTGCAAGCCTTTTAATGTTGGTCAATTAAGATCACTTTTCTTTTCAAAAGCTTGTTACTGTTTAAATACGCTTTCATTTAAGCTGTATGTTACTGATTTTAATCCCGTTATTTTACTATCCGCTTATAATATTCATACAAAAGAAGGCATGCCATCGGTAGCATCATAATAAATGGTCTTAATGGCAATTATTTTTGAACAAAAAATACACATTTAATACCTCCAGATTATCAATGTCAATGGAAAACGTTAACCTTTAACCAGCACACACCGCATATTGTAAATATATCAAGGTCCATATTGGTTTGGTAGGTATTGTACGCTTTGAAGATTTCCTCCTATGCAGGCAGGCAGGTCGCTTGTTTATGTGTTTTCCTCATGAACGTAAAAATTTTTCATTTGCTCATTTGCATTTTCATTGTTGGTACTCATGGTGTTCTTGGTGTTGTTGGCTTGGGCTGTGTCTGTTGTCTCTCCTTTAATTTTCAATTTTCTTCATTAATCTTGATTACTGATGATGTGATGATGCCTGAATGCCAGCCTGGCGTGCCTGCCTGGCTGGCTGTTATGCGCCTTTTTTTATGTGAAATGTCAACAGATTCTTATCCCATATTTGGTGTCATATAATTTACCATTCATGTTCTGTTTTTCTTCATTCTGTTCCCGTCAGTATTCTGTGCTCTTTCTAGAGTTCAAGCTTTTTTTTTTTTTGGTTAAAACACACACATTAAACCGCAATGCCACATGTAGTGGCAAATGAATGAAATGAAATTCACAAACAACAACCATGGCAAGTGGGTAACAAATAAAGGAGTGCCTTCGTAGCTGGTAAATGGCGAACACAAAACGTATGCTATTTGGGCTTAAATGTATGTACTTTCTGGAAGAAAACGTACGTAAAAAAACTACACAAAGAAACTACTTTTCCGTACAAAGAATTCAATTTGTATTGAGGTTTTGTAATTCATCTGATTGACGAGTTTTAATTTCGTCAAGCTGAGCTCCAAAAGAGACTTTTGTTGGAATAATTCCTGGTATTGATTTCAATAGAAGGCAGTTGTATCCACCCTTCTTGCTATTGTTCCAATGTGAGTACATCAGGCCGATTCAACAACAAGAGATGGGCGCCTAGTCCCCATAGTTTTCTTTAAACTGAGACTTGGTTTGAGTGATGATTACTTCCACGAAAAATAATGCTCTAGGAACACATAAGAAAAGTTTTGCTATTTTCTAATAATGGCTGTCAATCACAAATTAATTGAGGCCGATTGTGCTAGCTAACAGCAGACAATGGTATGAATCGGACATTGGCCATGCAAAGATACTTAGAGAATTTGGGATTGTCGGAAGCAATGATTACATTACAGTGCGATACGACTTTTCAATGAATTTTAGGCCATCCATTCCGGAAAGTGAGGTATGGAGGGATCGTGCGGCTTACCTCGGAATCATAGGAATTAATCGGTATATCCCTGTCCATAAGGCTACCAAAGCACTGCAGCGTCATTCACTGCATTGTCATTCACTGCAGCGTCATTAACTGCTGCGTCTTTCACTGCAGAGTCTTTCAGGCAGAAGTGTGGGCAATACGGGCTGCGGTGAAAATTTATTGTACCCGAAAATGTTATCAAGCGGAAAATTATCATACTTTCCGATAGCCCGGCGGCATTGGATTCTAATGTAATGAACTCAAGAACAGTATACGACTGTAGCAGATGTCTTAACGAGGTAGCGAATCAATATAATGTTTGCAACACATAGCTGCCGGGACATAGAGACATTCTCCGAAACTCAGAGCGGATGAACTGGCCAGAATGGGCACGATCATCGAACTCTCTAATGAATGCTCGACATTCTTGGGGATCCCTTTGGGTACCTAACAGAGATTAGCAATGAGTATTCAAAAAGATGAGTAGACTCGAATCATACTCATAATTTCTGATACTTATACGCATTCATACTTATTTTAATATCATACTCATACTATTCATATTCAATGTTCGAAGTGCGCATCGTACTCATACTTAGCAATACGCATGATGTTGTTGATTTCGACTTTCCATAACTCACCATATACACAAATAACAAAATAAGTATGATTCGCATACGAACACTAAAAAATACTCACTAAAAGGTTGTGTGTTTGCTTTGCTTGTTGTCTTTATCTTTTTCTTTCTTCTTTTTTTGCAAATGCAACTACAACTAAGACTGTAAATTTTGGTGAATGACTCGAATCACTTGAATCATTTATGAGTATTATAAGTATTTTTCTAAAGTTATGAATCTAAATGAGTAGGCTTATGACTCAAACATATTTCGAATGGTATGAGCTTGATGTCAACATTGCACCTATACTCATTGCAAGCTGTATAAGTATACTTATAAATCAATGTTGTAGTGAGTAGCAATGAGTCAGAGTACATAGTTGAATTTCAATATTTTTGACTTACTTATATTCAAAATTTCATGAGTACTTATGACTAGCGACAAAATGATTAATTGCTGATCTCTGGTACCTGCAAGTTTATAATTAACAATGCAATCGTAGACCTGGTCAACAGTAGATGAGAAAATCTGGCTGAAGCTGGATAATAGGCGCGTAGCAACTCTGTTTAAACTCCAAAGGAGTAGCCACAGCACTGTTATCGGAGTTATTATGGTGCATTGTATTATAGGAACACATGCGAGGCGTATTGGTCTTGGACACCTTGCAAATGATTTCTCCTGAAGCTGTGGAGATGTGGAGTAGGATGAGACTATTCTCTATCTACTGTGCTTATGCCCGGCACTTTGTCGGAGGAGAAAGATGCACCTGGATGCCTACTATATGGAGGATTTGGATGAACTATCATGCACTGATGTTAACAGTCTGAGTTGCTTCATCGGAAGCCCCGAGTGGTTGCTGAACTAGGTGAAAATATTAAACTGTGATATCGCAATGGGCTCTGTGTCTCGCCTAAGTATGTCCGCTTTTAAGTCCATCGAGGGGACAGCCACTTCTACCTACCTACCTACCCTAACTAACAGAAGATAACTATGGATAGAAACAGATTTCCGATAGAAAGAGGTGCATGTGATAACACAAAGAATCTTGCCAAAATGCTTTCAGCAACAAACCCTGTCACTGTATTAAAAATTCGTATATTACCACCGTGCTTCTAATTAAATCAAGAGCACGTTATGCATCCAATCACTTTTCCATTTAATAAGCCACTCTGTAGGGTACAACAAACAAGAGTAATCTCGCACAGTACATTTATGTGCATGCATAACTCTCTATACGAGGAGTGTGTATCGAAAACCTGTGCAGTTTTATGGTGTTAATGAAAATTCCGAATTATGAAAAGAAAAGTGAGAAAGAAAACGGAAAACACATAAGAAAAGTAACCAGAACAGCGTTAATGCCATAAAGGAAAACGAAGAAAAAAAACAACTTAAATTTCGTGAAAATTTGCATACCTATCTTCCACTGATAAATGTGTCACGTGAGCAGAGAGGGGGAAAGGAGAGTGAATAAGCTGCAACTGTTCTGAGTCTGACACTGAGCCTTAAAACGCACGCACGTTCCCTTTGGCGTATGAGTAACATTAAATAAATATAAATTGTTCCAGTGTAAACAAACACACATGCAGACTGCTGCTGATATACACCACAAAACAATATAAATGAGAAGAATTTCATGATAATTTTGACGCACGCATACAAACGCATTTTTATTTCTTATCATATCCTCCTTTTACACACATACTAATGCATATGTTGAATTCAAACCAAAAAACGTTTGGAATTATAATGAATATATCGGCTTTAAATACTGATATTACCGAGGATGTAAATTTTTGGTGCTGACAGTATTTTTAGGAGGAGTTTCATAAAAAAGGAGATTTCGTTTAATAAGTGGCAAAAAAACATCAATATTTCGTCATAATTTACTTGCAAATTTCATAATAAAATTACAGACGGAAAAATAAAATTGCAAATCGGCTTTGATCTCCAGAATTTTCTACAATACCATGCGACAAAATTAGTATCAATTTTTAAAGCTAAGTCTAAGGCTATCGAGTAAGATCTCTCAATAAGTAGATATGTATAAAGATAGATATAAAGACTGCTCTTTCAAATGCCATCAGTAGCTTCATGAGGCCACATTAATATGTCCGATGGGATACATTAAACTATCGACAAATAGTGCCCTAGTTTGCTCATTAAAATTTCTGATTCTGCTTATGAGTGTGATTCTACTTAAGCGACAAAGATTTGAACATCCAACAGGTTATTTAATGAAATGAGCTTTCTTTTTATTTTCTTTCTTATTTAATGAAATATTTTCAGGAGGCTAATTACACGACGTCTTATTAGACAAGAGCCCGATTTCAAACCCGTGGCTGAGATATCTCAATAGTCTTCTGGCTAAAATTCTGTGAGTAAAATAAAATTGCCATGAAAAGTTCCTTGAACCTGACGTTAGGAGTTGTCGTTAAACTGTAGGCCACGCCACTCACAAATAAAATTAACGCAGACAACTCGGGTTGTCTAAAAGGATAGATTGTGATTGTAAGGATTGTAATAACCAATACATAGATAATTGGTCATTATAACCCTTCAGACAGGATTACGACCTAGCCTCTTACAGCACTTATGTTGTGTGTGTTAATTTTTATACATGAGTGGCGGGACCTACAGTTTAAAGCCGAGTCCGTATGTCAAATTTTTTGAGAAAATGTTTATGGCAATTTTATTTTATCTACTCTCAGAGTTTTTGCCAGATATCTGCTGAGAGGGAGTCGCCGAAAAAATATTTCTTCATATTTCGTGTTTATGAAAATATCTGACCTGGAGTTTGAACCGCGGCCTTACGTCTAATAAGCCAACACACTGCCTACTAGACTACATACATACATAATTGGCCATTACAACCCTTCAGTCAGGATTACGGTCTAGCTTCTCACACCACTCATGTTGTGTGCGTTAATTTTATACTGGAGTTTCGGGACCTACAGTTTAACGTCGACTCCGAACGACAGATTTTGAGAAACTTTTTCATGGCAGGTTTATTTACTCTCACAGTTTTTGCCAGAAATCTGCTGAGAGGAAGTCGCCGAAGAAATATTTTTTTTCATATTTCGTTTTGATGTCTGGCCTGGGGCTCGAACCCGGGCTTTAAGGGAAAACACTACCTACTAGACTACGGCGACTGAAATCGTTCGCATTTAAAAAACTGGAACTCAATTTCCTCTACCTCGAAGGCTAGACCGTACATGTTATGGGAAGACACGCGGAAAGAAAGCACTCTCATCTAGCGACTTCTGCCGTGTGTGCTGATCCACTGAGGAAGAGGGGACTGTTATCCATTTTCCTTGTCAATGTCCATCTCTTGCGAGGTGCAGATACTGGTTATTTGGCTCTCCAATTCTTGTCAGCTTGACGGAGCTATCATATATTGATGTCAAGGCTATAGCTTCGTTTATCAAACTTTCGGGCGGGTATTCAAGCGTAGGGTAGTCGTGCTTTTAATATGCAGCCCTTGCGCTGACCAACTTCTACTTGTTCCCTGGTTTTGGTAGAACTTGGTCAGTAGAGGGACTGCGTTTACCTGTGGCGTCACAACAGGTCGCTATGCGTGCTCAAGTGAGCCATAATGATTATTTTGTACAATGGGTCAATTCGACCTCCGGGTACTGTACTTGTCTTAATTGACAAGTACGCGTCCTCTAACCTAAGGATTATTTAAAAAAATATTTCAGGCTTAAAAACCTAAAGGCTTAGCCCCTTTGGCTCCTCCAAAGCTATATCGTACATCCTCTTGCTGAGTGTGAATTGAATTTTCTTTCAGCCATAATGCTTATCAAAATTAAAAGAGAAAAATCCGCAAATTTTACACACACACACTGTAACTGTATCTTCAAATACATTTCTGCTATAATCGTAAATTGCTTTCATTTATCTTACTTCAGCCACTTAAAAACTACAACAAATTTAATACCAACATTAATTCGTTTATCAGATAAAAACAACAACAACAACATAATGTTCTCTCCTTGTGTTCAACATAAATTCTTAAATTTTTTTCATTTCTTTCTTTTCTTTTCATTTGAGTTAAAAAAGATAAAAATTTTCATATAAAAGATCTTGCAAGTGGTGTTGTTGCAATTTTCTTTAACTCAATCACAGAAACAAATTTAAACAACAACAAAAACAAGAGATGAAAGCACGAATAAAAATTCCTGTGATGAAAATATGTTGAATGCCAACCAGTCAACCAGCCAGCCAGCAGAAACCAGGAAACAAGGTGTTAAAGCACAAATTAGAATGAAAGATTGACGTGAAGCACTTAGAAAGCATAAAATTATCACGTGTCTGACCTAAAATTATACAACAGAACAGGACAGAACACAACAAAATACTGTCTTGCAAACCTCACCTCACCTTGCCATACCTTCACTAAGCGATGAACGATGAGATGCAACGCAGTGCAAAGAGATATGATGCGTTGTGGTATGGCGAAATACAAGACGAAAAAATAAAAATTTAAACAAAGTCATGGATTTTGGTGTTGCCAAAAAAACAAACAACAACAAAACAAAGAATTATTTTTCAAACTTAAACAAGAAGATTTTGAATTTCTAAAAAAACTATTGCATCTAGGGAAACCTGCTGACAAGCGGTTGATGGCGTTTTCGATTTGCTGCTTGATGGCTGGGCTGCCTGCCTGCTGTGTTGGCCAGCAGAAAATGCCAAAGTGTAGTGGTGGTGGACAAGTGGTATGCTGGCACTTATAGTTGCACATTCAACATACATACATACTTGACCAACAAGCAAGCAACGTAAATGACTCTTAATATGGCGTAGTTATTTGACCTGGCACGTACTTGATTGTCGTAGTTTTGCAACCTGCAACAACAATAATATTCGTTGCACATTCATTGTATGGCACTGTATATAGTCACTACCACATGCCATATATGTACGTAGTAAGTGGTGGTGGTTATCTGTGAAAAGGTAATCAAGCAAATGTCTGATACTTAAGCTTCCATTTTCTTAAAGTGCATTAGAAAAATATACTCAAACACTTATTTTGGGAACAAAATTTTCGTCTTTTTTTTTTTTTTTTTGAAAATTTCTTGTCATATTCCCTGTGTATTGATTTTATTGAGATGACAACCATGGGCGACAAATGTGGAATGATTAATTGAGATTTAAGAATGAAAAACGATGAATATTTAAAGGATATATTGGGAGGAGTAATATGTAAGAACTTGAGTTCAAAATTGTTAAACATTCGTTGGAAAGTATCTTTCAACTTTCAGACAAGACCTCAAGTTATCCTCTTGAAAAGCTAAACTCGGTGTTTGGAAAAATCCGGTCGTTTTGATCTATTAAGTTTGACCGTAGTGATGCAACGCATAACAGAGAATATACTGACAAATCTTTCAAATACTCGGCTGCCCAATCTATCAGCCTTAGTATGGTAACCTTTGTGCTCCCTGATCGCTTTTCCCTTGAAATTGTTATAAAATAATCACTTTTTATCATCTGCACCCACCCTCGTCATTTGTGACTGGGTTATGTCGGGGATGAGTTGTTTTTTAATCGTTTTGGACTGATATATTGAAGCTATTTTCACAGAGATATGGCAGCATTGCATTGGTGACGGATTGGATCTTGGACTTAAGCTCAGGAATTGTTTCTTATAGAAACAAGCCTTTGGTCCCTAAGAGACTGTACACAGAGATTTCATCACCTGTTTCTGTAAGCCAAACGTTCGTTTGTTTGGTGTGGTTTATTCGAATAAAGCCTAGATTTCACGAAAAAGCTCCCAAAAATAAAATCGCTCAACCTTACAATACATGGAAAATTGTACTGGAAATTTGTACTGGAAATCCTTGCTGCTGTATACCAATTAGATTGAAGTCGCCGTAATCTAGTAGGTACTGTGTTGGCTTATTAGTCGTAAGGCCACGGTTCAAACCCCAGGTCAGACATCATAACGAAATTTGAAAAATTTTCTTCGGCGATTTCCTCCCTCTAACGCTGAGAGTAAACAAAAAAATTTCCATAAAAAGTAGCTCAAAAATTTGTCGTCCGGAATCGATTTTAAACTGTAGGTCTCGCCACTCATGTATGAAATTAATGCACCCGACATAAGTGGTGTGAGTAGCTAGGTGGTAATCTTGACTGAAGGGTTGTAATAACCAATTATGTATGAATGTAGTAAATTGATTATTGTGAGCGTAGTGTGTTATCTGGCTGCAACCTCTTGTCACAAGAATTCCGTTATCTTGGTCCTGTAATGCATGTCATTGGCAGCCATTGCAATTTCGGCTTCATCTCCAAAAAATTACGCTGAATGACAAACATCCACATCTGACTCGTTGTGAATGCATTTGCTCAATGCGGATGCATCCTTCCCCATGAATGGCTGGAGGATTTTCGAAGGCAGAAATTTGACAATTTTATGTATTCAGAAAGTTGCCGCAGTTTAGCAGGTAATGTGTTGGCTTTTTAGACGCTAGGTCGTGGTTCAAACCACAGCTCGGACATCAACAAAACGACATATGGAAGAATATTTCTTTCTGCGACTTCCTTTCAGCAGTCTTTTGTCAAAAACTTGGAAAATAAAATGAAATGGCCATGAAAAGTTAGTCAAAAACCTGCAATACGTAGTCGTCTTGAAACTGTAAGACTTACAGTAAGCTTTAAATTTTAAAGCTTATGTATGTATGTTGTTGTCGTTAACGTCTTTGTTGTAGTTGGTAGTGTTGTTAGCTAAATATCTACGTAACTTTTGTTTTTTTGGAAACAAAACAGTACAGGGCAGGCCAGACCTTTTAAGGGATATGGGTTCCGAGACAAAACAATGAAGAAAAACTCCTTTTTTGGGGGGCAGGAGGAAATAATGCTGAAAGCAGGAAGTTGTTAACGGAAATAAGAGATAAAGAGACAAACAATAATGCCAACAATGTTAACGTTAATCAAAAATTAAATGATTAAAAGACTGAATGAATGAGTGAGTGACTGACTGAATGCACAGAAGCTTATGAAAGCAGGAAATCAGTTTTTAATCTCTTACAGAGGAACAAAATTTTAAATGGAATTTTTATATGTACTTGATGGTATGGCAGACACGGTTTTGTCTCTGTTCTGGAATAGCCTGTTTATTCGTGTACGTTTAGGAGATATTGTATGATGGAACTGAACAAGAGACATACGGAGCTATTAAAATAAACAATCTAGTGATCGACTAATTGAAGTGCTCATACCGGCTTAGACGGCAAGATCGTGGTGTATTTTCGAGATGCAAATGGTAGTCGGGTCTCTTAAATATCAAGAATCAGAGATATCTGTTTACATAAAGTAGTTGGGCAGACACACATAGGCTATATATGGCTTATTGTGATACCATAATTTGTACTCTACTCCTACAGATATTGGGGTTTTTAAATATGTTTTCCCATCATTGCATACAAATAAAAATGATTTAAACACAGACAATGTGATGCACAGTAAGTCCCAAACTCAACGGATGAGTTGGAAATTGGAAATAAAAAATTATTTTCCTTAGCATAGGCTCTATACCCTGTGTTATTATTACAACTTAACGTTAAACTTGAATTTAGTTAAAGGTACCTTTAGCTTGCGTCATTACAACTTACAGATAAAATAAAGTAAAAAATATGGCAGTGCTGGAGCAATGTAAATAAAACTGCTCAATTAAAAAAGTATTTTTTTTTAAACGCAGTGGCAACGAAGGGCCTCTCTTTTTGATAAATTTGAAGTTGCCATATTGAAAACAATATGTATATAATATGACAAGTTCAAACATAAAGTGACCTTTAAGTGTTAAAAGTAGGATGATCCTCCCTTTGACTTAACGCTCACTTCTATCTTATTGAGTACTCATAATAATGAAAAACAATTCATATGCCCGTTAAAATCCTCCCTTTAGTTAACGGCAAGTTGTAATAAGGGCCCTTAGGCTATATACGGTCTATTGTAATACTACAATATGTACTATGCTAACGTCTAAAAACATTTAAAAAATAAATCGAATGTTTTTGTTACATTTTAAATTAAAAGTTTATTTCTTACAACTACTTGTTTATTAAAATAATATTTTAAAATACATTTAAAACGTATTTTTGTCAAACATTTTTTAATTGATTCTTTAAAAAAGGAATAATAATTTGCAATTAATATTCTTCAATAAATTTCATATTCCTTTGAATTAATTTTTCCTGTCTCAAGTAAAATAAGATTTCTTCTCCTTATTTCTCCGTCGTCTTATTGTCCGGATTAGCATTCTTTACACCATTCTTCTCCATTTTTCGTATGTGATGTAAATTCTTTTTCAGCTTCTGCTTGTACCGTAGCTCCCTATTAATGGCTTTTAGGTCATCCATTGAGCATTCCTTTAAATTCTTTACACCTTTCGATGTCAAGTCATCCGTGAGTGATATTTTCGTTTGGTTGAGGCGTTTATAATTCTTTTTCGTGCGGCTCACTTCTTGCCGGTATAAGAAAAGAGTGTAACTTACTGACTTTTTACTGTTATTTTCCATTTTAATTTATTTTTATTTGCTGCGTGAGTGATTGTTTGATCGCTGCGGTGAATAGTTCAGAACTGATGGTTGATAGAGTATGGTCGGGTTTTTATATCGGAAGTTCATGGAGGATCAAAACTATGTGTTTATATCTGGAACTACACACAGGTAGTAAAGGATGTGTTCGGACGCGGGACCGTAATTGTAACCGATTTGTTTATTTACTTAAAGGGTTTCAAAACTACCTGCACCTGTTATTGTAAACTACTTTTGAACTACTTGTTTACAAGCTTTAGGTAGTTTTAATCCTTTTTAAGTAAATAAACAAATCGGCTACAATTACGGTCCCGCGACCTATGGATCCTTTACTACCTGCTTGTGGCCACAGGTATAAAACCACTACTCTGATGTCCTACGGGCTAGCATCAGTTCTGAACTATTCACCGCAGCGATCAAACAATCACTCCAGCAGTAAATAAAAAATAAATTAAAATGGAAAATATCAATAAAAAGTCAGTAAGTTACACTCTTTTCTTGTACCGGCAAGAAGTGAGCCGCACGAAAAAGAATTATAAGCGCCTAAACCAAACAAAAATATCACTCACCGATGACTTGACATCGAAAGGTGTAAAGAATTTAAAGGAATGCTCAATGGAGGACCTAAAAGCCATTAACAGGGAGCTGAGATACAAGCAAAAGCTGAAGAAGAACTTACATCACATACGAAAAATGGAGAAGAATGGTGTAAAGAATGCTAATCCAGACAATAAGACGACGGAGCAATAAGGAAAAGAAATATTATTTTACTTGTATGGAATAATTAATTAATTCAAAGGAATATCAAATTTATTTAAGAATATTTATTTACAAATTAAATCAATTAAAAAATGTTTGACCAAAATACGTTTAAAATGTATTTCAAAATATTATTGTGATAAAAATAGTTGTAAGAAATAAAATTTAAAATGTAACAAAAAAATACGATTTATTTTTAAATGGTTTTAGATGTTAGCATAGTACATGTTGTGGTACAACAATAAGCCTTATATGGCCTAAGCGTGTCTATCCAACTTCTTTTGGTGGACAGTTACTTCTACTTTTCTATCTACTTAGCTATCTCGTACAGTAAAAGTTTTAAGAAAGAAATTTGCATTACCAGGGGACAGAGCCTATTCTATGGAAATTAATATTTTATTTTCAATTTCCAACTCATCCATTGAGTTTGGTGTTTAATGTACACCAATGTACATTGCCTATGTTTACATCATTTTTATTTCTGCTTAATCATAGGAAAACATATTATAACTCCAATATCCAGAGGAAAATAATCACAAACATATTTTTATTCCCACCAAACAACACATAAAAGAGTATTTTCATGGCTGTGGGTTATTTTATGGATAATATTTCGTGCCTGGTTGGTTAAAGTGTATGGTTAAATATTTGTATCGCAATGGGTCTAAGTGGAACCTCTTCCTTCAAGGAGATCCTAACCACATTTTAAAATTGAAACAATTTTTTCCTTTGTAACACAATGTAAAACGTTAACATCATAGTTCTCTCTCTTCTATAGCGTTAGAGATGTTTTCTGTTTAAAGTGTCAGTTTAGGTTAAAATTCGGCATGAGTGGCTTTTATTGTTGTAAATTAAATTTACAAGGAATTCCATTTACTTGGGCTTTTTTAATACACTCAACATAAATATCGATAGGCATGGCATTTTTTTTGTTCTAGATATCTAAGGACGATAAGAAACAAATAAGCAATCTAAAGTAAGTCTAGATAAACTGCGTAATACCAAAGAATATGGATATAAAGAATGCGCATTATGTAGAAGTTAAATTTCTTATGGCGGGTTTCAACATCACGACCCGCTCTCACCAAAATCTTTTTAAAAAATCATTTCTTGATGAGAGGAGGGAAGACAGAAGGAAAATAAACACAAGCAAAGAGCGTAACAATGTATTGCTCTCATCATGAGAGCGTAAAAATGCATTCAGTTGCTTGTCAGCTTCTAAAGAAGAATGTTCATGTCGTTTTTTTCAGACTTTTTCAGACAATTTTACACCCAAAGAAATATTACAGTATGATTCACTAATATCAATGAGAAATGATTTCGATTTTTGGAAGAATACTTGCCAAGTTAAATACGGTGTTTTTAGGTTTTCGCTCACATATACATATTATTGGGTTAATAAGTAGACTTGGAAATATTACTAACAATTTTCCTCTGGGTTAACACATGCCTCTCATAATTTTTGTCATGTTCTCTTTGTACCAACGTCTGAGAATAAGTGATTTGAGAACAGTGTTGCCGTTTTTGATTATTTCTAACCAAAATTGGATATTTTTTAATCAATACGTAGATGTGTAGATTTTTTTGGTTTTGGTTAATTTTTTTCTTATAAAAAAGCTATTTTTTGTTTCTCTTTTTATTAAATATAATTTAAATTTGAAAAAAATAAAATAAAAGTCTACGAATTTAATTTTGGTTATATTTTTTCGTTTTTGGTGATTTTTTTCACAAATGTTGGTTACAAAAATTTTCTTCGTGGCAACACTGTTTCAGAAGAATAAATAAGAAAGTAGTCAAACAACAAAAACGCACGATTAGAACAACGCATTGTTACGCTCTTGGTTTCTGTACCCTTCCCTTCTATCTTTCCCCCCGCGCCATGAAATGTTTTTGAAAAATATTCCAAAATATGTTGCAATGCACATTCTTTGTACTTTATTTTCTTTGGTAATGCCCTAAAGCCTGACTTCGGTAGACATATCTAGAACTTAAAGATCCTTCACAAAGGTACTTCGAAGTAAGGAAAAAGCTTTGACACGAGTATATATTCCTTTTGAAGCAAAAAATAAATAGTTTTTCATCTAATTTTTAGACCAAACCCAGAAAGTGTCATGGTAAACTTATTTTTCTTTCGAGTAAAACCATATCCCTCCGGCTGCTTTGTTTTGTTATCCAGATTCACATTCTTCATGCCATTCTTTTCCATTTTTCGTATGTGATGTGAATTTAATGACTTGTAGGTTCTCCATTGAGCACTCCTTCAAATTCTTCATACCTTCTTCGATATCAAGTCATTAGTGAGTGATATTTTCGTTTGGTTGAGGCGCTTATAATTCTTTTTCGTGCGCTTTCGTACTGCCTTGCCTTTTGAATGGCAGAGTAAACAGGCTGATTAATGTTCTTGAAGGCGAATGTTAATGACTTCGCCTTCTCGAAATCTCTATGAATATAGCCATAGTTGTTTACATTCATTATTGTTGTTTGTGTATTTTGTTTACATTTATTCGTGTAGTGTTGTTTGTGTATTTTTGTTTACTTGTTTACCATCTTTTTATACCGGTGTTTGTTGTTATATTAAGCAGTACGATAATTTATAAACAGATTTGTTTACAACATTGTTTTGTAGGTTTTGTTTATAATTTTAATGTTAAGCGATGTAAAAGCAAAACACCAGTATCAAGATTTTTCATTTTCGTAACAATATGAAGGCTGCGTGATACGTTACCGTTAAACCGAACATTAGCGATTTTGGATTTATAATGCATTTGTTTATTTAATTTAGGGATTTAAGCTTACCTGCACTATAAAATTTTAAATTTCTTGGAAAACTTTTGTTATTCACAAACAAATCAAGGACTTGTTTACATATTATTCACATAACTGTTTATAATTGTAAACAAACAAATAAAAAATATATTTTTATAAATTATATGACAAATAAACAAATAACTTTCAATAGGATGCTTTGGGTAAACAAAATCGATTTGTATTGAAATTTGTAAATGAAATTTAAATTGAATTCAAAATTTATTTTATACCGCAACAGTGGTTACATCATTTATTTTTATATATTTAATAAGATTAATGCATTGATTAGATTGGTGTGTATTAAAAATAATTCAAACCAGCAACACTACCCAAAGAAAATGGAATACTTCCACTCCTGATTTCTGCTCATATGGCATAATCTAACAATACATCTAAGTAAGTCCTGCAAAATTTATTCCTTTGGATGGCTGACTGTACCATGTTAAGGAATCAAATTTTGTATTAATAACAAGTTTTAGGGGATTTACGTACAGATCAAGTATTCAAAAATCTCACTTCAGATAAAATTTCTTTAATAACACCAAATATGTTTATTTGTTTTGAGTTACTTGTTTACAAGTCGTACAATAACAGGTGCAGGTAGTTTTAAAACCCTTTAAGTAAACAAGCAAATCGGTTACAATTACGGCCCCGCATCCGAACACATCCTTTGCTACCTGGGTGTAGTTCCAGATATAAACACATAGTTTTTATACCCTACGCTCTTCGCATATAAAAAGCCGAACATACTCTATCAACCAACAGTTCTGAACTATTCACCGCAGCGATCAAACAATCACTCACGCAACAAAAAAAAATAAATTAAAATGGAAAATAACGGTAAAAAGTCAGTAAGTTACACTCTTTTCTTGTACCGGCAAGAAGTGAGCCGCACGAAAAAGAATTATAAACGCCTCAACCAAACGAAAATATCACTCACGGATGACTTGACATCGAAAGGTGTAAAGAATTTAAAGGAATGCTCAATGGAGGACCTAAAAGCCATTAATAGGGAGCTGAGATACAAGCAAAAGCTGAAAAAGAATTTACATCACATACGAAAAATGGAGAAGAATGGTGTAAAGAATGCTAATGCCGACAATAAGACGACGGAGAAATAAGGAGAAGAAATGTTATTTTACTGAGAGAGGAAAAATGAATTCAAAGGAATATTAACTTTATTGAAGAATATTTATTTACATATTATTAATTTCTTTTTTAAAACAATCAATTAAAAAATGTTTGACAAATATACGTTTAAAATGTATTTCAAAATATTATTGTAATAAAAATAGTTGTAAGAAATAAAATTTTAATTTAAAATGTAACAAAAAAATACGATTTATTTTTAAATGTTTTTAGACGTTAGCATAGTACATATTGTGGTACAACAATAAGCCTTATATGGCCTAAGCGTGTCTATCCAACTTCTTTTGGTGGACAGTTACTTCTACTTTTCTATCTACTTAGCTATCTCGTATAGTAAAATTTCTAAGAAAGAAATTTGCATTATCTGGGGACAGAGCCTATTCTATGGAAATTAATGTTTTATTTTCAATTTCCCATTCATCCATTGAGTTTGGTGTTTAATGTACACCACATTGCCTATGTTTAAATCATTTTTATTTCTGCTTAATCATAGGAAAGCATATTATAACTCCAATCTCCATATGAAAATAATCGCAGACATATTTCTATTCGAACAAAAAACACATAAAAAATTATTTTTATTGCTGTGGGTTATTTTATAGATAATATTTCGTGTCTGGCTGGTTAAAGTTTATGGCTGAATATTTGTATCAGAATGGGTCTAAGTTGAACCTCTTCCTTCAAGAGGGTCCACCACCTAACCCAATCACACTTTGCAATTGAAAAATATTTTTCATTTGTAACACAATGTAAAACGTTAACAGCATAGCTCTCTCTCTCTCTCATCTGTAACGATAACAATGTTTCTGTTTAAAGTGTCAGTTTTGGTTAAAATTCGACGTGAGTGATTTTTATTGTTGAAATGAGTGAAAGGGATTAAAATTTAATGGAAGAAAATAGGCACAAAATAACTGACAAAATAACCGTTAATATTATAAAATATTCAGGAGTGTAAACTAAATTTACAAGAAATTCCATTTACTTGAGCATTTTCTAAAATCCTTTCTCTGGCATTGGTAATCAACTCAACATAAATGTCGATAAACATGGCATTTGTAAGAGTAGTTTAAGAGTAAAGTAAACCGGGATTTCAAAGTGTTCCTCTTAAAATCAGTCAAGCCAAGCTGTGTAATACCCTACAATCAAGTATTCGTTTAGAAAATTACATCAATAATGGCTGTAATAGAATTGATGCTTATATGTTCCTTAAGTAAAATTTCTTTTCATTTAAAAAAATTTTCACTTTTATTTCGTATTTAATTTTTAATTTGAGCAGAAAATAAAAAAGGAATTTTAAAATTCAATTGTAAGAAATATTTTTTTTTGTTCAATATATTTGGACAAAACCAAGCATTTCCTTTCAAACTGAATAACAATTTTTTAATGTTATTCAGGAAAGTAATGTTTAAGGTACTTAAGCACTGTTTTACAGGTCTTGTAAACTTACTAGAGCGGGTCGCTCTCTATGGACAAAAAAAAAGTTGTGTCAGTCACCCCCCAGGATTAAAGGTATATTAATAACGTTCCCAAAAATATAAAAATTATTTTTTTGCCACGCCTAGAAATACCGCCCTTTTTGTTTTTTATATACTACGTCGCCATTTTAGGTCCGATCACAACATATCATATATCAGGGTTTTTGGCTTGATGGCAGCTACATTTCACTGTAAGACGAATTTTTAATTCGGCATCATATTCTATGCTCGAATTCTGTTATATCGGATCCTTCCCCAGAATTAGTAATTGTGGCTATGCAGGCATAAAGAGCATTTAATTATATAAAATATTCGCTTTTAAAATGCTCACTTTTATGCATTAACAGCTATTTTACATATATTTTAAAATGTTCAAATATTCATTCACAACCGTTCAAAAATTTACTTCAAAATTATTTATATTTTTAATGCCACATATTAAAGAAATTTTATTTTAATTCTGTTAAGTAATAATGTTTTAATGGAACATTTATTATTTATATTAATTGTCTGTATTATTATACTATACTATGTGAAACATTGTTTTCAAAAAATATGTTTTACCATATTTTCAAGACCTAATTGATGGGACTTAGAAAATCGTCCGTCTAGCGGAGATGTCCGCCAGTGGAGCTTTCACTGTATTTGTAATTTCTTTATAACTGTATTATTTTTAAGTATTTATTAATAAAATCTTTCTTACTTATCAACAACTACTACTGAATAAAATGTCCTTTCTTGTTTTTGATAATGGGACTTAAGAATCAGAAGATCCAATTTGCTTTGTAACGGAAAAATACATACATATATTTTTTTTAGAAACTTATTTAATGATGTTTTCGACACATTTTAATGCATTTTTTGTTTGTTGCGAGAAAGGTTGTGAATGAATATTTGAACATTTTAAAATATCTGTAAAATAGCTGTTAATGCATAAAAGTGAGCATTTTAAAAGCGAATATTTTATATAATTAAATGCTCTTTATGCCTGCATAGCCACAATTACTAATTTTGGGGAAGGATCCGAAATACCAGAAGTCGAGCATAGAATATGATGTCGAATTAAAAAATCGTCTTAGAGTGAGATGTAGCTGCCGTCAAGCCACAAATACTGATATATGATATGTTATGATCGGACCTAAAATGACGACGTAGTATATAAAAAACAAAAAGGGCGGTATTTCTAGGCGTGGCAAAAAAATAATTTTTATATTTTTGGGAACGTTATTAATATACCTTTAATCCTAGGGGGTGACTGACTCAACTTTTTTTTTCGACCCACCCTAAAACTTACCCAAGTATTTGATTTGTTGCAATGTCTGTAAAAAATAAAAATAAAATAAAACTTATTTATATTATCGTATTGCAATAACAGTAAATACTACAGACAGTGAGCGTCAAAAGAAACTGTACATTCAAAATATTGTATATACAGTAGAAGATCACAAATTAGAACCCTCAGTAATTAGAAATTCCAGAAATTAGAATCAGTGCTTGCAATACATTATACGTCCGTATGTAATGAAGACATATTCCGATTAAATATGGAATCAACAATTTGTCTAATGGTCTCATGAAATTTTTCAAGATTTTTTTCACAAATTTGAGCTCAGAATTTGTTTCTACTTTATTCACATACATACATACATCTGTAACAAAACCTCAAAGAAAAACGTTATGCGGCTTTGATAGTATAATTTTTTTTAGCCAATTGCTATTAGAATTTCTAGTCGTAATAATAATTTATCGAAGTCGCCGTGGTCTAGTAGGTAGTTTGTTGCCCTATTAGACGAAAGGCCCGAGTTCGAATCCCAGGTCAGACATCAAAACGAAAAATATGAAAATATTTCTTCGGTGACTTCCTCTCAGCAGATTTCTGGCAAAAACTCTAAGAGTAAAAATTGCCATGAAAAGCTTCTCAAAAAATCTGTCGTTCGGAGTCGACTTTAAACTGTAGATCCCGCCACTCATGTGTAAAATTAACGCACACAAAATGTGTGGTGTTGAGAAGCTAGACCGTAATCCTGACTGAAGGGTTGTAATGGCCAATTATGTATGTTATGTATGTAATAATAATTTATCCTGGAAATCGGTGCTGCAATTAATCCACTAGAGAGTGCTCTTGTTTTTCTATTTTTATTTAGCGATTCTCAACATTGTACAGTAACTGGCCTTGATACTAATTTAAGTGTAGTGAAATATAGTAGCAGAACCCAACTTGCTACTCATAGCGGTTGGAAACTTAACTTAAGTTACCCGACCACGCTTCAAATAATGTATCAAACTCACCTTTTTTGTTAATGTGTTTGTAAAACTATACTCATACGTACAGACTGAGAAGAGTTTGAAGAATAACAAAATATTTTTGATTTTCACAACCTGCGTGGCCTAAATCATATGTTCTTTTCTTCTAAACAACAACAATACAAATTCAGTTTGAAGGTTCAATTTCGGTGTGTTGCTGTGCTAAGCAAAACAAATATTATCAACACATATGGAAATTTGATCAGTTAAATTTGATGTGTCGCCATTAGACGAAGAATTGCAAAATAATGCATATTTTCTCTGTGCTAATAAGCATTTTTGATGAGAATTTTTTTAATAATAATTTTTAAGAAGTCTTAAGGCTTGTGTTATATTTTTCGTAGACCTGCTTAGTATGGGCTGAGCAGTGTTTAAATAATCCCCCTTCTAACAACACTGATCATGTATTTATCAAAGACTTAAACCATTTGATCACTCCACACTCTCTACCATAAAAATAATAATCATTCACAATAAACAACGTCAATGTATTTCGAAGTGAGCACGCTGACTAAACTCTCTTGCTTACCATTTAAGCCAAGATTTCAATTAACGACATCATCGCGTTTAACCAAATCATTTAAGCCCGATTCGTTAGTTAGTATGCGATCATAACTCGAAGTGTTAAAAACGCGCGCTCGGTGTGTTTAAAACGTATAGTGAGCAGTGAGAGTTGAGTAGCGAGAGTGCATGAGAAGAGAAATTCAATTGAACACAAGGAAAATATAAAAATTTTTTAAACGCGTTTCATGTAATAGACGGTTGGTTGAATTATTTCTACAACAATAACAACAATAAAGTGTGTTTTGTTTTTTTGCAAAACAACAACAATAAAGTACAAACAAATCTGGTTATTTGGTAAAAAAAAGAGACGAAAAAAATAATAAAAACAAATTTAATAAATTGGTACTAGAAAAATATCAAAAAAATATACACAACAATAAAGAGTATAAAATAAAATGAAAAAAATGTTATAAATTAAATTAAAATAAATTGAATGAAATTAAATAAAAAGGTAATTGAGTGGCTAAAAATTATAAAAAAAAATAAAAAATATCAAATAAAAGATTAAAAATCAAATCAAAAGCAAAAAAAAAGTAAAAAAAAATTTTGCAAATTTTCTACAAAATTTTTTAAGTGCGTTTTACCTTCCCAGTACCTTTAGATGTGAGTGATTTTGTATCTTTGTTCGTTCAAATACTTCCAATTATTTTGTTTTTTTTTGTTTTCTTTTCAAGTTTCTACTGTTTTTTAAGCAGTTCCTTTTGTGTTTCTTATTAACGTTTTTTTTTTTTTTTGTTGCAATTGTGTTGTTGTTATATATTTATTGTTTTTTTTTTTCTCTGTGTTTTTGTTTTCATACTTGAATAGAGAATTAATTTTTTTATTATTGTTGCGCTGCTATTTTTAAACGAATTACGTGAGTGAGTTTAGCAAAAAAAATAGAAAAAAATTAAGCCGAAAAGCAATTTTTTTCTCATTTAATCTCATAAAATTTCAAAGTCTGGGATATCTTTTGAAAATAATAACAAAAAAAAAAACGAAAAAGAGAAAATTTTATATTTATTTTCTATAAAACAACAAAGAAAACAAAATAAAAAACATCAAAAATATTAAAAAAAATTCAACTTCCTTGGGATACCAGTTTGAAAATATTTTAAGGAATTTCCCTGAGCTTTAATCATCCTGGTGAGTAAGCAATCTTAAAGCTACAACTACTATTACAAATCTACTAAGAAATATTCTTTGATTTTTGATTCTCGAATTTCGTGCATTTAAAATACATTTACAGTGACTAACAAAATAAAATGTACACCATTTTTTTTCTAATGTAAGAATAGTTTTTGTTTTTTTACTTTTAGTAGAGGTATTGCTGTATTCTATAACTGTCCAGCCCTTTGGCAGGGTCTTCTTTGAGGGTTTGAATTTAGTGTCGAGAGCCGACATAAAGACTCTTCATAGATTCATTATTAGTGTCAGCTGAGAAGAGCTACTGCTTCAATAGTGTAGTCACTCTCTCTTGTATGTTCTGTTGGCCTATGTAATTCCTCTGCGTCCTTATTATCCATTTCCTACTTCCTCTCCTCTTTCCCTACCTCCGCTATTATCCTCTTCCCTTCAGGACGTTGTGCAATGGGTCAACTAGACCGCCGGATACTGTACTTGTCTCAATTGGCAAGTACACGTCCTCTAACATAAATCTAAACCTAGAGATGTTGCAATTGCTTCTTGAACGATCTGTTCTTCGAATCTAGTCTAGAATCTAGTTCCTATGAATCTAGTTCCTACGATTTTAGACTATTCCAGGGGGGGTTGTTTTCCTCATTAAAAGTTCATCATTTGTAACTCTACACCAATACGGTTTTGAGCTTCAAATTGTGTACAACCCAATGTAAAAATGATTTAAGGCTGCAGTCTTACTGAATTGGTCATAACAAACATTTAGTCTGGACTACAACCTAGCTTATCCTACCACCCACGTTGTGTGTGTTGATTTTATACATAAGCGGCGGGAACTACAGTTTAAAGTCAACTTTAAGCGATCGATTTTTGAGAAAGTTTTTATGACAATTTTATTTTAATCTCAGAGTTTTTGAACCTCGGGTTCGCGTCTAATAAGCCATTATACTGCTTACTAGACTACGACGTGCTCTACAAAAGAATCACATGCAATCCGTGCAGTTGTGTCACCTCTGATCATCAAGTCTTTTTACAGCAGCTGATAATATATCGAACGTTTTTAGTTCCAACCAATACAGCGCTTTATATGAACATCGTGAATATTCAGGTTTCACGTTAATTCACTTCATTAGACTCGCTTCACATATGTTTTTGTGACAAATTTTTCATTGCATGTATTGATTCCACACAAAAATTACTTCTTTTTACAGCGTTAATGCAATATTCCGTATATGAAATATCGTGTTTCAACATCTCTCGGATTTAACTCCTTTAGTGTTCAATCTAATAAAAAATTTCAGCTTGAGCAGGAGCTAATGATTTTGAAAGTTTTTCTTGGGTTTGATAACAGTCTTCGTAAATTAATCTAGTTTCTCATCTATGATCTATTTTTACTGATCTTGGCAGTCTTTGCTTTTCGTATGAAAATCATCCCTTTCTGCATTACACTAACCAACTCTTGCAAGTTGTGCTACGAAAAGGGAGACACAAGGCTTTAATTTCTTGTTGCGTTAATTTCTCTTCAAACTGAAATACAGCGTCGATGCAATCGCGCTTGTGTTTTAGCTCAGCAAACTCTAAGATTTACTAAATGCGTTCTATAGAAATCGACAAGTGGTCTACACCAGAGATTATCAATGAATCGTACTCATAAGTACTCATGAAATTTTGAGTAAAAGTGATCAACAGTATTGAAATTCAACTACTCTGATCAAGTACTCTGATTGATTTATAAGTAAAGGCTGCAATGAGTATGAGTACAAGGTTGACATCAAACTCATACCATTCGAAATATGTTTGATTCTTAAGCCTACTCATTTAGCTACATAAATTTAGAAAAATACTTGCAATACTCATAAATTATTCGAGTGATTGGAATCATTCATCAAAATTTACAAAAAAAAAATAAAGATAAAAGACAGTTAAGCAAAAAAGACATAGCAGCAAGCAGAGCAAACACACAACCTTCTAGTGAGTATTTTAGTGTTCGTACGCGATTCATACTTATTTTGTGGTTCCTGTAAATGTTGAGTAAAGGATTGTAAAGGGTTGTATTGACCAATTAAGGCATAATAAAATTCGTGACAACAAATATTTGACATGCTTCAAGATTTTTTTTTTGATAAAATCTTTGTCTATATCACATGTTTTTTTTCGTCATATATTTGCTTAGTGTGACCGGACATTAGCATATAAATTCAAATTTTATTGGCATTTAAATTAATTTTTTTCAATGCGTTTTTATTTTTCCTATTGTTATGAACTATTTTTACTTTTACTAAGTGGATAAAATTAAATCTTTTGTTAAATTTTAACAGTAAAGTTTCTAAAAAAATATATTTCACTGGATAACATTCTCTCAACGTTTGTTAAGTTTGTTGTTTCTTTTATTATAATTTTTATTATATGTTAACAATGAGTTTGTCTTCTCAAAAGATCACACAACAGTTTTACATAAATTAAGAAAAATTGTTAAATAATAATAATAATAGAGTATACCATTCTATAAATAAAATATATTATTAATCATAGACAAGTTTTTTTTTTTCAAACTTTTATTCAAATTAGAATCTCCTGTAGCTATGATCTAATGTCTGGTTTTACATGATTTCTAATCATACAATTTCTGGCAATAAATGCCAAACAATAGCCTCAAGTTTATTATTATGTTAACAGATTTGTTAAGTTCTAATACCAACTGAAACCGAAAATGGTTACACTTGACCTTGTGATATTATATACGAAATAATACTCCAATCTTTTGTGAAATAATCGGGTTATAATAAGTAAAAATTGGTTCTCAAGGTTAGCTATCATAGAGGTGTTCATTTTTTATGTACAGAGTTTATGTATGTATTCATGTTCCTATTATAAGTTAATAAAATTATTAGAAATTATACAGGTATTGTATGGAAGAACTTGTTTTATTTTGATCAATAAATAACTTCCATTTATAATTGATTTAATACGCATCATTGTTTTGAATATCTTCAGAATGCGGAAGGAATTGTACATACATACGTACACACCAGAGATCAGCAATGAGTATTCAAAGAGATGAGTAGATTCGAAACGTACTCATAATTTCTAATACTTATACTTATGTATTTTAATATCATACTCACACTGCTCATATTTAAAGTTTGAAGTACTCATCATATTCATACATAACAATACGCATGATTTTGTTGATTTCGACTCTCCTTTGCTCAAAATTTACAAAAATCATAAAATAAGTATGATTCGCGTACGAACACTACAATACTCACTAGAAGATTGTGTGTTTGCTTTGCTTTCTTCTTTTTTTGTAAAAGCAAGAACAACTAAGACTGTAAATTTTAATGAATCACTCGAATCATTTATGAGTATTATAAGTATTTTTTTTTAAATTTATGAATCTAAATGAGTAGGCTTATGAATCAAACATATTTCGAATGTTATGAGTTTGATGTCAACGTTGTGCTCATACTCAATGCAACCTGTACTTATAAATCAATGTTGTAGTGAGTACGAATGAATCAGATTACATAGTTTAATTTCAATATTGTTCACTCACTTATATTCAAAATTTCATGAGTATTCATTGCTGATCTCTGGTACACACGTAAGCTAAACTTATTACAACAATTTAGTCAGGATTACAATCTAGCTTCACACACCACCCATTTTGTGTGTGTTCATTTTATCCATGAGTAGCGGTACCTACAGTTTAAGGTCGACTCTGAAAAACAGACTTTGAGAAACTTTTCATAGAAATTTTTTTACTCTTAGAGTTGGTTCCAGAATATTGTTGAGGGAAAGTTGCCAAACATGTATTATGTTTCGCTTTTTTCAAGATGTCTGGGCTAGATTTCGAAACAAGGGCTCGTGTTTTGTGAGCCAATACACTGCCTGCTAGACTACAGTGACTTCAACGACTTAAAACTAGAATCTTCTAAGATATCTTCAAAGTGTTATAAAAATTATTGGAAAAACCATAAGCCTCCGTTAAGTAAGTATAAGCCTCCGTTATACACCATATACATACATACATACGTACATAATTGGTCATTACAATCCTTCAGTCAGGATGACAACTTATCTTCACATTTCTTTTATGTTGTGTGTGTTAATTTTATACATGAGTAGCAAGACCTACAGTTTAAAATCGATACTGAACGACTATAATTTTTGAATAACTTTTCATGGCAATTTTTATTTACTCACAGAGTTTTTGCCAGAAATCTACGGAGAGAAAGTCGCCGTAGTCTAGTAGGCAGTCTGCTGGCTTATTGGATTAAAGTCCGGGTTCGTATCCCAGGTCAGACATCAAGACGAAATATGAAAAAAAATATTTCTTCGGCGACTTTCTCTCAGCAGATTTCGGGCAAAAACTCTGAGAGTAAATAAACCTGCCATGAAAAAGTTTCTCAAAAATCTGTAGTTCGGAGTCGACGTTATACTGTAGGTCCCGCCACTCACGTATAAAATTCACGCTCACAACATGAGTGGTTTGAGAAGCTAGGCCGTAATTCTGTCTGAAGGGTTGTAATGGCCAATTATGTATGTATGTATGTATTTCGTTTTGTGGAGGTGTCTAGGCTTAGGTTTAACATCTCGCTTTTAGTGAACTAGCTAGATTACACCGACTTTAACAACTTAAAACTAGGTTCATCGCAAAGCTCTTTAAAGTCTTTTAAAAATTAAAAAGGAAAACAATATGCCCTGTATGTATGTATATGCCATGATAATAACCATCACCGCTTATTATGTGTTACCAACGCATAAATGGCATTCCATTTGGTAGGAAAAGAATGTGAAAAATTTTGTTGGCTCTGTTAACCCACCTATTAATATTTCATTAATATTAATTACACATACAATCTTTAGACTCTAAAAAAAAAGCATGTAATTTTACTATTACATTACCAACAACAACAATAAATCAAATGAATCTATTCACACTTATAAGTACATAACTTTACACCTTAAAAAACTGTTACATTACGTTACGTTACGTTAGAATTAATGCTCTTAACAACGAGTAAATCAAAATCTGTCGCTTCATTTGATTTCAGTCTCTAGTTTTATAAGCATAAATTCTAAAAAAAAATACAACTACAACAACAATAAAAAAGAGGAGATAAATTTGATCTTCTTTGTAAATCTAAAATAACAAACCAGCGGAGGTATTTTTTTTTTCAAAGTTGTTTTGCTAACAAATTTTTTCATTTTTATTTCTCCATTAATTCGCGTTCCATTCAGTTGGAAGCGAAACTGACTTTGTCTGTGATCATGAAACTGACTTTTTATGGTGTTTGGTATAAACGAACGGCTTGGCTGTATCGTGTTTGGGATTGAGACACCAGCAGAGGAAAATAAAAAAAACAAAACCGGAGAAGATGAAGGCGTTAGTTTTTTCGCTCACATTGTTTTGAGATTTGAACTGGAATTTGGAATTTTTTTTTTTTAATTTTTTTCTTCTAACGTCAGTTTCAAAAGTAAACCGACAGCTAAGCAACAAATTTATTTTATGAATTTCATATGCAATTCAACTACTTTTCTAAGCAGCTGTTTTAAAACAATTTTATTACTTACAATTAATGAATGAATGGCTATACATATGCAACTACTAATCTTTTGTGTAGCAGTGTTACATTCATCTTACTATGGCTGATCTAATCTTGTGAACATATGACAACATTTATATTTTTGTAAAGGCGAGAATGAAAGACACTCAAAAGAAAAATAAACTTAGAGGGTTTTAATTGAAGAAAATGAAATTATCTGCTACTCTTTAAATAAATAAGAAGAAAAACTTTTAAAGCAATATTTGCTAATACATGTTAGGTCGGAGTGGGAGCGCTGATATCAAAAGGCTAACTTGAGCAAGCATAGCGATCCGTTGTGATTGGTACCATATGTACGTAAAACACTTTAAATTGTAGGTCCCAACCCAGAGATCCGCAATGAATATTCAAAAATATGAACAGAATTAAGTCATACTCATAATTTCAGATACATATACGCATTCATACTTTATTTTAATATCATGGAACCTCTACTCATGTTCAAAGTTTGAAGTACTCATCATATTCAGAGTTAACAACACGTATGATGTTGTTGCTTACGACTCCCATCATAACTCAACATTTAAAAGAATCACAAAATAAGTATGATTCGCATACGAACACTAAAATACCTACTAGAAGGTTGTGTGTTTGCTCTGCTTGCTGCTCTGTCTTTTAGGCTTGTGTGTCTTTTTTCGTTTTTTGTAAATGCAATAACAAAGACTGTAAATTTTGATGAATGATTGGAATCATTTATAAGTATTATAAGTATTTTTCTAAATTTATGAATCTAAATGAGTAAGGCTTATGAATCAAACATATTTCGAATGGTATGAGTTTGATGTCAACATTGTACGCATACTCATTGCAACCTGTACTTATAAATCAACGTTGTGTTGAATTTGAATGAATCAGAGTACATAGTTAAATTTCAATATTGTTGACCCACTTATATTTAAAATTTATGGGTGCTTATGAGTTGCGAAAAACGATTCATTGCTGACATGAGTGGTGTGTGGAAATAGGTTCGAATCCTGACTAAAAGATGGCCTTACGGCTAATATTCTTTAAAATTAAAACGTTTTCATTTTATTTTCTGATAACTCTCACACAGAATTGCATTAAAATTAAATAGTTTCCAAAAGCAAGTTTCTTCGTAATGCAATCGAATAAGGAAGAGAATGGAAGTCGTAGATAGTGTGTTGGCTTATAAGATGTATGGACAGGGTTCAAACCCCATGTCAGACATCAATACGAAAATATGAAAAAAAATATATTTTCGCTGACTTTTTTTCAGCAGATTTCTGGCAAAAACTCTGAGAGTAAACAAAATTGTCATGAAAAGTTTCTCAACAATCTGTCGTTCGGAGTCGGCTTTAAACTGTAGATCCCGTCACTCATGTATAAAAATAACGCACCTAGCATAAGTGGCGTGAGAAGCTAGATCGTAATCCAGACTGAAGTGATGTAATGACCCATTATGTATGTGTATGCACGTATATGTATGTAATGAAATTTCCATACTTATCGATTGGTTAATTAAGAGAAATATTATGTAAGGTTTTAGATCATGCGACGCGCTACTTCGGGGGCCCTTAATTAAAAATCAAGTTCTGTGTCGATTTCGCTTTCGAGTAGATCCATATGGGGCGCCTATATGATTAATATGGAGCGACTATATGATGGCCATCTTATGAGTTGGTTGTGTTTGGAACACTTCTAGGAATGCACTTTTCGTGATTTTCTACTGCGTATTTATTGGACTGAAGACGAAAATGAAGTCGCTGTAGTCTAGTAGCTAGTGTGTTGGCTTATTAGATACGGGTCCGTGATCAAACCCCAGCTCAAGTATCTCTAACAAAACAAAATATAAAAAAATATTTTTTTCGTTGCCTTTCTCTCAGCAGTTCTCTGGTTGAGAGAATAAAACTGCCATGAAAAGTCGTATACTGTGTGTTGGCTTATTAGACGAAAGCATGTGGTTATGAAAAAAAAGAATATATGTTGTGGTGACTTCCTCTTACCTCTTATATCAAAAACTCTGAGTTTTTAAATCTATCGTTCGAAGTTAATATTAAACTGCAGGTCTCACCACTCATGAAGTTAATACATACATACATCATTAGAAATGTGGGCTGCTGGGAAACTAGGTTGTAATCCTAAATAATGCCTTGTAATAATCAATAAAGCAGGTATATACAGTGGTGGCCACGAATTTAAGACACGACATATGATGGACTTATTTGTGATAATTGAGAAATCTCAAGAAACCCATGATATTTTGGAAAAATATACTTTGGAGTTTTGCCGCTTCTGCTCTGATGGAAAGCAGTACGTCTGGTGCCCTCCAAACCTAGAGCATCATCCAAAGTACACCCTAAAAACAACATGGTGGTGGAAATGTGACTGTGTGGGCAGCATTTTCCTGGCATGGTGTAGGTCCCATTTACAATATAAATTCTAAAATGGACCACCATGTTTACAAAAATATTGTAACAGACACAATGATACCATTCGCTGAAGACAACATGCCTCCAATATAGAAATTTATGCATGATAATGACCCTAAGCACATTTCACGTCTAGTGAAGAGTTGCTTAGAAGAAAACGATATCATTGTTCTTAAGTGGCCAGCTCAATCCCCGGACCTCAATTCAATTGAGAACTTGTGGAATGATGTTGAGGAACATTTACGAACAGTTAAACCAAAAACTTCAAGCGATTTGTGGGAAGAAATCCAAAATGTTTGGTATGCAATTCCAAAGCAACGTTATGTGGCATTAGTCGAAAGTTTACCCGGGAGATGTGCTGCTGTGATGAAAAATAAAGGATTTCCCACTAAATAATAGGGTTTTTTTTATGAAGCTGAGCTTAATTTAGAGAATAGTATTATATTATGCCTATGTCTTAAATTCGTGACCAGGTAAAATTTGTGTTTATGTATATAATATGTAAATAAAAATTCTTAACTGAATATAGGTAAGAAAATATTATTAATTTTTCTTCATAACATTACTAAAATCCTAAAAAAATATCATGGACCCATAATTTTTTCGATAAAATGTAAAAATTATCTCAAATAACTCAGTCATATGTCGTGTCTTAAATTCGTGGCCACCACTGTATATATGCAGAGGAACTTTACTTTTTGGAGAGAGTTCAGTGCAAAAAGGTTCATACGAACATGTGGAGTGCTCCACTCATAGATAAAATGAACCCACTTAACATTGGTGGTGTGAGAAGCTAGGTTGTAATCCTCACTATAGGGTCTCCAGGCTTTTTGGCCAATAAAGCAATAGAAATAACACGACTTTAATAATAATTTCTGTAACTTTTCTTTGTAGTTTTCTTAACAAAATATGGTGGGTAGCCATTAATACATACTAACCCCCACTTAAATGGTTAATTTAAGTTTTCTCAAAACAGCTGTTTAATTTGCATAAAAAATTTCACTTAATTCTCTCTATACAAAGAGTTAAAGCCACACACAATTTTTTATTTTCGTAAATTAATTTATAAAGTGAAGGTTGTTTGCAACTGCATTTCTATGAATTAATTAATTACGACTGAAAGGGCATACTAAAATAAAAACAATGGCTTAGCAAAACCATAAAACTGTAAAACAAATATGAACTACGACTTCTGTTTTGCAGCAAAAAAAAAAAAAACAAATAATAACGCCAACATTATTTAAATAAATAATTTGCAAACATACATATTTACATACATACATATGTATATATGTTTATATTTTTATTAAAAAACAAAATCCATTCATACATATTTGAATATGAAAATCAAATAAAAAAACGCTTATAAATCCATTAAAACAAGCAAACAAATTGACATGCTTTCATTGTTTCTTTTTATTGTTTAATTTTTTATTTTTTCTTGAATTTATTTCTTTTTTTTAAATTAAAAAAAAAAAATTTTAATGACTTCGTTATAAATGAGATGGAAAGAATACCAACCCCACAAACGTAGAAGATATAATTTTATGTGATTTTTAGTTCAATTAAGCAGACATGCATACAATTATTTGAAGGTCACAGAAAATCTCTGATGATTTTTTTTTAATTTTTTGAAACATTCGAATGCATAAATAACACATAAGAAATATATATTTTCATGCGAAAAAAATAAAACACAAATATATTGCATACAGTGAGTGTCAAAAGCAATTGTACATAAAAAAAATATATATTAATAAATATACCGTTATTTTTATTTTAAAATTGTTTCATTGCAAATATTTAAAATTGAAAGAAACAAAAAAAAATTTCCAAATATTATCAAATTTTTTTGGCCACTCTTCTTAAGTGGTAAAACTTGAGTTTGGTGATTATTAGAATTTTATCCTTTAGTAGACACTTTCTTTTCACGCTCACTGTATGAACACTATATGTAGAGTATTTTGTATAATTCAACTGGCCATGAACAACTGTATTGGCCATGATGCTCATGGTGCAGTAAAAAAAAAACAAAAAAATCATCAAATAATCTTTGAATTTGAAGTATTTTAGAATTCATTCAAAACCGTACAATAAAAATGATATTTTTCCTAGGAATTGTACAATTGGCACTGCAGCTTATTGGACACACTCAATATTTCAGCATTTATCCTCCCAATAAGTAGAAATTCTGAGAAAGGTGGAGCAACCATAAATCACTTGTCCCCCGGACTCTCTAACGCAAACTGTAACGCAATACAAAGGACAGGAAAAGAAAAACAACAACCATATTATACCAGAGTGCGAGTTAGACGTCAGAGCTTATCCCGCTGTTATATGAAAATAATTATCAGTAGAAATATGCATTTGAGCTTAGTTACGTCTAAGCCAAATGGAAGTTTTTATAAACTTATTGAGCCTTCTCATATCAACGAATGCTAGACTGATTCCAATTCCATCTTGTCGCGCTAAGTTAAACAATCCCTTCAACTGTAATTAGTTTATGTACTCTAGTGGTTAATATTCTAATATGAGGTAATGGGTTCAATTACCAGATTTTGGTATAAAAAACGACAGTAAACATATAACAGAAGTTAGAATAGTTACATACATATGTACATACATAACTGGTAACTACAATCCTTTAGCCAGGATTATGGACCTAGCTAGAACACCACTTAAGCAGTGTGTGTTAATTTTATACATTAGTAACAGGACCTACATATATGTAGTCGCCGTAGTCTAGGAAGGTAGTGTGTTCCAGGCCAGACATCTATGAAAAAAAAAAATATTTCTTCGGCGACTTTCTCTCAGCAGACTTCTGGCAAAAACTCTGAGAGTAAATAAAACCTGTCATGAAAAAGTTTCTCAAAATCTGTCGTTCGGAGTAGACGTTAAACTGTAGGTCCCACCACTCAAGTATAAAATTAAGGCACACAACATGAATGGTGTGAGAAGCTAGGCCGTAATCCTGACTGAAGGATTGTAATGGCCAATTATGTATGTAGCGGGATCTACAGCTTACAGTCGATTTCGAACGAATTTGTTGAGAAACTTTTCATGGCAATTTTTATTAACTCTCAGCCAGAAATCTTCTGAGTGGAAGTCATATTTCGTTCTGTTAAAGATGTCCGACCTGGCTGTTTGAACCGTGGCCTCACTCACGTCCACTAAGCGAGCACCCTACCTACTACACTACGACGACAATAGTCTCGTTTTTTAAATTTGTTTTAAATGTGATTACATGTATAGATCGCCGTAGTCTAGTAGATAGTTCGTAGATAGTTATTAGACGAGAGAGAGTAGTTAAACAAATTACGAGAAAATATTTCTTTCGGCGACTTCCTCTCAAGAGTCTTCTGGCAAAAACTCTGAGAGTGAATAAAAATTGGAATGAAAAGTTTCTCAAATTTATTGTTTGGAGTCCACTTTAAACAGCAGGTCCCTTCACTCGTGATTAAAATTAATAACACATATCATGAGTTATATGAGCAGCTGAGAAGCTAGGTTGTAATCCTGACTAAAGGGTTGTAATATTCAATTAAGTAAGTAAGTATTTGAAGTCGCCGTAGTCTGATAAGTAGTGTGTTGTCTTAGTAGACATAAGACCAAGGTTCAAACTCCAAGTCAGACATCAAACGAAATATGAAAAAGTATTTCTTCGGTGACTTCCTCTCAGCAGATTTTGTGGCAAAAACTCTGAGAGTAAATAAAATTGCTATGAAAAGTTTCTCAAAAATCTGTCGTCGATTAACATATGCAACATGTGTGATGCGATCAGTTGAAAAATTGGTTGTAATCTTGACTAAATGCTTGTAATGATCAATTAAGTAAGTATATGCATAGGAACTTTTCCTTTTGGAGAGAGTTCAGTGTATAAAGGTTCATACGAACATGTGAAATTTGCTAGCTTGCTCGGAAAACCGAAAGAATTAACTCATTTACGAGTTTGGTTTCATCCTCGGAGCACAAAATTTAAGGTTGAGGCTATCGCAGCAAAAATTGTAGCGTCTTCATTAGATTTACAAATAATCAGAACTCAGCGAATGATCTGTACTCATGCATTACTTTCTCTTCGAACTTAACAATTAGATAGCGAACATTGTGTTCGAACTGTAACATATTCGAACTATAAAGTATGACATCTTCTCTACATCGAATATTATCTTAGTGTTCGAGTTGATATGATTCTAAAACGCTTTAAATCTTATATATAAAAATGAATGTGTGTTTGATTGTATGTTTGTATGTTTGAAGTTTATAGACGATTAAACGGCTGAACCGATTTTCTTGAAATTTTCACAGTATCTTCCTGTATGTCTGGAAGGAGTTATAGGCTACTTTTTATGTTGATATTCCAAGTGAGCGAGGTGCCATGCCCACGTATACTACATACTACATACTTAATATTTAATTGCATTTGAAATATATTACTCATACGCATAGTAGTTACCCCTACAAGTATGCTCTCTGTGATTCTTGATGTATAAAACCAAAGAAAATAAAGTGTAAAGAACGACGCGGGGGGAAAGATAGAAGGGAAAGAAAAAAATTTTGTAACCAACATTTGTGAAAAAATTCACCAAATAAGAAAAAATATAACCAAAATTAAATTCGTAGACTTTTGTTTTATTTATTTTTTTTTTTTCAAGTTTAAATTATCTATATATATAACAATGAATGTACTTTATGGAATCGTAAACTATGCATTTAATCTTTAGCAAAGTTGTTGCGCATGAGCCGACGAAGGTTTCTAAGTTGGTATAACCAATTTCCGACAGGTGGCGCCACTGAAAATTCTTCGAAATTAATTAAATCGTAAACTGTGCATTTGATCCTGTGTTGAAAAGAAAAGAAAAGAGCATTACTAGCCTCAGAATCAGCATTGAGACTGAAAAATCTTCGAGTACATGCCGCACAGATCCGTTCGCATGAATCACTTGATCGAATGCGTACTACTCAGGCCCGTTCGTCTGAATCATCTGGACAACGGGAAACAAAATCAATAAAATGATTCAAACTTAATTGGATATTTGTCTAATGTCTTTCCTTCAAATTTATTTTAGTTTGTAGTGCAGCAAAGCGCGCAGGGTACAGCTAGTAATTTATAAAAATTGCTTAAGTGGACTTAAAAATTATTTCGTGGGTAAATGAAAAGAAACAAAAATATTACAAGAAGCTAACGGTATTATTTCACAATTCATTTTTATCCAAAAATTTGCGGTTGTGGTAAAATAGTTTCCCCTTAAAAATTGCAATCGATATGCGCCATTTAATTTTAATATCCAGAAGTAGTTTACATTTCGTCTGTGTTTCCCATAGTACGGCTTAAACCGCAGATAGTAAACAAAATATATGGTACCGAATATTAATGGAGTATTAATAACTTCTGGTATACTCGTACATGGCTTAGTCATCGTAATGATTTCATAGACACCCAAAAACCAAATACATTAACCCACATACGGGGTATGGAATACTGATGTCACTTTTCTTGTTGGTTTCAGGAAACTTCCCCCTTTTTCAGTACCCACAATCCATAATAATTTCTAAAACCACTTATCCAGGTTGAGTTCATTTATTAATATTTTTGGATTGAACAACAAAGTAAAAGAGAAGCCAAAAAATAATTTTCAGTTTATTATAAAACAGTTATATTGCTTTTTAGCCATGTTCGGTTTGTTTGGTTTGTTTGGTTTATTTGGATTAGTAGGTGGGCGGGTATTCATGTACAACGTTTATTCACCTCTTTTTCGTTTAGTATTCACTTACATTTAATAAATAATAATGACGGCATTGACGATTGTGAGGACGCTGACGACGGCTTTGTCTGCTGCTATGCTGCTGAGAGTGTCAAAAACAAAAAAATTTCTTTTTAATTAATAAAGTTTTGTGCTGCTAATCAAAGAAGCGGTTGCATTGATGGTTTGATGTAATTAAAATTCTTCAAATGAAATCGTATTTAATAAACGGCAAAATACTAATCACCCATCTCACCTCACCTCACCTTTATTAGGTAAAGTATTTGACTTAAAGAGTTTGAACAACCAGAAGAGAAGAAGACAATATCCTAAAAGAATGGGAAAATAATTAATAAAAATACTTCAAAGCATTTAGAACACTAAATATGAGTGACACTGTATATATGAAATTAATTGATTGTTGACTGATTAATGTTTGAAATATTTTCGTAATTATTTTGACAAAATTTAGTCACTTTCAAAAACATACATACATACATACATAAATGTTTAAAACAACTCTTTAGTCAGGATTACAACCTAGGTTCTCACGCCACTTTTGTTATGTACGTTAATTTTATCCATAAGTGGCGGGACCTACAGTTTAAAGTCGACTCTGAACGACAAATGTTTTGAGAAACTTCTCATGGAAATTTTAATTTTCTTTCAGAGTTTATGCCAGAAACCTGCTGAGAGGAAATCGTTTATATATCGATTTGATCCAAATGTCTGGCCTGGGGTTTAAACCGTGGCCTCACGTCTAATAAGCCAACGTACTACATACTAGATCACGCGACTTCATATTTAAAGGGTCTGTAGCATAAAGAAAACCGTCTTTGCAAACCTTTTTTATAGTTCAGGTGTGAAACTTTCGTAGATTTTTACACGTTGCTAAGCACACTATAGTCTTGAACTGCCTTGCAGGCTAGATCCACAACCTTTTGAGATAATGTTTTCCATGTAAATAACATCCCCAGGAGAGCTATCAAACAATCGATATTGATTATGAGCTCGCAGATTGCAAATATAATAAAAATAAATTTGTGTATAGTTTTAATTAAAATTCTTTATTATTCGCACAATTCTGTGTTTCACAGTTCACAACTTGATGTAAACAACAACAATTGCTTTTCATTGTTATTCCTCTGCTTATACTCTTTGCATAAACAATAACAATTAGGAGACAATTATTCGACAGATCTTTGTAACGGAGATCTTCAACTCATGATTACTCTCTTCAAACGCACCGCGTCTTCACACAAAACTGACTGAACTTTTTGATAATCTTCTTAGAATATTGAAATTAACTGAAATCAACAACAATAGATTGGCTATCAAATAATGAACGAAAGAAAAATAAATTTAATTTGGCCAACAGTCAGGTCAGAAAAAGGCTTACAATGGCAGATTGAGTTAAATTTGATTTGATTGCCAGCCACCATTAAGTACAGCTTGCTTAGGTACCCATAATGTACCGTGTTATACCTATTTCAGTACAAAATTTTCTCTTAACTTGACAGAGTCAGTCGATAAATTCTGCGTACCCAAAAATCTTTACAGGTTTTCCAGTGCGAATATGTTGTATGGTTAACATTTCTTCCACAACAATGCAAAATCTGCAGAAGTCGTCGACTCCAAACGACAGATTCTTGAGAGAACTGCTGAGGGGAAACCGCTGAAGAAAGGTTTGCATCCCAGCTAATAAACCAACACACTACCTACTAGACTACGGCGACTTCTGCGAATAGTTTCGCATGACATTTTAATTCATTATAAAATCGAATACATACATAACTGATAATTACAACCCTGCAGTCATGATTATGACGTAGTTTCTCACAGCACATGTGTATATAAAGCATCGAAAGAATGGTTAAGAAATCTGGGGCAATTGATTTCAAAAGGAGATTAAAAACAAAACCAATAAAATTCCTACTGCTTCTTCAGCAAAGTTTTTCAAATTTAGTTGCCAAAGGGGGTACAAAAACTATGTGGTTTTTGCTTCATTTTTTTTTTTGTTAATTCCTTCAATCATTAATCATTCAATGCAAAAATTTTATTCAGGCCACCAGTATTTCTTAGAAATTCAAAATTTTTTTATCTTTCTTTGTTATAGAATTTGAACAGAAACTGTTCAAAAATTATTTTATTTGATGTTAGAATTGTCAGCGTTCATGAGTATGTGGCATAAAAACCGGTGTATGAAATTCATTAAAATTTAATACGCATATCTTGTTCACAATCTAAATTCTATTGAAGATGAATTGCAATTCTTTTCTTTTTTTTCTTATTTTCAAATTAATTTTTAAAGAATATTAAAACCAGTTGCCTGCAGATATTTGATGAGTATTAAATTTATAAAGATCAAGCGATTAGTACGAGTGAGATTAATGATGTTGACAGATGGAGTTTGCTAAAGGCTAAGAGAAATGGTTTAATTTTTTCATTTTTTTTTTTTCGATTAAAATTTATATTCTTTCTGTTTTTTTTGTAAAAGTTTGTAAATTAATTAAAACCTTGACTAGCATGATCGTAACTTTGCTTGTCATATATTTTTCAATCTACTTGTAGAATGAAAGATATATACATATACAGTGTGGTATATATACAATAATAAATTACCGTTATTTTTATTTGCCAGTTTTCAAAATTAAAAAAAAATCTGAAAAAATTCGAAATATTGTCAAAATTTTTTCGGGCACTCTCCTTATGTGGTAAAAGTTAAGTTTGGTGATTTTTACAATTTTAACCTTTAGTAGACACTTTCTTTTGATGCTCACTGTATGCTTGTGCTCAAACACCCGTATCCAAATCAATGTATACTTCATATATGGAATGTTACTTTAGTTTCTCCTAAGAATGAGGTTCCTAAGATCACTTTTTGTTGTACACACCTTAGACGAGAGCTATTGTCTAATATCTGAGATTTAGGCTCACGATTTTGGATTGTGCGATCATGCTTTAGCTCATGAAATAAAATTTTTAAATATTTAGATTTTTGCTCTTTTAACAGTGAAGTATTTCAAACAAAGTCGCCATAGTCTGGCAGGTAGTGTGTTGGGTTATAAGACCTTAAGCTACGGATCATATCTCATGTCAGACAGCTCTAACAAAACGAAATTTGAATAATTATTTCTTTTAGCGACCTTTCAGCAAATTTCTGGCAAAAACTCTGAGAGTTAATAAAATTGCCATGAAAATGGCAATAGTTCCGTGTCGACTTTAATCTGTAGATTAAACTACTCATGTATGATGTGAGAAACTACGTCATATTCCTAACTGTAATAACCAATTATGTATGCAAATGGTTGCTTTACTATTTATGTGCCTCATTTCAGGCACAGGAACGATTTTGTGTCTGTTAATTTCAGAAGACTCAATGGGTTAATTAGAGTTACGAAATTGCTTAGACGTTACGGAGTTCTATTGATCAGAGGCTTAGTAACAAAAATAATTTGCTCTTCTAATGCTTAGTTTGACCTCAAATGGGCATCCATGTGGTTGCGCCACTCATGTATAAAATTAGCACACACAACATAAGTGCTGTGAGAAACTACGTCATAATCCTGACTGTATGTGTACATCCATGGGGATGCATTTGGTTCCGCCACTCATGTATGAAATTAACACACACAAGATAAACGGTGTGAGAAACTACGTCATAATCCATATATGTATTTATGGATATGTATTAAAAAATCAAATAAATAAGTTCATTATCAAATTTATTTTCCATCTAACGTGAGATCAGTTCGATCTTTGTTTACAATACAAAAGTGTTCCTTGACATCACATGTCTAATTGGCATACATATATGAAATGTTACTCTCAAAGGCCTCATTTGCTACCTCTTATAATACTTGAATGAAAATTCCTCTTAATTCCTCTTTAATTAGAATTTAATTTTTAATTTTTTTTTAACTTCTTCTGCCTTATGAAAACTTTTAAAAGTTTCTCAACAAAAAGTTGTAAAGAATAATAAAATTCTTTAGAAAAAGTTTTTCGTTTGCCTTTTTTCGTTTAAGCATCGACACTTTACTAAATAAATTCTGATTCTGATTACGATTTAAAAAGAAGAAAACTTCTATAGAAAGATTTTTTCTTTTTTTGCATTTTTCTTTTTCTTTTCGTAATCATTTATTGATGAACATATAAAGCGTTTTGATAAATGGATAATTAGAAGTATATTCTTCATAATCATAATATTTATTTATAATGATGACAGAAAAAAGAGTGTTTTTCATAAAAAAAATATTGTTTTCTGCTTGTAATTATTATGCCTCATACACATGCAAATTGAATGCCATTTTAACTTATAAATTGATTCCCTTACCATCCATCCATCCATTCATTGTAATAAAAACTTTGGCTCATTAGCCAAATTTTTGTTTGTTTGTGGAAATATGTATGAAATCGATTATATTTGTTACAAAAAAAACGCTTAGTATGATTGGAAGTTATTAAGAATCACTTGAAGTTAATTAGCACTGAATGGAATTGTCTGTTTCTTGTCTAGACATTTATGGGTGCTATGTCTTGCTACCATTAAACGTATTAGTCAGAGATGCATCGTAACTATTTAATATAAATTCCGCAGCAGCATTTGTAGAAGAATGAGGATAATTTTATTTCATATCAAACCCTACTGTCTTCGAATGTTAAAATCAATCGGGTTTGAACTGTGGCCTCACGTCTAAGATGCCAATACACTACCTACTGGACTACACTACCAACTAGTGAGAGAAGCTAGGTCGTAATCCTGACTGAAAGGTTCTAATGACCAATTATGTATGTATTAGATTTGTTAATGAATTAAAATGGCATTCGAAATTATTCGCAAAAGTCTCTGTAGTTTAGAAGGTTGTGTGTTGGCTTATTAGCCGTGATGCAAACCCTAGCCCAGACATCTGGAACAAAATGAAAAAATATTTTGTTCAGCGAAGTCCTCTCAGCAGCTCCCTAGCAAAAAAAATCGGAGCGTGGAAGTCGGGTCACTTTTGTCAAGGCCACTTGTCATTAAAATTAACACACACAATATAAGTGGTGTAAGAAGCTAGGTTGTAATACTGTCTGAAAGATTGTATATATTAGATCTTATAAGGAATTAAAATTTTATTCGAAATTATTCGCAAAAGTTCCCGTAGCCCTTTCCGACCTATAGCCGAACCGAGTGATAGATTTAGCTAAATTTTTGAATACTGTAACTTCTGTGTCCATAGATCATTTTAAGATATTAAGTTTTGTAAGTTAGACCCATTATCCTTTTGTTTCATGACACGCACAATTGCAGCACTTCAAACAATTTTAACGTAAAAATATCAAAAATCCCAAAATAATCATAAAATTACGCTTCACATACAATATCTAATATTTTTCTAATTGGAAACACTTGTTTGATATAAGATTCCACAATTTATAGAATTTTAATTTATATGCAAACTTACCCTTTCGCCTCATTTTCACAACTGGGGAAAGTTCACAACTAAAACTCCCAAAATTGTATGAAAAAACAAGAACTGATAACGGTTCTTCACAATGATCAAGAAAGACAGAGAATACACAATTGTTTTTTGCCGGTCATGTCGCATAACGTCATATATTAAAGAAATTATAGAGACTTAAATACACCCGCACAATTGTGCGTATACGGTCGGAAAGGGGTAGAGTAGTATATATTATGGTGACTTATTAGCCGTGATGCAAACCCTAGCCCAAACATCTGGAGCAAAACGAAAAATGAAAAAATATTTCTTCTCAGCAGATTTCTGGCAAAAACTCTGAGAGTAAAATAAAATTGCCATGAAAGGTTTGTCAAAAATCTAACATTTGACTTCAAACTGCAGGTTCCGCCATTATATGAATAAAATTAAGGCGCACAACATTAGTGGTGTGAGAAACTACGTCATAATCCTGACTGAAGGGTTGTAATGACCACTTATGTATGTATTAGATATGTTAATGAATTAAAATGGCATTTGAAACTATTCGCAGCAATAGTCGTAAACTAGTAGGTAAGGTGTTGGCTTATTAAACTTGAGGCTGTGGTTCAAACCTTAGCCCAGACATCTCAAACAAAACGGAATATGAAAAATACTTCCTCTCTGCAGTGTTCTGGCATAAACTCTGAAAAAAAAATAAAATCGCCATGAAAAATTGCTGCAAAATCTGTCATTCGGAATTGACTTTTAACAGTAGGTACCGCCATTCATATAGAAACTTAACACACACAACATAAGTGGTGTGAGAAACTACGTCACAATCCTGACTGAAGTGTTTTTATGACTAGTTATGTATGTATGTAAATTTCCTCCTTAGTATTACAACTAAAAATTTCATTAAATTATGATTTTAGTAGGGGATTAAAATTTCATACTCCTTCTTCTTTTCAGATCGTTGCGGCCATAAAAAATTAAAACAAACAAAACGCCTTTGGCTACAGCAGTAAAAAAGGTAAGTGTTATGCCTCCTCCCCTCATTTAAATAAAGTCATCATCATCATGGTAATAATATTATAAAAAAACAAATTAAAAATAATATAAAAAAATTAATTATAATAAAATAATAAAGTTTTTTTACTTCATTTAATTAATACCTCCTGGGGGTTTTCGAAGGCAGCATAATTAACTTCAATATTTAATAACGAATTTCAATTTTTCATAAATTTTTTTTTAACGCGCGCACTTGTTATCTCACATGCTTGTGGTTTAAATTGCAAACATTTTCACGTTTCTTTTTTTCTTTTTTTTATTAATTTTTTATTTGAATATTTTCAACATGATTAAAGCCTGAGTAAAAGTTAAAAAGAAAGTGTTTTTAAAGAGTACTTCAACCAAGTGTTTTCAATTTAATCCAAGCCATTGGAATTAAGCGATTATCTAATCGCGAATATACTTGAGGCGGCAGTTAGCAAGCAACTGCATTTCTCCTTATAACGCTTGAAACGCTTTAGGAAATTTCGTTTTTACTTAAAAAGGTAATTAAACTACATCAGCTTAAACTAATTATTACAACATGTTTGTTTTATTTTTTTCTCTGTAGTCTACATAGCGTTTTTAGTTTATTTTCTTTTTTTTTTCTTTTCATTTTCATATGTAGAGTAGACCAAAAGTGTTTAAATTGTGTGTTTATTGAAGCGTTACTCTACTCTACTCTGCTCTAGTTATACGCAACACGCAAATATGGTAGAAAATTCGCTGCAGATATGGTATGGCAACCTAAAAACCAAACAACTTTTTTATTTTAAAACTAAAACATAATTTAAAATGGCCTAGTATGATAGGAAATTAAATAATGTTTGTCTATCTTGTCGTGCATACATACACACAATCCAATCAGAATAACAACCTAGCTTCTCACACCACTTATGTTATACACGTAAATTTTATACAAGAATGACGGGTCATACAGTTTCAAGTCGACCCCGAACGACAGATTTTTTAGAAACTTTTTTCTCTCAGATTTCTGCTCAGACGTTTTAAGAAGCCATACTCTTGTATGTAAGATATTGACCTATTAAGCAAACACCCGTGGTTCAATTCCAAGCTCAGACATCTCAAACAAAACGAAATATGAAAAATTCTTCTTTCGATGACCTCCTCTCTGCAGTCTTCCGGCAAAAAGTCTGAAGGTAAATAAAAATTGCCATGAAAAGTTTTTCAACAATTAGTCGTTCGTAGTCGACAACGACAATGACCTAGTCATAGTAATGACCAATTAGGTAGAAGGAGCGCAATCTGGCGAAAAGAATGCGTGATTCGAACATTAATTCACTGATTTAGGACATCAAGCAATCGATGAATACTTCATACAACCCTGCTGTCAGAATTATGACGTAGTTTCTCACACCCCCCATGTTGTGTATGTTGATTTTCTTCATTAGTGACGGGACTTACAGTTTGAAGTCGACTACGAATGACAGTTTGTTGAAAAACTTTTCAGGGCATGGTAGTTCGTACATTGCATTGTATAGATAAATGCAGCCTTTTTCTTTAATATCATCACTTCAACGATCCAATAAGGTAGTATAGCGCAATAGTTTTTCCTTTCCATCATCAATAATCATGTGCATCGCAAAATTAGACGGCATGGCCTTGCCTTCATTTGACACTGTATACGCCTTCTTCTCTTTCTTCCAATTCAGTTAACAGCTTTGGCTGTTTTTGTGTGAATTACATACATACACAATTGGCCATTACAACCCTTCAGTCAGTTTAAAGTGGACTCCGAACGACAGATTTTTGGAGAAACTTTTCATGGCGGGTTTATTTACTCTCAGAGTTTTTGCCAGAAATCTGCCGAGAGGAAGTCGGCGAAGAAATATTTTTTTTTCATATTTCGTTTTTGATGTCTGGCCTGGAGCTCGAACCCCGGCTTGACGTCTAATAAACGAACACACAACCTACTACACTACGGCGACTACTTTGTGTGAATTGGTGGATCCATATCTTACTTCATGGTTAGGAATTAACTTTATTAAGGTACAACAACCTGATGCTCTATCCGATAATACTCTTTTGAAATAACGCCATGATACTGTTTTTGTTTTACATACATACATACATACATACATAATTGGCCATTACAACCCTTCAGTCAGGATTACGGCTTAGCTTCTCAAACCACTTATGTTGTGTGCCTTAACTTTTACACGTGAGTGGCGAGACTCCAAATACGATTTGAATTATTGTTCGTTAACGTCTGCTTTATTATAGAGGAGTCCATGTACTCCTTAAAGAGGGTATGATCTTTTAATCTGAAGGGTTTGATAATCGAACTACATTCTTACACAACACTCTCCAGAATGTCAAAGATTTCTAATGAGACTTAAGCCTTCTCTACATACATACATATATAATTGGTCGTTACAACCCTTCAGTCAGGGTTATGACGTAGTTTCTCACACCACTTATGGTTGTTTGTATTATTTTGATACATGAGTGGTGGGACCTACAGTTTAAAGTCATATTTCATATTTCGTTTTGATATCTGATATGGGATCTGAACCGTGGCCTTACGGTTCTAATAAGCCAACAAACAACCTACTAGTCTACGGCGCCTTCTCTGCTTAATTGAAACTTGAATTTCAGATCTTTGACTTCTTGATATGATCGCTGGGTTTAGGCATCCTCACTTAAACTAGGCTGGTGGAAATGCAACGAATTCTTGTCAGCTACCTCCCATAAATTCTATACACATTTGTGCACTGAATATTAATACTCAGGAATATTACATATGTATGGTATGTATGTACATATATATGTTGCAGAATACATTAATTTTTTACAGTGGTTGTAAAAAGTATACATTTTTTTGCATGCAAAGCATGTGAAGTTTTTATTGGAAAACAATTTTTTTCTTTTCATGAAAATCTAAAACCAATTCACACGTTTCTCTGATGTTTATTTTTTATTTTCTGCAATATTTTTTTTTATTATTTTTTGTAACAAAATAATTAAATTAAAATGTTTTTTTTTGTGTGTTCAAATCAATTGTTTTCATTTTCAATTTTTTATTGGCCATTTTTTTTTTATTCAGCAGCCGCAAAAGGGTTAAGCAATGTTGGTTTTACATTGAAAAACAATTACATCAACAACAACAATTTAATAGAAGATGAGTTTAAAAATACAACAACAATAACAACAATAATAAAAATAAAATTTATTTTTTTAAATTTCAAATCACGTTTTACACTTGACCTTTTACGTTTTGTGACAATCTGAAATAAAAAAAAAATTGAAAATAAAACGAAAAATTAACTGCATTTGGAATGAGTCTGTAATTGTTAAAAATTGAAAAATTTGTTTCTCAAATATTTGCATAAATTTGCACTTCAAAATTCAATTCAATTGTTTTGTTGTTGTTGTTGTTTTATTCGCTTTTCTAGGTGTCGCTTAAAAGCATTAATTATTGCATAAAAAAAAATTCCAAAAATTTAATTTAAAAAGGGGTTGGGTTGCATAGCTGAAGTTTATTTGCAAATTAAATGAAATACTTTAAGGCCTAATGGAATTCCATTGAATGTTACTGTCACAGGTTAATTGCTATATTTATGAATTATTTTCCATATTTAGTCTGACACAGTAATTTCATGCTGATGATTAAATAATTTCATTTTTGAAATCATATTTCTAAGAAGCTTGCCTGAATCAAGTATTAAATTAGATGTAAAGAATTCAAAGTTTTACATGCAATTATAAACATGATGTCTGTGTTATATACTAACACTGTCAAACCTTTAACCTTCTTAATAAAGTTTTCAAATTCTAGGAAAAATACGTTTAATTTTGTGCAAAAATAACTCTTCTGATGAGATTTCTGTTTCTGTTTCACTAGAAGTCAATTAGATTGAAAGCTCAACCATATTTTTCTCAAACTATTCGTTATCATTCAAGGCTTTAACATTCAATATAAATATGTAAGTTCTCTCTTCCTCTTCCTCTACGATTCCAATTAACACCACAACTCGCGAATACAAACACAAGTAATACACTGAAGAAGGCAATATTTCGAATTTTTAAACCGAAGAGTCCACAATACTGTAGTATTGTAGTGTAGTGTTGGTTTATTGTAGTCGCCGTAGTCTAGTAGGTAGTGTGTTCGCTTATTATACATAAAGCCCGGTTTCGAGCCCTAGGCCAGACATCAAAACGAAATATGAAAAAAAATTCTTCGGCGACTTCCTCTCAGCAGATTTCTGGCAAAAACTCTGAGAGTAAATAAAACTCCCATGAAAAAGTTCTCAAAATCTGTCGTTCGGAGTCGACTTTAAACTGCAGGTCCCGCCACTCATGTATAAAATTAAGGCACACAACATGAGTTGTGCAAGAAGCTAGGCCGTAATCTTGTCTGAAGGGTTGTAATGGTAAATTATGTATGTATGTAGGGCCGCGGTTCAATCTCCAGGTCAAAGATAAAAACGAAATATGAACAAATATTTCTTCGGCGGCTTCCTCTAAGCAAATTTCTGAAAAGACTCTGAGAGCAAATAAAATTGCCATGAAAAGTTCCTCAAAAATTTGAAGTTCGAAGTCGACTTCAAACGGGACCTACCGCTATGCATGTATAAAATGAACGCACACAACATAACTGGTGTGAGAAGCTAGGTCGTTTTAATGTCTGAAGGATTGTAATGACCAATTATTCATGTATGAGCCTACAATAGCCTGCAAAATAACCCGTTTAGGAAGTCCTCTGACCCTTCCCCCCAGAGAAAATAACATCAACAACATACATCTGGTAACTGGTCCCCTTTAAAGAAAGCATACTCAATCAGTAAAAAATTGCTTTAGCACTACACTACACCACGATTACAAAAGGCGCTGATTTTACACAACATCAAATAGACGATCTTTTACAGACTATTCAGCTGGAAACTATTGATAAAGGAAACTTAAAAAAAAGCAAAGAAATATTACGATTGAGAGGGAAATGCCTCTGTGCCTTAAAGAAATAAAAATGAATATTAGGTTTTGTTCGAGATGTCTGTGTTTGTGTATAAAGCATGTGCTAGCTTCTAATGAGCCAACATACTACATACAAGACTAAGTCGATATCGAGTATACCAATTCAACTACGCATCGAGTTAGCTAACCCTAGCTACGACTTCGATCACAGTCGGCAACCATGGTATATAGAAGAATAATGTAATTTCTATTGAAATAAAAATTCAAGGCCTAATGTGTGCCTTGACATACATAATTGGCCATTACAACCCTTCAGTCAGAATTACAGCCTAGCTTTGTGCATTGAAACACTCTAAAACAAGCGTCTACAGAATAAATGCAGCACATACAAAAGTTGTAAGCGAAGGACCCATTCCCTTAGTAATTCTGTGTGCACTTCTATAGCTAATCGATTACGAAAGGATGTATTCCACATAAAAAACTAGTAATGAATACAAAATACGCCATTTTTAGAATCAATTCCCTTTATCAGAACACTTTGCTTCAGATTGCCAGTAAATCTATGAAATGCAAGTCACACTGCAATGGTTACTAATAAATCAACTCAGTTATTTACTCTAACATCTTTAATGTGTCCCTATAAGATTACTGTGCTTACATCAGCTATTCTAGAAAGACCTACTGAAAATAAAATAACTGACGGACTATCCTCTTCACTCTCTACATTACATACATAATTGGCCACTACAACCGTTTAGTCAGGTTTATGACCTAGTTTCTCACAGCACTTATGTTGTGTGTATTAATTTTATACATGAGTAGCGAAACCTACAGTTTAAAGTCGACTGCGGGCGACAGATTTCTGCGAAACTCTTTCATGACAATTTTCTTATTTAGTCTGAGAGTTTTTGCCAGAAATCTGCTGAGAGAAAGTCGTCGAAGAAATATTTTTTTCATATTTCAGTTACATAGTTGGATTGGGATTTAACACAAGGCCTCACGTCTGACAAGTCGAAACGCTACCTACTAGACTACGGGGACTACATTATTCCGAAGAAAATAAGACAACAACTGTAAGGCTAGTCACTTTCAACTTTAATTAAATTAATATTTATTGATTGGATTGAATTTATTTATTAAATATGTGTAACATTACACGTGATACGTTATAATTGTTTTCTGTTTTTTTTTTGTTTTTTTCAATAAAACTTTTTAAAAAAATTCCATTGATTTGATACACTTTTTTAAGGTAGAAAAAATTGTAATTAAAACTTATTTTTTCAATTTTTTTTGTTTTTTTTTTCATAAAAAATTAAATACCGTTTAGAAAACCACAATATTTATAAAAAAAATTTTATTTTCATTCTACAATTTTATATAAAAAAGTTTCATTTACAAGCAAAAAGAAGAAGAAGAAGAAAATAACACACACACAAAGTAAAACTCATTTAAAAAATGTTTAACTTTGGGGGTGAAATGTTTAACCACATTAAACAAAAAAAGAAACAACTAAAAATAAATAAAAATAACAACTAAAATACAAAAACAAAGCAAAAAACACAAAAAAAGTATTTCTTGGTCAAGAACACAACACCAATGAAATTCAAAAACAAATGAATTGAAAAATACCCTACGAAATCATTTTGAAATTGCAACAATTAAAAATGTTTCGTCAGGGTGGAGAGCAAAGTCATACGAGTATGACTGATTTTATTGCGTATGACTTTGCTATACGAGTATGACTGATTTTATTGAGGCCTTGTGGTAAACGAAATACAATTGTAATTTAATAATCATCAGTTGAATGGTGTAGGGCATAGTTTGTAGGGCATTAGTTTGGTAGCGGACGAAGGATAAGGTGTCCCATCTCCCCATTTTAAATAAATCACAATAACTACAATACACAATAACTTTTGCTACAACAATTTGTATTTGGCTCTTCCGTATGCTTAGAAGTCGCCGTAGTCTAGTAGGTAGTGTGTTGGCTTTTTAGACGTGAGGCCAAAGTTCGAACCAGACATTTACAACAAAACGCAATACAAAAAAATATTTATGCAGCGACTTCATCTCAGCAGATTACTGGCAAAAACTCTAGGAGTAAATAAAATTGCAACGAAAAGTTTCTCGAAAAAAATCAGTCATTCGGAGTCAACTTTAAACTGCAGGGGGATACGACTTTAAACTGTAGCTCCCGCCACTCGCGTATAAAATTAACACACACAACATAAGTGGTAGGAGAAGCTAGGTTGTGATCCTGGCAGAAGGGTAGTAATTACCAAAAAGGTATGTATGTATGTATGTAAGACTTCCCAAATTTTAGTCTTGAACAATCATTGATTTTGTCTCTTCTGCATACTTGGATTATGAATATCTCAGACAACTCGCTACTGAGACTCATAGAGGCTTGTGGCTTGTGGTTTAATCGGTCGAGATAGGGAAGCATAGTAGAGGAATTTATGTAGCCTACAGAGGAAATTCATCTCAATTGTTGCAAATAGCTGGAAGGTATAAGAACACCTACTTGTATCATCAGTATACAAGATACTGCTCGGTCGGTGAGAATAACTTCCTGCCCAGCAACTAGTATTTGCTTATGGGATGAATTAGTGTCTCAAATGTTCTTGACAGTGGGTTCGAGACGATCCCAATTTTAAACAATTGTTCTTGAATTGTCGTTACCCCATCAACAGATTGGTTACTAACCTCAGGATACTCCTATATAGGCTGATGCATAAATCAACTGTGCTCGTATTATAACAACACAATAAAAGTTTAAATTTGCTTCAAGCGCATGTGGTTTGAGAAGTCTCCACCTCTGTACATTGCTTTTCGTTGAATAAATTCTTCCAAACATCTTTTACCTCTCCAAAGAGAGATTCTGGCTCTATTAGCGTCACGAAAACTCCCCTTTTCGTGAGTAAATTAACTAAGGGTTTATGTTTGTTGTAGTGCAATACGCCAGAGCCTCTGCAGATAACCAAATCTAACATAAGACCTTACCAGGGTACCCAAAAATTATATTTGCAGAATCTCGCCTTTATGAGGAAGAACAGTTAACTAAACATCTTTTCTGTGAGACAACTCAGCTCTGAGATTACATACATACATACATTTATAATTGGCCATTACAAACCTTCAGTCAGGATTGTGACGTAGTTTCTCACACCACTTTTGCTGTGTGCCTTAATTTTATACATGAGCGCCGACAGCTACAGTTTAAAGTTGACTTTGAATGACAGATTTTTGAGAAACTTTTCATGGCAATTTCTTATTTACTCCCAGAGTTTTTTTCCAGAAGAATACTGAGAGGCAGTTAACGAAGAAATATTTTTTCATATTTCGTTCTGTTTTGTTGGAGATCTCTGACTTGGGTTTTGAACCATGGCCTCACGTCTAATATACCAACACACTTCTACTAGACTACGGCAACTTATCAGTGTACCCAAACAATATTTGCAGAATCTCGCCTTTATGGGGGAAAACAGTTAACTCAACATCTTTTCTGTGTGACAACTCAGCTTTGAGGTTATATACACAGAAATACTTGGTGGATCAATACCAGAGTATTCAAAAAGATGTATGGAATCGAATCATACTCATAATTTCTGATACTTATACGCATTCATACTTATTTTAATGGAACCTCTACTCATAACCAAAGTTTGAAGTGCTCATCATATTCATACTTAACAACACGTATGATGTTGTTGATTTCTACTCTCCTTTACTCAACATTTACAAGAATCATAAGTATGATTCGTATACGTACACTAAAATACTCACTAGAAGGTTGTTTGTTTGTTCTGCTTGCTGCTCTGTCTTTTTTGCTTATGTGTCTTTTTTTTGTAAATTCAACAACAACTAAGACTGTAAATTTTGATAAATGATTCGAACCACTCGAATCATTTATGAGTATTATAAGTATTTTTCTAAAGTTATGAATCTAAATGAGTAGGCTTATGAATCAAACATATTTCGAATGGTATGAGTTTGATGTCAACGTTGTACTAATACTCATTGCAACCTGAACTTATAAATCAACATTGTGGTGCGTACGAACAAATCAGAGTAGTTAAATTCCAATATTGTTGACTCACTTATATTTAAAATTTTATGAGTGCTTATGAGTATCGAAAAAGCGATACATTGCCGATCTCTGATCAGTACTCTCAAAATATTGTTTATATGACCAGAGAAGGGTTTTTAAGTTATTCCAGTTGAATTGACTATTGTAGGAGCATAATTTTACTTTTCTGTCGTTGTGAATATGGACTATTGAAATTGAGCATTACTTCGTAAAACTTTTACGCAATCCATTAAAATTAAGAATCATTTCCTTAAAATGATAAAAAAAATAATTGCAATAAATATCTTCCTATTGACTGTTAAACGAAATCATTTGAAAGTAGTCTTATCGAAAGGAAATGGCTTGCAATATCCCCTCTGCATATGTATATGTCAAGCCGTGGCATAAAATGCTTTTAAACAAATCAGAGAGTAGTTAACAACAGTATGATTTTTTTGATTTACATAACATGCGTTGGATAAGAAACCAAAAAAAAAACCAAATCCAACTCTTAAGACAACTATGGAAAGGCTATGGAAACAGGTTACACGAGATGCCTTATATGTGGTGTGGTGCGTTAAAAGGCGTTACCAACACAATAATAATCGTCAACTTCAATAATCTTTAGCAGCGTAGTAGTCTCGTCATTAACATTTTTGTATTTTTGGTTTGCCTTTAAGTCATTGATGTACATACAACAACAACAACAACAACATTTAAGTAAACAATACTGATGTAACAAATATGAAAACAATACATAATGAAATAATATATGTATGCCATGCTACAAATGGTAGCACATACATAGCAAAGAAAACAAAACAAAACGAAAAACATATAAATGACGATGATGATGATGATGATGAATGTGCAAATGTTGCACGAGTGTATGGTATTTGGTCTAAACAGCCAGCCAGATAGTCAGCCAACTAGCCAACTAGTCAGCCAACTAGCCAGCTAGTCACCTTTTAATTGAAATTGCTATATACATGCACACATCTGTAACGCTTCAAATTCATATGGAAAATTTTATTATTTCACTACCGTTACTCACTGTTTTTTCTGGATTTTTGCTTCATATGTATTACCGTTTAATAATAATTTTTGTTTCTGTTTTCTTCTTCTGCTACACAACATTATAGCCCACAGCTTTGAAACTGGAGCTACTAGTAAAAGTTTGTCTGTAAAAATGGTTTCCAAGCAAAATTTGCTTAAAGCATTGCAAACAGTTTCATTTCGTTTACACGCGCGTATTCATATTATCTGAATCGGCGGCATAGCTAAAAAGAAAATCTAATTCGTAGATAAATTCAATAAAATTTAATTTCTTTAATGTCTACAAGCAAAAATATTTATTTTAATTGCCATGAATATTAAATTTAAATTCAATACTTTAATTAAAATCAAGAAAATTTTCAAATGAAATTTTCTTTTTTTTTCCATGCCTTGCTTTGCCATGGTAAAAACCATCAATTATTGCAAGAAAATTAAAGCCGCAAGAAATAGAAACCATTAACACACACACACACACACACATGACATATGGGAAAATTCAAGAGAAAATTTATTCGAATTTATTTTCTTTGAAGTAAAAGATATTAAGAATACCTTGAATTGAAGGCCATACGAGGATAGTTTGGGAAATTAAAAAATATTTTGAAAAAGTTTTAATCAAAGTAATTACACGGCCTATGATCGGTTAGTTGAGATGGATTTAATCAAAGTATCACATGCAGTTAATTTTTTCAAATTTAAAAGAGCTCTAAAGCTAAGATGGTTAGATTGCGGATCAGAGCATATGGTTTTGAAAAGGTACTCTTTGTAGCTGTCATGTTTAGCTGTCTTTTTTTCAAAATATACAGTAAGCGTTAAAAGAAGCTCAAAATTATGTGAATACATAATTGAAAAGCTTCATCTCCGCCTTACATTGAATAAATAACTTCGAGTAGCTCCTTACATTTCTTAATTCAGGGGTAAATTTAGTTCTCCTATATGATTGCGATTGAAGTCACCGTATTCTGGTTGGCAGTGTGTCAGCTTATTAGACGTGAAGCCTCGGTTCAAATCCCAGACATATCAAACAAAACGAAAAATGAAAAAAAATTTCTACTACAGTTTCATTCCATGAAAAGTTTCTCAAAAAACTGTCGTTCAGAAGCAACTTTAAACCATAGGTTCCGCCACTCATGTATAAAATTAACACACACTACATGGGTGCTGTTAGAAGTTGCGTCATAATCCTGTCTGAAGGGTTGTAATGACTAATTATATATGTACGTACCGTATTATCGATTCGTTTTATAAGAAGCATACGTGCAAAGTTGCTGAACTCTGCTGGGCACGTATGGATAAGAAGAAAACCGAATCTCTTCTATCCTTAAATCGCACAATAGTGATTCTTATCGGCCACTGTCTTTTTAGTAAGTATGCCGAAATACTAGGAATTCCGTCAAATGACTGTCTTTCACCTCATGTATCAGTGCCTCTCACTTTGTGATATCCATGAGCGATCTTTTTAATATAAAGATTACTGCAATAGAAAGATTTCTTTTAAACTCGGTTTGGTTTCCTTTATTCTGATCTTTTCAATGCGAGAAACTTATTCATGGACAGTTTCATGAGAATTATGTATCTTATAAGAAAATGTCTTTAAAACATTTTAACATAAAATTTCTGAGGACAAAATTTGTTTGTCCTTTCTCAAAAGTGTAAGAAAAAATATCAGATTACCGCTTACTATAGCCAACCTTTTAAATTACTGGAGTAAAGTAATCTGAATCGCTTAGAAATTATTTGCAAAAAAATTGAAAATAACAAAGTCCTTTTCCTTTATAAAAAAATACCAATATTTATTAGCTGCGCCATAAATCATAACACCATGTACCATACGTTGTTGGTACATATTTTGTTTTTTGCTTTTCGGCCAATTAAGAAACAAAAACACAAAACACAATATGAGTTCATGTGTTCACTTAAAAGGCTTTTAGTTTATTTTTGTTGTATTTATTTTCGTAATTAGACACTTAACAATACGTTGACCTTCTACTCCTACTCCATACCTCCTCCCTCCAAACACAAAATCATTATAATTATACACAGAAGACATTTAATTATAATAGATTTTTTTTTGGGGGGCTTTAATGAAAAAATAATGAATATGTACAACCAAAGCAGAGAGAGAGAGAGAGAAAAGCCCCATTATTGTCTCAAATATAATCACACTTGTTAACCAATATAAGCGTATAAAGCTTTGTAAACAGAAAAAAAACTATAAACAAACCCCTTTAACATAGTATTGGGCCATAATAATTAATAAATAAACAACGAAATGTGTATTTAAGTTTTATTAGCTGTTGAAATTTTATACAACATACAGTCAGTACATGTCATACATACATATATATGTATGTATAGAAGGCGTATCTAAAAAAAAACCAAACAAAAGAGAAAAATTCCGAGTGGGTGTACAAGATCCAGTAAGTTTATTACCATTTCGGATGTCTTCTCTTTGTCTATAGGCGGTTGAACTCTTGCCCAGGCATATACATATGTATACACGACTCATACAACAGATAAAACCACCCAAGATAATGAACTAACTGCTGGAGTATTGAAAAGAAAGAAAAAATGTTGAGCCAGCCATCTAGCCAGAGTCAATTACATCATTTTCTTAATTGTGTGTAACATTAACATTAACATGAACATGAAGCAGATTCCGAAAACACGAAAGATGAGTGCGTACATATATTACAATCGCTTCTTTTGTAGTTGTTGCTGTTGTTGCTATTTAACACTTGACATTAAAACAAGTTTAAATCGAATTCCAAAAAGATCCCACGCACAATGGGTTGAATTTTATTTTTTTTAATGAAATTTATCCAAAACCAAATAAAATAAACATGTAGACTTTGTTATAAAGTAAGATTGTGTAACAATTTTTAAAAAATCTTATATATAAAAATGAATGTGTGTTTGATTGTATGTTTGTATGTTTGTATGTTTGTATGTTTGAAGTTTATAGACGATTAAACGGCTGAACCGATTTTGTTGAAATTTTCACAGTATCTTCCTGTATGTCTGGAAGGAGTTATAGGCTACTTTTTATGTTGATATTCCAAATGAGCGAGGGGCCATGCCCATGTATACTACATACTACATACTTAATATTTAATTGCATTTGAAATATATTACTCATACGCATAGTAGTTACCCCTACAAGTATGCTATCTATGATTCCTGATGTATAAAACCAAATAAAATAAAGTGTAAAGAACGACGCGGGGGGAAAGATAGAAGGGAAAGAAAAAAATTTTGTAACCAACATTTGTGAAAAAATTCACCAAATAAGAAAAAATATAACCAAAATTAAATTCGTAGACTTTTGTTTTATTTTTTTTTTTCAAGTTTAAATTATCTATATATATAAAAATGAATGTACTTTATGGAATCGTAAACTATGCATTTAATCTTTAGCAAAGTTGTTGCGCATGAGCCGACGAAGGTTTCTAAGTTGGTATAACCAATTTCCGACAGGTGGCGCCACTGAAAATTCTTCGAAATTAATTAAATCGTAAACTGTGCATTTGATCCTGTGTTGAAAAGAAAAGAAAAGAAAAGAGCATTACTAGCCTCAGAATCAGCATTGAGACTGAAAAATCTTCGAGTACATGCCACACAGATCCGTTCGCATGAATCACTTGAACAATGAATCACTTGATCGAATGCGTACTACTCAGGCCCGTTCGTCTGAATCATCTGGACAACAGGAAACAAAATCAATAAAATGATTCAAACTTAATTGGATATTTGTCTAATGTCTTTCTTTCAAATTTATTTTAGTTTGTAGTGCAGCAAAGCGCGCAGGGTACAGCTAGTATTATTAATAAAAAAAATTATAATTTAATTGCCACAAGCAAAAACAACAACTGTTTAGTTTGACTGTCATAAAGAAACATTCATACATATGTTGTATGTGTTAATTTTATATATGAGTGGCGCGACCTATATTTTAAAGTCGGATACAGGCTCGTAATAATCGCTATTGTGTAATGGATTGCCATTCGATTTAAGGATAGAAGCGAGTCAATTTTCTTCTTATGCATGTCCAACAGAGTCCAGCAATATTGCATTAATCCTCCTGTAATCAACGAGATCGAGGTTTTCTGCATGCCTACCAAAAATACAATGACCCGTCAGAATCAATATTGTGTGATGGATAGCCATGCCATTTAAGGATAAAAGTGAGTCAGTCTTGTTGTTATTCATACATGTCCAGCACGGTCCAACAACATTTCACGTATCCTCCTTGTAAAATGAGTGGATAGTACGTACATACCTGCATACATACATTACTACCCTTTAGTCAGGATTACAAGCTAGCTTCTCACACTACTTAGATTGCGGTTGTGTTAATTTTATACATAAGTGCCGAGACTTACAGTTTCAAGTCGACTCGGAACGACAGATATTTTGAGAAACTTTTCATAACAATTTTATTTTTTTTCGGAGTTTTTGCCAGAAATCTGCTGAGAGGTAGTGGTCGAAGATATATTTTTTCATATTCCGTTTTGCTGGAAATCTCTACCCTAGGGCTTAAACCGTGGCATCACGTCTAATAAGCCAACACACTAACTGCTAAACCACTACGACTACCATTTAGTTCCATTCCATTTAGTTTCCTTTTCTGCAATCACAATACACCGTGTGAACAAGGAAACGTACTCTATAATTGGTTCACAACCAAGCAATCGAGCCAGCGTGTTGTGGGCTTGCGGATGAAATAATGCTGAAATATCATGCATCCTAAAGCCGCATAATAATGAAACTCAAACTGACTAGGCAACAGCACACCTATTAACCAGCTCAGTTCACTCTTATCCAGACTTAGCAAAGAAGGTATTAATAATTTTGACTACTCCGTCAAAGTTCATACAAACCTTTGTTTTTTTTTCATTTTTGTAACTAGATTTTCAGTGCCACGGAAGCTATTGAATTCCCTTAGTTGACCTTACATATGTCATCCCCTAATCTTATTCCCCTCTTAAGTTTTCACTGTTCAAAGGCATCTAAATCTTTATACTGTACCCAGAGATATCGTTAGTGGTCTGCCTACTGTACAAAATAGTCCTATTCATTGTTTACCACCACTGCTTTAACTGCCATCTGTCTGAGAATACCAAGATGGTAATATCTTATGATCAAAGACACTACTAACGTGATACCGACAGTATACACCCTATAATAAGCAGCCAAAGAGTCTGTTTGTTGATTGGCATTGCAACCGCAAAATTTTCATTTTCTTTCACCACAAAATGATGCTTCCAAACGCACAAAATTGGAAGCAACAGTCTGTCTATGGAAACGTAAAAATAAATATTTTTGTTGGCAATTCATTATTTCTAATGTTGGTTGATTGTTTGGTGGATGCTATGTATGTATTGCTGCTATTGGCTAAATTTCAATTAAACTTCAAAACTTATTTGATTTGATTGTAATTTCAAACCAAACATTTCAACTTTAAAGACACTCACAGCATGGTGAGTGAGTGCCTCACAAAGAATGCGTTGTTATGCGCGTGTAGCATAAAGCGAGTAACTGTTGACATCATCATCATCTTCACTAGGAAAGTTTTTCTATTCCAAGGTTGCCAATGTTTATTTCTACTTTTCTAAAAATACTACCACAACTTCTTCTCCTTTACTTTTTCTTTTTTTTTTTTTGTAATAAAGAAACAGAAGGAATAGAAAGAGTTTTCACTTTTAAAGCAGAACGGAAAACTTGATTCATATACAAAATTCATTCGTTGTTATGGTTAAAAAGTTTTTTTTTATTCCCCTTAAAGAGAGCTGTACGTACGTACTGTGGGATGCTTATATACATATTATGTTTTCATTTTATTTTGCCGTGATATTAAAAGGAAAAGTTGCATATTTTTTTTGAAAATATTTATTTCATAAAATTTATTTATTTATGAATGTGATACAGAAACATACGTATGTAGGTGTGTATTCTATGCAAATTAAAATAAATTTATTGCAAATGTAATGATTGGATATTCCATTGAAATTATATTCATGAATCTAAAATAATATCAAATAAAAATGAAATTAAACGCATGGAAGACAATGGCAATAAGGAATACAAAAATTTCGTGGAATTTTAAATTCGTATTAAATTATCATAAGAAAACCTTAAATAAAATCAAATACTGAATTATGCTGCATAAAATAAAATAATTCCTTATTTTTTATTTATTAATTACAATACAATTACAAATTATATCTAATTGTTACGAGCTGAGTAACTTACACCAGACCAGAGTCTCTGGTAGGAATCGAACCCAAGATCCTCACTCTAATAGTCCAGCACACTGCCCACATGGCACCTAAAATAAAATCTTATTGAGTCTTTAAGCGAGCTTGAAATTAGAAAACTATGGTAGGTCTTCTGAATTTCTGTACAAGGAAAGTGAGACATATTCATGCAAAATAATCGTAAACCGAGGGAGAAATGAATTTTTGACAAAGTTTTGAATAGAAAAATATCGATTTTTATTGAGGTCGCGCGCAGTCTAGTAGACATAAGATATCAAAACCAAAAAAGAAATTTTTTAGGCGACTTCCTCTTAGCAGATTTCTGGCAAAAACTCTGAGAGTAACTTGCGTAGTTTGCTTCAGTTGTTCTGTCTAGCTTGTCTTCTTTCTTTCGTCGATAATTGAAGCTTTCTTTATTGCTTTAGCGAGCCGTTGGTATTGCTGCTTTATAGTATTGTTGTATAGCTACAGCTTAAGTTCTCCCTTGATATCCAAAAATATATTCGTGGTTATACGATACCATTGTGACTTGATTATAATGAATGGCTGCAATATCTTAAGATATACCGTGATATATAAGTTTAGTGGTAATAACTTTTGATAATCCGTTCTCTGTTACCGTTGTTTTTGAATTGTTTTAGGTAAAGCCGTTTTTTCCGTGTGTAGCCGTTGTTATTGAAGTCATCGTAGTCTAGTAGTTACTGTGTCGGCTTTTAGACGCGTGGTTCAAACCCACTCAGACATTTCGCACAAAACGAAAAATACTTTTTAGGCACTTTCCCCCACAGAAGCCTTCATCAAAAATCTGTCGTTCGGAGTACACTTTAAGCTGTAGGCCCTTTTATTCATGGCTAAAATGAACATACGCAACATGGGTGGTGTGACAAGCAACGTCATAATCCTAAGAGTTGTAATGATCGCTTAAGAAATTAAGTAAACCGTTGATATGCTAAATAAATGTAGTAACAGCGCTTTTCATTATTTGTTTTTGTATTATAAATTGTAATATTTCTCCCACTGAACTCAAATGAAGTCCCCTACGATTTCATAACAGAGATCAGCAATGAATTGTTTTTTTTGGCTACTCATAAGCACTAATGAAATTTTGAATATATGTGAGTCAACAATATTGAAATTTAACTGCTTTGATTCATTCGTACTCACTACAACGTTGATTTATAAGTACAGGTTGCAGTGAGTATGAGTACAACGTTGACATCAAACTCATACCATTCGAAATATGTTTGATTCATAAGCCTACTCATTTAGATGCATAACATTAGAAAAATACTTATAAATGGTTCGAGTGACTTGACAGTCTTAGTTGTTGTTTACAAAAATAAAAAACAGAAACATAAGCAAAAAAGACAGAGCAGCAAGCAAAGCAAACACACAACCTTCAAGTGAGTATTTTAGTGTTCGTATGCGAATCATACTTATTTTGGGCTGCGTGTATATGTTGAGTTATGGAGAGTCGAAATCAACAACATCAAACGTGTTGTTAAGTATGAATATGATGAGTAATTCAAGCTTTGAATATGAGTAGGGGTTCTATGATATTAAAATTAATATGAATACGTATACAAACCTGCCATGAAAAAGTTCCTCAAAATCTGTTGTTTGGAGTCGACTTTAAACTGTAGGTCCCGCTACACAAGTATAAAATTAAGGCACACAACATGAGTGGTGCGCGAAGCTAGGCCGTTATCCTTGACTGAAGGGTTGTAATGGCCAATTATATATGTATGTATGAATGCGTATAAGTATCAAAAATTATGAGTATGATTCGATTCTACTCATCGTTTTGAATACTCATTGCTGATCTCTGCTTCATAAATTCCAAATTCGATTTGCTATTAACAACTTAAAATTTCTTACTTAACTCTTGTCAAACGGAAGTTTAATTTATTTCTTTTCATATTTAAAAATCAAATACATATATTCTTTGAAAACAAGTGTTTATTAAATTTTAATTTTTTATTCTTTATTTCACAGGTAAAACTTCATTCCAGTAAACTAATATTATTGGCGTTGTAAGTAAATTTCTTTCATATCTAAGACTTTTTCTATTTCATATCGAATTGAATATTATTAAATGGCACATGACTTCAAATGCAATATGAATAGCAGCGAGTCTTGTACTGCCTGTTTTATTTATGAATATGACATGAATCTTAAATTAAAATTTTTTAATGAAGAAACTGGGAAACAGGTTTCGTTGCTAATTTTTACACTTTTTCTTTTAAAAGATTATTAAATAAAGAAAATAAAAAATTATTCATTAATCATAAAAATACAAATGGATTTACATTAACCACAAGAAGTAGTGACGCATTCAATACGAAATTATTTAATATTCGTTGTTTTAGTGTTGATTTGTTCATCTTTTTTTCTTCATTTTTTTTATTTCTTCTCCTCAAATCTTTGTATGTAAATTTAAGAATTTCAAGTTCAACTCAACACTCTCGCTTTTTTTTCCACCAGCGGCTGGCCTTATTTGTCGACAGAAACTACGGAAAGTGTATACAAAAAAAAAAAAATAAGAAAACGATTAACGAGTTTAAATTGAGGTTTTCAATACGTCTCGTATTCTTTTTGGTTTCAAACATTATGACCATATAAGGTGCTTCGAACATTACGAACAAATTACTAAAGATGTTTTTGCTTTTGTTGTTGTAGTTGATATTTATTTTCTTAGCTTAATAAACAAGGCTTAAATGTACACATTTTTTGTTTAAAGTTTTCGATTTAAAATGTGGGGAAAGAATTTCAAGTAAAATTCATTAATTTTTTAAAAATATTGTTACGTTTTTACCTTTTTAAACCATTCAAAATATGAGCTTTATTATTCGCACAATTCTGTATGCCACTGTTCACAACTTGATGTAAACAACAACAATTGCTTTGTTTGTCATTCCCCTGTTTACACTCTTTGCATAAACAATAACAATTACTAAACAATTGTTCGACAGATCTTTGTAACGGAGATCTTCAAACCACGATTACTCTCTTCAAACACACCGCGTTTTCACACAAGATTGACTGAATTTTTAATAACTCTGTTTTGTGCTTTGTCTTGCCTTTTATATGGCAACGTAAATAGTCTGTTGAATGTACTTGAAGACGAATGTTCGTGGCTTTGTCTTCTCGAGATCTCTATAAATGTAAACATCGTTATTCCATTATTGTTGTTTATGTATTTTGTTTACATTTATTCTACATTACATTATTGAAGTCGCCGTAGTCTAGTAGGTAGTGTGTTCGCTTATTAGACGTAAAGCCCGGGTTCGAGCCCCAAGCCAGACATCAAAACGCAATATGAAAAAAAATATTTCGTCGGCGACTTCCTCTCAGCAGATTTCTGGCAAAAACTTTGAGAGTAAATAAACCTGCCATGAAAAAGTTTCTCAAAATCTATCGTTCGGAGTCGACGTTAAACTGTAGGTCCTGCCACTCAAGTATAAAATTAAGACACACAACATGAGTGGTGTGAGAAGCTAGGCTGTAATCCTGACTGAAGGATTGTAATGGACAATTATGTATGTATGTATGTTAAATTTATTCTTGTAGTGTTTGTTGTTGTATTTTTGTTTACTTCTTTACCATTTTTTTATACTGGTGTTTGTTGTTGTATTATTGTTTACTTGTTTACCATATTTTTTATGCTGATATTTATTGTTGTATTTTTTTGTTGGTAATTTCAATGTTAAACGATGTAAAAGCAAAACACCAGTATCTAAATTCTTTTCATTTTCGTAACAATATGTTTTGAAAATTTTATTTTTTTTTAATATGTTTTGTTATAAATAAAGCAAGTCATAAAGATTATTTTAGGTCATTTATTATAACGTGGAAGAATTAAAAATAAAAGAAACAATAAAAGTTCATGCATTTTATTGTATAAGAAGACCAAAAATTATGTTTTTATTTTGGCATGATTTAGCAATTAAGCAACACGTTTCACTTCATCTTCAACGGTCGATTATTTGTTATGTTGCATGACATGTTTCCATATTCAACTCCTGCCGTTTTCAAACAGGGAAACTCAACTGTTGCTTAACGATCTTCAAACCACCGAAAAAGTAGGCTAAACAGCATGACTTTTCTGTTTTTTGATTTGAATCATCATTAATCATAGAAATTATTAATAGGCCATAAGCACAAATAACCATACACTAATAAATAAAATATATGAATTCTTTAGGACACATAAAAATAATTGGAAATTATTATTCAGCTTCTGAAGAAGACAAGCAAATTGCTTTAAAATTCCTTTGAGTTTTTTTCAGGCGTTGTAGCTCTCATGTCGCAAAAACATTTTGAGCTTTTGTAAAAAATTTTCTTCCTACTAAATAAATCAGTTCCTTTCAGCCCATAGGTTAGCTGAGGTTAGGAAAAATGACACTTCACCGTTCGAACGGTTCCACGTCTTCAGTCAGAGGTCTCTTAATATATTGTGATCCTTCAATTACGGCAAGAAAGCAAAGGGAAAAAAGGAAAAAGAGAATAGTAAGGGAAGGAAAACAAGGGAGACCTAAATTAGAAAGCAAAGAAAGAAATAAATAGAATGAATGGTGAAAACTACTATCAGCCATTTAAAGGCACCCGTAGATAAAAACTTCTACGTCTAAAGATAGCCCTCTGGACAGTCAATATCGTTCATGAACCGTTTTAGAGCCTCAAGTGTGTAGTTGTTTAGATATATCGGTTCATCAACAGATCGACTACTTAAGCAACACATCTGTGCCTACGCATTTTTAAACACAGATAGTGACATAAAACCAGATCCACGGTTTTCTCTGCCACTTCATTTAAAATTCCGACCTAGCCAGTAGAGGGACATACAGTTTAAAGTCAACTCCCAGCGACAGATTTTGGAGAAACTTTTCATGGCAATTTTATTTACTCTCAGGGTTTTTGATCGAAATCTACTGAGAGGAAGTCGTCGAAAAAATATTCAAATTTCGTTTTGTTGAAGATGTCTGACCTGCGGTTTGCATCCTGGCCTCACGTCTAATAACCGAACACACTACCTACTACACTACGGCACTTCACATAGCCTACAGAAATCTGAGATATCTGTATTCTACCTACTGATCCAGTATATAAAGAGCCCATGCGTGGTTAGTACTCCCAAAATAGTCGTCATCTCTCGCCTTCGGATGCGACAGATAAGTTTCTTCCCTGAACGATTGAGCCTTTGCCATAAAACCCGCTCAACCCACAGTCAATTCTACATCCCCATGCACGGCTTACGAGTGAATCAAACATCTTCTCAATAATCCCAAAAAATAATCCTACTGGCGGTTTCACTGACTTCTCCTCCAAAGCTGAGCCTGACCTCACTGCCAAAAAAAAAACTCCGCAACGATGAGGCCCTGATCAGCAGTCTTTTACACTTCCCGACCAGATATAACCTAAAAACATACATAACATACTTCAATTCAAATACAACTGGTCATTACAACACTTTAATCTGGTTTGCAACCTGGTTTCTCATACCACTTATGTTGAGTGTATTAATTTTGTACATGAGTGGTGGCACCAACAGTTTAAAGTCATGGCAATTTTATTTATTCTCAGATGTGAACTTTAAAGTTTAACTAAAGCTAAAGTGAACTTTAAAGTTTAATGTGAACTTTAAAGTTTAACTGAAGTAACCTTTAACTATACCCAACTTTAATGGCTAGTTGTAACAATTGCCCTTACTTAGTTAGTCATTACAACCCCTTTAGCGAGGATTAAAGTTCACTTCAAAGTTCACTTGGGTTGGGTTTAGTTAAAGGTAACTTTAGCTAAAGTGAACTTTAAAGTTTAATGTGAACTTTAACGTTTAACATTATTACAACTGGCCGCTAAAATTGGGTTTAGTTAAACGTAACTTTAGTTAAACTTTAAAGTTCGCATTAAACTTTAAAGTTCACTTTAGCTAAAGTTACCTTTAACTTTAGTTAAAATTTAAAGTTCACATTAAACTTTAAAGTTCACTTTAGCTAAAGTTACCTTTAACTAAACCCAACTTTAACGCCAAGATGTAATAATAGCCCTTACTTAGTTAGTCATTACAAGCCCTTTAGCGAAGAGTACAACCTAGCCTTGCGCAACATCCATGTTGTGTAAGAAAGTTGGCTTCGAACGATAGGTTCGCAGGCGGAGTTCGCTAGTGTAATGGTCGCTTTAAACACCATTTTAAACAAACTAAACCTCTATGTAAAATAGAATAGAATGACTCAACTTGTCAAGTTATTAAAGCCATTGTTATTCTCATTTGTTTCTCTACAAGTAATTCATTGAAAAGCAAAACTATGCTAGTGAAACTGAAAGAAAAAAACAAAAACTATAGAAAATAAATAAATTTTTCTTTTCATTTCGATTTATAAACGTACAAAAATGAAGAAACATGATGTCATTCATACAAAATCATTTATTTTTTGCTTCTCTTTTCAAACAACAACAACAGAAACCCCCACGAAATACTTGTTTAAAGTCATTCATGTGATTAGAAACCAAAAAAAAAACATAAAAAAAGTTTAAAAAAATAATAAAAAATTTAGCACGCTTCAAAGTCAAAGCATTTTTGTGGCAAGAAATTGCAAAAGTATTAAAAGAAACACGGTGAGCTTACTTTACTGTACGCTAATAATATGCCTCAGTTGATGGCATCTCTTAAAAAAATGAAAATATCTTCGGAAATTAATTTCAAAAACCATCATCATGAAAATTCACAAGCAAATATTAAATTTGTGAATGAAATCTGTGGCACTACAATGGCATGAATTTAATAGCAAAACTAATGTTTTCGCAATGAATGATTTAGCGGTTTTAGTTTCATACACCTAGGTTGCGTAATTGTTTGTATGGATAGTGAATAGACGCTGAAAAGATATTAAGATAGGTTTTTAGCAGTCGACCATTAACACCGACCATTAAACGTATAATTATGATAAGTGGTTTACGACAACAAAACATACCTCTAACCTCACAGGGCCACGATTATTGAGAACTTTAGAGTATTAAAGTGGCCACGGTCTAGAGATAAGCGTGTTGGTTTGTTAGACGAGTTTCGCTAATCATGCACAAAATTAATGCAAGCCACCAGAATTGCCTGGGAATGTATGCTGCAAATATGTATGCATACCATTAAAAGTGAGTCATCTTAACAATAAGATTCCATATTATTAATGGCCTATGAAACATACTTTTTCAAAGGTTTTTGATGTGTTGAGTCTTTATTGTTCGCACGATTTTTGTGTGCCACTGTTTACAGCTTGATGTATTCAACAATAATTTGCTTGTACAGCGGAGATCTTCAAACCATGACTGTTTTCTTCACATGCAACGCGTCTTCACACAAGACTGACTGAAATCTTACTACTGCTTGCCTGCTTTGTCTTGCCTTTTTATACGCCCACGTAAATAGTCTGATTAATGTTCTTAAAGTCGAATGTTTGTGGTTTTGCGTTCTCGAGAACTCTATCGCGGTTTCATTATTGTTTATGTACTTTAATCACGTTGTTTGTTGTTGCGTTCTCGCTTACTGATGTTGTTGGTTTACTTGTAAACAAGTTCGTTGTATTTGTTTGTGTAGCTTTTGTTTATCAATTTAATGTTAAATGATGTTACACCGTTTCCATTTTCGTAACCGTATTATATAACAGCTAAGTCGGCGTAGTCTAGTAGGTAGTGTGTTGGCTTATTAGATGTGATGCGATGGTTCAAACCCCTTACGTCTAATAAGCCAACACACTACCTACTAGATTACGGCGACAGGATTATCCATCAATATTCCAGCGATCTTCAGTCAATAACACTCATATGGTGGTTCAGTTAAAGAACAAAGATCTTGTGCGTAAGTAATAGCATTACAGTGGTGAAATCAAGAATACTTAATTGCTTGCAATGATATTCGGTGGTGGTGAACGTTCTCTTCTTAATTCTTTTTAATTTTTAAAAATTTTAAATTAACATCTTCTGTTGGCACACTCTACTCAAGTTTACTTCATCATTTATTCAGACTTAAAATACATCCTAATGCAAGCATAGTGGTATTGTGGTCAAATGTTTTTCTTTTTTTGCCCCATTAAACGAAATGCTGCAATTCATTTAATCATTCATTCATTCATTCACTTGGCACTTTATTGAAGATTTAAAACCTCTTTTAATTCTTCAATAATAAATACAACTTCCAACCATACAATTGCGAAAGCGAAAGTGTTAAAATTAAATGTAAACTTATCGATAAATAACATCGATAAAATAAATTGAAAAAAAACGAGAAATAAAAATTAACAAAAAACTACGTATGTATGTACGTATTAATTGATTTTCGTTTTATTTCTGATGTTTTTATAGAAAATTTAAAGAAAATTGAAGATTGCAGTGAATAGCACTTGAAATAGATGCTAAGGAAATAACTTCAAGAAAATGGAGTGTTTCTTCGTGGGTACTAGCATGAGGAAAGTACTTCATATAGGAGAATTTAATTGATTTCACATAACAGCTGTTAACAATCGTTCAGGGATGAAACTTATCATAGGAGGACGTAGAGAAGTGAGAAATGAAAGCTGAAGTCGCTATAGTCTAGTAGGTAGCTTGTTGGCTGATTAGATATGAGGCCTCTGTTCAAACACCAGGTCAGACAACTCCAACAAAACGAAATAAAGAATAAATATTTCTTCAGTGACTTCCTCTCAGCAGATTTCTGGTCTTTAGGAGTCGAATTTAGGCAGTAGGTCTCGCCACTCATGTATTAAATTAACACAAACAACTTAAGTGGCGTGAAAAGCCAGGTCCTAATCCTGACTGAAGATTTGTTATGAGCAATTATGTATGTATGTAGGCAACACTTATACGGTGTTCACATATACACTTTTATTACGTAAATCGCAATAAACGCCATTATTGAGCTCAATATTTCATATAAAGCTTCAATTAATTATTGCGCAATAAATACGCAAATTGTTATAATATTGAGTAAAACTTCAAATGCAGCACTGTCAAGTATGTTCAGCGCGCATATTGCAATTATCCCAACACTTGACAACTCAAATGTCAACAACGACAAGCAAAAACAAAACAAAACAACAAAACAAAATAACAACAATGTTGTTGAACCACCAATTGTTTTTTTTTACCAGCTGTCAAATGTTATTGTTGTATTGTCATGTCTGAACACTTAAAATATTGAAGTCAATAAACCGAATATTGGCTCAATGCATATCTAAACATAGTATTAGATAACAGGCAGAGTCGTGCATGAAACTATTGTTTGGTAACCAAACGAAGCTTCTTTGTAGGAAGACTAAGCGCATGATCAATACCATTCGAGCTTCTATCATGCTCAGAGATCTTTTGCAATAGCAGAAACTCCGTACAACTATGTTCTGTACAATAATTTTTGCAAAAGCTCTACCATTTAACAGCTTAGTTATGGAATAAAGAGATGTTTCTGTACAAAACTACTGTGCGGCGACTCATGTCAAATGGCTCCAGGGATTTCTAAAGCATTTTCTTTGAAAAATTATTGAAAAGTTAGTGTCTTGATAGTTAAATGAAAAGAATGCCCTGATTATTACAGGCTGTTGCAGACTTTGGTCTGTTACTCAACAACCGGTTTAAAGCCTTAATTACTTAGGACGTATGACGTATGACGTCATATTTAAAAAAATTTTCGCACATCGTTAAGTTAAGATGGAAGTGTGTCCGATTATCATGGACTTACAAGGTTCTTACAAGAGCGTTTTTTTCTGTTACGCAATACCCGGTTTAAAGCCTTAATTCTTAGGACGTATGACGTCATATTTAGAAAAAAAAATTTTGCATACATCGTTAAGTTAAGAGGGAAGTGTGCCCTGATTATCACAAACAGTGGTTCTTACAAGAGCCTTTTGGTCTATTATGCAATACCCTGTTTAAAGCCTTAATTACTTAGGACATGTGACGTCATATTTGGATTTTGAAAAGATGAAGAATGAAATAAATTGTCAGAAGTAAATTCTTCGGATTTAATATTTCCAAAAAAAGATTTGTACACTCCTCTAACTGATACTAAATCGTATTAAAAGATACGATTACGATTACTATTAATATTCTTGTTGTATGCACCTATACAGACGCCAGTCAATTATTATTCAATATTAGTGCCTACATATTCACTTCCATTTATGTCCGCCAACTTTTCAATTAAAACTGTTCGCCTTCTTCTTTATCTCATACATACTCTGACACATACAATCAATGCGGGTAAATCTTTAACCCAAATCAGATTAACTCGTTGCCATAATTAGCAAGACCAGATTCAGGCAACCATTAACACAAAAACAAGAGGGGAAACAGAAACATTGATTTTGGTTAACATTTCCTTCAGTAATCACAAGTCAATACCCAGAAAACAAATGATAAACGATGACAAATGAAAGAAAGAAACAATTCGCAATTGTGGCTATCATAGGAAGGGAAAGAAACAGAAAGAAAATACAAGAAAACATAACGAATAAGAGGCTTTTTTTGGTTTGTTGACAAGAAGAAAGCAATTGAAATGGCCATGGCTTGTGTACAATTTTAAGGCTGATTTGTAAATTACATGGCAAGACAGAAAACAGAAAAAACACTGAAAAGTAGTTGCAACAATGTTGCAAAACATTAACTAAGTAACTGTGGCAAGAGGTTTTTTGTGACGTCTTTCGTTTTTGGCATTAGGAAAATAACAGTAACTCAGCGTACATCAAAACGCAATGAGTTGTAACACATTATTAGCCATTAACTGAGCCATTAATGTAATGAACAGTTATAATCTGCAAATGTTTTCTTCAAAAGACACTCTCAAAATGATTATGAAGCACAGCAGCTTGGGAAAGTAAGGAAAAGACGGAAAGAAAGATTGTCCATTAGGAGCCTATAAATAAAACTGGATGTAATTATTTATAATTTATGTGATTAACTACAGAGATGTAGTGTCCAAGAATGCAAATAACAATCCAAACATTTATCGCATTTCGGCCTTGGAAACTCTACGAAGGTTCTTTAGCTGACAGTACAAATTAATGACCTTTAAACCGGTATTCAATCCCGGCTTATCTCCGCCAGGTAGCTGTTTAACAGCCAACTTTGGATTCGTCATAAGGGTTCCATAACAGGTTAGTCAACGTACTGTAGGACTGCAGTTTTCTCACAGGGTGTGACCATTCCAAGTTCGCTCTTTTCAAGCCGAATTTCTTTTGAAATTGGTTTTCGATTACTGACTGTCGAATCCCAGATTGCGGCCGATAACTATACTTGCAAATAGTCAAGGAATTTATTTATCTTTACTCTTTACCACCAAAAATGATGTCAGTCTAGAGATCAAGCACAGGTTCATTCTGCTACTATGGTATCAATAGGCAATTTAGTAGCAGAGACCTCTCTTCTACACCAAAACTAATACTCTACCAGACGCTCATCGTTCCCGCGCCACTTTATGGCACAGAGGCATGGACACTATTTAACACTGATGCTGTAGCCTTTATGGTATTCGAGAGGAACATCCTCCATAAGTTCTTCAGTCCAGTGCGATTTGGTGATGATTTCCACTTCCGATCCAACAATGAGCTGTATGAGCTGCTCAACAACTGCGCTGACCCGGCTATGTTATTCGAATGGAGGCGAAAGTAGGCCAATTAAGTAAGTAACTGTCCTCATTAGGCTTGCACTCTGTATATGTTTCTCAGACTTCCGTTTCGCAATTATATTGGAACACAGATTTTTATTTTGAGAAGAGTACCAATGCTTTTCAAAAATATAAAGGCTGCTACACCCTCAATTACCATGACTTTTATGCCCAATGAAACAAAGCTTCTTGTGCCAATTCTCCATGATTATGTTTCCTAATTGTTCAATCAATCTTGAGGCATATGCTCCTTATAAACAACAAAACCAAGGTGTGAAAAGCATATGCCGATGGATAAATGTTCTAGGTACCAGGTTTGAACTAAATGGCCTTCAATTAATTGGCTTTGCTGCTACACTTTGGGCGTATAATGTTCTAGTTGGTAGTGTGCTTAACTTCAATTGCTTCACAATGGAAAAAAGAAAGTGAGAATTATTACTAAAAATTTGTCATTAAAAAAAAATTGTCGCATACTACCCCCTCCTTAATTTCTTCTATTAACTATATTTTCTGTATTCCAATACATTGCACTGCATGAATGGGGGTCATCTTCGGAGTGTTGGACTCAAAAACTTCGCCACCTTCCATGCATTAACTTTATAAGGAATGACAGTGCACATTAGTTAAGTGACATAAGCGACATGTCACTGATACGTATTAATGCACTAAACAGTGATGTGGCATTAGCCAGCGAGTGTGCATTCATTATTTCTATTAGTCCCTGGCTGTAGTGAAATGTTAGATTTTTGAGAAACTTTTCTTGGTAATTTTATTTTACTCTTGTTTTTTTCGAGATCTCTGGGTCAGAAAAAGCCAAAACCATTATTTTGAAGACAATAATGCTTGCAAGTCGCAGTCTACTTGAACCATAACTTCATTTTGTTACACTTTATCTGGTGTATTCTGATGACATCGTTTGATGTCTTCTTTATCACAAATTTTAAATAATTTTCTTAATTTCCATGCTTGACGTTGGTAATACTTTCCGAAGGTATATTAAAATAACCATTTATGAGTATGTATGTACTTATATGAAGTGATACTTTTTATTGTTTTTCTATAAATGTATGCTTCAAATGCAAAACTAAGACGTATATTTCTTATTCTTATTACGTTGTAGTACTTTTCTTCTTTTTTTTTTTCTACCGCCTGATATTACCTACCCTTCCCTCTTTTCTGTAAAATGCTTTCTAATTAAGCCCAATTAAGTTTTTGTTTTGCCTTTTGAAGTACATACTGCTGCAAGGCATGGAATGCGCCCTGGGCCACAAGTGGCTTAATGTGGCACATGTGGACTACATTCACTTTAAATGTCAAACATTTTCTGTGTCTATTGTGTGTGTTGTTCGAGAAACGTTTTTTGGTTTAACCGTACAACAAGTATAATATTGTGGTGGTTGCAACTCGTATGTGTAACCATAAACATTTGCTGCTTGCAACCACACAAAAGGATGCAGGGTTAATGCAACATGAACTTGTTTTTAATTTTTCCAGCAAAATGAATTGTTTTTTTTTCAGTATTTTTTTTTTTCATATGAAAAGGAGAAAAATAGGTTAAATTTAATGGGTATGAAAGAAATAGAAACAGAAAAACCAAGTCCTCTAAACATAGCTTAGAAAGACAGACAGACAGACAATTGGAAAAATATTTGAAAGTAAACCAAAAAACCGCACCCATTGTTAAAAGAAATTCTTGTTTTTCAATGGACCTTTTTCAACGTTGCTTTCAACTTCTCTCTTGGCTTAAAGAAATACAAGTAAAAGGTTTTGAATTTTGTTAGCATACGAGTATGTTGCAAGTAACTGAACTTACTTGCTTACACCCAAAATAACAAAAATTTTAATTTTATATGCAACACATAATTTAAATACAACATTTCGAAAACATTGTCTGCCCCATTGTGGCATCAAAGGGAGCAGCATATGTAGCACATTATAAATTCTTCTGGCAATTAAAAAAATCATAAATTACAGCAACAAGTGATTTTTGTAATCAATTTTTTCTTCTTCTCCTCTTTCATAATTATTATTCTTTGTGTTGTTTCTTTAGTTTCTTAATCTTTGAAAAATAATAAAAAATAAATGGAAAAAATAAAACAATTTTTAATTGAAATTAAAAACCTACGCATAGTTGAGTTGATTTGAGTTGAGTCAGTCAATGGTTGGTTCTTGTGCCATGAAAACAAAACTAAAACCCACTCGAAACCTTGAGAAGAGATTTTTTTTTTTTTGTAAATAAATTTAATGATTATTATTATTGTCTTTTACTTTGTTCATAAAAAAGAGAGAAAATAAAAATATACGAGGGTGGCTTTATAAGCCAATTATTTTACATACAAGATTATACCATTGAAATCAAGTTAATGAACTCTATACAATAGCGTCTTGGAGGTGATACTTCTGGCTGGTATATCGTAAGTTTCATGTTTTGAATTTTTAATAGATTGTATTGACACAGTGTAGTGTTACGGATCAGTTAATCAGTTGTATTATATTTTTATAGGGATACCATAATGAGTCTGTTGTGGTCTATAAGCTAAACATTTTCTTGACCAAGGAAAAATACTATGATTTTTGTGTAACTCCTATATAAGGACACTTTTCTACTTGCATTCTAACTTACCAATATATTGGAAGACAAAAAAAATCAAAAATTTTAACATAGCTAATGTTAGAGTTAACAGACCAATGTTAAGTAGTTAACAGAAAATACGAAAAATAGTCAAGGAAGAAATCATCCAAATATACGATATCAGGGACCAATAAGTGGTATATCCCAAATATGATTTTTCCACAATATCCATCATCCGTCATCCTACCCTCACACTGTTAACATAGGGAATATTTAAATCCCGTTATCTCCAGTTCCAAAATTATTTGGGATATACCACTTATTGGGTTTTATTAGAGACACCTTAGGCTACAATTTGTATATAGTCAGATATCTGCAGCAAGTCCCTGGTTAACCACTTAACATTGGTCTGTTAACTCTAACATTAGCTCTGTTAAAATTTTTGGTTTTTGTCTTTGCTAGTTAAATTTGAATTTATCTTCACACACATCGTATCGACGCCATACAGTGTCGCATTTACAGTGTCGATTTTTATTATAAGAATCTACCACAATACATACGAAGCTAGCTTTCCAGGAACTATCACCGGAATGAATGAGCAAAGGAATTGAAGTCTTTAACAGGATGTTAATCAGAATCAAAACTGATATCAATGACTTGACTTGATGGCACTGTACTTATAACTGCTCGATAACTCTGCTCGAACACCTCACCATTATTTAAAACTGTGTCTGCTATCTTTACACCATTTTGCGGTTGTAGAGATCCCATAAACGCTACCGACCTCCACATACCAGATAAGCTATACAAACACTTTCATCACAGCACCCATACTCTGTTTATTGTCCAGCAATTCTTTCCATGTCACTGTAGCCCGTACAAAAGTCGTGATGAAGAAAATCGAATCTTATCGTATGAACATTAATAAAGCAATACCGCATATTTATCCCAGCTTGCATGATTTCTTTTAATCATAGAGGTATGTCTACTGCATAGGCAGATTCTCTGACTCATATAGCCTCCACTATCGTCCATAGTTAGCGATTTAGTATCTGCTTTATCAAGCAGAGAGTGTTGAAGTCTCCACAGCCTAGCAGTCAGTGTGTCGGCTGTGGTTCGAAATGCAAAAAAATATTTCTTTCAGCGACTTCCTCTTGGCAGTCTTCTGGGAAAAAACTCTTGAGAGTAAATGAAATTGCCATGAAAAGTTCTTCAAATATCTGTCGTTCGGAATCGACTTTAAATTTCAACCAAACACTACAAAAATAAAATGAGGATTGTAGGTCCCGCCGCTGATAAATAACATTCAACATGTGTGGTGTGAGAAACTTGGTCGTAAGCCTGACTAAAGTGTTATAATAACCAATTAAGGGTACTATGTTAGAATGTCCCGTCATTTCATTAATAGATTTCTGGCGCGATCTAACCATCATGAATGTCGCATAAAGACTATCACTAGTTGCTAGGATAGCCACAATGAATGTATCTGCTTTGTAGATTGTAAAACCTTAGAATTACCTTACGGAACCTAGATCTATCACTAAGTCACCATAACCTTCTATATGTTTAGGAAATATGGATATTCCCTGCTATACACAAAGGGATGCATGCTTACTGGATCCAAATTATAGTAGAGATACAGGTCATGCAACGAATATGGATTCGTCTAGAATTTGTTTAACTATGGAACAATTTTCATTAAATTGATAGGAGTCCAAGACTGCATGAAAATTGGTCCAAGACTTCAAGAAAATTGATCCAAGACTCCATGAAAATTGGTCCATAGTTAAGCAAGTTTTACACCGACAACTAGTCAGTAGGTTCAGTATTTTATTCTCATAGAAGAAACGTTCTATTCTAAAGATCTGACTGCGCCTTAGATCCTTCTGAAGTCACTCTTGAAAGCTATCAATTATCTTACTTTCTTTTCATTTATTTTAGGTTTTACTAAAGAAAAGTAGAAGAAAACTTAATATCTTGCTTTAGCAAAGACAACAACCAAATTAATGGTTTAAGTAGAATATTTTTAAAATTTATTATCTCGTCTTCTACCGCAGATTTCAATTGTTAATCCGGATCAGTTGATCACTTATATTAGCAGTTGCAATAACACAGTTACAGTTGATCTTATTTTGTATTGAAGGTTGGTTGAAATTATTAAAATTCCATACAAAATTGAAAATCTAGCAGGTACCAAATTAAGAAAACGCCTGTCAATTTGATATCATTTACTACACGTGTATACGAGAATAGAATCAAAAATAGAAAAACTTCTCATATTTCATAAAATTGCCTGGCATTACATGTTAAAATGTATTTTAAAATTTAAGCATATGAACATACAGTGAGCGTTAAAAGAAACTGTCTACTAATGGATAAAATTCTTACAATCATCAAACTCAACTTTTACCACTGGAGGAGAGTGCCCTAAAAAATTTGACAATATTTCTTAATTTTTTTCATTTTTTTCCAATTTTAAAAACTCGAAATGATACAATTTCAATATAAAAATAACGGTAATTTATTAATGTATATATTTTATTATTGTACAGTTTCTTTTGAAGCTCACCGTATCTTAGAACTATAGCTTTGTATACTGTGTGTGTAATTTGCTTGTTATTTGATCTCCTAAACAAGACAAGTTAAGATCAAGCAAGCAGCTGTAGTTAGCTGTTATTGGTTACCGGAATCGGTACCGCTTGCATGTTTCATTTTTTCTCTTTGCTTTTGTTGTTGCTGTTGCTTTTTTTTTTAAACTGAAACATAATACGAATATGAGTTGTACCTACTGCTACTGCTGTTTGCCATTCTATTACAATACAATACAATTCTATGAAATTCTACAAGAAAAAATAGAAAAAATCTGGCTTCATTGTACAGCCATAAATATTAAATTTTTATTCTATTTTTTTAATTTTATTTCAAGAAAATCCAAAAAAATACTTTAATTTACACAGAGTTCACCTGTTTGAGTGGCAGGCTGTGAATTTATGTGTGAATAAAATGAAATTCTCATTTGTATTTTATTTCCGTTTGAAATTTAAAATCACTTCAAGTTAACCATCAAATTTGCGGAAGAAAAATTTTGAGAACTTTTCAAAATACATTTCAAGCAGATTTTTAAAGACAACGCATTAGTATTTTAATTGTAGTTGATATCCATTACAGAACTCATAGAATAGGTGTTCCATTCAAAAGAGATTATTGCGATTTAGATCTTTGAAAAGCCGCAATTAAATAGCATATTAGCAAGGGCAACAACCAAATGAATGGTTTAATTAGAATATCTTTGTGAATTTTTTATCTTGTCTTTTACCACACGTTTAAATTGTTAAACCGCAACAGTTGATCAATTTTAATATCAGTTGCAATACACAATTTCATTCGATCGCATATTAAATGGTACGGAAAAATTGTTGAGTAAATAATATTGTTATCATTATATCCTATTATATATTGAATCTATGGTCTCAACAAAAATCTAAACGGACAGTTAAGTTCTAAGAATAAGATCTTAAAGTATCCCTCCACTATTCAGTTGAAAAAATATGACATCTCTATCTTCTCCCACAGCCAAGCAACAATTAGATTTCTATCAAGTGGAACCAGAGGCAAGCCTGGCGATATACTTACGCCGCAGATTTGGCAAATTTTCAGTATTGTGCAGTCAAAACTTCTATCCTCTGTTAACCTATCTATTAAGCAAAAGTACGTATTGTATGTTGCATAACTACTAGACTGCTAGATTTGACACAAATTGGATACTATTTAAACTAGGCTGTAGGGACATTTGAAACAAATCCGCTTCTGCATCCATTACCTCAAGTGCATAATGTACCAGCTTCAGGAAAACACAGGTTTACCTGCATATGATTTCCGAGGTCGAGGTTGTAGATCGAAGAAATATAGTATTGCTCACGGAGCTCCTATCATTTAGCTGATTTGTACTTTCTTGAGAGTGTAACGAAGCTATTAATTCTTAACGTCAAATCAATTGCTAGATTCATAAGCTTTCAGGCAGATTTCACGCAACCGGTTTATCTAGACTTTCAGTGAGTTCTGAGGTTTCGCTTCATTTGGAATCGTGAAGGGAATGATAGCCTATTATAAGCACTATTGCAGGTTTGTGATGTACAACTTATGAGTAGTCATAACAATGACATGAAGCTAATGAAGCCTCATTATTCCGAGTGCAAATATCGGCAGACGTTTTTTTCTTTAAAGTGACCATAAAGTTTCCCGTTAAAATGCTAAGGTCATGCTCTATTTAGCGAATGTAGATTATTCAAGATTTCCGCTTTAGGGATTAGGAAACGCTGATCGGCTCAATAATATTCGTAAGCAGCTAACTTCGTTTCCCTCATTACCCGAGTAATTCGTTTCTAGCGCTATTCCATAGTTCAGCTCAAGACAATTTAAACACAAAGTCTACTATTTCATTACCATCATATCGAGGAACACAACCCAATGGGTGTTGAAAGGGTCTAGGCACGGATATACAATTTTCGAAATGATCAGATTCGATTGAATGGCTATGGCTTTTGGATTGATTGAAGGTATAGACGTACGGATGTTGCTCATTTCCTGGGGAGATATTTTTACATATATTCCGGTGACCTAAATTTCCGACTGGAAAATTGAAGGGGGAGGAAAAGTCATAATTGAATTGCTCTCAAAATATCCAATAAATATTGGAAAAAACTGTCTATATTTGACACCAATTATATAATCCTTACTATACTAAAGTCCGAGGTCTAGTAGGTAGTGTGTTAGCTTATTAGACATAAGGCCTCGGTTCAAACCCCAGGTCAGACATCTCCAACAAAACGAAATATCAAAAACTATTTCTTCGGCAACTTCCTCTCAGCGGATTTCTGACAAAAATTCTGAAAGTAAATAAAATAAAATTGCCATGAAAGAGTTTTACAAAAATCTGTCGTTCGGAATCGACTTTAAACTGTAGCTCCTGCCACTGATTTATAAATTAACACACACAACATAAGTGATGTGAGAAGCTAGGTGGTAATCCTAACTGATAGGTTGTAATAAACAACTATGTATGTATGCTTGACGACGTATACTGCAGCTGGCTTGACGCTATTCGTAGTGTTTTACTCGAAAATTTCTCACGCCTGTATTTAGCATATTTGTCGTCATCATGTTCTTTTTATTTCTCGTTTAAATTTGAATTTTTCTTTCTGGTTTAAATAGTTGCAGTTGTTGTTGTGGGTAACAGTTGCATGTTGTTTTTAAAGTTTGTTCTCTTTTTTTTTTGGCAGCATTTAAGAAAAAACAAGAATAAAATTAAAAAACAAAAAACAAAAAAATTAATAACAATCTGGGGGGAATATTATAATGACATTAACAACAATAGCAATAGCAAAACAGCTTAAAAGAATTGCTGTTGCAGTTGTAGTTGCAGTTGCCCCATACTGCAATTTGCTGCGCTATGCGTCTCGAGGAACATTTGCTGGGGTAAATTGCACAAATGTTGCCCGTAGATACACGAGTACTCGTATAACACGTACTCAACGAACTTGTATTCATACAAAACGCAAACGATTACATTATTTTTACCGTTGTATCTGTATTTTCTGTATTTTTTTCTCCTTCTGCCTTTCCCTCTTTCTGGTCTTTCCAGCAAGTGTTAAACTCTATTCGGTAACAAGAAAATTCTTACAACTGATACCGTTGCTAGCGTGCTAACGTTATTTACTATTGTCTGTTTGCCTGTCTTTAATGTCTGTATTGCCTGCCCGACTGAACTTCATGTATTTGCAGTTAAAAAAAAGAAGAGAGAAAGAAAAAAACTATGTTTTTATGTTCTTAACTTTTAGTTGCATTTGCAACATGTTGTTGCTGCTTGGTATTGTTGCTGTTGTTGCCAATGCTATGTAATACTTACTATGTGTTGAGTAGTTTAATTAATAAACAAATTTATCTTTATAGCAACATTAATGCAAATGCTCTGCAATATATTTTTCCATACTGAGCTTAAGATTTTTTCTCAAGCTGTACGCTATAGAAGGTTAATAATTTTTTTTGTTTTGAAAACAGTGTTGGTATGACCGTGTATTTTGAAACTGTTTTGTAAACTTTTCTTAATAAACACTGGAGTGAAAACGAGCGAGGGCTTTCTGTGCCCTCACTTCACCAGATTTTGGTGAGTAATTAAAGTAGTGAAGCAATCTAAACGTAATACAGAGAATGGTGCACAATGGACACTAAGTAAGCAGCAACATGACCTCGATGATATATGTTTGATGCTTCAGAGTTTCATCGATAAGAATCCTACAAGAATTTGCATTTGTTGTCCACCCATGTAAGTCTCTAACGAGCAGCCAATGATTTAAAAATGCTGTGTAGCAAATGTCGGATCGGGCATACATTGAGAAGACCTAGAGGAAACATAGTAAAAACTTCTTTGACTCAGTGTAGCGTGACAAAAAATTCTGCAAGGCTAGAGTAGGTGCCTGTGTTGTGAAATCGCCGTATCCTAGCAGATAGTGTGTTGGCTTATTACACATGAGGCCTCGATTCAAACCGCATGACAGACATCTCTAACAAAACGAAATATAAAAAATATGTATATCTTCGGCGACTTCCTCTCATCAGATTTCTAGAAAAAAAACTCTGAGAGTAATAATTGTCAGGAAAAGTTTCTCAGAAAATCTGTCATTCGGAATCGATTTTAAACTGTAGATCCTGTTACTCATGTATAAATTAACACACACAACATAAGCGGCATGGGAACCTAGCTTCCCATCCTGACTAAAGGGTTTGTAATGACCAATTATGTTATGTACATATGTTCCAGAAAAGGCTTAGTGAATACACATAGAATTTCACGCTTATAATCTCCTCATGCAATCCCTGAGCAACAAGTGCACTCACAACGAGAAATTGTTTGATGCGGATTTTATTCAGAGATAATGATGGGCCTTCCTCTATAAAGATCAGGACAAAATTGCGGTCACTGTGAAGGGCATGCGTTGCAGGAACTTGCCTGCAGCAAGACGGCACGCTCGGTATACTATGCGTTATTCAATCGATTTATAACAGCAATGCTTTCCATAACAATTTATTTGAATAAATTCGCATAACAACTGGCATTCTGTCGCCGTAGTCTAATGTATTGTCTTATTAGACGAGAGCCCGTAGTTCCCACATCCCACATCTCGAACAAAACAAAATACAAAAGAAGATTTCTTTCGGTGACATCCTCTTTGCAGTCATCTTCCAAAAATTCAGAGAGCAAGTAAAAATTGCCATGTAAAGTTTCACAAAAAATTGTCGTTTGAAGACGGCATAGGTTCTATCACGCATGGATAAAATTAATACACACAGCATGTGTGGTCTGAGTATCTCGTTTGTATTCCTGACTAAAGCGTGTAATGACCAATTAGGTAAGTAGGTGATCCATATTATGCGATTTAAATTGTGTTACTTATACTATGTTCAGATATTCACTTTTATTCAGTCAATATTCGGTTTATTGAGTATAATCTTTTAAGTGTTCATACATTAACAATATATGCAGTTCAGCTGCATATTCAATATTAATTTGACAGCTGGTAAACAAAAAAGGCTGGTTATTTCAACAACATTGTTTTTATTTCCTTTTTTGATTTGTTTTGGTTTTTTTTTTGTCGTTGTTGACGTTTCATTGGTCAAATATCTATATTTAACCATGAATCATCTTACAAACGAACAACGCTTGCAAATCATTGAATTTTATTATCAAAATGCGTGCTCTGTTAAGAAAGTTCATCGCGCGCTTCTTCTATTTTATGGTCAGTTTAAATTTCGCACCAAATTTACATTGTTGGACATTAAACCACCAACACGCTTACGTAGAGTGCGAACTGAAGAAAATATCGCAGCTGTATCGGCCAGTGTTAATGATGACCATCAATTATCGATCAATTATCGATGATATCCAACTTTTTTTGCCCAAAATGCAAGAGCTTGACTTGCATGACATGTGGTTTCAACAAGACGGTGCCACATGCCACACAGCACACATAACAATGGACTTATTGAGAGGCGAGTTCGGTATACATTTTATTTCACGTTCGGGAGCGGTCAATTGGCCGCCTAGATCGTGCGATTTAACGTCTTTAGACTATTTTTTGTGGGGCTATGTTAAAGCTCATGTCTATACAGACAAGCTCGCTTCAATTGACGCATTGGAAGAAAACATTGAAGCATTTATGAAATGCATGAAATAATCTTCAAATATTAAATTATATGGACCGTACTATCGATTCAAATTAAGATTTCATGCATTTTTCTGAATTTTGTGGTTTTTTTTTAAATTTTCCTATAGCTCTTAAAAAATCAACCTTTAGTAATATGAGCACTACACATACTTATGAAAGTGCTGAATTTGAAGTTTTACTCAATATTATAATAATATTTATTTGTTTTAAAATAATATTGAGGCCATTATTCAATATTAATGCCCAATCTCCTTTATTCATAATTCATAATTTCAATTAAATCTAAAAAATTTCCTTTGAAATATGAATTTCATTACAAATGATTTCATTTCAATAATTAAAGTGTTGTGTTATGTTTGATGATTGTCTGTCCTAAATGACTTCTAATGAGTACTGGTACTTATAAGTAAATTGTGTTGATTTTGATTAAAGCAATTAACTGACAGTCATTAAGTTGTTAAAATTAATCATACTTAATGCCAATAATTAAATCATATGTAATTAACAAAAAACAAAATGTCGTTTAATTGTTGGAATATTTCTCAACAACAACAAGAATTTAAGTTTTTCATGACAAATTTTTTAATTTTTTTCTCTTTTTTCTGTTTTTTAATAAATTTTTTTAACAAAATTGTTGGTTCCGCTTTATGTAATGTGGGAAATTATTTTGTGTACTTTTTTTGTTCCTTATAAACTTAAATGAATATCGTTTGAAGAGAAAAAAAATTGTAGATTTTCTCGAAAACTTAATTCATTCATTTGCATGCAATTCATTGAAAATTACGTACATGCTTAATAGCATACAGTCAGATGGACATACAGACAGACAGTTGGACAGACGGATAGACGGACAGCTAGTTATACGTTTTCTAAACTAAAATCTGTGAGAAACATTTGAAAACTAACAGAAAATATTTATCAAGAGTTAGAACTGCTGCTGCAGTTTTGTTTCATTTTTTTCTTCTTTCTGTATAATGCAACGAGTGAGCATAGAATGTCAAAAACGAAAAAAAAATTTGAAATTATTTTTGCTTCTCGTCCAGATAGATATACCAGAGCAGAGCAGTGCAGACAAACAAGTTGTTGTTGTTAAAAACAAACTGTTTTGCATTTAGAAAAACGGAAAAAAGCAAAAAAAAAATAAAGAAAAGATACAACCACTTGGATTTTTTAAATCGAAAAAAAAACCTTTTTTGCTGCTAACTTGTTGTATCATTTATTGTTAATAAAAAATGAAAAAAAAACGAGAAAAAAAATTTGAAATTTTTAAATTAAAACAGATATTTCGAGCATTCTGTATTCAAAACAACATCATAAAATGTTAGTGGAGAGTTAAATTATTATATAATATATATATATCTGTGCCAGTTTCAGAGAAATAGAAAACAAGGAATTACACCAAATGCTCCTAGATTAAAGTAGCTCTAAGGAAGTTTCTAGCTTGCCTTATATGTAATTTTGGTTTATATTTGTTATCCTGACAACATGCTAGGATTTTCGAGAACAAAGCCAGTCTAATAGGTAGTGTTTTGGCTTATTAGACGTAAGGCATCGGTTCAAATCCGCAGGTCAGATGTCTCCGACAAAACGAAAAATAAAAAAATATTTCTTCGTCTACTTCCTCGCAGTAGATTTCTGGCAAAAACTCTGAGAGTAAATAAAAGAATTGCCATGAAAAAGTTTCTTAATAATCTGTCATTCGTAGTTGACTTTAAACTGAAGGTCCCACCACTCATGTATAAAATGAACACATACAACATGGGTGCTGTGAGAAGTTAAGTAGTAATCCTGACCGAAGTGTTGTAATGACCAATGTATGTATGTATGTACATATGTATGTATTCCACGTATCGCCACGGTTCAAACCACAGGTCAGACATCACGATCAAAGCAAAATACTAAAAAATATTTTTTCGGCGACTTTCTGTAAGCAGGTTTCTGGCAAAAACACTGAGAGTAAATAAAATTGCAATGAAAAGTTGTCAAAAATCTGTCGTTCAGAGTTGTATTTAAAAACTGTAGGTCCCTCCACTTATGGATATAATTATCACGCACAACATAGCATAGTCACCGTAGTCTAGTAGGTAGTGTGTTTTCTTATTTTGATCTTATTAGATCAAAAAAAATATTTCTTCGGCGACTTCCCCCCAGCAGATTTCGGGCAAAAACTCTGAGAGTAAAAATTGCCATGAAAAAGCTTTTAAAAAATCTGTCGTTCGGAGTCGACTTTAAGCTGTAGGTCCCGCCACTCATGTATAAAATTAGCGCACACAACATGAGTGGTGTTGAGAAGCTAGGCCGTAATCCTGACTGAAGGGCTGTAATGGCCAATTATGTATGGATGTTAAGTTTCCAAGGGGCCTAAGTGTACATTGAGTGCCGTTCAAATTTTTCAATTTTTTTCCACTCTTCAAATGGTTAACATACATATTGCGGGTAATTTCTCAGTAGTTTCCATGAGACCCTTATCATAACATTTTAAATTTTTGTAATAACTTATCACAATTATTGTTGTAGTCTGTTTTTAATAAATTTCAATAATAAATGCACTCTTACTGAGATTCCCTTTATTATTATAAACCTGACACAAGATATTTTGGGAGAACTAGTGTAAATTACGTGATATTGTAACTGTTTGATTGTTTCAGCTTCAGCAATCATATCTACGGGTTTCTTTAGAACTATCTTTTGTTTTCAAAAACCCAAGAAACACCATAATTAGCTACTATTGTTGGAAGAAATACGGCATCACTGATAGAATTCAAGGCTATAGCACAAGGTATATACATATCGAGATTGAGCAATTTAACCTCGATGATGCATGCGAATAAGGCACAAATGGCAGCGATCCTCAAAGCCTACATAATTCTCTTAAGTATGTATGTACAGTGAGCTTCACAAGAAACTGTACACTATGGATAAAATTCTAACAATCACCAAACTCAACTTTAAGCACTTAAGGAGAGTGCCCTAAAAAAGTTTGACAATATTGCGGAATTTTTTTTGGGGTTTTTTTTTGTTTTTTTTTCAGTTTTACAAATCTGGCTAAATGAAACAATTTTAAAATAAAAATAACGGTAAGTTATTAATGTATACATTTTTCTTAATGTACAGTTTCTTTTGACGCTTACTGTATTTACATACATATATGTTTTGTGTATTTTATCTTAAAGATTGCATATTAAAAGGATATCCATATCAATTCAAACGTATCACTTTTCTAACAAACCTCGTACATTGCATAACCACCAGCAATGCTATTGAAAGTTTAATTAAATATTTAAGAGCATTCTTTGGGAACCAATAAATTGACGTGTCTGTCTGTCTGTTTGTCTTAATCGCAATGCGATTTTCTAATTCAATTACAACAATCTTGAACAATAACTGACGATTGTTTTTACAGGCGTTTGCATAAGCTGAGAAATATTACAACTATTCGACCACATTTTTACTTTAATTTTTATGTTGTTGTTATTGTTGTTGTTGTTGTTTTTTTTTCGAAATAAAACCTCAAATCACAAAAGATATCGCACATTTTACAAGCTGTTTAATACAATTGCTTGCGGCAATGTGGCAAGGAAAATTGTTTAATGCAACAACACCAATACAATACGTGTAAGCTATATAGCGACAATTACTATTTTGTTGCTATTGTTGTTGTTGTTCTTATAATTTAAGTATTTCCATTATTATTCACTTAACGGTGAATGTATAGAATTTCTGTCTATAATTTTTGATATTTTTTTCTGTTTCTTTTTGAGCTGCTTTCATAACAAAACAATCCACTTGAATTACTCATTCACTTACTCACTTACTCACTCGCTCACTATTTCCAAACCAACTGCCTTTAACTCATCATAATCTGTTTTTCTTCTTCTTCTTCTTCTGCTTCTTTGTCCATAATCATTATAATCTCCGTCATAGTCATCCGTTATCGTCATTGTTGTAGGCAGTAGAAGCTTACAAAAACAAAAAAGAAAAAGGTGTCGTAATGTTCTGGTCGATGCGCTTCAGGTGCCAAAATCAAAAACAACAACTGAACAACTGCAACAATAATAACAAAAGAAAAATTTTTCTTCATTTTTTTTTTTCTGTCGATTCTTTTAAACACTTGACTCAACGACAACGTTGTACGATTTTTCAAGTGTAACGGAGGTTTCAAATTCTAATTTTTTTGTTGTTATTGTTGTTGTTGTCTTTCCAAAAGTGTAATTCCGTTTATATTTCTGTCTTTCGATTCCGTATCCATTCACAATTGAAGAAGACGACAATATGAAGACGAAAAATAAATGCAAGAATCGACATGAGCATGAGATTGACTGACTGACTGTAAGAAAAACGAAAAAAAAAAAAAATACAAAATAAATTAAGAATTTGAACCAAAAAAAACAATTTTGTAACTTAAAACTGTTTGTAACTAAGTTTGTAGGCAATAGCCGGAATGGGCCATTTTAGGCACACACAAATGCTACGAATGAAATGAAATACATAACCGTTAGATTACCGCGATTTTTTGTTGGTGAAACCAAGGAGCCACTTCTCAATTTGAAGCGATGTATGTATATAAGAACCACACACCTTTACGGGTTCTATAATGTACAGTCACAGAAAAAAGTCTACATACAATGGTGTATGTTTGTTTCCAATAATTTCTGGGTTATATTTTTTTTATATTCGATTTTGTCTTCAAACATACTTTATTGTAACTGCCTTAAACAACGCTTTAAACCTTTTTCAATTTGATAAAAATCACCGCTGTATGTAGATTTTTTTCTTTGACTGTAGATACCCTTTCAGCCTCAAGCATAAACCCAACCGTCGTAGAACGTGCTGCAGCAGTCTTCTGGCAAAAACTCTGAGAGTAAAAAAAATTGTCATGAAAAGTTTCCCAAAAAAGTCGACTCGGCAGACTTTAAATTGTAAGAACCGCCACTCACGCATAAAAATATCACGCACAACATAGATGATGTGGGAAATTATTTCCTAATATTTATAAAAGCTTTGAAATCGAAAATTTAGTAAGTTGTATGCAGTCCAACATCTACCTCAACCTCTATATTGATCTATTTGGTGCAATTCAGCTGACATCTTTGAAAAGTTATGTTCGTGCAGACGAATGTTATCGGTATAAGCTAGGTAGCACACGTAATGTGTCTTCTACCGCTGAAGACTGATACAGTACAAAGTTGAATACCAATGTCTATTATTCTCATTAATATTTATGATGAACAAAGGAGATGTATTGTACATAGCCTACTACATTAACCCTCCAATTTAAGGTGTTTAGGCAATTCAAGTTCCATCCAGGGTTTTATGTAAAGATACTACAATAAGAGCAAGATGGTTAAGCCTCTGTTTTGGCGAGTTTAGGGCAATCAATCACAATCAACCTCAACATCAATTTTCCTAAAAACGAGAGACGCTGATGACAGAGAGAATTATTTTGTATCAGTGGGAACTCAGGTTGCAATTTCCCGAAAAGAAACTAAAATCTGCACGTGATAAAATACATCTCCCAGTCGTACAAAAGGGCGTTTCAGCGTGTTGAGTGTCGACACAGCAGCTGCAGCTCTCTTACATTGAAGACCATTCAAATTGCGTAATAATGAAGCGTGTTAAGTGTGTTGTTGAAATCTTGGAAGACCAGATATTTATGTATGTTTAGAGGTACCTATTAAACTGAGGTGCTCACTAAAATTCTTAGAATTTTTACGTACAGCAGCAACGTGTTGACTATCGGAATTTGATGCAGGCAAATAAATTTCCTTAATAAACTCATTGTTATGCGGCTCCTAAACGTTGAGAACTTAATGAAATTGTACAACCAATTATAACGTTTGAGGACTAGTTGGCCAACGGTTGTTTGAAAGTCAAAAAATTATGATTTTCATTCAACCACCGACCTACACACATGTTACAAGAACAATTTACAAGTAAAGTTGGAATGCAACGACCAACTTGCTTATTCAACTATGTTGTAAAATTAAACGCAACGTGTTGGGGCCTTTTTTACTAGTACAAGTCAGTCCAAATGCCTTACTATTTGAATATTAAAAATATTTCATTGTTTACTAATATTGTTCACTGCAACCTGAATGAAAATGTTAATTACCGAACGTCAAATAGACAAAAATCAAAGAATTCGGAATTTTCAGTCATTGTCAAAGCATGTCTTGTCTACAACTAAAGCCGTCATGCTTAATAGGACCAGTAACATTGGTATGAATTGCCGAGTATCATAGAAGTTAGAAACCGTAACATATCATAAAATTTATTAAATAGTTCAGCCAAGAACCCTCTGCTAAACCTAGTTATATGGTCTCCATAGTCTTGTAAGTAGTGTGTTGGCTTACTAGACGTAAGGCCTCGGTTTAAGTCGCAGGTCAGACATCTTTAACAAAAACGAAATATGAAAAATATTTCCTCTGAGACTTCCTTTCAACAGCTTTTTGGCAAAAACTCTGGGAGTAAATAAAATTGCCATGAAAAAGTTCCTCAAAAATCTGTCGCTCAGAGTCGACATTAAATTAACACACAGAACAAAAGTGGTTTGAGAAGCCAGGTCGTAATCATGACTGAAAGGGTTGTAATGAGCAAGTATGTACGTATTATGCATGTATGTGTAAACCAAGTTATTGTACAAGCCCGTTAGCTATGAAAACCGGAAATCATATCAAATTTCAAAATAAAACCAAATTCCCAAGCTGTATGGCAAACCAAGGCCATATTATACCGGATTTATTTGTTTAAATAAATAAATATTCGACGTTAATTGTTTGGCACCACACCTTTGACATTTCCGAACTTCGAATAGACAACATAATATTGCTTTTGTTTTAATTTGATTTGTTTTTGCCTTATTTTTTACTTTTTAATTCTAAATTTAGTTTTTAAAAAAACGTATTTATTTTGTTTTTTTTATTTTTCGCTATGAAATTGAAGTAGACCGCTAAAGATTCTTATCTTTTAAACTCACAAACGTCAAATTAGACTTTTTGAAAAAGGCTTACAAAGCACAGTGGAACGAAATAATTTGTTCAAATAATTGAATTCAAATAATTTGAAAAATATCACATGTTTTACGTAGATATACATAATTTGGTCATTATAACACTTTAGTCAGGATTACAACCTAGTTCCTCACACCACTTATGTTGTGTGTTTTAATTTTATACCGCCTGTTATCTGATTGTACGGAAGCCTATTGTATACCATGGTGTTCTCTACATACATACCTAATTGGTCATTACAAAAATTCAGTCAGGATTATGACGTAGTTTCTCACACCTCTTTTGTTGCATTAATTTTTACATGAGTGGCGGGATCTACAGTTTGAAGTCGACTCCGAACGACAGATTTTTGAGAAACGTTTCATGGCAATTTAATTTTATTCACAGAGTTTGTGCCCGAAATCTGCTGAGAGGAAGTCCCTCAAGAAATATTATCTCGTATTTCGTTTTGTGAGAGATGGTGTTTGAACGGTAGCAAGTCCAACTTTTTACTTCAAACCCTTTAAATCGCTTCACTGTTCATTTGGTGAATTTTGAATATTTTCGGCTTAAAGTACTCGTCCAAAGTACTTGTACACACAGACTTTAAGCAAGAATAGTTTCTTTAAAAAAGAAGACAACATCATGCCAAAAAAGAATAGAAACAACGACAAGAAAATTTGAAGCAAAAAATAAACGATTTTACAATTCGTTAAACAGGTGTGGCTGGCTGTTTGTCTAAACTTGAGATGGCGTGGCAGCAAGAAACAAAAAAAATGAACACAGAACTTTATAAACGAAACTCAGTATCGAATTTGTATTCTTGTATTTTTTTATTTTTTCCACCACCGGTACAGTTTATTATATTGACAGTTACGATGTCTATTGTCTATTAAAATAAATAAGACGCCGTCTTTGCTGACAACAAAAAGTTTTTTTTCTTCTTCTCATTTTTTTTCTTGTGAATACATTTTTTTTTGTTCAGTCAGTTCGAGTACATGTTTTCATGTTAAATTATGAATATTTTTATTTTGTTTTGTTTTTATGTTGTTGTTGTTCTTTTCATATTTGAAGTCTATTTATTTTCGGAAGTTTCCAAGGGATCATCAAAAATAAAGACTCAAGAAAAAAAGTTTGGCGTTTTAAATTTTACTCAACTGTTTGGTTTGGTGCATATTGAAAAAATTACAAGGATTTGCTAATATCGGCTCTGAAATAATTGATAAAAGAAGACAAGCATTTGCCCAAAATTGAGGCAATCATTACCCGAGTTAATCTGTAACAGCAAAGGAACTATGTATGCCTATGGATTAACTAGAGCTGTCAATAAAAATTTCATTGTGCCAAATGCTAATCAGATGTTAACACATTAATGGCCATTATTACAACTTCCCATTAAAGTTGGGTTTAGTTAAAGGTAACTTTAGATAAAGTGAACTTTAAAGTCACCTTCTTCTCACTTCTTCACTTCACTTCTTTTCGTTAACTCGTTCAAAAATATGGCAGTGCAGGAGCAATGTCGATATAACTGCTCAATTAAACAAGTTTTTTTTTAATGCAGTGAGAACGACGGGCTTCGTTGTTTTTGTTGTATACTCGTATGCTCATCTTGTTTATATGTGAAGTTCCCATATTGAAAATAATATATAATATGGCAAGTTCAAACATAAACTTAACTTTAAAAGTTACCTACAGGATAATCCTCCCTTTAGCTTAACGCTACTTCTATCTTATTGTTCACTTATAATAATGAAAAACAATTTATCTGCCTGTTAAAATTCTCCCTTTAGTTAACGGCAAGTTGTAATAACGGTTGCAATGAGTATGCGTACAATGTTGACATCAAACTCATACCATTCGAAATATGCTTGATTCATAAGCCTATTCATTCAGATTCATAACTTTAAAAAATACTTATAATACTTATGAATGATTCTAGAGACTCGAATCATTCATTAAAATTTACGGTAATAGTTGTTGTTGTTGTATTTACAACAAAAGAAAAAAGACACATAAGCAAAAAAGACAGAGCAGAGAGCAGTGCAAAAACACAACCTTCTAGTGAGTATTTTAGTGTTCGTACGCGAATCATACTTATTTTGTGCTGCGTGTATATGTTGAGTTATGGAGAGTCGAAATCAACAACATAATACGTGTTGTTAAGTATGAATATGACGAATACTTCAAACTTTGAATATGATTAGAGTTTCCATGACATTAATATAAGTATCAATGCTTATAAGCATCAGAAATTATGAGTATGATTCGATTCTACTGATCTTTTTAAAGATTTATTGCTGATCTGTGGTTGGGCAGGCCAGACATCTCGACACCCTCTTAGTAGTTGTTTGGCAAAAATTCTAAGAGAAAAATAAAATTGCGATGAAATGTTTTTCAGAAATCTGTCGTTCGGAGTCAACCTAATGGACAAAATTAAAAACACACAGCATAAGTGGTGTAGAAGCTAGGTTGTAGTCCTGACTAAAGAGTTGTAATGACTCGTTAAGTAAGTATGTACGTAGGTAATAGTTACTGGGAACTAAATTCGAAGAATATGGTAGATGACAGAGCATTTTCTAGTCATAGAAACAACTTATATGGAGATCTTTACACACATAAATGGCCATTACAACCCTTGAGTCAGGATTACAATCTAGCTTCCACACCACTTATGCTGTGTGTGTTCGTCTTATACATGAATGGCGAGACCTACAGTTTAAAGTCGACTCCGAACGATAAATTTTTTTGAGAAACTTTTTATTTGTTCTCAGCGCTTTTGACAGAAATCTGCTGAGAGGAGGTCTCCGAAGAATTATTTTCTTCATATTTCGTTTTGCTGGAGATGTTTATCCTGCAGTTTGAACCATGGCCTTACGTCTAATAAGCCAACATACTACCTACAAGACTTCGGCGACTTCGTAGGCATATGTTTAGGATATTTCACTGGAATTATTATAACATAGGGACGGAAATTAAAATTATTTTTCCAATAAATTTTGAAAATATAAAAATTCATAAAGTTTTTCCAAAAAATATTTCTTCGACACAAACAAGCATAAGTTTACCTTGCATGAAAAAGACCTTTCCTTTCTAAATTGACTTTGCGATAAATTGACTTCGATTATTTGCATTTCATACATATCATCGACTCTAATATAAACTTTTTTCTGGTAATTATTAATTGACAAGCGCTGGTATTAATGTGTCCACAAAACAAGCAAACATATTTGAAAAAATTTGGTTTTTTTTCTTGCAATGAACTACGTGAAGTAATTATTAACAGCAGAGAGATGAATTGCAAAAAAAAGAAAACCAAAAAACAAATTAGAAAAGGGCAACATACTGCAAAATATGCCAGAATAACTAACGAATATTATATGAAATAAAAACTTAATTGGCATATCAATTCTTGTCTGCCCTTTAGCAAAGCCTCTCATTACAGTTCAATGCCAACATAAGAGTGCCTCTGCGAATACAAAAGAAAAAAATGGGTCAAATTAATATCAATAATTGTTAATAAGAAAAATAAAATAAAGATCTTGAGAAAAATATTTTTAATTTAAGCCAAAAATAACTTTCAACTTCAATTTAACCTGATCTGTGATGCTGATATGACTGCCGTCAATACAATAGAATGCAAAAAAAAATCTGAAAGCATATGAAAAGAATGCCAGGGAATTAAATCAACGTTGTGGAATTATTTTCGATTTTTTTCATTCTGTTGTGATTAAAATTAATGATAATGGTTGTGAATTAATATGGTTAATGGTATAATAGTAGTGTGGAGATTTTTCTAAAATTGATAACAATTAACTGATAATCGAATGAATTAACCCCCTATAGATGGTTGTCTTTTGTTAAGTGCAGACTTCAATGATTTCAATTTTAAAAATTATTTCTGCAGCTGGAGTTGTATATGAAAATATTTTTACATTTTTAACGTTTAAAACGTTTAAAATATGAGCTCGTAGATTGCAAATAAAATACAAATAAATTTGTATTTAGTTTTAATTAACATTCTTTATTATTCGCACAATTCTATGTGCCACTGTCCACAACTTTATGTAAACAACAACAATTACTTTGTTTGTTATTCTTCTGTTCACACCCTTTGCATAAACAATAACAATTACTAGACAATTTTGCGACAGATCTTTGTAACGGTGATATTCAAACCACGATTAACACACGGCGTCTTCCACACAAGACTGACTAAACTTTACTAACTCAGTGGCCTCCTTTGCCTTGCCGTTTATATGGTAAAGTTAACAGTCTGATGAATGTTCTTAAAGGCGAACGTTCATGACTACGCCTTCTCGAAATCTCTAATATTGTAAACATCGTTGTTTACACAACAACATTCTAGTGTTGTTGGTATATTTTTGTTTACTTGCTTACCATTTTTTTATGCTGGTGTTTGTTGTTATATTAAGCAGTACGATAATCTGTAAACAAGTTTGTTTACTGCATTGTTTTGTTTTTTGTAGCCTTTGTTTATAATTTTAATGTTTTCATAACAATATTCGAATCGATTTGCACCAGAACGTATGCAAATATTGCATTCCCTGGCTTTTATATAAGAGAACAGCACTGCTCACTGCTCAATAGGCATTTATCGCATGTACCGCAGACTATCCTAGGATTAGAAAGAAACTGGAAATGTGACTACATGAAGATCTGGTGTTGGCAGATTTGAGATTTAAAGTACAACAGATTATGAAAGCCATAAAATTTTGGTGTGAGGAGCTAGGCTATAATCCTGAGTGATTGCAATTCTTCACCAATTTTGTATGTATGTACTACACATCAGTAATTGAATGGAATAAACAGGAAGCCAATATTTGAGAAAATTTGGATATTTTAAACAATTTCACAGTCTTCTTTGGATCACCATTCAACAGTGCCATGCAAAAAAATAAGTTACACATCAAGTCCATATGAACAGATATTTATCCAACTGTATTGACATAATAAATTATCGCATTGTTGAAGTTTTTTCTTTCATGTTGCAAATAATAAACAATAATACATTGTATAGTAATGTCAACGCTATAGTTTAAATACATAATAACGACAATTCAATACATATTGACATTCGTTTATGGAGTCAACAGTTTTTAGAAAACCCCAATAAATTAAACGTTCATGCAACATGAACTCATTTGGAAATCAAACTAAAAATGCGAAATGATGAATAAATGCATACAGAGAGAGGATGAATAATAACAGAAAAACTAATAAAAATTTTAAAATTTGTTTTCCAATATGTCAATAATGTCATATGTGTCACCATAGACAGTTGTTTAGTTTAAGTGAGATAAATAAGCATTACAGTACTAATTTGGAAAGAATTCTTGTTCACTCTGAGTTTTGAAAATTTAAAAAAAGCACTGAAAATGTAAAAAAAACTCCATGAAATATATATTTGCGTGAAGTAATCTTTCAAAAGTAAAGATGTATCGTCCCCAATTACTCCAAAAGTGTAGTATTCGTCTTGTTTCAGTGCTGGACTTATGGCTGCCTTATCCTTGGAGCACTTAATTGTGTCGTTGCCCAACTTTCATAAGATCGAGATTCCAATTTTTTTGGGAACATAATCCCACAAAACACCAAGCCAGGCCTTCAATCTATAACCAACAGTGAGCATCAAAAGAAACTGTAGATTAAAAATTAGTGTTATTTTTATTTTGAAATTGTTGCATTAACAGTTTTAAAATTAAAAAAAAATTACATCAAATTTCAAAATATTGTCAAATTTTTTCGAGTACTCTCCTTTGCTGATTATTAGAATTTTATCCATAGTGTAGAGTTTCTTTTGACGCTCACTGTATGCCCAGTAGAGAGCCGGCTTGTATATAATCCCACTAAACACTCAATCCAAGCTTTCAATCTATGGCCTGTGTCCAGTAGAGAGAAGGTTTGTATACAATCCCACAAAACAGCCAATCTAGGCCGTCAATCCAGGCTTATATGTAGTTTTCGAAGGATCACCAATGTTAGACAACGATTTCTTATGTAATATCTTCGAGTTGGGACATAACTCAGAGACGCAGACTGGAAGAAGTTAAGGAAGTTATAGAAATTAAAGTAATATGCTTAATGGTGAGCTCACAACAGGCCTACATAATGGCTTCGGTGTATGCCATATGGTACGAGACCCTTGGTTGGTCTCCACTTCTTCAACCTACCAATCTATCCCCGTACACGTGAGACTTCATGCATCCCCATAAAAAATACTATAGCGTGTGGTCAAATCCATTGACAGCTGTTGAAACAAAATTTAAAAAAAAATATTTCTTCGGGGACTTCATCTCAGCAGACTTCTGGCAAAAACTAGATTGCTACGAAAAGCTTCTTAAAAATCTGTCGTTCGGAGTCGACTTTAAAAACTGAAAGTCCCACCATTTATGTATAAAAATTAACACACACAGTGATGTTGAGAAGCTAGGTTGTGATCCTGACTAAAGAGTTGTTATGACTAATTATGTATGTAGATATATACGTATTGACAGTTATTGAACTGCTTCTAGTTGCTCCTCATACAGAATTCGAAGACTTTGTTTGTTCACGTATCCCTTGAGCCAGAATTGATCTTCACCGCTGAAGATGATTTTTCGATAGAAAAATACTTCTCACACGGCACGAATTTTGATAATAGAAATGAAAGTTCGGTTCGATTATTGGGCTACTCATGGTGTATGAGTAAGCCTTGCAGAGCATTTTTAGCACATGTTACGAATCATTTTTTAACATAAAAAAATTACCTTGAAAGTCAAACAGTAAGCTTGTTAGTGATTCAGCAATTAAAACAAAACTTTACACAAAAATTGTTTTCAATCACCATCAATCAAATATTATACGTTGTACTACATCACTACATTTATTTATTAAAAATTAATATGAAATCAACTTGTTCCCTTTTCTACATCAACATACAAACAATGACAATATTTTCAATTATATTTTTAAGAGTTTCATTCTCCAGTGGTACATATGTATTTAATAATCGTTTAACAACAATGAAATCATTTTTAAATATTGACTGTGTATGATTGACAGTATATTCGCAATTGTTTGCCGATTCAAATGTAATTTTCAGTTTAATTAACGCGGCTCAAATGTGTAACACACGTTAATGATACAGGTGCCCGGCTGGCTAAAACCCCAACTATGGTCCTTGAAACAATTAAATGTTTATGTGGCAATGCATCAGTTGCCTACGTATGTATGTATGTATTTATAAACGTGTATATTTATATTTTCATTGTTTAATGGCCTCAAAAACCAATTACGAAATTATGAATTTTGTGGCAAATATTGCCTACGTATTGTTGGTTTGATACACAAAGTATTACTTTAATATCGCAATAATCGCTGTAACATACATACATACATAATGCAGTCACTCGAAACAATTACGATGAATTAGAGAACAACAATAATGCTATACATATATATGTATGTATATCAGGCCAGAACGATTAGGATAATACCCTACATTAATGAACAATTGGGCATAGTTGTTGTTACTTACTGTTGATTGTGCTTATTTAATGGAATTCATTAATTTTCTTTACAGTGACAGAAAAGAATGTGTTCAAAAAATTTGAGGTTATAATGGTGGTGAAGACATTTCTTAAATTCATCACTGGATCATTATATTAATTTGACAATAACTGAAGTATCTGCTGATAATTCTATATAATGCTTCTTTTTATAGAAGAAAGAATAAAACGCTGTAAATACTTTAGGAGAACTTTGTAAAGCATACAGTCGTCAAGCTTTAACAAGCATGTAATTGTGGTTGTCATTCATTTAAATAGGGGCCGAAAATTTGTGTAGAAAGACTAGCATATATGCTATCAGAAGATAGCAAAGTCACTGAGCTTTAATAACATAACAGTTTGGTATGCTTTAAAAAAGCCTGGCCGGCTAATCAAACAAGTTCCATGACTTAACATTAGTGAGACTTAGCTGAAAAACAATCGTTGTCTAATGAAATGACATTTATGCCAGGATTGTCGGTCTGGATTGAATTTTTTGGGGGATTATCTAGAAGCATCCTCTCTACTGGACATTTTACATACAATGACGGTCTGGATTGACAGTCTGGATTGAGTGTTTTGTGGTATTATAAACAAGCCTTCTCTCTACTGGGCACAGGACATAGATAGACGGCCTGGATTGACGGTCCAGATTGAGTGTTTTGTGGGATTATAAACAAGCTTTCGCTATACTGGACACAGGGCATAGATTGACGGCCTGGATTGACGGATTAGATTAAAGGTTTAGTGGGATTATATATGTCGCCTCTCTACTGGACACAAGACATACATTGACGGTCTGGATTGGCGGTCTGTATTGACGGTCTACATTGACTGTCTGGATTGACGGCCTAGATTAAGTGTTATGTGGGATTATGTGCGAGCCTTCTCTCTATTGGCCCAGGAGATTGACGGCCTAGATTGAGTATTATGTGGGACTATGTACAAACCGTATTCTCTACTGGACGCAGGATATACTTTAACGGTCTGGATTAATGGACTGGATTGACGGTCTGAATTAACGGCCTGGATTGACGGTCTGGATTGACAGTCTGGATTGAGTGTTTTGTGGTATTATAAACAAGCCTTCTCTCTACTGGGCACAGGACATAGATAGACGGACTGGATTGACGGTCCGGATTGAGTGCTTTGTGGTTTTATAAACAAGCCTTCTCTCTACTGGGCACAGGACATAGATTGACGGCCTTGATTGAATGTTTTGTGGTATTATAAACAAGTCTTCCCTCTACTGTCTGTATTGACGGTCTACATTGACTGTCTGGATTGACGGCCTAGATTAAGTGTTATGTGGGACTATTTACAAGCCGAATTCTCTACCGGATAAAAGACATAGATGAACGCCTGTATTGAGTATGTATTGAAAGACATAGGTCATAAATAAGTTGACTCCATCTTATCAGTGAGTTGCTACTATTAGTTGTATAAATGTAGCTTCCGTTTTCCTAATTCGGGCTTGAATGCTCTTTGGAGTACCACAATTTTCCAAGATTGTGCCACCAATTTACTGAACGTTTGCAGTCGCCTTAGTCCAGAAGGTAGGATGTTGGCTTATTAGACCTGAGGCAACGATTCAAACTCTAAGTTAAATATCTCCTTCTCTGTAGATCTTTGGCAAAAACTCTGAGAGTAAATAAAAATTGCCATAACAAGTGTTATGTATGTATGTATATAAGATGTAGCGTCCATTACTTTCGGGAAGTAAAATGAATATGGCATGTAGCCCTGTCTGAAATAGTGTTAAAAGTTTTAAAAATTTTGATTGAATTAAAGGGGAACTAAACTGTATAAGCTGCTATTACAACCTAGCAATATTATCTTTTCTAAAGCTTGGCCATTGAGCCAAACTAAAATAATCCAACAAAAAATATTTAATATTCCCTCAAGACAATTCTGAAGTTTACAAATCTTTGTTAAGCCGCCAAAACTTGACTAGACTTGGTTAAGAAGATTTCATGTTTTGAATGACAATGTGGCAGTCCTTAGGTTACCCAACAAATTATAACAGATGGTAGATAATATTGGCTATGATGTACCAATGATGTAAGTGTTGTGAGAAGCCAAGTCGAAATCCTGATTGAAGGGTTATAATGACCAATTATGTATATGTATAGGATTTTTCACCAGAAACTATCTCGTTTCTTTAAAGATCCGCTATAATTATTTTTTTTTTTTGCATTAATTTCCGCTTGACAAACCTGAAAGTTTGCCAAATTAATTCAAAGGTCTACTTTGGAGACATTGTGCTGAAATTCGAAGTTTTCTTATGTAAATATCATCCATCCACTAATTCCATCTACTAATTGCCTTTTCTTGCCAATTTGCATGCCAAGGGTCAAAAGTGTTCACTTTAATTACATGGACTGTCGGTATTAAATACACTTTCTCTGCCATTTTTTCTTTATTAGAAATTTTTCTACGGATTAAAATGCTTTTTGTGTACATTTCATTTTTGTTTCTATTATTTTATTTCTTTTTTTAATAATAAAATTATGAAAAAAAAAGAAATAAATTCACAACATTTCTTATTATATTTTTATGTTTTATTATGTGAATTTTTATCACACTTTCATCGCTTAAGTGTATCGAAAGAAATTTGTCTTTTGTTTGACCATTTCTAAGTCTTAAATACGGCTCAAGCCAGCACCACAATAATTAATCATTTCAAGTGTTTGTTGTTCCCAGTAATTGCTCAGCTATTGTTGGCCTTAAGGTGAAATTTAAGTGTTTAAAAATACTTAAAGGGTACCACAGAGATATCCAACAAGTGCTTATAATAGGCGCACTATGGGAATATATATAATTTACTTTAGTGAAAGAGGAAAACAAATTCAAAAAGAAATTCATATTTTGAATGACACGATTATGGAATATAAAAAAGTTTTATGAGTTTTTGACAAACGCAGAAATATTCTATAAAAGTTGATGTTAAGCTTGCAAAAATTAATAGAGAAAATTTTATGGAAATTAAAATTTTATGTTAAATACATGGGAAAATAAATCTTTTATTTGTTTTTCTTAAATTCTTTAATATCGGGGACTTTTTCTGATTTTTTAATTTCAAATTTCAATTATTTTTCCTTTATTTCTTATCATATTATTACGAAAATGGAAATGGTGTTACATCGTTTAACATTAAAATGATAAACAAAAGCTACAAAAACAAAAACAATGAACTTGTTTACATGATAAGCAAGTAAACGAAAACATACCAACATCATCAGTATAAGAAAGGGGAATAAACAAGTAAACAAAAAGGGAACAACAACATTGCAAAGGCAAACGTAAACAAAATACACAAACAACAATAACATAAACAATATGTTTACATTTACAGAGATTTCGGGAAGGCAAAGACATTCTCATTGAAGCCGCCGTAGTCTAGTAGGTACATTACCTTATTAGACTAAAAGCCAGGGTTCGAGCCCCAGGCCAGACATCAAAACCTCCTCTCAGCATATTTCTGGCAAAAACTCTGAGAGTAAATAAATTGCCATATAAAATTTCCCAAAAATCTGTCGTTCGAAGTCGACTTTAAACTGTAGGTCCCGCCGCTCATGTATAAAATTAACACACAAAACATGAGTGGTGTTGAGAAGCTAGGCCGTAATCGTAACTGAAGGATTGTAATGGCCAATTATGTATGTAAAGGAAGGCTGCGATATAAAAGGCAAGATAAAGCAGGAAACGGAGTCAGTAGAAATTCAGTCAGTCTTATGTGAAGACGCGTTGCGTGTGAAGAGAATAATCGTGGTTTGAAGATCTCCGTTAATAAAGATCTGCCGAACAATTGTTAATGTTTACGCAAAAGAGTGTAAAGAAGAATAACAAAGTAAATTGTTGTTGTTTAAATCAAGTTGTGAACAGTGGCATACAGAATAGTGCGAACAATAAAGAATTTTGATTAAAACTAAAGACAAATTTATTTTTATTTTTTTTTGCAATCTACGAGCTCATATTTTAAATGCTTTTTAAAAGGGCAAAAACGTAACAATATTTATAAAAATATTCGTCTTCAAGTCAATGAAAAATACTTGGAACTATAGAGGGTCAATAAAATTATAAGCATCAAGGGACTAGAAGTTGATCGCTTAGAATATTATTGTCATAGGTAGTATATTTGAACACTTACTTACTTACTTAATTGGCTATTAATAACCCGATTAACGGGTTCGGCCCGCCTTAATACATACTTTAAGCGCCTCTGCTAGTTGGTCACACCAATCAATGACAGGGCTTTCTCTATCTGGCTCGAACTCGCACTAGGCCGAAAATATTACGTAGGACTTTTCTTTCGAATACTCTGAAGGCTGCTGCATCAGTGCTTAATAGTGTTCATAACTCTATTTGAATACAGGAATGGGTGACTGTATTAAGCACTCGTTCTACAAAAATAATTTCTTTCAATTTTTAAATACAATTTAAATTGAAAAAGTTTAACTTTCAAATCAAATCTTCATTTTATTTTTAATATGTTTTAAAGAATTCATAGATTCATCTCTTAATTTAACTTTTTGCCAAAGTCTTCAGTATTATAGTGTATAGTGTGGCCAAAGAAATCAAAAATTTTTATTTTTCTTTTCGTGCTTCTGCAGAAAACTAGTCAAAAATGCCACAAAAAAATAATCGTATTTATTTAAAATTCCACATCACGTTTAACAAATAGTTTTTTATTTTATTTTGTTTTCAATTCTATTTTTTGTTTTCTTTTATATGTTCTTTAACAAATAAACGAGTATAACACAATTTTTGGATTAAAAAAAATTTTTTCTCAAAAGCTACTGAATAATATGCAAACGAACTCAATTAAAAAAATATTTAAAAAAATGACAAATATATCACAGAACATAATATGCGTGCTACAACAGGCAAATATCAACTGAAGTTAATGGCATTGACCTCAAACGATTACGGACTTCATGAAATTTCAATTACATTAGGTTGGATTAACTGTGGCGAAGAGTCATTATTATCACACATGTGTCTCTGAATATACCACATGAATGTCTACATACACTGGTCTAGGATATAGGACGTGTACTTATCAAATGAGACAAGTACTGTACCCGGAGGTCAAGTTGACCCATTTTAAAACACTGGTGTATGTATGTATTCACTCGTATATGTAGACTTTTGTCGTTGACGGTATGTTTAAATATGTCAGAAAAATTCATTGAAAAAATCCAGTTTGAAATTCCAGGATCTTCAACAATATCTTCAGCCACAGCTGCAATATTCTCAGTAGAAAAATTGCTCTGTGGCCATATCTAATCAACTAAATGTCATAGTGGTTGCCCCATTTACACACAAATTAAACGTATTGAAGTTGAAGAACATTCTAATTTTTAATCAAATTAAATAAATTTCAATTTAATTTCAAATCAATAAATTTAAAGAATTTGAAAAGAAAGTGGAAAAAAACGAAACAAATTTGATGGAATCCTTTTAACAAAATTTAAGTGCTCACTCACAGTGTTAATATTGATTGAATTCACATTTGAACACAACATGTGTTCTCCTTCCTGTACATGTATGGCTGGACGAATGCAAGTATTTGTGTAGCTTCAGTATACTTTGTTATTGACAATGTTATTGCTGCTGTTGTTGTTGTTGTTGATACTATTTGTTTTAAAATTGTTGTTTGTTGTTATTATTATTGTCCCTCTTTTAGTGTTGATTTACAACAAAAGCTTTTAGTTTAACTAACCCTTTTCGACGATGTACATATGTGTGTCTTGTAGTTGTAAACATTTATTGTTTTGTGTTGTGTTGTGTTGTGGTCGTTGCAATACATATACTATTTCGTAACAAAGGAAAGCAATTGCAAATCAAATAATGAATCCCACTAAGAGAGAGCGAGCGAGAGTATTTACAGTTTCAGTGTATTTATGTCACATGCACTCTCCTATGCACAGTGTGTCTTTGCAATTAAATTGTAGCACGTTTCCCTCTTTTTTGTTTTCTTGCTATTCTATGGAGGATTGCTTATATAAAATCTTTATTGTTGTTGTTTTCAATTGAGATTTTCTTGTTATTCGAAGTTTTATGAGCTTAATTTTAAAGTAGATTTTGTTGTTTTTAAAAGTAAACATTTCTTCCCCCTTATATTACTTTTACTGGCCTTTCTTTGACAATATATGGCTAGCCATGGATGTAAAGTCAAATACTGAATTGCTTGTTCTTGACCGATTATAGTTTCCTAAAATTCACTTAAACAGGAAAAATATTTTTATTACAACAGTTGGCTAAAAAAGTAAAAGCATTACAATCAATAAAATTTATTTCAAAAAAAAAAGAAATCATAAAAAGAAATTGAAACAAATCTCAACAGTTGGTCGTCGTTACTTTAGTAGCTATTTTCATAAAAATTATGGTTTTGTTGTTGTTGTTTAAATAGCTGTTGCCTTTTAAATCAATATAAAAACAAAGTGAAGTTTTGTAAAAAGAAATCCATTTACTCTTCAATAAATGGCTCTTGTAATAGGTAGCCTTGCTGGTGAATATAAAGAAGACAGGATAGGAAACGGTCGGAGACACATTGCTTTAAATCGTAACATATAGTGGCAGTCGAGAGGATGATATTTCTAAGTGTTTAACCTGTTAAGTTGAGTAGAATTGTATCCTATTAGACCAGCACCAGGCAACACATTTTGATAGTCACTTGTCTGAAGGTACAAAAGCTTGGTGAAAGGTTCTTATAGGGCCAAAGAACCTACCAGAACTATACAGAGTTGTAAAAAGAAATCCATTTTCTCTCCCATAGATGGATTTTGTAATGTGAACCCTTGCTGGTGAATATGAAAAAGACAAAGACATGCATCGGTCGAAGACAAATTGTTTTAAAGAGTAACAGATAGTGGCAATCGAGGGTTAACATTAAGCATTTTTTCCGAGTGTCTAAGCTCATAAATTGACTAGAAATGTATCCTATCAGTCTAGCACTAGGCCACACAATTTGGTAGTAAATCGTCTGATACTACAGAAGTTTGATAGGAAGGTTCTTATGGGGCTTAAAAACCTAACTGAACTTTAAAACCCTAGGAGCACTGCACTTAAATGCTTTTTTCAGCACTTAAAGGAAGGTTTCAATGAACATTGCATTGGATTCTTACGATCAGAAATTCAAGACCTACCTGCATTCTAAAATCCTAGCAACACTGCACTTAAATGCTTCTTTGAATACTTCCATGAAGGTTCCAACGAGCATTGCATAGTAATCTCACGATGAGTATGTTCATTTGTTCCTGTTCATTTTTAAATTCAAAGGACTCTTTACTTTCACAATTTTTTTCAATACAGGCTCCTTTCTTTTTGGAGGGCGAGAAAGTGGTGCCAGTATATCATACTTAATTGGTCAATACAACCATTTTTTTAGTCAGGATTACAACCTAGCTTCTTACACCACCCATGTTGTGTGTGCCAATTTTATTCATAAGTGGCAAGAGCTACAGTTTAAAGGCGTCTCCGAACGACAGATTTTTGAGAAACTTTTCATTGCAAGGAAGTCACCGAAGAAATTTTGTTTTGTTCGAGATGTCTGAGCTGGGCCGTGGTTCAAGACCTTGCTAATAAGCCAATACACTACCTACTAGACGACGACGTCCTCAGTTTAAAAATCTCTCTCTCTCTCTTTACTATTCAGGGAAGTTATAATAAATATAAACAGTTATGACTATCCAAAGTGCTTTGACATTTGAATTTAGGATTTTTCAAAAAGTGGAGTTAATCACTTTGTGCACTGAACGGCTCATATGTTAAATGAACGTGGTTTGCCCAATGCCAGGCTGCAGCTGTTATAATACGTACGCAATATATGGACATCTAGTCATCAGAGAGTGATGAGAAATGAGGTGGAGTATAATCTCACCAATAGATTACAGAACCCAGCTTGGAGGATGTATTGGACATTTCAAAAAGGGACAGAAACGACTAATCGTCCATTGTAAAGCAATGATAATGTAAGAAAATATGCAGAGAGTCTCTGAATAAAGGCAACTTGAGCACCCTAATGAGTGCCCTTACTTGACATCCCTTAAGGATGTTGTGAAAACATCAACGGAACTGTTTTTATAACATTGCCCAGGTTTTGTATGTCACCAGATTTAAACAAGACTACACCAAACATAACCCAATCAGTGGAGTTAACTGCAAGAAGATAAAAAAGTTTGTGTAAGACATAGACTTTCCCTAGGAAATATGATTCATAATGCATTAAGGGTTACCGCACAATAAGCCTATCTGATAGCATTTCAAGCGTCCTAATTAAAATTGGCCTTATTGCTTCCTTTTTCCCCGATTATCTCGTCCTTTGAATGCTTTGCAGTGTCTTAACTGTGTCGTTACTGTTATCTAATCAATAACGACCACTATGTCACTAAAGCATGTTTTATCAAGTTTCTGTTGGCATTTGTGTAGAACCAGAGTATAATTCTTGGATTGAGGGAATCCATTTAGAATCTGTAGAATCTCTCTTACATAATAAGGACCAACATTCAGGCACTATCACAGCTTAGGTGTAGTCTGATAGTGATAAGACACAACCTGCCTACATGAACATACTGCTGTGCAATGCATCACTACGTGAATAACTTTCTGGTTCTTTTACTGGTTTTGTTTATACCAGAAACTTTATTACTTAGCTGTTACTGAAGGCATAGCTACAGCAGGGTAAACAAGGATTTCAAATGCTCAACAAAAAGCAAAGTCTTTTCATCATAATCTATCGCCTAACCTCCAAGGGGGTTTGGTAACGAGGAACACTAAGGATTATTTACCTTAAAGTATACGACATTCTTTTACTGTCTGCGTTTCCCTTTCTTTCTTGCTCTCTCTCTCTAATCAGTAATTGAGCCACATATCTGAAACTGTTGTAATTGGTTTCCAACTAACCTTGACTAAACGAGAAAAATGCAACAAAAATGTAACGTATTTTACCTGGAAACAAATGAAACGATAGAAGAACAAACGGAGAAGATAAAGAAACATTTGTGTGTAAAATAAATAGAAAATAGAAACCGACAGACAGACGAATACAGACACAATGTCTGTTGCATTAAAATTCTATTTCAATGAAATGGCATACAAACTAACTTCACTGATGTGAACGCATTTTAGCCAACAACTCTTTGACTGATTGCATGTGATTGGAATGGTCCGGGCCAAAAGACCAACCAACTGGTTAACTATACTTACTAAACGAAAGAATGAAAGAATGAATGAAAAACAGCTACTCAAGATGACATTTCAAAAACAGGATAAAAAAGGAATGCGAATCCCATATTCAATGGGCAAAAGTATATGAAAGAAGAGAAAGAATCTGAATGAAAAACTCTTACTACCCTACCAAATTGTCATTTGCAATAATTTTCCACATTCTTGTCTGTCTATCACAGTTTTTCTTTCTTCTCTCTCTACTTAATGTGGCAGAAGTTGGCAGAAAAACTTGACAGAATGTTTTGTATTCGTTTTTTTTTTTTGCAACAAATTGTTGCCACTGCCATTAGTTGCAAACATTTGTTGCAAGTGGTTTTTGTCATTGATGTTAAGAATTCCAAAGTGTAAAAGACAACAAAAAGAAACAAAAAATATGTATTTAAATAATTTGCAGCATTTTTTCCCCGTCTCTTATTTATTGTACTTGATTAATAAGAAACACAGACAGAGACAGAGGGGGTCTATCAGTCATATTATTGCCAATTAAACGACAATTAAAGCAATATTGTGAAGAAAAAAAACAAAACAATCGTGCTGCATTAGACACTTGTTATGTCAGTCATTTTGAAATTTATTCGATAAACGTTGTCATTTTGAAATTTGAGTTACGATTTCAAACGTATTTCTCATGCATAAGCATAATATCCGGTACAGATAGACGATATATTTTGTGGGAACTAAAATTAAAAGAAAAAATTTGAATCCACAGAGATTGCAAAAACAAGCCTTATTGCCAAAATCAAACCAATTTAATAAAAACAACACAGTCACTACATCTGAGACAAAAATCACTTCAAATTTACTTCCTGAAGTTCCTGGTGAGTGATGCAATTTCAGTCTAAACTGGTTTGCTTACCAGCTGCACCAGAGACAAATTTGTGTATTAGTAGCGTGACTAGTGGTTATGCAATAGATTATAATGAAAACGGCGTGCTTTTTGTTAAACAACTAAGATCCTTGCTTACCCTTCTGTAACTGTGCCTCCAATACCGCTAAGAAATAAAGTTCCTGGTATAAACAAAACCACTACATACATACTATGTACATAATTAGTCATTACAATCCTTTAGTCAGGATTACGACCTAATTTCTCACACTTAAGTTGTATGCAGCGTTGCCATTTGTCAAGTTTTCCCTTTTTTTCCAAGTTTTTTAGGATGCGAAAAAGTTTTCATTAAATTTGTTTTCTAACAAAACAAGTTTTTTCGACAAAATTAATTTAAAATTTTTTTTCAATAAATTTAATGATAATAACACGCAATAATTACATTTTTAAAGGAAATGTTATGTATTTTATTAGTCCCGGGCAAAAGTAGCAAAAAACACCAATAGAGGGTACCGGTCTCCCGTGTTTCCTTTAAACATTTTGGAACTTTTGTAGAAAACAAGTTTTTTTTGGTAAAAAAAAGTTTTTCCCCAGAAATAAAAAGTTTTTTTCAAAAAAATTCTGGCAACGCTGGTTGTATGTGTCAATTTTATACATGAGTGGCGGGACCTACAGTTTAAAGTCGACTCCGAACGGCAGATTTTTTGAGAAACTTTTCATGGCAATTTTTATTTACTCTCAGAGATATTGCCAGAAAGTCGCCGAAGAATTATTTTCTCATATTTCGTTTAGTGCGATGACCGGAAATGTGGGCATGTAGGAAAGTTAAAGCAGAGAAGATTTAACAAGGGTTTCATCACTATCGGCTTACACCTAAGCTATCAGATAAGCTTGTTGTGCGGTCACTCTTAAGGTTATGAACCAAATTTTGCTATGGAAAGTCTGTATCTTATACAAACTCCTCCTCTTTTTCCAATCCACTCCTCTGACTAGGTTATGTCTACTGTATTCTTGTTGAAATCTGAAGCTTACGAAAGCAGGGTAATATTATAAAAAGATTTCTGTTGATGTCTTCACAACATGCTTAGTGTGTCACGCAAGGGCTCTCATCAGGGTGCTCAAGTTGCCTTTATTCTGAGCCTCTCCGCATATTTTCTTACACTATTATTGAATCACAATAGTCGATGTGACGTATCCGTTCTTTTTTGAAGTTTTCAATACATTCTTCAAGCTAAGTTCTGTAATCTATTATCCCAATTATTCGCCACCTCATTTCCGATCACTCTCTGATGACTAGATATCCATATATTGCGAACGTATTATAACAACAGCACCATGTCATTGGGAAAACCACGTTCAATTGAAGAATATTTTGAGAGATATACATAGACGTTGTGCAGCGTATTAATATCCAGCGGCTGCGCAGGATCGGCCACGTCGTTCGAATGGAGTAGGATGCTCCGGCGAGACGGATATTTGATGTGGGGATCTGCGGAAGTCGGCGAAGCGGACGACCTTGTATGCGTTGGAAGCACCATATCGAGAAAGCCCTGTCATCGATTGGTGTGACCAACTGGCGTAGGCGCGCAAGAAGTAGAGGCGCCTGGAAACATGTGTTACGGCAAGCCGAAATCCGTTAATCGGATTGCTAATGGCCAAGCAAGTAAGTAAGTTGTCTAGCAGGCAGTGTATTGGCTTATTAGCAAGGTCTTGAACCACGGTCTAGCTCAGACATCTCGAACAAAAAGAAATTTGAAAAACTATTGCAGCGGCGACCACTCTTCTGGCAAAAACTCCGAAAATGAATAAAATTGCAATGAAAAGTTTCTTAAAATTCTGTCGTTTGGAGGCGACTTTATAGTGTAGAATCCGCCACTCATGGACAAAAATAAGACACACAACATGGGTGATATGAGAAGCTCGGCCGTAATAGTGAATAATGGTTGTAATAATGAACTAAGTAAGTGAGTAATCCTTGGGTTGCAATGGAATGGACTACCATTGCCACATTCGTATGAATAAAGGCAATTCAGCTCTATTTTCCACATAAGATATGTACTTACATACGTAAATAACTATGAAAGTCGAGCCTATTCGTTATTATGCCGAGTTAAAATTTGAAAACATATTTCCAGTTCAATATGAAATTTAAGATTCAATAAATAAATGATGAATGAAAATAATTTAAAATTTTAAAGATGCTTCATAACCTCATACATTTTTCTCTTATTTTTCTTGCAGATTATCCTGTTATATTTGAATCTTACTTCATCCGCAAGAGTGTGACAGTTTTTAAATTTACTACAGAAGGTATGTATGTATGTAAAGTGTACATATGCATAGACATTCACCCTGATAGTGGATTTTATTAGCCTCCTTTTGCAATAAATTTAACAGAAGCGATTTTTATATGTATGTGGTCTAGCATACCAGAGAAATGAAGAAAACCCATAAAAAAAACGTATAAATTCCAGGGCTATTGTCAACATCAAATGTCAAATATTCCCTTTTAAAAACCCACAAAATATTCTCCTCAAACGAAGTGAGGCATAAAATAAATCATAAATTTACATAAAATTCATATTCATACACAGTAAAATGAAATCATTAAAATGTTTTCATATCTTTTTTTTACTTCGTTTTTCATTATTTTTATTCCCTATTTTATGCATCAACAGAGGATGATGTGAGAATATGGTAACATCAGCTCGCATTATAGAAATTTTGTTGGAATTTTATTGTAAAATATTTACGGAAACTGAAAGCTTTAGAGAAAATAATAGAGAAGGAGACAGCTTCCCAAGAAAAAAAAAGGTTTTAAAATTCAAAAACCATTTTTATAGGCAAAAAAAAACAGACGTCAAAGTGACAGCAGTTGTCAAAAACAATCATTGTTGTGAGCAAAGAAGATGGAAAATAACGAGAAGAAGAAAAATATTTACAAGAAACATAAACCGAAAATCTATCAAATCAGAAACAATTGTTTTGGCACTTAAAATGGAATACACAGACACAGAGTTGTAAATAAATGAAAGCATAAGCCACATAACCTATATTTACCTTTACAATTGATAACAAACATTTTAATCGTTTGGTATAATAACGGTAATAATACTATTACGTTTTTACTTTTCAAAAATGTTTAAAATATGAGCTCGTAGATTGCAAAATAAAATCAAAATAAATTTGGGGTTAGTTTTAATTAAAATTCTTTATTATTTGCACAATTCTGTGTGCCACTGTTCACAACTTGATGTAAACTTCAACAATTGCTTTATTTGTTATTCCTCTGTTTACACCCTTTGCATAAACAATAACAATTACCTGGCAATTGTTCGACAGATCTTCAAACCACGATTATTCTCTTCAAACATAACGCTCGTCTTCACACAAGACTGGCTGAACTTCACTAACTCACTCGCCTGCTTTGTATTGCCCTTTATATGGCAACGTAAACATACATACATACATAATTGGCCATTACAACCCTTCAGTCAGGATTATGGCCTAGCTTCTCACATCACTCTTGTTGTGTGCCTTAATTTTATACTTGAGTGTGCGAGACCTACAGTTTAACGTCGACAACAGATTTTGAGAAACTTTTTCATGACAGGTTTTTATTTACTCTCAGAGTTTTTGCCAGAAATCTGCAGGAAGTCGTCGAAGAAATATTTTTTTTTTCATATTTCATTTTGATGTCTGGCCTGTGGCTCGAACCCGGCCTTTATGTCTAATAAGCGAAAACACTACCTACTAGACCACGGCGACTACAACTAGATTGGCAACGTAAACAGTCTGATAAATTTTCTTGAAGGCAAATGTTCGTGGCTTCGCCTTCTCGAAATCTCTATAAATGTAATTATCATTGTTTTATTATTATTGTTTGTGTATTTTGTTTACATTTATTCTTGTAGTGTTTGTTGTTGTATTTTTGTTTACTTGTTTACCATTTGTTTATGCTTATATTTGTTATTATATTAAACAGTACGATAATTTGTAAACAAGTTCATTGTTTTGTTTTTTTTTTGTAGCTTTTGTTTATAATTTTAAGGTGTAAACGATGTAAAAGCAAAACACCAGTATCTAGATTTTTTCATTTTCGTAACAATATTCTAGAAATAAAAAAATATCCTGAAATATTTCCAATATTGCTTCTAACGAAGCAATTCTTTTCGACTACATGCTAAAATAACACAACAAATGCTCACTAATCCATAAACATGAAACACAAATCCAGACACAGACCCAAACACAGACTCGATATTTAAATTTCAATTGAGTAGGCAAAAGGAAGAGAATGAAAATAATATTAAAATTCCTGCATCCTCTTTGGGCTGCTTTGCCATAAAAATTTTTGAATTCTCATTAAAGCTTTAAGAGGTGGAAGAACACACGCACACACTTACAGAGACACATAGCAAGAGAGAAGAGAGAGTGCGAGAGAAAGTATAACAAATCAACACATAAAAGAAAATATGCAAAATAACAACATAAATAACAACAATAGCAAAATATCCAACAACAACAACTAAAACAATGACGAACGACAATAATAAACATTCTAATTAAGTTGTAAATTTTATTGACAAAAGCATAAAACTCTCAAATACCACTGCGTAACTCACTATACACATTACACATGCAAAAGCCCACGCAAACTGTACACATGTACCTACATATGTATGTATGCATGTTATTGAATAATACACAGAAACAACGGATATGAATTTGGTGTAAAAGAGCTTATTACAGAAAATGGTGATTTGCTGGTGGGCGGGTGTGCGTTTTGTGTGGTTTTATTACAAACATGCTGCTGCATTTAATTGAAGGTTGTTGATATTGTTTGATTTTTTATTGCTACCATTGTTTTCATTCTCTCTCTTTTCTTCTGCAAGATTTGTCTTTATTTAAAACAAAAAAAATTAACATATTGATATTGAAGGGTGGGTGGTTTCATAAGTAATTAAACAAAATATAAATGACAGACATGGTAGGTAATATATTGGCTTATTAAACGTGAGGCCACGGTTCAGACATGTCCAACAAAACGAAAATATGAAAAAATATTTCTAGGGCGACTTCCTCTCAGCAGGTTTCTGGTGACAATCTGCGAGAAAAATTAAATTGCCTTGAAAAATGTCTCAAAAATCTGTCGTTCGATATCGAATTTACACTGTAGGCCCCGCCCCTCATGTATAAAATTAACACACACAACATAAGTAGCGTGAGAAGCTAGGTCGTCATCCTGATTGAAGGATAAATGACAGATATTGCAATTAGAAAAACACATTTCTAGGTCTTATAGATTTTTGAATGCTGTTTACAGCGTTTCCATATATTGTCGTCCCCAACCATGATGTCCAGACAGGTCTCAGGTACTAGTACTTGATAAGTATCAGAGATCAGCAATGAGTATTCAAAAAGATGAGCAGAATCGAATCATACTCATAATTTCTGATACTTATGTATACGCATTCATACTTATTTTAATATCATACTCATACTGCTCATATTCAAGTTTGAAGTACTCACCGTACGTATACTTCACAATACGTATGATCTTGTTGATTTCGACTCTTCTTAACTCAACATATACACGAATCACAAAATAAGTATGAATCGCATACGAACTCTAAAATACTCACTAGAAGTTTGTGTGTTTGTTCTGTTTGCTGATCTGTCTTTTTTGCTTATGTGTCTTTTGTCATCTTTTTTTGTAAATGCAACAACAACTAAGACTGTAAACTTGGATGAATGATTCGAATCACTCGAATCATTTATGAGTACATATTATAAGTATTTTTCTAAAGTTATGAATCTAAATGAGTAGGCTTATGAATCAAACATTTTTCGAATGATATGAGTTTGATGTCAACGTTGTACGCATACTCATTGAAACCTGTACTTATAAATCAATGTTGTAGTGAGTACAAATGAATCAGAGTACATACATAGTTAAATTCCAATATTGTTGACTCACTTATATTAAAAATTTCATAAGTAGCGAAAAAACGATTCATTGCTGATCTCTGATAAGTATCCAGTTATCTCACTTTGAAATATATTGACGCTGCACACCTCGCAAGTATGTGTGCTAGGGACTTTCTCTGCTCATCACTGAATTTGCATACTGGCCAATAGGCAATTCTTATCCATATGAATTGATTACTATTCTCAATCTCTTTCTAGATAGTCAAATGCAAAACTGAAATCACCATCCACTCTAATGACCTATCAAATGTTAGAGGGTTCTTCGCTTCTCTTTATCTCTTATGTCACTGCCTCTACCCTTTCGAACTCATTTTTAATTTCGAATGAGTTATTTGCTTAAAAACTCCATTTAAAGATATAAGTAAGCAAACACATACATATGTTTAAATAACACTGAGTATTGATTTTCCCTAAGCCAATTATAAATGCCACCACTTATCGTGTACATAAATAATTGCTGCGTTAAAAAGCATACAGGTGTTAAACAATTGGCAACACCTACGTAATGATATCCACACATGCACACAGGCAAAAGTGTATATACACACACACCTTCATGTTCATAAATATTCGAGCAATTTAAAAGTGATGATTGTCTCCTGGTTACAGATGTTCAATATTTTATGTGAATTACTTTACTAGTCACGAATTGCCTAGCAGAGGCATTATTTATACCTTAGTAAAGGGAAATGTTATCGATTGTCACCCTATTGACACGTGGTAATGGAAAGAACAAGGGGTAACAGTGTTAATTTGTGCTTGTGTTTGTACATTTGGTGGTACAGAGGATGTAAATAAGTAATGACACAAGTACACAGACTTAAAAGAAAATGAAAAGTTCACCTAGGAAGGATACTGAAACTGATACAATGATAACATTTTTCGATTTAGTTAATTACCAGTAAGGAACCCTTCCCGCGAACTACCCTCTGGCTTTATTATTATTAGTTTTAAACGTTTGATTGAAAATGACGATACAATGGTGGCATTGAATAATAAAAAATCCAACGATTGCCTGATAATAATTATCACGGTTATCGATATTTAAAGCATTAAATTAAAACCTCTTTTTAATTACTATTTGACTACGAATATTATACGCTCAATGAACGCAAAACGGTAGCAAAATTTCAGAAATTATTTTAATTAATAAGTACGTACTCGTATATTGCTTTTTAAATAAAAAATGGCGTAAAAGAATCGCTAATATGATTTTAAAAGTCACCCTTTAGTCATACCAACTCTCAAATTAGGAAAATGGGTTGTAGGAGAGACAAGAGAAATTTGATTTATATTGTAATTGACGGAAAACATTTCTATGGAAAGTGCTGAGCATCTAAGGAACTAATTGCCTATGTAATGTACTAGCAGGTCACATGTTAATTGACACCAAATGAATGTCTATGAGGCAGGCAATCACTACGTAAGAATTTGCGATTTTCAACAAGAATTCCATTTATTTCCCTCGAACACATTCAGCTGAAGTTGTGATAATGCAGTGAAACAATGATCACTGTGCCACGTTGCTCTAATGAATCAAAAGGTCCAGATACCCACTGCCATTAACAAGCAATTTCGCCTTCTCTTTTTGGTGTCCACAAGTCCACAAGAATAAAGTTCAATGCACTGACTCATCTCCACCAGTTGTATTCTGTTTTCGGTCGACTATTGATGAAATATATGCAGGAAATATTGAGGAAATATCTAAAGACACATTCTTACACATACATACATAATTGGTCGTTCCAACCCTTCAGTCTGGATTACAATCTAGCTTCTCACTCCCTTTATGTTACTTTTTTTATATATGATGAAACCTACAGTTTAAAGTCGACTACGAATTACAGATTTTTATTTGAGAAACTTTTCATGGCAATTTTATTTAATCTCAGAGCTTTTGGCAGAAATCTGCTGAGAGGAAGTCGCCGAAGAAATATTTTTTTTTTTCATATTTCGTTTTGATTTGACGTTTGGGGTTCGAACCCGGGCTTTACGTCTAATAAGCGAACATACAACCTACTAGACTACGGCGACTACCATTTTCAACAACAATTCCCTTTATTTCCCTCGAGCACATTCAGCCAACTGCCATTAACAAACAATTTCGCCTTCTTTTTCCAGTCACCAGAAATCTCAAAATAAATTTCAATACACTGGCTCATCTATAACAGTTGTATTCGGTTTTCGATGGAATATTGATGAAATATATTAAAGAAATATTGAGGAATGAGGAGTTGAGGAAATTTTGGGTGTCCTCGTTGCTTAGCTCTGATCGCATTCTTAGTCTCTAAATATTTAACAAGATGATTGCTGACCATATATTCCATAGAATTGATACGTGTCTAGTATATTGCTAGTGACTGGAGATCTACATTAGAAAGGTATTCCACAACACGAAACTGAAACTTACAGATGCAATCCATTACATAATAACTCTGTACATGGCATCATATTCTACACTGAAGTGAAATCAATAAAACTTATGTTATCGAAAAAGATACATACGTAACCTTTATCAAAGAATTTTGAATATACAGCTGATCGTAGTTAACTATTGTAAGAAGCTTGGTTTAAATTTAGAGAAGCAAAGTGACAAGTTATTTATAATACTAGTATCTTAGTTCATGCCATACGATATATTTTATATTACAAGGAATCATGGCCAAAGTAGTCACTTAATTTTTATCAGTAAAACTATTTCTGAGCATCGGTCGGTTAACATGGCGTAATCTCACGTGCCATAATGTGCTACGGTTACCTTGGTGTATTACATTCGCAGATCTCACTACAAGATCATAGCCCATTAGATGCACTAATTTGGAGTGGTAATATCATTTATAAATCGTCTATCCTTTGAAAATATAATTTCAAATAATTCAAATCCATGAATTTAATTTTTTATTTATGATACGTATTAATGCACTGCTTGTTTTAAAATTTATCCAACAAACTGGGTACACAGGTTTGCATTTTTTTTTTCATTAAATTTCTATTGTTTTCAAATGAAAAATAACAACAAAAAACACTTGTTTTAGCACTTCTCTGTTTCCATAGAAAAATTGACAGACAAGGTCGTTAATTATGAATGAATTTTTTTCTCAAATAAATGAAATGGAATCAATTTTGTAGTTGTTGTTGTAGGTTTTTTATTCCATTGTTCACCGACTGAACTTGAATTAATTCATTAGCGTGTCAGGGAATAATTTTTGAACATTAAAAAAAAGAAAAAGAATAATTAAAACAAACAAGCAAATAAAAATTAATAAAGCAACAAAGGTGGTTTTGAATTACACCCTACCTACCCTAGCCTAGCCTACAACGCATTTTATGAAATTTTATGGTTGCCGGCAGTGTAAAAAAGTTATCACGCTAAGACCCGTAATAGTGTAATGTGCAACGGTATTGTGACCGAATTATTGAAACTGAAAAAATGTTAACCGTCACCATTTGCATACTGAGGACTACTTCTATAACGAATATTCAGAGAAAAATGTATTGAAATCATTTGTATAAAATTAAAATGATGTACTTGGGCTTGCTTTCCTTGGAAAATTCCTGGGTACAACCACCCAAAGTGAACTGACAGAAATATTGCTCAACACTTTTGTGGAGATCCTAATGGCTATAGAACCATGAGGGTTTTAAAACTCAATAATGGCAACCTAAGTATACAAATGGTCGTACTTACGGGACACTGAGCCTTACATATACACCTGAACCGTATTGTCGTGGTGGCAAATGATGAACGCAGGGCAGACGGTGAAGACATCGAAACGATTATGTCACTTACCCGGCTTTCGTAAGTTAGACATCCCAATATGTAGGGTATGATACTACACATCCATACACATAAATAAGTGGTCAATACAACCCATCAGTCAGGATTACAACCTAGCTTCTCACACCACTCATGTTGTGTGTGCTGATTTTATATGTGAGTGGCGGGAACTACAGTCTAACGCCGACTCCGAATGACAGATTTTTTTTGAGAATCTTTTCATGGCAATTTTATTTACTTTTCGAGATTTTGCTAGAAATCTGCATGAGAGTAAGCCGCTGAAGAAATATTTTTTCATACATCGTTCGAAAAATTTGTCATGGGGTTTAAATCGTGGCCTCACTTTTAATCACCCAACGCACTGCCTACTAGCCTACGGCGACTTCAAGCGGTGTCGACTCCTATAGTATTGCGAAGAGAGTATTATGTATGATAGTAACTGGTCAGTGTATGGTGGCAGTTATATGACCATGGAATCTTGAATCACATAGAGCAACATCTCACATTAACTTCAGCTAGTGATAGGTCAGGGTTAGGTTTAATGAAGGCATTGAAATTAATCTGAATTTGGCATCTTTGTACGATTAAAGGTCAGATTCCATAACGAATCAATTATTTTGTGTTTCATTAAACGAACTCAGACTAAAGTTGAATAGGTCTGTAGGAAGGTTGAAGGAGAAGAGACCAACCAAAGGGCTAATCAAGTACTATTGTTGTCCTTTGCGTAGCAAGCCTATCTCTTGTACAGTATTCCTATTCTCCTCTGAGACTAGTAATGTCTAGGGTATAGTATTTACAAACATACATAATTGGCCATTACAACCCTTCAGTCAAGAGTACGACCTAGCTTTTCTCACCACCTTGTTGTGTGAGTTTAAAGTCGACTGCGAACGACAAATTTTTGAGCGATTTTTCATGACAGTTTTACTCTCAGAAATTTTGGTGAAAATCTGCTGAGAGGAAGTCGCCGAAGAAATATTTTTTCATACTTGATTTTGATCGATATATTTGACCTGAGGTTTGAACCGTGGCCTCAAATCTAATAAGCCAACACTACCTACTAGTCTACCAAGACTGGTGTATAGAATTGTCGTCAAAATATAGGAATCTCAGGAATGCTGGATAGTGACATAAAAAGTTTAGCAAAGAAGGTTGAAGGGGAAAGCAAGGCTTTTTAAGACTATGGAAGGCATTTCCTATTGACCAGAATACCAAAAAGCTGTCCTGGCATTGTAGCCGGTGTGACTACGGTCTGTCTTGCAAAGATTTCATTAGAAAATTTAGTGAATTAGAGAAGGATAAGACCAGAACTTACTTTTGATGTTTCAAAATTGTCAATAATTCCAATCACTCGTTTAGAAATTTTCTACTCATTATCAGTCGTGTATCAACTCAAACAAAATTTTATGTTTTAAGTGCATAATAAATTGAGTTTTAAATCAATCCATAGATATTCCTGTAGATTTTAATTAGATTTCTTTAAAAAAAACACAAAAAGAGATTCAATTCAACTCAACAAATAATCAAATCAAATGTGAACTTCACAACTGAAGCTTATGCTGTGCGGACTATTTTAACAACACGACCACTTGTTACACCTACGAACCAGCGGCACAGCCATCATCCATGCTATCTATGACCCTCAAATGTTGAGATTTTTAATCATCATCATCAGTTTATTTTCTTTCTTCCTATTTGTCTATTTAATCTTCTTCTATGATTGTATCAGAGTGTTATTATTGTATTCTGTTTATTTTGTAATATTCTAGTTACAATGGCTGGCAGTTAAAATATAAAATCAATGACTTGACATGGCAAAAAAAACAGAAATTTTCTGGATGGCCAAGTTAATAGACAAGCAGACCGAGAGACAGAGAGGACTTGCCAAGCCAGAGATAATGATTCTTTTGTTTTTGTTTCAGTTTCTCTTTCTATTTCTTTTTTTTAATTACAAAATATCGACTGTTGCTATTTGTTTACTCAGCACAATTAATTAAAGCAACATTCTAGTACATTACGCCATATTGTAGCATAGCTCGGAAATTAATAGCAGCAAGAATAGCAAAAATTGTTATGATAGCCTGCCTCATCATAACATATTGTATCCTTAGCAACGTTATAGAAATTATAGGGAAAAAGGGAAAGAAAAATGGAAAATAAAGAAAATTACTGATTAAAAGAAAATTATTTTTCAAAAAACTTTGGAATATATTACGACCTCAATATACCCTACCATAACAATCCTAGTAGTGTAGTGGGTAGTGCTTTAGCTTATTAGTTGGAAGGACCATAAGTTCGATTCCCAGCAGAAACTGTCGGATTGTGATTATTATTGTACTTAGGATAGGTTAGGTCACACGCAAGTTCACTTGGTAGCGAAATGGCTCATTGTGTTACCCATTGTAAGGTAAGCCCCCACATCATGATTAGTGATGGGTTTGAACCAGAGATCAGCAATGAGTATTTAAAAAGATAAGTAAAGTCGAATCATACTCATAATTTCTGATATTTATACACATTCATACTTATTTTAATATCATACCCATACTACTCATATTCAAAGTTTGAAGTACTCATCAAAAGATAAGTAGAATCGAATCATACTCATAATATATACTTATTTTAATATCATTGAACCTCTACTCATTTTCAAAGTTTGAAGTACTCATTATATTCACACTTAACAACACGCATGATGTTGTTGATTTCGACTCTCCATGACTCAACATTTACAAGAATCATAAAATAAGTATCATTCGCATACGAACACTAAAATACTCACTAGAAGGTTGTATGTTTGCTTTGCTTGCTGTCTTTGTCTTTGTCTTTCTCAACAACTAAGTCAATTTTGATGAGTGACTCGAATCGCTCGAACCTAATTTATGAGTATTATAAGTATTTTTCCAAAGGTATGAATCTAAATGAGTAGGCGTATGAATCAAACATATTTCGAAAGTTATGAGTTTGATGTCAACGTTGTACTCATACTCATTGCAACCTGTACTTATACATCAATATTGTACTGAGTACGAATGAATCAGAGTACGTAGTTTAATTTAAATATTGTTGACTGACTCATACTCAAAATTTCATGAGTACTTATGAGTAGAGAAAAACGATTCATTGCTGATCTCTGGTTTGAACCACAACTAATTTCGGAAGAAACAAGCCAGTTCCCTTAAAGGCATATTCGCCAGCAAGCCTAGATCTCGAAATGTTCTGTCACCCAAAAACCGATGACATGTGTTTGGGCAACTTCTTCAGTAATCCTGGTGAGGCAAAGCGAGCCTGTCAACAAAATTGCCAATAACGCAGAGTCTCGTCAGAATTCCTGTTAGAGTGCGAACAGTTCTCTTATTTAACTCAAGCCCACTGCTGGACACAGCACTTTTGAAACTCGGCATCCAGATATGTTGGACCACCCTTCTGCTTATATTAACTAGATTTTTGAACTAAGTGTTCGAGAAGTTGGGTGTGTGAAAAATTTATCCAATACATCACTGAGAGAGTTCTGTGGAGACGGAAACAAATCACAATCTGATTGTGCAAAATCCGCGCTCAACTGTATAGGCAACAAGCTTCCAAGCCAAGCTTTCATACTTACTTCCGTGTCATCAAAGATGCGTGTTGTCTGCAGCTTCCACAATGCATTTTCTATTGATCAATTCTAGCGCTTCTTAATTCAATTACTTGCTTCAATCTTGACCATGTTCTACAAGTTCAAAATGAACAAGTTCCTTAATGTCCTGTCATACTTTAAAGATGACTTTAGAGTCAACTTTAGCTAAAGTTACCTTTAACTAAACCCAACTTTAACGGCAAGATATAATAATGGACCTAAAACTGCTCGAAAGATATAATTTTTCTTTGTCCTTTATTTGTTACATTTTGTGGCATTAACAGCAGCACAATACAACGGAGGTGATAGAGAATCTCTAATGAAGTGTATACAATTAAACAGATTACTTTACGTTGCTTTCATTCCATTGAATTTAATGTTCTAAATACTCTGGTGTGAGATACGCAGAAAAAAACGAGCGAAAAGTCAATAAGAAACACAAACAGTCAAATTGATTTTGAGACAGAGTAGTGGAGTGATATTGAAAAAATAAATATTTCTTGGAAAAATAAAAGCAATTCCATAGTAAATTTAATTTATAGACAGGATTTATAAGAAATTAAATGAAAGACCTTGAAATGGGAAAACAATAACAATAACACTAGATAGGGTCAGGTAAATGAAATTAATTATTTAACTGGCTTAAGGATATAATCACTGCAAATAGGGCCGTGTTCACTTCATATCATTTCATTTTGTATTACAGTATCAAGGTATTGACATTGAGTCGCACTATTTAGTGTATAACACTGAAGTATATTGCAATACGCAATCATTCATCGAAAGCGTCAAAAATTAAAATAAAAGAACACTTCAACAGGGAAATAAGAAGTAATCGCAGAAAAAGGTGTTGTGCTTCATCAAAAGAAAGGCTAGTCTAACACATATTTGGACACTAGACAATAGTCTGGAACTTGCATCATATGACTACCACTACCATCTGACACTAAAAAACTTTACAACCGAAGATCCACAGAAACTCACTTTGCAAGGTTTTATAGCTAATGAGTGTGACGCCTTACCACTGAAGTCGACGCAGTCTAGTAGGTAGCGTATTGGCCCAGGTGGTTCAACCCCGAAACATTTCTTCAGCGACTTTCTCTCATCAGTCTTCTGGCAAAAACTCCAATAGTAAATAAGAATTGCCATGAAAAGTTTCTCAAAAAATCTGTCATTCGGAGTCGTCTTTAAACTGTAGGTCCCGCCACTCATGTATAAAATTACCACACACAACATAAGTGGTGTGAGAAGCTAGGTCGTAATTATGATTGAAGGCTTGTAATGACCTCATCCTCTCTTCTGGCAAAAGCTCTGAGAGTAAAAAAAAAATTACCATGAAAACTTTCTCAAAAAATCTGTCGGTCAGAGCCGATTTTAAGCTGTAGGACACGGGACTTAAGGATAAGTTTAGTAGGTAGTGAGTTAGCTTATTAGACGTGAGTGGTTCACTCTCGAACCCAGACATCTCAAACAAAACGAAATATAAAAAAATATTTCTTCAGCGACCTTCTCTCATCAGTTTTCTCGCAAAAACTCAGTTGCCATAAAAGTTTCTCAAAAATCTGTCGTTCGGAGTCAACACAACATAAGTGGTGTGAGAAGTTAGGTCGTAATTATGACAAAAAGGGTTATTATGATCAAAGAGGTAAATAAGTAAAGATCCGCAGAAAATCACTTGACCAGGTTTTGTGCAAATGAAACACAGGACCACAAGAGAGGTTTTGTTTCTAATGAGTGCAACGCCCTATCATTGAAATCGCCGTAGTCTAGAAGGTACTTTGTTGACTTTGTTGAAGGTACTTGTTGACACTACCTACTAGACTACGGCGACTACCATCTCTCTTGTGACAACACAAAAATATATTCTCATTTAATCAATTTAATTAACTCTTGGTATGACTTACAAGGATTTATATTAATTTTCTTATTATCCTTAAAGCGGGGTCCCCCCTTTTTATTTTTACTTCACAAAATTGTTTAAGGAAATCAAAATCCCCCTGCTACATACACTAACAAGAGATTGTTGGGAGTTTTTCTTATTAGTGTGTGTGGTTAAAACATAACAAGACAACGTTTTTATTTCCTAAAAACAACACTCATGTCTTTAGCATAGCAACAACAGCAATCACGAATGCCAAGGAATGTTTAGTAGGGGTTGTTGAACGTACTACCCTCTTCAAATACCAGAGAATTTAAATTGAAATGCAAAATCTTGAAAATGAAAAATTCTTCAACACACAACCCATAATGATGATTTGATTTGTTTGGCATTAGAATTGGGTGGTGGCGGGGGAGGAGGAGGTTTTGGAAAATATTTTTAGAATCTCTTGTTACCAACGTCTTATGGTAAATGTAAACAGACATAATATTTGCCTATCATAGCATGGATGTAGTATGGAATAAGTGTAATAGGGTGTAGTGATATTATGCTTAAATTTTTACGCCCTCAAATTTTGCCCCAAAAAATGGAAAACATCGATTATAATAATCGATAATTTATGCTACAAAATATTCCATTAACAGAAATAAACTTTCAATCTAGAGAGACATACGCACACACACTCTCCCACATACAGACATGGATTACCTTTAGCAATACACACATAGCTTTAAATAATTTTAAAAGGATTTTCGTTTGTTTTTGTTGTTTTTATTTCCTTAAGATGTTCTACTGTGTGTCATTTATTCGACGTGTTTATTTTCTTTACCTTAATAAGCCTTGCCATGTAAAAAGAGTTATTGAAATTCAATTTCAATTTGAATATTCAAATCACGTCTGTATTGTTTTTTCCCCACATTTTTCCCCACATTTTCTCCTTCCTCTTCCTCGACTCTCCTTCACTCACATTACTCTTTATAAAGTCAATGATCCTTTCTAAATATTTACAGACATAAATTCAATGTAAGTAGGTATATGTATATGCATACTACGGTATGTGTATGTATATTTATATATGTACTCACGTATTATTGCTAAGACAAGTATGTATGTCTGGATCTGAAAGGTAAAGAATAAGTATATACATATTCGCTTAACTATGATTTATTTTAAAGGTATACGGTTTTATGGGCATTATTTGTCATTAATAATCAGAAAAAAAACAAGAAAAAAATCAGTAGCGTACTGCTTTATGTTTCATTTACAATGGGGGTTAATAGAGAAAAAATAAATATAATGCGATGTTTAAATGGATTAATTCAGTAAAATGTATACGAAACTAAGTCAATTCAAAGTAAAGCAAACTAATCAACTCGATTCACCATCAAGAACGGAATACAAACGACTTCAAGAGTTTTACTATAGGCGAAGTATTTTGTCAGAAAATGGAGGCGCTGAAAAGGACATCGACAGTCACATCAGAAAACGTGTGATGCTATGAAATATATGGTCAGCTAACTTCCCCAAGATTTTTTATGTTACGAAATTGTTCAATGTGTAGTTAGCCTTCAGCGACAACTGGATTTTGAATGCTCAACAAAGATAATGATTGCTTTGGTTCTTATCGGCGGCTCGATAAATATACGACCGTGTGCTTAAGCGCGCTGTGGTTTAAGACACAGTCCATACGCAACAGCAATTCATCCTTGCATAGAGTAGAAAAAAATCTTCAGGTTTTCATGAAAATGAAAAGGTTGAACGGATCTTTGCCAGCCCTGAGATGAGAGAGCAAAAGTTGAGTTCAAATCAAAATTCATGGAAAGAGTTCATTCATGTAAGCAAAATACATAAACAACAATAATGAAACATCAATATTTACATTTATGGAGGTCACGAGAAGGCTAAGCCATGAACATTCGCCTTCAAGAAGATTCATCAGACTGTTTACGTTGCCATATTAAAGGCAAGACAAAGCAGGCAACTGGGTTAGTAAAAGTTCAGCCAGTCTTGTGTCAATACTCGGTGTTATTAAAGAGTGTAATCGTGGTTTGAAGATCTCCGTTACAAAGATCTGTCGAATAATTGTCCAGTAATTGTTATTGTTTATGCAAAGAGTGTAAACAGAGGAATAACAAACAAAGCAATTTTTGTTGTTTACAACAAGTTGTGAACAGCGGCACACAGAATTGTGCGAACAATAAAGAATTTATCTAAAACTAAACACAAATTCATGTTTTTATTTTATTTGCAATCTACGAGCTCATATTTTAAACGATTTTAAAAGGTAAAAACGTAACAATACAAACAAATTTAAATCTACTATCTATGAACAGCAACCTGATTTCCTAGTCCCAATACAATGCACTGCTTGAGTAAAGGCATTGCAGGGTTGTAAAAAAGAAAAATGTGTGCAATTAAAAGTTCCCGGCTGTTAATCTTGCGTTGGCATAGCGGGTTTCAACTAAAACCTCTTATACATACTTAACAGCATCGCAAGTGATCCCTTTTTTTCACTACTCATCACCATCTGCTACAGAAGCGAGTTGCTTCTTTTCGTACGCTGAAATATTAAAGTGATACTGAATTATAAATCTAGAAATGGAGTTTGTTCAATCAAAATAATACTGACCTAACATAACTTGATGCCATTTGATCAGTTCTTTCATAATCGTTCTGGTGTTTCTAATATATGCAACGAAAACGTTATTTTTAAGTCCTCTAAAAGAAGAGAAGGCTAGGACGGAATTCTTGGTAGGTTGAGGCTGAGGACCCCTGGCATGGTCTTCTTTGAGAGTTTGAACTCTGTGTCGAGAGCCGACATCAAGGCTCTCCACAGATTCATTTGTGGCTTAGGCTGGTTGAGAGGCGCTAGGGCTTCATCAGGGTAGTCGCGCTCTCCCTTCTTTGTTGGGTCTATGTGACCCCTCCGCTTCCCATTCTCCCTTTCCTATCTCCTCTCCTTTATATCCTATTCCCTCTCTTATCCTTCCTCTTTAAGGACGTTGTACAATGGGTCAATTCGACCTCCGGGTACTGTACTTGTCTTAATTGACAAGTACACGTCCTCTAACCTAACCTAACCTAGGACGGAATCCTTATAAGTGAGGTTCTTTACAAACATGTTGTTATGAAAACAATACGACAGAGGTGTTTATATAAAAAACGGTATAGCTTGCTCTTAACCTTGGATTTAACTCTATTGGATATTTTGATTTTTGTTTCAGTACCAATACAGTCAATAGGGTTCAGTTACATTTATGCTTACAACTCTGCATAGATTCTAGGAAATATACATCACAACTACTGGACCAAGAACATTCGGCAGTGTGTGAGTGTGGACAACAAGGCCGAAACTTCTTTGTTTACAATTAACTGTAATCCATGGAAAAAACACAAAATTTTCTTTAAACACTTTTCATGAATAATTTCCCAAGAATATTTAAGTATTGGAAATCAATTACTTTGTGTGCGAATTAGTATTTTATTTTCCAAGGAATTTTCACAACAAAATGCCAAAGAATTTTAAGCTGGCTTCAGTTATATTTCTTTTAACGTAAAACAATGTTCAATAAATGAAGAAAATTTCTTATAAAAATAAAATATTCCTCTGAAAAAGTTTTAATTTATAAAAATTTTTTATTCAATCAATTTCCATTCCCATCTGTAAGCCCCCTGTGTAATTCATTACGATCCCCGTTTTATGGTTGTACTTGGCATATTTCTTTTCTGAAATTATTTCATTTTTATTTTACAATCTTAGATCTTTAATTGCAAGAAATTCTTGTTTGAAAACATTCGTAAAAAAATTTCTTTAAAAATAGCAAAACGCTCCTGCTGCCTGATTCTGTTTCAATTGATATGCAATGAAGCGTAAGGGTAGCAGCAACATGGAGATGTGTGAAGTGTAGCATAATTATTGAATCAAATTGAATTGTAATACAATCAATTTCAATTTAAAATCAAATTCAAATTCAAATAAATATTGTTTTTAGTAAACAAATATTTTTTCTTTGTGTGTGTGTCAAACAATAACAAAAAATTTTGTAAAAAAAAATTGAAACTGCAGGATTTTATTTCCTTGAAGAGGCTTAGTAATCTAAGGACATGAAAGAAAAAATATGTGTGCAAATATTTTACTTAAGATCTATAACAAATATTTACTCACGTATTATGCAAGTCCATTTGCAATGCAGAGCTTTAAAGGATTTCATTCAATAGAGGCCAGTGAAGGATTTTATTCAAACATTGAAAGAACTGTTAAAGGCGTAAACGCAGATTAAAAAGTACAACCATCATAGGTCATAGTCGACATAGCCTAGTAGGTAGTTTGTTGGCTTGTTAGCCATGCGGCCTCGGTTCAAATCCCAGGTCAGACATTTCCAACTTAACGAAAAAATATTTCTTCGGCGACTTCCTCTTAACAGATTTCTGGCAAAAACTCTGGAAGTAAATTAAAAAATTTGCCATGATATGTTTCTCAAAAAAACCGACGTTCGGAGTCAACTTTGAACTTTAGATCCCGCCACTGTAAGTGGTGTGAGAAACTAGGTTGTAATACTGACTAAAGGGTTGTAAAGACCAATTATGTACATATGTATATGTATGGGCCATGGAATAATTACTAAACCTAAATATATGTCTTGCAAGTATTTTTCTTGTTTTGTCTTTCAATTACTTTCCAAAATATTGTTACGTTTTCACCTTTTAAAAACGTTTAAATTATGAGCTCGTAGTTTGCAAATAAAATAAAAATAAATTGATGTTTAGTTTTTATTAAAATTCTTTATTATTCCCACAATTCTGTGTGCCACTGTTCACAACTTGATGTAAAAAACAACAATTGCTTTCTTTGTTATTCCTCTGTTTACTGCATTTGCACAAACAATAACAATTACTAGACAATTGTTTGACAGATCTTTGTAACGCAGATCTTCAAACCATCATTACTCTCTAATGACAGTCTAATGAATGTTATTGAAGGCGAATGTTCGTGACTTCGCTTTCTCAAAATCTCTATAAATGTAAAAATCGTTGTTTCATTATTGTTGTTTGCGTGTTTTGTTTACATTTATTCTTGTGGTGTTTGTTGTAATATTTTTGTTTACTTGTTTGTTTACCATTTTTATGCTGGTGTTTGTTGTTGTATTTTTGTTTACTTGTTTAACATTTTTTATGCTAGTGTTTGTTGTTGTATTATTGTTTACTTGTTCACCATTTTTTACGCTGGTGTTTGTTGTTGTATTTTTTTGTTTACAATTTTAATGTTAAGCGATGTAAAAGCAAAACACCAGTATCTAGATTCTTCATTTTTGTAACAATATTTTAAGGCTGTTTAGTCCACCATGTATTGAAAGTTTATTTGTAATCTTTTTATTTCCCTCACTATTCATTAACCAGATAACACTTCGATATTATTTGCTTTCATTTAATTTTTCCTGTACTTTACTCTCTTACTTTTTTCTGGTCTAATGAGCAACCATTTGTTGGCATAAAGAGTGAGTGTCTTAAAACTGTTTAAATATGGCCTGGCACCTAGCAATTGTAACTGTAACTCTGTCCATATGAGTGATTTGTTATAAACAGAATGAGAACTGCATAATAAAAGCAACAACATAAAAAAAAGAAATAAAACGTGATCATATCACGTGCTCCAATAGCGTTTTTCCATAGTTTCACCGTGTCTATCTGTCTATCAGCCTGTCCCCAAACCAGGCAGCAATTGTTGGTTTTCTTTTTTCTTTCTACGTTTCTTTACTTCCACTTCTTTCGCTATTATTGTCGATCGTATGGCGTCACGGTGTCAAATTACTGTTGTTGTTGTTGTTGTTATTGTTGATATTGTTACACCATGACATCAATGCTTGAACTGAAACTAAAAAGTTAAGGAAGTACTGTGAGATGAGTACTTGGCAAGATCAACCACAAACAAACTATAACGTTACCGAAGGCGGGGAAGACCGCCACTTAAACTTGTCAAATCTAAAACCAACGAATAACAACAACATGCAACAACGTCATTGACTTAAAGCCATTCAAGGGTTGGACAGACAACATTTAATGGCTAATGCTTATCCACTCTAAAGATTAAGCATGACAGATGGATGGATCGATTGTTATTCGAAAATCTCTTTTACGTTCAGATGACAGATTGTTCATTGTTAGAAAAGTGAATGTAAAATCTCCCTTAAGAAAAAAAGAAAACGGGAAAGAAAGAACATTAAACTGAATAAATCGAACACAATTACTAGCCATCCATCCGTATTTGGCTAATTCTATCTAATTCACGACAGTCCAAAGGTTAAGATGCTTATAATTATGATGACGACAACGTCGCTGGTATTGATAATGAAAATGCTAAGAGAACAAGTGATGCACGCGATTTGATAGTCAAGATTGTTGCATGTCGAACAAAATGAAGAGAACGTCTAAATAAATGAATTGAACAGAGTGTTAAAAGTATTCATTCTTAGCGCACAGATTTTTGTGTTTGCAGTGACAGTCTCATGGGAATTTTGAAGTTTTTGTTTCAATTATAAGCAAACCATAGAATACCTTTAGAAAATAAATTCGAATAGGCATAAATGGTGTGATGTGCGGTGTGTTTTGCTTTTCTTGTAATTCCACGACAACAGTGTTTCGCTAATCCAGGCATTACGAAAATAACTAAAACTAGGAGACTGCAAGTCAAAGTTATGGTATTGCCTTATTTTATAGAAATGCAGAAATGTCGATATGAGTTCATGGAATGATACAACTGCAATACCGATATGATACGAATATTTGTCAGTAAATGTAGACCAATTAGGCCACTAAACGATCAATTACGTTCAATCAGTCAATTAAGTTCAATCAATCAATTACGTTCAATCAATCAATTACGTTCAATCAATCAATTACGTTCAATCAATCAATTAAGTTCAATCAATCAATTTCGTCCAATCAATCAATCAATTACATTCAGTCAATCAATTACGTTCCGTCAATCAATTCCGTTCAATCAATCAATTACGTTTAATCAATCAATTACGTTCAATTAATCAATTCCGTACAATCAATCAATTCCGTTCAATCAATAAATTGCGTTCAATCAATCAATTACGTTCAATCAATCAATTACGTTCAATCAATCAAATTATAGTTCTTGCGAACCCATTGAACTGACCGAGGACTTAATGGTTCTAAAACAGAACATTATGAAACTCATGTCGTGTCAGAGCCTATGACAATGGTTAGGAGTCAAATTCATGAATTATCAAAGGACATCAAGACTTAACAGATTGTTTACTAACTACTGCCTGATTAACTATGCCTTAAATAGGACTAGCAAACACTATAACTTTGGGAAATACTTTTCAACGAGTCTAAGGAACAGAAATAAATACAAAAAGGTGCTATGAGGTTGCAATTTGTATGGAACTGTATGGGCAATATGAATCAAGTAGGCATGGATACCAAGCCTTGCCGATATTTATGGCAAAGAATAGACAGATAAGTATAATAGAATGGGAGCTTCAATACCGTAGATGGGTCCAGAATCTTTCTTGGTGGTGGAGAGAGGAGATGGGGGAATTAAAAACTCGACAGAGAAGAAGATATAGAGAAGCTAAAACTCTTTCAAGCCAAACAGCTTAAGACTATTTAGACTTATGCTAGATAACTATATTGGAGTAGTTTAGAACCTTGCATAAAATTGTACAAATATAGTTTAAGAATCGTTACTAGTTTTCTGATCAGCCATTGTAAACTAAAGAACGTTTATTTAGAACAGGATTCGCTTCAAGCTAAATATGTAGATTCTATTATGTGAAAAATGAATCGCTACAAATCACTCTAGTACTGGTGTAGGGAAGGAAGTTATCCTTACTGCTAGTCCGTCATCTAGTAGGAAATGAATTAGACGTGAGGCCCCGGTTGAAACCTACGAGAACAAGGAACCTCTGATAACACTCAAGTGCTGGAGTAAGGATGTAGAGAATTATTCTGACTTTTAGTAGCCGTAGTCTAGTAGGTAGTGTGGAGGCTTATTAGACGTAGGCCACGGTTCAAACCCCATGTGACAACAAACGAAACAAAACGAAATATGAAAAAAGAATATTTCTTCGGCGTTCGAAGGCGATTTTAAATTGTAGGTTTCGCCACTCATGTATAAAATTAACACACGACATAAGCGGTGTGTGAAGCCAGTTCGTAATCCTGACTGAAGGGCTGTAATGACCAATTATGTATACATTTATGTACGTTACTCGACTGCATTCCAAATTCGTCAGAGCAATAGGATTGATGAAAATATTTTAAAGAGACCTTATATGGGTTCAAAATAGTACGATTGATTTACAATTCGACACTGTTTTCGGATTCGTTGTACAGGATTCTATTTGAGAAATTGCTCGCTACTATTCGGAACAGGTACACAGGAACATCTAAACCCCTTAGAAACTCTAGCAGGAGAGATAATTGTTATTTTAATATTTCGGAAAATAAGACCACTAACTCTAGCCTTCTACTTAAATTTTAATTGTGTGCAATACTTCGTGTTATTCATTCTGAATTTCATTTAATTTGTAAAACAATATTCTCATCAGAGATTAGCAATGAGTCAGTATTTTTCTAAATTTATGAATCTGAATGAGTAGGCTTATGAATCAAACATATTTCGAATGGTATGAGTTTAATGTCAACGTTGTACTCATACTCATTGCAACCTTTACTTATAAATCAATGTTGTAGTAAGTACGAATGAATCAGAATAGTTGAATTTCAATACTGTTGACTCACTCATACTCCAAATTTCATGAGTACTTATGAGTAGCTAAAAAATGATTCAATGCTGATTTCTGATTCTCATTGGAAAAAAAAAACAATACAAACTTATTTAAAGAATAAACATAAAACATTAATTGGGTATTGTTTTTTTGTTTCTTTTTTTTTACCGACAAAAATAAAATTGAAATATTTGGTGAGTAAGAACAGGAAATTAACTCCCAAATGCATTTCCTGTACAAATAAAAAAAAACTGTTTAATTTATAAAATAAAAAAAATATTTTTTTTTATATAATTTATACGTCAGAAAAATATTTTGTTTTTATAAAAAAAGGCATATTTTTATGTAAAGATGAATAAAACAATAAAAAAGATGTTCCAATCTGTTCTTAGGAAAAAGAAAAATCTGTTAGAGTGTAGTATGTACATATACAGTGAGCGTCAAAAGAAACTGCACACTTAAAATAAAATTCTAGCAATCACCAAATTCGACTTTTATCACTTAAGGAGTAGAGATTAGCAATGAATGGTTTTTAGCTACTCATAAGCACTAATGAACTGTTGAATATAAATGAGTCAACAATATTTAACATTACTCTGATCCATTCGTACTCACTAAAACGTTGATTTATAACTACTACTTTGATTCATTTATAATCATTAGAACGTTGATTTATAACTACAGGTTGCAATGGGCATGCGTGCAATGTTGAGATCAAACTCATACCATTCGAAATATGTTTGATTCAAAGGACTACTCATTTAGATTCATAACCTTAGAAAAATACTTATAATATGTACTTATAAATGATTCGATTGACTCGATTTACGGTCTTAGTTGTTGTTGCATTTACAACAAAAGAAAAAAGACACATAAGCAAAAAAGTCAGAGCAGCAAGCAGAGCAAACATACAACCTTCTAGTAAGTATTTGCTTCGTGTATATGTTGAGTAATGTAAAGTCGAAATCAACAATATCATACGTGTTGTTAAGTATGAATGTGATGAGTATTTCAAACTTTGAATATGAGTAGACGTTCCATGATGTTAAAATAAGTATGAATGCGTATAAGTATCAGAAATTATGAGTATGATTCGATTCTCTCACCGTTCTGAATATTCATTGATGATCTCTGTTAAGGAGAGAGCACAAAAAAATTTGACAAAATGTGTTTCGAAATTTTTTGGATTTTTTTTTCTTTTGTTCAATTTTAAAAACTGGCAATGAAACAATTTTAAAATAAAGATAACAGTAATTTATTAATTTTTATGTACAGTTTCTTTTGGCGCTCACTGTATACATATATGTGTATCGTATCTGGTACAATAATAAAACATCATATTTATTATGTTGTATTTCTTGTTATTGCTTTTCCAAAAGTATCATTTCTATGACCTAAATTTTCTTTAAATTTTTTTGTTTTATGTTCATAGAAATTTATTTATTCAATTAAATTCAATTTAAAATAAAATTAAAGAAATTTTGCTAAAAAAAAATTGATTTTCATTTCTTTTCCATTTTATTATTCTCCTTTATTTTTTATGCCAATATTAGTTGTATTGTGATTTTTCTATACATGTTTGGTATACAGTTCTCCTTTCCTTTCCTTTTTTTATTTTCAATTAAAAATATTGAAGAAATTCAAAAACTATTCGTACAATAGACGTACATATGTATGAAAAGATTTGCATCACGTTTATGCCACACATGTATACTTTTGTTTTGCTCCAATTTTTCCAGGTACAAATTTACAATGGAAAGTTTATGTGTACATACACTCACTCACGGGCCACGGTCAATAGATGGCTTGTATGTATGTATGTGATATGGCATAGAAAAGTGAAGAGAACAATATAACAAAAATAATAATAAAAACCAAAAAATATTGGTGAAAATTAAAGCAATGATTTGGTGTACCAGTGCACAATGGGACAGTAATTCATAGAAAATTAGAAAAAAAAAAGTTTTCTAATTGTATAACAAATATGGGCACGATAAACTTAATACAGTTGCCGTAGTCGTTAGGTCATTGTTCAGCCCCTGGCTCGCACAGAACAAAATATGAACGGCAGAGCTCAGAGGCTCAGCAGACCCTCAGACATCTCGAACCAATCAATATAAAAAATGTTTCTTCGGCGACTTCCTCTCAGTTGTATTCTGCCAAAAGCTCTGAGTATAAATAAAAACTTTTCGAAAAGTCTATCAATTTTTCTTATCTCCAGCCCATAGTGTTCTACCAGCATTTAATAACCAGCTCGTCAGAGTTCTGCAACAAAAATCGAAATTCTTTTTTTATTTCGTTTTTAAAATTTTTCGCATATAAAACTCAATTTGAAAGTACATAATAACTTTATGGTAATGGCTACCATACCAACAATTTTAAATTGATTTTTGAACTTTACAGCAACAATAAAGACAACAAAACAAATGACAATAAAACTAACAATCGATAACACACACAATAAATGTTAGAAGTATTGTGAGGGCACTTAAATGCATTTTGTTTGTCAATCATTTCCTATGAATCTTCAATAATAAAATTGTTATTTTTTAAAGGTAAAAACTATTGAATATGTTGTATGCAAATTATTTTTAATATTAATTAAAGGAATAAAATAAAAAAATTTTGTAAATCCATTGCAAATATTTTATAAATCGTATTATACCATGAAGTTTGACAAATTGTTGGAGATGGTAGCTTCAGCGGCCATCTGTATCAACGTAAGTCCAAGACAACAAATACGTACTTACATATATAATCATTACAACCCTTCAGTCAGAATTACGATCTAGCTTCTCAAACCACTTATGTTGTGTGTAATAACTTCATACATGTGTGATGGAACCTACAGTTTAAATTCGACTCCGAACGAGAGATTTTTGAGAAACTTTTCCTGCCAATTTTATTTGCTCTCAGAATTTATGCCTGAAATTTGCTGAGAGAAAGTCGCCCAAGATATATTCAATAAGCCAATACACTACCTACTAGGCCACGGCGATTTCTTACCATTACTGACAGAAACATCACTCGCGCTCTGAAAATACAAAATATTTTAACCAAATAAGACTCATGGTCTATTAAATAACACTCATAGTTACAAAGAAACCCTTTTGTAAACTTTTCGCTCCAGTTCTAACGAGTTTAGCCAGCTGTTTATAGAAAACTTTCCGCCGCTCGCGGATAAAAAATATTTTTTTGAAATCTAATGTGATATTGCTTAGCATTCGTAAGCTCGAGATCCCAATATTTTGCGGATAACACTGTGCCATAATTCGTCGCAGAGGAGTGGACTGTAAAAAGTTAGGAAATTTGTACACGATACAGACTTCCTAGAGAAAGTGTAGTGATGTGCCTAATGATGAGCACCAGGGATCAGCAATGAATCGTTTTTTAGCTACTCATAAGTACTCATAAAATTTTGAATATAAGGGAGTCAACAATATTGAAATTTAACTATGTACTCTGATTCATTCGTACTCACTACAACGTTGATTTATAAGTACAGGTTGCAATGAGTATGCGTACAACGTTGACATCAAACTCATACCATTCGAAATATGTTTGATTTATAAGCCTACTAGTCATTTAGATTCATAACTTCAGAAAATACTTAAAATACTTATATTGAGGTTTGAGTGACTCAAATCATTCATCAAAATTTACAGACTTAGTTGTTGTTGCATTTACAAAAAAAGAAAAAGACACGTAAGCAAAAAAGAGCAGAGCAGCAAGCAGGGCAAACACTTAATCGTTTGGAGAGTTAGTGTTCGTACGCGATTCGTACTTATTTTGTGATTCGTGTAAATGTTCGGATACGTGTTGTTAAGTATGAATATGATGAGTACTTCAACTTTGAATATGACTAGAGGTTCTATGATGTTAAAATTAATTTGAATGCGTATAAGCATCAGAAATTATGAGTATGATTCGATTCTACTTATCTTTTTGAATACTCATTGCTGATCTCTGGTGTTCACCACCTTACTCCATTTCTAATTTAAAGCAAACATTTTTTTTCTTACAATAAATTTGTCCAACAATCTCTGCAGGCCAGCATTTGCAGACCTACTTGCTTAATTCGTTAATTCCTTGCCCTGATGTGAAGCTTAAATTGTGTTTTATTTTGCATTTTAGATGTTAATAAAGTTGTTGTTGCTTTTTTTTTTTTCTTATGCTTTCAACATAAATCTTTTCATAAGTTATAGACTTATTGTTGTTCAAAAACAATAACGGAATAACAACAATAGCAGCAGTAGCTGTAGCAGCGGCAGCAGCAGCAATATACTATGATTACCACAAACAACAACAGTAGCAACAATACACAACAATATGGTCAGTGTTGGAATATTGTTTTGTTTTCAAATTCATTTTCAACGGTTTGTGTTCCATATTTTTTTAGTTGTTTTGTTGTTTTTCTTTTTTCATTTTCGAAAACAATTCACCAGGGAATTGTTCGTTTGTCTTCTGCTTTACTTTCCTTAGGTTGAACAGTGTTCGGAAGAAATTAAGGAGTTTTTTCTTTTTTCTTTCTTTTAAACTTGATTACAATAATTTTTTGTTGTTTTGCTTTGTTGTTAGTAAAGTTTAGTTGGAGGTTTCTTTTGTTAAATAGGTCTTTGCAGCCACGACCACCACCACCACCATCACCAGCCACCAACCACCATTAGGTAACACGCTTGACCGCTGTTTGGTGTTAATTTTAATGAGCCACCAAATCGTTTTCATTTTCGTTACATGTTTTATCGTACGAGTGGCTTCTATAAAAAAATTTTTCTAATGTTTTAGGGCATGATTGCTTTAAGTTGTGTAAAGTAAACCGAATATAAATTAATGTACCCTACATTGGCATTAAGGCCTTATATAGCAGACAAAACGAAATATGAAAAATATTTCTTCGGCGACTTCCTCTCAGCAGAATTCTGGCAAAAACTCTGAGAGTAAATAAAATTGCCATGAAAAGTTTCTCAAAAAATCTGTCGTTCGGTGTCGACTTTATACTGTAGGTTGCGCCAGTCATGTATGAAAACTAACACACATAACATAAGTGGTATGAGAAGCTAGGTCGTAATCCTGACTGCAGGATTGTAAAGACTAACTATGTATGTGTGTTATGGTCAGACAACTGTTCCCATGAGAGAAGCTTAATATAACTATTCCTAGCAATATGGCAACAAATTATCGTCCAAAACAAAGCATACTTGAGCGGCTTGTGATCATTTTCGGTCTCAACTGCGGATAGATAAAGGAGAAGATTATTATTTCTATACTGCTTTAGATGAGTAGAAACGCAACCAATTGTTTCCATTCACTTCGCTTCATGCTTTCAATTTGCTTCAGCTTAATAAAGAAATTGTCAGCTTCAACAAAATCTGTTCTCGCCATGTTGTTGTTAGTCCGCCCAGTGACGGTGCGTATGGCATGTCATTGTATGGCCTATTCAACTTACACTTCTTAAAATCGTAGGAGTATGTATGGCGAAGGCGTTGTAGTCTAGTAGGTTGTTGTTTATTGTAGTAACAGTTCTGCTGTTGTCTCCTTAAGTATCTCCCTGTAGATATAAAATAGTTAGTTTATGTGTTAGCCTGTATGCTTGTGTTATTCTGGTGGAAATGGAATGGGTCAGAGATGGAATTATGTATTATAAGTTATGTATGTATGTATGTAGTAATCGTTATGTGGTTGGTAGTCCTAAGAAGTCCGCTGCTGCCGTTGGGTTCAGCCACAAGTCTATGGGGAGTTGTCGGTTTTGCGCGACAATTAAAAGATGCACCGTTTCATGTGGTGCTTGATTACATGAGGGCCAGCAGTCCAAGGTCCTCGGGATAATATTTGCCCTATAACTGTTCAGTATGTTCGCCCATCCTGATGTAAGCTGGGCCTGGATTGTTCTGGTAACCCTTGGTAGCTGCCTTTCATTATCGGAGAGGAGGATCCAACACCTCCTTCCGTTTATAACCCTGTTGTGGCTGAGTTCATCCATGGCTGTCGTGACTGTCGTTTGATGTAGGGATTGCTGTGTTTCCCTAACCGACTGTAGGTCCACTATTGTAGGTATGAGGTGGGTGATGTCTAGTTGGCTTATTAGACGTGAGGCCAGGGTTCTTACCCCAAGTCATACACCACAAAAAAAATAAAATATGAAACTAGGCGACTTCCTCTCAGCAGACTTCTGACAAAATCTCTGTGGGGAAATAAAACGCTTATGCCTCTAAAATCTGTCGTTCGGAATCGACTTTAAATTTTAGGTCTCTTCACTCACGCATAAAATTAATTCACACAACATCAGTAACGTGAGAAGCTAGTTCGTAATCCTAGCTGAAGATTTATAATGACCAATTATGTATGTATGTATGTATGTGTATGGCGTATGTGAGGTTAGAACAAGTCGTTGTTAGCCACTCATAATTTTCTTACCTTTTTTTTTGCCGGCGTTTTATGTATTTTAAACGGTTTCATTTGTATCCAAGGTGTTGCTGTTGCCAGTGGTGCTACTACACTGTAACAATTAAAGAATTTTTTCTTCTTTTTTTATTTTAATTTTAATTTGTTTTTCGTTTTGTTGTTTTCGAAAGTGTAACAAATAAACTTTTTCCGTTTCAACTGTACTACAACTACCGTAACTGCTGTTATCATTTGTTATTGGGTGTTTTACTTTTCATTTCTTCTTTTTTTTTTTTTTTTTTTTGTTTCAGTTTTGTTTTGTTTTCCTCTGTATTTGAACTAATTTACTTCCGCTTTTAACCGGGTTAAATGGGGACTGTCAGACTGATTTTCCAAGTAGATTTTTCTTGCTCTTCTTTACACAGTAAAACATGAAACAAAAAATTAAGAAAAATGCCCCATTTTTTTTGGTTTCAAATAATAAACGAAAGAAATTAATTCTATACTCCTATCTTGTTGAAATAATTTTAAGTTGACATAAAAAAAAACAGAAAAATAAAAGGAAAAATCCAAGTGCTCGAACTATATTTCATATTCAGTTCAGATGGCTTCGTTGCAGAACATTAAATTTTCTATTGTGAGAAAATTTTCACAATTATTGTGGCTTTTTTAACAAGTTCTTGAGGACTCTACAAGACCAACTTTCTTGCTTTCTTTTCATTACAAAAAAATAAAAACAACAAGAAATGATTTTTAAAACTCTTGTGGCGTATGTCTTCAATTTGACCCAATTTTTAATGGTTTCGCAATAAGAATTTCAAAACAAATTCATTGATGTTGTTGCTTGCAGTCTTGTGTTGTAAGTGGAAAAGGTTGTGCAAGCAGAAAGTTTTACGAAAACAACACAGAAACTCTTACAAGTGCAAGCTTCACATTTTTTTATTCTTAATAAAAATCTAAGAATTAAAATGAAATTTTAAAGAATTTAAAGAGAAAATGTTTTAAATATTTACTAAACTGCCTTACTTACTTACTTAAGTGGCCATTAATAACCCAATTACCAGATTTCGGCCTGCCATAACACATCCTTACAGTCGCCTCTGCTTCTTGAGCGCCTTCGAAAGTTGGTCACAACAATTGATGACAGGGCTTCCTCGATTTGGTCCTTAAAACGCCGACTTCCGCAAATCCCCGCCTCAAATACCCGTATCGTCTAAGCATCCTCCTCCATTAGAACGACATTGTCAAACCAGCGCAGCCGCTGGATTTTAATACGCTGCACAACGTCCATGTCGTCGAGGAACTCATACAGCCCACTGTTGGATCGGATGTGGAAATGATCGCCAATTCGCACTGGACCGAAGATCTTACGTAGGATTTTTCTCTTAAATACTCTCAAGTCTACTGCATCAGTGCTTAATAGTGTCCATGCCTCTATGCCATAAAGAAGCACTGGGAGGATGAGCGTATTGTATGGTATTATGGAAGTGCAAAATAAATCTCTGATGAGGCCACTAAGCTGTTGCTCCAAAGTTCCAAAATTATTGTTACACTGTACGCCACCAAGAGCGGAGTAATTTGGATTTGGGATAAAATTTTTAAGCGTCTAACAGCCGTTACTACAACTTGCCGTTACCTAAAGATAGGATTTTAACGGGCAGATATATTGTTTTTTATTATTATGAGTAGACAATAAGATGGAAGTGAGCGTTAAGCTAAAGGGAGGATCAACCTACCTTTAACTTTTAAAGTTCACTTTATCTTTGCACTTGCCATATTATATAATATTCTCAATATGGCAACTTCAAATATGAACAAAATGAGCAACCACAATAAAGAAGAAGCCCTTGGTTGCCACTGCGTTTTAAAAGAACTCGTTTAATTGAGCAGTGCTATCGACATTTCTCCGGCGTTACCATATTTTTGACAAAGTTAACTTTATTTTATTATTAGGTTGTAATAACGAATAAAAATTAGAGGTGACTTTAAAGTTCACTTTAGCTAAAGTTACCTTTAACTAAATCCAACTTTAACGGCAAGTTGTAATAATGGCTCTAAGACTTGTAATTCTATTTACCTAACTGGTCATTAGAACCCTTTTATCAGGTTTACAATCCAGCTTCTCACACCATTTATATCGAGAACGTTAATTCTTATTCATGAGTAGCGATAACTGCATTTTAAAGTCGATTACCAAACGACAGATTTGAAAAGCTTTTCATGGCAATTTTATTTTTTTTCAAAGATTTTTTAAGAAGACTGCGGAGAAAAAGTAGTAGAAAGAAATGTTTTTCATATTTCGTTTGCTTCGAAATGTCTAAGCCAGGTGTTAAAGCATGGGCCTTTGTCTAATAAGCCAACACACTATCTATCACACTAAGGGAACTTCTAACCTCATCCTACCACCACTTTAAATTTTTTTACTCAATTTCGAATAATTTTTACCTTTAAAATACGGTCATAATTTTAAGAATTTTTCAGGAATTTCGAATAAAGTACTCAATTCGGCATTCTGTCGCCATATTCTAGTAAGTAGTGTATTGACTTATAACCCGTGAGGCCACGGTTCAAACCCCAGGCCAGACATCTCCAATAAATCGAAAAATTAAAAAATATTCTTTCAGAGCCTTTCAGTAGGTTTCTGGAAAAAACTCTGAAAGTAAATAAAATTGCCATGAAAAGTTTCTCAAAAATCAACCGTTTGGAGTCGACTTTAAACTGTAGTAGACTGTTGATAGGAAGTGGCCGAAGAGATATTTTTCGATATTTCGTAGTGTTCAGAATATTTATGTATGCCACGGTTTGAAGTACGGGTTTTCGTCTTATAAGTCAATAGACTACTAACTACACTGCGGCGTCTTCTAACTTAACCCTAACCCGACTTTAAATTTTACTACACAATTTCGAATTATTTTTATTTTAAAATTCATGGCACTTTTTAAGAATTTTCTGGAATTTTGCATAAAGTACTTAAAGCCGAGTAATTCCAATTTAACTTCGGGTGAAGCTGAAAAAATTTTGATCATTGATTTAAAATTGAGGGGAAAAACGCTACAATCCCCCTCCAATCCCTCATGAGAAGGAATGGAACCCAAAAACGTATGGCACCAGCACTATACCTGAGTCTGGATTTGATATCTTTTAAGCCTTCAATTAATTGCTTTAACGTTGAATTTACAATTGAACGTCTATTGTTAATAAACGATTTCCACTTTTCTTGCTTTCGAATACAAAAAGAAAAAACAGAAAATTCATGCTTAATATGCCTAAAAATAAAATGTATCTTTTTGTTGCCTGTCTATGGTCGATCCTAAGGGATTAAAATGTGCATTTTTATTCATGTTAATTTAATGCATATCCTTTAACAAGTTTTTCCCTTTTTTTTAATTCACTGTATATGCCTACAAGCCGCCTAAAAAATGTGAAAATCAATGGAAATTTTATTGGCGCCACTGCGCTTTGATGTGATTTGTTTACATAAACGCATGCCACACACGCGAATTCGTTATCATTGAAGTAACCATTGATTGATATTTTCGAGTTTTTATGCAATAAGGGACTATATTCAGCTTTTTGCTTCAAATCAAACTTAAGCCGATTGGGAATATACTACATACTACATACGTATGTATGTATAACTTTAAAATGAAAATAAATAGAGAGAGAGAGAGGGAGAGAGAGAGAAAAATAAATAAATGGAAAATCCAACATGAAATATTAACAAGCAAAAATCTGTTTATTGATCTTGATAGTTCTGGTTAAAGAATACATACATATATATTGTTATACCAACACCATACCACAGCACACCACATTATACCACCACACCATGGTATATCTGTTTGACTTTTATGGTGGTAACATTATTATCTTTGTAAAGCCAACCACCACTACCAGTACCATATGAAAACTATACAACAACCTGAGGCTGTTATTGAAATATTATTCCTTGTTTGTTTCTCAAGCAGATCTGGGAGTTGTTAATTCTTATTTTTACATTTGAATTCATATTTCTTTATCGGTTTTTCTTCTTTTTTTTTATTTAAAATCAATATTATTTCATTGCAAATGTAAAAATAAAACGTAAAAGTCCTATGGGGCATTGCAGTGCTTATAAAAATGAAAAGGGTTTGTATTCACTTTCCTACTTAATCATTATCGTTGTTTTTATCAAAGTTTCTCTTCTTTTTTTCCAAATACTTATTTGCTTTTCCGTAAGATGTGAACAGGCAAAGGAAGAATTTCTGTTTTGTGACTTATGGGTATAGACGTCTGTTTGCAACCAAAATAATAATTTTTTTCTTTCATTTTGGCTTCATTATTTTTTATGAGTTTTTAACAAGATTTTTATCAAAAATAAAATAAAATTCAAAGCATACATAAATAGAAATTTTAAAAAATTTGTACCTCAAAAAGTTTAGGCTTCAAAAGACTCTAGGGCACTTAAATATCTGCATACGCTCCGTCACTCTTAATCATGGTGAACTACATGATTCAAAGAGGCATACCAAAATCGCATAGGCCTGGAAACAATTTTAAAATAAAAATAACGGTAGTTTATTAATGTCTACTTTTTTGTAATGACGCTCACTGTATATCAGGTTTACATAAGAATTGAGTCTTATTATATGAACAAGCGATTTTATGTCGAGATAATTTTGTCTTTAAAATATTCCGAAAATTTTTTATTGCTCCTCACTATTTGAGGAAGCGTAGAACTGCCTTGCTTAAATGTTTACAGCTAAGCAGGTGATAGTAGATCTGGTGCTAAAATGGCAAAGTGGACATCATCGTTGCCAAGAAATAACTTGCTTTGTGACAATGTATTGGGTTGTTGTCCTGGGTAAAGCGGTCTTAAACTTTGATCAGTTCTACTCTTGCTCATGGGATAGCACTGATCTGATTTTTCTATAATGTTGGGAATACATTTTTTGGAGAAAATTTATTGAAGAAAATTAAAGACGATTAATTTTTGAAATTAGAAAACCATGATAAAGCTTAAGTTCGTTTTCCCCAAATTAAAACCTGAATTATTCGAGTTTCAAAGCAAGCATTTTAACTATTGCCTTCCGTTACTACAACACCGCGCAATCCGCAATAATACAGTAACGTTTAGTTTTATTATTTCTCTGGCTTCACGATTTCTTTTCAATACCGTCTTTACTTCATGACCTTAACGAAGGATGTATATTGTTATGTCATCTAAAAATTCAACCCTATTAGCCATTGCAGTAGTCCAGTTGAAGTACTTAATTGGACTTTATATTCCACAACATATGAGACCCCCATTGCTTACCCTGCAGTATTATATGTTCAGTGTGTTTGGCAAATTTCTACTCTTTACAGTTGCAAGCTATAACGACCCGTGGTTGTATAAATTCCAGTCAAATTTGACACTGATACCTAAGAATTCACACATTTCTAAAGATTAGTGTAAAAAGAAGGTAAAACTAAAGGGTTGTACGGCTTCTTATTTTATTAAAATACAAATTTTTGCAGAGAGCTATGCACCCTAGTAAGATTAACAGTACTCTCGCCCTCTTCCGTAAGTCAACTGATCCTTTTATAAGAATTGTATTTTAGAGTCTTTAAAATATACTGATTTTAAGGAACATCGCTTTCAGTTCTCGTTACTGCCTTATTTTCTTAAAAAATGTCTCACTTGTGTGAGTTTAATGATAACATTCTGAGTTTAGATCAGATGTGAGCCGTTTATACTAAACCTTTTCGCCTACTTGCTAGGGGTCGAAGTAATATAAATGTCAAATGCTGTGAGAATATCTTATGGTTGTCTTATGGTTATTTCTAATAAAATTTGCGTAATAATAACAATTATTTGACAGATCTTTGTAACGGAAATCTTCAAGCCACAATTACTCTCTTCAAACACACCGCGTCTTCACACAAGACTGACTGAAGTTCACTAACTCACTCGCCTGTTTTGCCTTACCTTTTATATGGCGGGGATTTCATTTTGTTGTTTGTTATCATTATTGTTGTTTGTGTATTTTGTTTACATATATTCTTGCAGTGTTTGTTGTTGTATTTTTGTTTACTTGTTTACCACTTTTTATGCTGGTGTTTGTTGTCATATTAAACAGGTTTGTTTACTGCATTGTTTTGTTTTTGTAGCTTTTATTTATAATTTTAATATTAAGCGATGTAAAAGCAAAACTCCAGTATCTTGATTTTTCATTTTCGTAACAATATTTACTCTTTTTCTTTTCCTAAACTTTTAATTTTTCAATCGCATGCAAATATTACTTGATACCTTACACCACCTGCAAAAAATAGATGCCAACCTTAACATATTTTTCATAACTCACATGCATTCATGTTCACAAATAATCGTTAATCTTTATCTATTCTTTCTATTCTATTCTCTCATTCAATATGAAAGTAATACCTCGAAGTAATAATAATAGAAAAAACAAAAACAAAGCATAATCTATTTAAAACTGTCACTATGGATATTTAAATTAACACACATGCTGGTAGTGATATCATCGTCATCTACTAAGGATTTTATTTTTATTATATTGTATACCGATACTCTACTCTCGCTTTCTCACGCTCTCTTTGTCTCATACAACATACATATATATGTAGGTATTGTTACATGTCCATTGTACGTATGGTATGGTTGTGAAAAGATTGTTGATGTTCTTATCCAGGGATGGGTACATTTATTTGATATTATGTTTTACATGTCCTCACATACACTGCAAGTGATATATGTTCACATTTTATCATTATTTGACTATCAATTATTTATGGTTACAAAGATAAAAACCAATACCTTAGAATATCATAAAGAAGACGATGAAGTAGTAGAAGAGGAAGTATGTATGTGACGGCCACAATTGAAATCGAAAGGGATAAACTTACTGACTGATACCCAGCCAGCTTCAGCTAGCTAGCCATGTATACAATCTACCAACAAGTTGTAACGTGTGTCATTTATACAATAAATATTGTTGTAGATTATTATTACATTCTCTATGTCTTCATATCCATCTTTATCTTTCTCTTGATATTTATTTTGTGGTTTTTTCTTTTCTTTTTTTATGAAATGTTCGTCCATATGAAGAGTATCATCATCGTCATCATCATCATCAGTATTATTATTCCTTCAGTTAAAATCCATACTAATTGGATAGTTTTACATGTAGGAAGGTAACAACAGAGAAGAAAAAAGAGGATTTATGTACATACACAGTATTGTAATAACAATAGCGAGTCCTAAAATTACTTGGCATTGTAATATTCGATATCATATGAAGACTGATTACGTTATTAGATACTTAAGTGCTACATTTTTCTAATTGATTAAATTATCTTAAAGTAGAAGAAACGTTTTATTCAGATCAAATCAATTATAGTTTGAGAAAAAGCTTCAACTATGATATGCATATTGGTTTTCATTAGAATTTTGGTTTTACATCGTGCGTTCCAAGCCCTACGCACAACCCAAATGTAACGTCCAGAGGATTGAACTTCGATGCGCGGATTAGTTAACATCTAGCGGGTGCTAGTATGCCATTTAGGAGGGGCCACGTGGAGGCTCCGTATCAACTTGAATACAGAAAGGCATGGATCGTCTTGGAGATCGCCATGTTAACCACAGACAGAAACTTTACCTTGTTTGCATGCATCTCATCCCTCCCTCTATTAAGCACTGAAGCAGCAGCCTTGAGAGTATTCGAGAAAAAAGTCCTACGTAAGATCTTGGGTCCAGTGCGAGTTGGCTATGATTTCCTCATCCGATCCAACGATATGCTGTATGAGTTCCTCAACGACATTGAAGTTGTGCAACGGATTTCAACTCATCGATCATGATCTTTATTTAATTATTGTCTGTGAATATTTCCTCTTGGAAGTTGTATGAGATTTATCTCTGAAAGCCTTTCAGATTAATGCAAAAAGATTTCTACTCTGTTTCTGTAAGACGAATGGTTTCAGACGAACTTAATTTTATGTTTGTTTTTTCATACAAATAAACGTTCGTCCAAAATCATTCATCTTTCAGAAAAAGTTCCTTAATATAATTGATTTACATTCGATAAATCTGGGAAGGAAGTTGTACATAGAATCGATGTTATAAACGGGGCATTTATGACATCTTAGCATACATAATCGGTCATGACAACTCTTCAGTCAAGATTCCGTCCTAGCTTCTCACACCACTTATGATGTGTGCATTCATTTTTTTATCCATGAGTAGCGAGACCTACAGTCGACTTCGAAGGAAATATTTTTGAGAATTTTTAATGGCAATTTTATTTTATTTAGTCTCAGAATTATTGCCAGAAGTCTTCTGAGGGGAAGTCGACGAAAAAATATTTTTTTATACTTCGTTTTGCTATAGATGTCTGACTTGGGATTTGAAACGTGGCCTCACGTCAAATACCCTTTATATCAACCTGCAGCGACTATGCGTATGGCTTGTGTAAATATTTAAAAGCTCTTGACTTTTTAACTATATACCCCATTTAAGTTTTGGACCAAGAATGAGCTATAAATTCAGGTATGGATAGGTACCTCGAAACAAAAAAGGGCAAAAGTACCCATTAATCAAATTGAAGTATACAAAGGCGCACCGCATGCTTACTTTCATGGTGTAACTAAGAGTATGACCATCGAAAGAACACATTTTTCAGTAGTTTTAATGCCTTGGAAATAAATGCCTGTAAAATAAAACACTGCCGAACTAGCTATCTAAATATGCGCTAACCTTACCCACAAATGCTTAGCTAATTCGCCCACACATCGCATGTTCGAATTCAACGCATTCTTAAAGGTTTTCAATCTTTGAAGCACTTTGGTAAAGTACTTTTGGATATTATATAGAGGGTCCCCAGTTTTATTGTTATATTTATCTCTAATCATAGGTTCGAAAATATTTCAAAATGATTTAAAAAAGTTTAAGAAGTAAATTTAAGTCGTTTTGCCTACCGAAGAGAAAATTCAGATCAATTCAAGGAAATAAAGACAAGAAATAAAATGTTTTCGTTTTTTTTTCTTTTTTCCAACTGACAGTTTAACTGGAGACACATGGCCTGTGTGATGTATTTTTTTATTTTTTCTTCATTTTTTTGTTAAACTTTATTTGAAGTAACAAATCATGAGAATTGTTGTGAATGCAACACACACATCCAGACGTTGAAAACATTAAGTGGCAGCAACTTATAAAACAGCAAGAAAGTTAAAAATCAGGCAAGTCAGATAATGTGATACTCTACACTGTTATTTATATACCGATAAGGTACCAACCAGAGATCAGCAATGAATCGTTTTTTCGCTGCTCATAAGTACTCATGAAATTTTGAGTATGAGTGAGTCAACAATATTGAAATTTAACTATGTATATACTCTGATTTATTCATACGCGTATGCGTACAACGTTGACATCGAACTCATACCATTCGAAATATGTTTGATTCATACGCCTACTCATGCAGATTCATAAATTAAGAAAAATACTTATAATGCTCATAAATGATTCGAGTGATATGATAATTAAATAAGTATGAATGCGTACAAGTATCAGAAATTATGAGTATGATTCGAATCTACACATCTTTTTGAATACTCATTGCTGACCTCTGGTACCACCCTAACTTTGTGTAACACTTTATACTGATAATACAAGGTATTGTTTTAAACCTAAATCGATGTCTGAGTTAAAATTATTTCAGTGCTAAGGTCTCGTGCGCTTTTTTTAGTGGCACGACACCAAAATTTCAATTTGCAACTCTTACCTACTGGAATTGTAGGGTATTTGCATGAAATAAAATTGAGGTGAGTGTACGTGCTTAAGTTAAAGCCACAGCAATATTGTACATTTTATTGTTATTGTTATTCACTGTGTGTTGCATATTGTAGGTGAGTGTAAAATGTCCTGGTAGGAATAGAATTTAAATAAATTTTAATAGGAAAACAATCGATAGTAGGAATTAACGGTTAGCAAGGTTCCTCACCACTACCGCAAATACTCGAAGGCTAGAGTTTCTAGGCAATGTTAGATGGCAGCCCCATTATCCCAGGACCAGATTTACTGGGACAACCATAAATTAAACGAAAACGGAAACTAGTTAGAATAAAAACCCTCTGAAACTTATGGCAACAATAGCAGCCTACTAGCAGCCTACAGGATGAAAAATGCTTTGCGGAAGCCATATGCTTTCAAGAGGGGTAATGGAAAAAAGCTTATTCATATTGTTATGAAAATGGAAAAATCTAGATACTGGTGTTTTGATTTTACATAGTTTAACATTAAAATTATAAACAAAAACAATGAACTTGTTTACATGATAAACAAGTAAACCAAAAATTACCAACAAACACCAGCATAAAAATTATAAGTAAACAAAAATACAACAACAAGCACTACAAGAATAAACGTAAACAAAATACCCTATCAACAATAATGAAACAACGATGCTTACATTTATAGAGATTTCGAGAAGGCGAAGCCACGAACATTTGCCTTCAAGAACATTCACCAGACGCAAGACAAAGCAGGCAACGAGTTATTAAAAGTTCAGTCAGTCTTGTGTGAAGACGCAATGTGTTTGAAGAGAATAATCGTGGTTTGAAGATCTCCGTTACTAAGATCTGCCGAATAATTGTCTCGTAATTGTTATTTTTTATGTTAAAGAGTGCAAAAAGGAATAGCAATCAAAGCAATTGTTGTTGTTTACATCAAGTTGTAACGTAACAATATCTGCAATGAACAACAAAAGTATTCCATGCAATTATAAATTATTTTTCCTTTACAAATAATTACCTCAATAGAAGGTAAAGTAGTCATAGAAGTAGAGAGAAAGTTCTACGCAGAGTCAATAAGAATATTATTTATTTGAATGACATTTTAAGGTCATTCACTTTATGTATTCCTTCAAATAAAGTTTTTATTCCCTTGCTTTATTTCCTACTGGGTCGTCTTATTCGTTTAAGTGTGCATTTTTGCATGAAAATGATGAATTTAATGCAATTTGTATGCCAAAGAACACACTGAATGTGCCTCTTATTAAACCAATAAAATTATATTTTTTATTCTTTCTTTTATTGTTTAAAAAACTTAATATTGATTCTCGTTTTTTCATTTTATTTTCATTTTTTAAAAAAGTTTTATTTTGTGTTGTTTCTTCTTTGTACGCATTCTGTGTTTTTTTGTTTCATTTTGAAAGAAAACAAATATAGCAAAAATATTCAATAATGAAGTATTAAGCTGATGTAAATAAATTAAAGAGGGATTTAAAATGTTATGCAAGCTTAAGAAAAAAAGGTACAAGATTTGTAAGGAATTGCAGTTCAGTGCAGGAACAGAATACGGGCGTAGCTTTAGGAGAATATACACAAGTGTGATGGAAACGCAGCTAAGAGGAGAGCTGGATGGATTTAGAACAAACATCTCGTGTATTGACTACATTAGCTTTTATAGCTTGTATAGCTCATAGTATAGTGGGTAGTCACCGTGGTCTAGTAGGCAGTGTGTTGGTTTATTAGACGTGAGACCTCGTTTCAAACCCCAGGTCAGGTATCTCTAACTAAACGAAATTGAAAGAGTATTTCTTTGACGTCTTCTTCTCTGCAGACTTTTGGCAAATACTCTGAGAGTAAATAAAATTGCCATGAAAAAGTGCCTCATAAATCTATCGTTCGGAGTCGACTTTAAAACTGTAAGTATGAGGTTAACATTAGGTTAACCAGATTATCGGGCGTTATCCTCTCCAGGCAATTTGGTTGATCATCGTATCGCGGGCAGGTAAAGAAAACATGCTCCGCCGTCTCCCTTTCGTTACGGCATTCTGGAAATACTTCATCTGCGTCGTGACCATACTTATAAAGATATGTTCTATAACATGCATGGCCTGTTAACAACTGTGTCATGTGGAAGTTCACCTGGCCGGGTTTCCTTTTGGTTAATTCGCTATATTCAGTATGAGTCTGTAGGTCCATCTTGCCTTGTTGGAATCGGACCAGTCTTGCTGGCATCTATCCATGGCATCATCAACCAATTGGACAGGGTTCGAAAGATATGTTCCCCTCCTTGCATTCTGCTTCCTCTTCTCTACGTACACTACTAGCTTCAGGGGCATCCTTCCCGCAATCACCAATGCTATACCAGTAGGCACTATGCGAAAGGCAGAAATAACCCTCAGGACTGACCTCATGTAGGCCGCTTCGATGCCTTCTTTATAGGTCCTTCTATCCATAGGCTCGGTCCATATAGGAGCTGCATATATAGCTATCGATGTCACTACCTTCATCAGTAACTGTCTCTTCTCCTGCTTTGGGCCCCTAGGTTAGGCACATTTCGTCGCCGCGCATTTTCCCCCGATGTACGTCAAGTGTTCTCTAAACGTGAGCCTGTTATCCATCATTACTCCCAGGTATTTAATCGCCTGCTTTCATATTATGCGCTGGTCGCCCACCGTAATAGTAATAAATTCAATCCTCTTTCTACTGCTTACAAGTAGAAGTTCGATTTTGTGGACAGCAAGTTTTGAGACTTATCTTGTTATCCAGCTTCTGATCGTGCTAACCGCAGTGTTACACATTCTCACCAATTCATCTAAATCTTTTCCTCTTATCTCTAGGACAATATCGTCCGCAAATCCAATGATCTGTGTACCTCTAGGGAGTTTAAGCCTCAGTACACCATCGTACATAACGTTCCATAGTATAGGGCCCAGCACGGAACCCTGCGAGATCCCCGTCCTCACCGCATACCACTTTCTGTCTTCATTTGTGTCATATATGAGCACTTTATAGTTAAAGTAGTCCTTAATGAATTCCATCAAGTAGTTCGGTACGCCCTTTTCATCCAGGAGAGCTAACGTGGCATCCCAACCAGCAGAGTTGTACATATGTATGTATGTAATGCAATCCGTGAACTAAGGACTGTTTATTTACTGTTAAAAACTTATTAACTTTTTAACTTTAAATACAAAGTTTTCCTTGAGTATAAATTCCTGAAGTTTAAAGGTTAATTGTTATTTATTTTACGGTTATTAAAAAAAATACAAATAAGAAAATAAAACGAAAAAAGTTTAAAGAAAATCCATTACAATTTTGGGCCATAATTCTTAAGGCGTGTTTAAGAAAATTCCATTCCACGAATTAACGAAAAAAAAATTTTAATTCCCTGCATTTAAGTTTTTCACTGTGTTTTGGGTTTTTCTTTCTTTTTGTACATTTGCAAACGCTGTTGTTGTTGTTGTTCTTAATTCTCCATTCACATGTTCAAACCAAAAAAACAAAAAAAAAACATTTTCTTTAAATCTCATGTGAATCATTAGAGTGTATGTAGGTATGTGTGCATTAGCACTTCAACTTGCCCACGAACAGTGGGGTCACACCTTCATTTCGACTGAAATTTATGCATTCACAACTACAAATTCGAAAAGAGGCATGTGAAGGAGCTTAAAAGGCAATAAAGAGAAGAAAGAAAAAAGTTTTAACAGAGGGACACTAACATCCAATTCTGGTACTGTTGTTGTAGTGAAGAGACACAAGGAGGAGTGTTAAATGCCGTTTGATTCTTTCATGTTAGTTTGGGTGGTCATTAGACAGTTTATTCTTAAAATATATTGTGAAGTGATTATGATCCCAAGCAAATAATTAATAATTATACTTGAATAGATTTTAAATTAAATATTTTAAAACACGCGGCTATTAATAGACAAAAAGGATATTTTTACTTTAATGCACCTACAAGGTTCTCACAGTTTAAGTTTCTTTTTCAACAATGTGTTATGTCCTGGTACACAAGCAAGATTGATATGAAGAATACAAAATGCTTGAATAGAAAAATGCTTGCATACAGAAAGGTTTAAAACTCGACTAACTTTTGATGAAAACTTTAATATTCGGCTAAGCAGGACTGTAAATTTCTCTGTTAGCAGCTGCAGCGTATGAAACATTTCTTTAATTGAAAATTACTAAATAAATATTGATTTACATAAGTCCTCTACCTTTAAACAAAAATTATTCATTAGCATTAGTTTAGATGCCATATCTTGCTCTTTCATAATTAAAAGCAAATATCATTAGCATACTTTGAGAATTCTATGCCACAGCACGAAGCTGTAACCAAAAACCTTTCATTGTTTATAGGACAGGCTAGGAAGCAACCTTAAACTTGATTTAAAAAAAAATATCTTTTAAACGTTAAGGCTAAATGCACCCATCCCCACCCTCTATTACAAGTGGCCCATAACTATTACTCTTAGCTGTAATAACCTTTATGATGGAATTCAATTTAATTTGTGTATGTATGTACATACATATGTATACGGGTAACGGATATAACTGTTTATATTGAATAATTTATATGTTTCCCTGTGGTATAATTACATTTACGGATTTTTATTGTATAGACATACGTTGCGCCTGAACAGATGTAAACGCTTTCATCTTTTTAGCCATAACTCTTGTGTAAAAGAGGCATGACCTACAAACATTTGTACATTATTTGCACCCTCTCACACGCATATGTCGAAGAATACATATGTGGTACCATATGTAGTTGCAAATAAACAACAATTTGCCACAAAATAAATAAAATCGTATACTAAAGACGACCAGGAAAGTCATAACAAATGGAATGAAAACTCAAATTACAGCCGACATAGGTACATACGTTCATATAGGAATGCTGCATTAAAAATCTCTTTCATTTCGAAATCACCTTTTTTGAGTAAAATATTATCGCCTAATAATTTAAAGAGGAAAACTCATATACTTTTAGGACGCTGCTTATGTGTTAAACACGCAACATACATAAGTATTTGTACGGCAATAATTTAGAAATTTTATTAAAATTGTGGTTAAACAGCAGTGAATGGAAATGTAGCAGATGTAAAAGGTGGAAAAGAAACAGTGGAGTTTGAGAATGAGTGAAGAAACTATGAAATTGTGAATAAACTTTTAAATTAAAAGAAAAGATGCCTGTCTTTTCAATTATGGGCCTATTGCTGTACTGTTTAACGGAAATTTAATACTTACCTAAGTAATCTTAGTCCGTTTCATTAAGGAAAAATAGATATATGAAAACTAAGATATGCAGTCAAGGTATTGTTACGTTTTTACCTTCCAAAAACATTTAAAATATGAGCTCGTAGATTGCAAATAAAATAAAAATGAATTGGTATTTAGTTTTAATTAAAATTCTTTATTATTCGCACAATTCTGTGTGCCATTGTTCACAACTTGATGTAAACAGCAACAATAGCTTCTCTTTATTATTCCTCTGTTTATACCCTTTGCACAAACAATAACAACAAATTCGACAGATATTTGTAACGGAGGTTTTCAAACCACGATTACTCTCTTCAAACGTACAGCGTCTTCACGTAAGACTGACTGAACTTCACTCACTCACTCGCCTGCTTTTCCTTGGCTCTTTTGATATAGTAGGGTAAACAGTCTGATGAACGTTCTTGAAGGCGAATGTTCGTCACTTCGTCTTCTCGAAATCTCTATAAATGTAAACATCGTTGTTTACATTCATTATTGTTGTTTGTGTATTTTGTTTGCATTTATTCTTGTAGTGTTTGTTGTTGTATTTTCGTTCCCTTGTTTACATTTTATGGAGATTAGAGTCGCGGCTCAAAACGAAATATGAAATATTTCTTCCGACGACTTCCTCTCAGCAGACTTCCGGCAAAAACTCTGAAGGTAAATAAAATTGCCATCAAAAGTTCCTTGAAAATCTGTCGTCCGGAGTCGACTTTAAACTGCAGGTCCCGCCACTAATGTATAAAATTAGAGCACACAACATGAGTGGCGGGAGAAGATAAGCACTAATCCTGACTGAAGGGTTGTAATGAGCAATTATGCATGTATGTATGGATTTAGGATCCACTTTGTGTTTCTATAAAATCCAAATCCGATCCGCTTTTTCGCCCTACGCTAGGTCGTGTGTTGGCTTATTAGAGGAGAGTCTATGGTTCAACCGCTGGAACAAAACGAAAATATTTCTTTCAGCAGGCTTCTGGCAAAACTCTGAGAGTAAAAGCCAGTAAAAGCTTCTCAGAAATTTTTCATTCAGAGTCGACTATAAATTGTAGATCACACCATTCGTGGATAAATTTAACATACACAACTTGGGTGGTATGAGAAGCTAGGTCATATCTTAAGGAATGTAATAGCCAATTAAAGTAAATCCACTTCTAACACAATAGTGAGCCATTTCACTAGCATGAAAACCTAAGGTTTTCAGTGTCTGCGCCTGTCTTACCCTAAACTATTCGTACCAATATGTGCATATAGTTCTATGCGCACTTAGCCCTAACGGTTAAAGAGTCGAAAGCTTTACAGTCGGTGGAATGAACCATAAAGAAATTCACCACTGGTTTTTTGTCTTTTTCATCTAATATTCCATGTGCTAACTATGTGCACACCTCTGTTACTTTGTATTCTGGGTATACTAAATATTCCATCAACATTAATCTCATTAAATTACCTGTAACAAACAGTGAAATTTTAACCACGCTCTTAACGTTTAAGATGGAAAAATTTCTCATAAAAAAATAAAGATTCTTTAAATTTAAGCAAAAAAATGAAACGCAGATATTTTTTTGGTAATAAATTCTAACGCATTCAAACTTTACTAGCAATTACTTGCAAGCATAGCGATGTACATCCATATAAAGAGCTTTTAATGTTTGACCCTTAACCTCATGCTCGTGTGCCAAGTAACAATAGCAATAACAATGGCAATAACAATTTCGATCTGATGTGTGTGTAACATAAAAATGTTAAGTTTATGACATGTGTTAAGACTTTAAAGTTCATTTACGGCCATTATTACAACTTGCCGTTAAACTTGGGTTTAGTTAAAGGTAACTTTAGCAAAAGGGAACTATAAAGTCACCTTTAACTTATTTTCGTTATTACAACTTACGGATAAAATAAAGTTAACTGTTTTCAAAAATATGGCAGTGCCGGAGCAATGTCGATAAAACTGCTCAATGAAACAAATTTTTTTAACGCAGTGGCAACGACGGGCTTCATTCTTTTATTTGTTGTGTATGCTCATTTTGTTTACATTTGAAGTTGCCATATTGAAAATAATATACAATATGACAAGTTCAAACATAAACTTAACTTTAAGTTATCGGCAGGATGATCCGCCCTTTAGCTTAACGCTCACTTCTACCGTATTGGGTACTCATAATAATGAGAAATAATTTATCTGCCCATTAAAATACGGCCTTTAGTTAACGGCAAGTTGTAATAATGGCCCTCAGCTTTGTAATGCGAAACCATAAACATAAATTTTAAAAATCTATTAGCAAAGCAAATGTTATGTGAAATAAAGGAGAGAGTCTTAGCTTGGTAGTTAGATTTAGGCAGTATGAGTGTAGTCTCTCAGTCGATTTTCTGCAGATTATTTGTTGCATTCCAGGTTTTAAAATTTCTTTAAACGGATGAATAACTAATTAATGACTCACTACAACAAATTTTCCAAACAGACCACTGAGATAACCAGGAATAGCATGAGTTGCATTGAATCGTCATATTTTAGATTTCATTCAGAATAGCTTGTAATCAGATGTGAAAAAAACGGTTTCACAACACTGTCATAGTGATACAATGCAGAGATCAGCAATGAGTATGCAAATAGATGAGTAGATTCGAATCATACTGATATTTTTTTTTGATACTTATACGCATTCATACTAACTGTAATATCATGGAACCTCTACTCATATTCAAAGTTTGAAATACTCATCGTACTCATACTTAACAATACGCATAATGTTGTTGATTTCGACTCTCCTTTACTCAACATTTACAAGAATCACAAAATAAGTATGAGTCGCGTACGACCACTACAATACTCACTAGAAGGTTGTGTGTTTGCTTTGCTTGCTGTCTTTGGTTTTTCTTTCTTCTTTTTTTGTAAATGCTACAACAACTAAGACTGTAAATTTTGATGAATGATTTGAATCATTCGAATCATTTATGAGTATTATAAGTATTTTTCTAAAGTTATGAATCTAAACGAGTAGGCTTATGAATCAAACATATTTTGAATGTTATGAGTTTGATGCCAAGGTTGTACACATACTCATTGCAACCTGTACTTATAAATCAACGTTCTAGTGAGTATGAATGAATCAGAGTAGTAGTTAAATTTCAATACAGTTGACTCACTCATACTCAAAATATCATGAGTAGTTATGAGTAGCGAAAAAACGATTCATGGCCGATCTCTGGTACAGTGGCTCGCATAGCTTATTTGTTAAGCGAATAAATTCGTGTAACTTTACCTACCCAAGGCATTGTTTTAAAAGTTCTTTTTTTACAACTTTTACTCTTTTGACATTCTTTAGAACTCCTTTCCCTACATATGCATGTCCTTCTCAATTTCACTTTCTTAACTGGCGTTTGCCTCGTAAAGGTATGACAAAAGAAAAAAAAATTTTAAATTGTTGTCTGACAAGTTCAATTTCAGTTTTATTTTCATTTTATTTTGTTATTTGCTGTTGTTATTGTATTGTTTTTTCCTTTTATTGTTGTAGTTGTTGTTGTTATTTTCGACTTTAACAAAATTGTAAAAAGTTTTGTGTGTGGCGTTTTTTTTTTCTTTTCAATTTAGAGTGTCACTGTCATTAAAAGAGGAAATAACATTTCCAATGACCTTTGGGCCATTCATTCGCTTCGGTTTGTTGTTCGTTGGAAAATTATAATTGTTTCAATTAAAATTAAACTTTTTTTATTTTATAAGCTCTTTAAAGGCCGGGAGTAATAAAAAAATTTTAAACTTTTTTTTAGCAGGCAAGGAAAAAGTTTTAAAATATTTATGAAAAGTTCCTTTAGTGGTAATTGATTCAATTAATTTGATTCAATAATTTATATCGAAAGGTATAGTTGCTCATTTTTACACCTGAAGGAAGTGACAGAGAAGTTGTGATTGCTTTTAAAATAATTTTTGCTGTAATTAAGCCAAAACACATTCCAGATATTTCATGTAAAAAGTACTCGCCAAAGATCTTGCGTTAAACGGTGATCAACTGTTTCCTACACTTGCATATCTATACAGCTACGTCAACCGAAAGAATACTCTACTATACTATACTATACTATACTATACTATACTATACTATACTATACTATACTATACTATACTATACTATACTATACTATACTATTCTATACTATACTATACTATACTATACTATACTATACTATACTATACTATACTATAATATACTATTCTATACTATACTATACTATACTATACTATACTATACTATACTATACTATACTATACTATACGATACTATTCTATACTATACTATACTATACTACACTATACTATACTATAAGATACAATACTATACGATACTATTCTATACTATACTATACTATACTCTACTATACTACACCATACTATATTATACTGTTACAAAATAAGTAAAGGATGTGGGACAAGGTAGTTAAACTGCTAACATGGAGTGGCCACCTATCACCTGACTTACTTTCTAACAGCACATACATACATAATTGATCGTTACAACCCTTTATTCAGGATTACGACCTAACTTCATCTTCATAGACGATAGTTTTATATGTATATGCAGAGTGTAGTCTAACAAAACAGGACGAAAATGAAATACAACTAAAACGAAGCCTATCAGCAGAATATGTTGTTAAAGTCACGATTGCATTTGAGGAAACGAAGAGGGGAACAGCTATGATTCTGTCTATAACAGATTTGGATACACACTCCCTGCCGACAAACTGTTCTGAAATAATTCTACATCAGACTTTGTCTCAGGGTCTGGAACCGCCGGTGCATGCATACTTAGGTAACGTTCCCTGGGAGATGTAAACGATTATCATAAGGAATCTATCCGTTATTGTCGTTGAAAAACCAGAATAGAAAGCGGGTTCAACTATCGTGTAGTCAATAGATATATATGTCCAGATCTGCTATACTAGATTTTGGCATGAGCATAGCCTCCACACTTTCATGCTTTTATGACTCTCAGTCTCAGTACTTTATCGTAACCATTTGTCTCGTCAAGATTTCTAGTCGTAGCCGTTAAGAACTGAAGGAGGAAATATTTACAGTTTTATCGAAAAATAAGACGTGCGTTTACCTAAAAAGTTTCGAAATTATTGACGCACCCAGCCAGAGATCAAAATGAAATATGAAAAAAAAATATTTCTTCGGTGCCTTCCTCTGACAGAACTAAAGTATCACAGTTTAAAATTCGACATTAAGAAGACGCACTTCACGTCTCACACTTGGAGGCTAATATATCTCACCTAGAATAGAAGCACTGCTGTAAGAGGAGGTTCAAATATACAATTCATAAAAATATCATGAAGTATACATTGGACTTTCGAACTAAAATTGTTTTCCATATTATTGTCACAGTTTTGCTTGATAATTTAAAATTTTTTGCATTTCAGAATAATTTTGTTTTTAAACTTTTATTGTGTTGTGTTCATTTAATGCAATTAAAACTGAAAATGTACTTCATGCAGGTGAAGACAGAAACTTTGTTAATAAACTTATAATCAGTTGTGAAAATAGTATGTTTTTGGCAATTAAAAGAGAAAATAAAGTTGATGTCAGTTGAACTAATGGTAAATAGGGAGAAAAAATAACATAAAAATCGACGATAAAATATATGAAATTTATACGATTTGAAAAAATATAAAATAAACGTATCATTTTATGTAATTTTTAATAATTATTTCTTTAATTGATGTATTTTTTCATAAGAAACTATTTTTAACCTCCCTAAAATATGCTTTATTAATTATAAACTTTTAACCTCGCAAAGTATGCTTCATATTTTATTAAATTTTCTTATATTTTTTCCTTCTTTCTCATTTTAGAAGCCATGAAATAATAGTTCTGTCTTCAAAATTCATCATTCAATGAAAATTTCTTTATAATTTTCATTTAAACGGTCCCCGCTTTTCAAAAAACTAAAGATCTCTTCAAGTATTCTTTCTTAAAAACGTATTTCAATTGGTATTTCTCCTGAAAGTAAACATGCATGAAAGACGTGTTAAAAAGTAAGTCTGAAGCCTTTATAAAATATGTTTTGCATTCTATTAAAACTTGTTTCTCTCTATCTACAGAATTAAAGGGGGCCATTATGTAGCCACTCATGGCCGTTTAACGCCAGATCCTCCTTATGTGCACTCGAATCGTGGCTACTCTACGGATGGCGAAGAATCCCATCGGGCACCCTCCGAGCGCACAATGTCCGAGTATACGATAGCACACGAGCGTACCTCACCTCAGGGTCATTATCATTCTTCAAGGAAAACACGTCTCAATGGCAACTCGAATGGTAACTCAAATGGCCATTACAACCATTCGGTTGTGGATAGTGGCGGTCCTAGAGCACTTAGTAATCCACCACCAACACGCCTGCCGCCTAGGGCTCCCTCTGCTCTTAGTTATGATCATGGTGGTGATGCCGGCAGTGATATATATGTAACGAGTGCGGCCTACAAAGCTCCATCGGAAATAAGGTAGAATTTCGTTTATTTAACTGTTAAACCGTTAAGTTTAAAAACTTTGTTTCTAATTTTAGCCGTTATAGTCATCGTCCTCCTTCTCGAGCACCGAGAAGTGTTTACTCTGTAGCCAGTACAGCAAAAACTGGTCGAAGTGCTCGTAGCACTACGAAACGTGGAGCTAAAATTGAAACCATGTCAGCGCCAAATCCGTTTTGTCCAAATGTTAAAGGTGTTTGTTGTTTAATGTTGTTGTTAAATTTGGGTATAATCCTGGTTACACTGGGTTTCGTTATTGTGGTGCAACTGTATGAGCCATTCTATGTGTGGTAAGTATCAGGTAGTGTGGTGACTTACTACACGAACTCACCTTTTTAAACATACAAAGTTTTCCTAGTGCTTTCTTATTAATACGACCTATTTTTATGTATCATCTTACAGGGTCTTGGGTATAATATTCTTGATATTTGGATTTTTAACATTAATCGGTTGTATGATATATTGTGTGTATGTGTGTCGAGATGCTAAAACACCATCACAGGTACGCAATGAGGATTTATATTGGACCAGGCATTGGCAAAAGAATATCGGTTATACACCGCAAGAAATCAACTATAAAGCTGATAAATATGATGCCTATTCAGATCGTTATTCGGTTAGTAAAATGAGTGGCAAATATTCGGATAGAGAAAGTAATCGCTATTGATTACCGCGAAACAGCACACGAATTACGATTAAAAGAATGGCAACGAAATTAAACGAACATAAATTAACGAATTGTATTTAAACGTACCTGCTGCAAGTGACTTGCTAGTTCGTATGTGGTTTCTTCGGCTCTTAAGCTGCTAATTTTAGATTAAAAATTTTGTATTAATTTTAATTATTTCACTAATTTAATTAAGATATTAATTAAGATGCCATAATAACCAGTTGTTTTTAAGTAAAAAAAAAAATTAAAATAAAATAAAACAAAACAGAAAATGAGAAATAAATCATAATTTTTATAATCATATGACCAACAACAATAGTCAAGTACTCGTATACTTAATTATATTTGAGTAACCATTGTACAATAATATAATCGTTTTAATTACAAAACTAATATCTAATGAAATAGAGAACCAGTCAACATACATTAAATATATCCACACAGACTTTAACGTGTATTGAAGTACACTGTAAAAAAAAATTAAATTTGTTTGTATCTATTAAACCGTATATCTGTATTTAGATAAGGACTTTAAGTTGTCGTATATAATTTAAATAATTATTTTATAATATAATAACTTAAATATTTAATTAAAACAAAAACAAAATAATTGTTAAATTAGCATATTAAACTTATTATTAATAACCGTTATTGATTGAATTTTTTTAAGTGTAAATTGTAAATAACCATCTTTTTTTTAATAAAAAAAAATAATAAAAGAACGAAAAAAAATTAAAACAAACTAATATTTTTATGCCATTTTAAGGGCCATTATTACAACTTGCCGTTAAACTTGGGTTTAGTAAAAGGTACCTTTAGCTAAAGGGAACAGTAAAGTTACCTTCGTTATTACAACTTACAGATAAAATAAAGTTAACTTTTTCAAAAATATGGCAATGCCGGAGCAATGTCAATAAAACTGCTCAATTAAACAAGTTTCTTTAAACGCAGTGGCAACGAAGGGCCTCTCTTTTTGTTGTTGTATATGCTCATTTTGTTTAAATTTGAAGTTGCCATATTGAAAATAATATATAAACTTAACTTTAAAAGTTACCGATAGGATTATCCTCCCTTTAGCTTAACGCTCACTTCTACCTTATTGTCCACTTATAATAATGAAAAACAATTTATCTGCCCTTTAAAATCCTTCCTTTAGTTAACGGCAAGTCGTAATAATGGCCCTAAGCTTTATTCACAGTTTGGTTATTTCTTTTTATATTCACTTAAATATTCTAAACATCATTTCTTATAGGGTCTGTGCTCCAGGGAGGGTGCCTATAGTTGAAATTTTGATATTTTACTTCATATTTTTGGCAGAATATTAATAAATCAATATTCATTAAGGATGGTAACTCTACTGTTACAAAGCTCTTCCAATGTAAGCCTTTTGAGTTCAGAAAAAATCAATACATTCAAAAAGCTTTATGAAATAACGGTAAAATTATTACAAAATACATTGCAAAAAAATCGACTATACCTTCATTAGAAAATCCTATCAAAAATAATTAATTCGACAGTCAAATTCTGCCAAATCATTAATACATTGATAAGAGAAATAAATTATTTACAAAATAATTTAAATTTAATAATTATTTTTTGTATGCAGTCCTCTAATTTAGTTTTTTAAAAATTTTAAATAGAATGACACAATGGCAACACTTCGTTCGTTGAGTTCCGTCCACTAATCAAGATTAGTGCCTCCACTAACAGGGGCAAAAATTACTTATTCTAGACATGCACCGTCCAAATCACGATATACTGTACATTGATCTATGATAATACAGTACTATTTCGAATCACGGCACTTTGATAAGTTTTGATTTTATTCACAACACCTAATAAATTTACCACATTTTGTAAAAACTCACCACAACTACAAAATTCACCACACTTGACAAAAAATATTAAATTTTTGCCGTCCTTCGAAGGGAGGAGCAAACACAAAGCAGCGAGAAACACACAACACAACAACAACATCCACACATACGTACTGCACACACTCCATTATGTATGTATGTTTTTGTTTTCGTTTTGTCTGTTTACTGGGGTTGAACTGTTTACCCTGTGGGTTGAACACAAAAACGAATTTTGAACTGAATTTGTATTGATATTGATGAATACGCATCATGCATGCATCAATGAATAGTTGAAAAGCGCAAGTATGTTGTGCAAATTTTGCACAAATGGCAAAAAAATAATTAAAAACGTGGCATATTTTGTGACACTGAAAACAAACACAACACGTTTACCAACACTGGCAAACAACATATAACCCACCAATACTAAACAAGTGTCAACAATATTTGTTGTGTATACTTTTATTTGATGGCTAGCCCCCATTTTAAGGGAGAAATGGCTACACAAACAACTATCCCCCACAAAGATTTTCAAAACAAAAGCTACAACAGCAATGCCAGATGAATTTTAGTTTGTATACTACAAATCGATCTTTCGTTATATTTTACAAAATTTATCGAATAACATTGTTTTATAGGGGATATAAGTTTATGCTTTTATAAATAAATACTTTTTAACAACAATTTGTATGTATTTTTGTAAATTATTCAAAAAGTTAAACGATTTATTTGACTATTGTTTCATTTCATTAATCTGGCAACATGTTTTGCACTCATGAATGAAGAAGAGAATAAAACAAAGAGAGCCAACCAGACGTTGATAAACAAATTGTATTGGTTTTTTGTTTTTGTTTAAGCCTTTGTTTGTTTATAGATTTTGTTTTCTTTTATTTTTATTGCTCCCCATTCGTTTTGATTTTCTGTTGTGTTCAATTGTTAGCTCCAGCCGTCAGCAGTAGTAGTACGTTTTTAATTGTGTTATCAATAGTAGTATTAAAGAAATATTGCTGTTGTGTGGAAAAAGTTGCGTGATTTGTGTTATTAATTGTAGAATGTGTTAAAAAAATTTTTAACAATCAAAAATTGTTTTTTTTAAAATATCTGTTAACCACAACAAAAAAAAAGTATGAATCCACTAGAATTGAGTATCTTAACCTTAAATGTTTGGTAAGTAGTCATGGCCAGTGCAAGTACATAAAACAAAAAGAATTAAGGCTTAAACAAAAGAAAGCCAACAGCGAACGATATTGTTGTTACGCTTGAAAGTACATGAATATGGAAAAGAAATTTCAAGTTGATGAACTTCAATGAAATAAACACACTAACTGACAACGGGTTAGAGGTCATGATTAACTATTTTAACTATTTTTGGTATTGCCTTTTAGGGGCATTCCAGGTATATCTGCTGATAGAGCAGACCGTATGCAACATATTGGCAAGGAACTGAGTACAGGCAAATATGATATTGTTTCACTGCAGGAGGTGTGGTTGGAAAAGGATAGTCTCACATTACAGGAGCTAGCAAAGTCTGTGTTGCCATATGCTCATTATTTCTACAGGTAACAGTGCATTCCTTACTAAGGAATATGATATATTCTCTTGAGGTGCTTACCATTAAAATCATTTTCTCTCTTTAATAGTGGCGTTATTGGTGCTGGCTTATTGGTCTTATCAAAATATCCTATTATCACTAGTCTTTTTCATTCTTGGACCGTTAATGGCTATTGCCATCGGATTCAACATGCCGATTGGTTCGGTGGCAAGGGTGTGGGCCTATGTAGAATACGTGTTGGAGATATCTTTGTACATTTATACAATGCTCATGTATGTATATTGTATACTTATCTTATATGCATATACACTTTGTTTCCTTTTTTTCCTTTTTGTAATATGTATATACTTAATAATGATGTTTTATTTTTAGTTACATGCAGAATATGATATGAAAAATGATGAGTACAAAACACATCGTGCTATACAAGCATTTGATACAGCTCAATTTATAGAGGCTACACGATGGGATGCTGCCGTACAAATATTGGCGGGTGATTTAAATGCTAAACCCAGTGATATATCATACAAGTAAGTTATATGTATGTAGATTCTAAAAATAACTGGTAACAAAAGATAAATATGGGAAGGAAGAGTTACCCAAAAAAGGGTATATTATATAAAGCCATGTGGCTTGTATTACCACGGCAAAATGGAAAGTTGAAATACAACAAAAGCAAGCAATTGTTATCAATACAAGACACATAGTATTAAAAATATTCGACATATTAAAAATGTTATAAACAAAAATTTAGTATAAACCGATAAACACCTGACTTCTTTATAATAATAAAATGCCAGGTATTTTCCATTGGATTCTTAAGCGTACAGTTTTATAGTAATTGTTGAATATATTATGTGTAGTGTAAAGATTTTTAAGGCTTAATTAAGTATTAACATTAGATTTATAATATTCAACTCAAGTTGAATAGTATTTACTTTGCCAATGGCGGGACCTACAGTTTAACGTCTACTCCGGACGACAGATTTTTGAGAAACTTTTTCATGGCAGGTTTTTATTTTACTCTCAGAGTTTTTGCCAGAAATCTGCTGAGAGGAAGTCGCCTAAGAAATATATTTTTTCCATATTTTGTTTTGATGTCTAACTTGGGATACGAACCCGGGCTTTACGTCTAATAAGCCGACACACTACCTACACTACTATGACTACGGAGACTTCAATTATCATTTTTCATTTCAATTATCATTATTATCAAATTAGATATCAAAAATACCGGAACGTAGTTTTCGCCGTAGATTAGTAGGTAGTGTGTTGGCATATTAGATGTAAGGCCACGGTTAAAACCCCAGGTCAGACATCAAAACGATAATATGAAAATGTTTCTTCGGCGAATTCTTCTCTGCAAATTTCTGGCAAAAACTCTGAGAGCAACTAAAATTGCTATGAAAAGTTTCTCAAAAACCTGTCGTTCGGAGTGGAATTTAAACTGTAGATCCCTTCACTCATGTATAAACATAACGCACACAACGTAAGTAGTGGGAGAACCTAGGCCGTCATCCTAACTGGAGGGTTGCAATGACAAATTTTGTATGTATGTATGTAAACAGAATTTAAACAATTGACACGAGCAGTCATCGATTTCTTGAATACAATATTATTACTTTCTTAAGTTCATCTTCAAAACCTACAGAGTTTTAACCGTCAATTTAAAAAACTTCTTTGCCTATACTTTTCCTGTGCAGCCCTTGCGCTGATCAACTTCTGCCTCTACCCTGATTTTGGTGGAACTTGGTCAGTACAGGGACTGCGTTCACCAGAATTCGATAAAAGCTTAAGTGAAATACTTACAGCAAATGCTGCTTAAAGTTTCAAAATTTGCGCCAAATTAATAAATTATTGTTTCCTATAAATATTTCCAAGATTAAGGTTTTGTTGTTATAACATCTATGCTCTTGCTGGAAGTTCCTCCCTGCAGTAAAAATTTCTGCTTGGAAATACTATCCTGCTATGTATACATACATTTTATGCAAATTACAGTTTTGGTGTACTTTTGCCAATTCGAAAATTCGAATTTGAAATAGAAAAGAAAGAAAGTAGAAAGAAAACTGATACTATACTTGACGTTTTTATTTGATAACAATAATTAAGATAAAAACTTTGATTAAATGTTTGAAATTTGCATGTTTTCATTTCACATGCAATAAATTTTTCTATTTTAAAATTTACTTTGTCTTGTTAAATTAATAGATTAAGTTTTTTTTTTATTTCAAGTTCAATAACTTGTGTTCTTTTTCCCAGAAAAATTGCTGAAGAAACAAAGAAAATTGCTAACTACAGCAATTATAATAATTATCTTCTCTCTATTGATTTCATTTATAATTGCAAAATTATATTTTTAAAAATCGATTTCCACACAAAGGTGAATCGAAACCTACAAAAACTAGGCTGAAAGTAATATTAAATATTTGTACTCTAGCTAGCATGCCATACAAAAAACCTTAATTTAATTATCTAATTATACTACTTACTATGTACTGACTTCTTGGTTTTATTTACTTTCAGAATTTTACTGTATACGTCGGAAATGAAAGACACTTGCAATTCGGATCAGGTGACAACCAATGAATGCAAACACAATTCGTATACCCCCAAGAAGATTTTAAAACGTAATCCCGATGGCTATCGTATTGATCATATATTCGTACGTAGTGCTGATAATATAAAGACTTCAATATTAGAATATAAGCTACCACTGCCTGATCGTGTACCAGGCCAAAAATATAGTTATTCTGATCATGAAGCAGTACAAGTTCGCCTAAGACTTAGACAAAAACAAGAGCATGATACATGTTCCATAACGCAAATAGATGCCTGCATCGATGAGGAAGGCACAGGAATACATAATGAGAATACAGAATCCATGAAAGATGTTAACCTGACACCACCCCAAACACCATTACCTAATGGCCATTCATCGTCTATTGTGGAAGAAGGTGAATGTCCATCAGTTGAGCCCCGATTACCGAAAAATTTAGCAGTGATTAAAGAATGCATAGAATTGTGTGATGAACATTTAAAGAAACTTAAAACAGATCGCATTATCTACTTTACAATGGCTGCCATACTTTTGGCTTCTCTTGTAGTAATGGCCGAGTTTACGGTGCCTAGAGGTTATAAGACTCTGTATTTATTGCTCAAACTCTTAGTATTTGCTGTTACATTATTCTGTGCATTTATGGGTTCCATTTGGAATTTATTGGAAAGAAATGGCACTTTGTCGGGTAAAACTTCAATGGAGATTAAATTGCAAACATCTCAATATTATGATTTGAAACAAGATTGACCACAAGTGCTAACCGTTGTTATTAATTATACTATGCCATCAACCTCAATGCCAGTGGGTAGCAACTCCTTCCATAATGATAATGATGATACCTCCAAATCCTTAAATAAAGCTCAATAAGCATTTCTACTTTTATTCCAAAAAATAAAACAAAACAAAATAAAAGACAAAATACAGAATACAATTTTACAATCATATACTATACATACATACGTATACATTATTCCAAATTAAAGCTAAAGTCTGGCATTTTGTTTGAAATCCTGTTTATTGAATTTAATAGCCCTAATATAACTTTTCCTTGTGCTTAATAGATATTTTGTAAGTGTACTTTGCTATTTGTTTATGTTATAAGTTTTATTTTTGTTTTTGTTTTTTTCTTCAGAAATATAAGTATTTCTAACAATAAAGTGCAATTTATTTTTAATTCTAATACTTCAGTTTTGCCTTTTTGTCTAGTTTTAATATACAAAATGATACATATTTACTTATTGATTGTAACATATTTTCATGTCATTCAATAATCAATATTTGTTATCAGTACGCCTATTATATTTATACATTTTAATTAAACAAAATATAAAAGTATTGGACTTTGGTCAATAATAAAAGAAAGTTATGTAGCAATGGATCTTATTGTTTGCATATTCTGTTTGATTTTTAAAGTTTTTATATGTTAAACAAACTTTAAAAACAATTCACTTGGCTCGACTGATAGCACAATTTATTTTGCGAGAAAATATTAAACTTTCTGTGATTGTTAAGGCTAACAAAAGTTATGGTTACAGGGCTAAAACATTAGATATACCTTGTCCAAAAGCAAAGGCTTATACAATGAATTTTTAATTCTCAAAAGAACAGTAAAAGAGGACTGTATTTTCAATTCATTAAAATTAAAGCTGATAGCTCTGGTCCTTGCCAGTCACAATTTCCAGAAAAGAATTGTCAACATATACAAGGCCATAATCCTTTGGCAGCAAACACATTTTTAACTGCATTTTGTAGGAAAGTATTCCAACAACTTCATTAGACGAAAATTCATTTCAAACAGAAACAAGAAAGGATTGAAGAACTTTCTTTCTCTTCATTTTGGATTGAAATTTTCAATGCAACAATACAGCAGTTTTGTTTGCTTATATACCTTTCAAAGGGAAATGGACTATGACTGACTGAATGATTATTTCAGCAAATTGACTTCAAATTTTTTTCCAACTAAACCTTAAGAATGAAATCCTTATCTAAAATTCAACATTTCCTGATAAGCATAACTGCTCTGCGGCTCCCTCTATTAACCTTCAAATTGTATCGTCTCTTACAATTATTTTCGTGCTTAAAAGAACATAAGACTGCCACAAAGCATTTGATTATTATGATTTGTTTGCTTTTAGACTGAGAATTGTTCAAGCTAAGCAGGTGATTGGCTTAGTCTAGGATGAAAGGGTTACCATGTTTTCTGCGAACATTTATTGAGTCTGCTACTACCTTTTTTCTAGAGGTGGCGCTACCTGAATTTCCTATAATGTACGTTATCCTCTCTGGCAAAACAGGCTAATGCCTAATGCCTTAGGTGGTTGCTAGACGCAATATTATTGAACATCTCTTAACAACGGTGCGGGACCCTTGTGGGAGCAACGTAGTGGCTGTGGGTTATACCCACATCGCGGGGAGAGCGCAAGTTCGGTGTGGCGGTACACTCTTAACCATTGTCCAAAAAGAGTTTAGATAGTCTCCGACCCCTAACCGAAAGGGATGTCATGTCCAAATGCATGGCTTCGAATTAGTTCTCACGTGCATGCATAAGCATGCTATGCATATGCTTGTGATAGGCGTGAGGGCGATGGTAGGGACATTGTTTCTCCCTTAGAAAATCAATATTTTCAATTGAGAGACTGTATCCCTTGTTTTATGTTTAAAATTGAGCCAGGCGTTGCAAACTTTTTGATTCTTTTTTCGAAGTTTTAAAACCTCTTTTCGGTAGTGAATATGTAAATATGTTACTATCCAAATATCACAGTGTGGCCAATATATTCCCCGAACTTAAATTAAATTCATATCATTTCTTAAGTAATATTTTATTTGCGTTTTCAAAAGTTTAATAAATATTTGAGACAAAAAAAATAAAACATTTGAATCTTAAATTTAAATATGAACTCTCTAAAAAGAGTGGACATGACGTATGTAAACATAAGAACCATAGAATATACAAAGACTAGAGAGGAAGCTCCTCAAACATATTCAATACCCCTTAAAGGATATTAATTTCTCATATAAATTCTTTTTTATAAAGAATTTTCCTTTCTGCTTCCCTTCTTCTCGATATTCTATGATAAGTACCCTGTAATTAATGATGTGACGCTTGAGTTGTAATCATAAGAACAAGTAACACTAATATAATGTAAAGAAAAAAAAGCATAAGCAAAGAAAAATACAAATAAATCCCCTTTAAATAATTACTCCTTAAAATGTAAATGTTGTTGACACAAAAGAAAAAAATAAAATGCGTTTTAGAAATACTTTCGATGAAAATAGTGAACGATTATGTAATAGGATCTTAAAACGTTTAACGCAACAGTTAAACTGCCGATTCTTTAAGATCTTCAGTTGAATCAAAGGCAGCCGCTGATGACATACCAGCACCCATGGCATTTAACAGATTAGATACGGGGCCAGCACCGCCAATTTGTGATTTGTAGCTGTCCATCATATTTTTCAAAGTATTCACATTGATATTAATGGGTTCAAAATCTTCAATATCATCAAAGTCATCCTCTGCAGAGGCCTTAGAGGCAGAACGTTTCGGTTTAGTGGATTGAGGCGTAGAGAAACTTTGGCCAATTGTTGTTTTTGCCAATTCCCGATCCATTTGATCCATGTAAGCTTTAATATCGGCATCTATGTGTTTTTCTGCATCGGCCATAGCGGCAAAATTACGCTCCATATCATCCTCATCCTCATAATCACTCATTTCCGAATTAGAATCCCATTTATCTTCCGGTATAACAAAGTCTAAGAAACTCTTGACTTGTGTGCAGAAACTTTCATCTGCATCGGAGGTATTAATCGACTGATTAAGATTAATTGGATTCTTGCGACAAGCTTGTCGCATAGAATTATTCTTTTTAACTTTGGCTTTAAAGTTGGCCCTCTTGGCAAAACGTCCAGCAGCAGCAGCAGCAGCAGTTTCTTCTTCATCCGCAGTGCTATCATCATCTGAATCCCGTTCGACGCCCTCATATCCCGATTGTTTTTCCAAAAACTCGGCTATATTTTTAGTAAACTCCTCGGCATTAATATCACCATTCGATTTATAAAGCTTTTTGGGACCATAACGTTCCGCCAGCATGGCATCCAATTGTTCAGCACTGATATTAAGCCAATCATCGGGATCACTGGGCTGCAATATAAGCTCAATTAAAATATTTATAGAGTTCGAATTAAACTATATTTACCCTTAAATTATTTTGTTCATCTCTCAATTCCTCGGCATTTATTTCTGTGGTCTTTAACAAATCCAATATTTCTTTACCCACCAATGGGGCAGTGCGAAAACGTGTTTGATTATCTTTGAAGAAGACTTTAGCCTCTTCCAATAAACGTTTATAATCAGCTGAGCCTTCAATATTTTCCCTGAAGTAACCTTTGGACTGAAGACTTCTTACGTATGCCTTCCATGTGGCAGAGTTTTCATCATCTCTAGCATCCTTGGCCTGTGAGGCTAATATCTCAAAACCACAAGCCAATTTAATACCCAATAAGTCTTCTTTATACTCTTCACTATTAGGATTACCAGATAAATTCCAACCAATTTTGCGATCGGGCACATAATTGCTATGCATAATCATAGCATACAGACATTTAGTAAAGCAAATGTTGGTGCGCACACGCTGTTCTGGTGGAAAATAACGCATAGAACGGCATGCCTTCATGTCAATTGGATCACGTTCACAAAAAGCTCGTACAGCAGCTGCTACCAACGAAGGCTGTTTCTTCAAAATCATAGCTACGCCCAAAGGTAAACGTACGATTTGATGATGTAAATTACGATTATCTAACGATTCGAATTCTTTCGTTCTTTCTTGTATACATTGTTGTATTTCTTTTGAAACTTTATACAATGTAGGATTCTCTTGTATCTTTGCAACGGCTGTAGCCACCGACATTGTTTTATTTGTGTTCGAAGGTGAATTCTGTACTAAATGCATATAACCACCAGCCAAATATACTCTCTGTTCACATGTATCGGGATTTGCCCATTTGGGTAGAACATCAGCGGCCTCTATTAATAGAAATTCTCCATCCGAATCTATAACTCTCACTGTGATGTTGGGTAATTCCTGTGTTAGTTTTATTAACAAAAACACTATAAACCATTCGTCGGCTATATTATCACCGTAATGCGTAACACCGTGTAAGTGAGGTGGTAACAGGTCTATTAAGTGAAAATTGAATTAATTTTTCAACGATTCAATAATAACAATAAAAATCTCAATTTATGAATGAAAGATGAAAAACAATTGGAAAAATAAAATCGAATGAAAAGATACATATTATTAGTGAATGAAAACTAAAAATAGATTTGTTTTAATTGTAGTGCAGAGGGAAAACCTATTATGTATGTTTAAATTCCCCATGACGTATAAATTTCGATTATATACTCTGTATTAGATAGATTTCTTTTTATATATGAATTGAAACCAATTTATATATTTGTATGCATGCAAAAACATTTTCGAATATACGAATATTAAAACATTTTTAGAAATATTTTAACGTGAAATGAAAAAATACCCCTGCACGTTGTAGTAAAAGAATTTGAAAAATATTTCACTGAATAAAAATTTCCGCCATCTCAATGTGCCAACTTGATGAGTAGATCAGTTGAACACTTTAGTAGGACACATCGAAAGATCACTAAAGCTCAGGGAACAGTTCTACTGTTTCTAGCAACATTAGGTGTGGATTCACCACTTTTCTTAGGGAGAAAAAAGAGGATAATGACAATACAGGGGCGGAGTTTTACGACCCCTCCTACTATATTCTGCATAAAAATTTCATACACAAGTGATGTGGCTATGGCTGGAATTGAGAAAAGCATTCGGGAATGAGGTCTAATCATCTGGACACTGCACTCAAAAGCATGAAACTCATATCAATCAATCATATAATTTCCTTTAAAAAATACACAAAATATTGGCGAATGAACCGGGTATAGATACAGAGTAGAGTCTGAACTTGATAATATTGCTTGATGGTTAGACCGCCACTTCTATATGGCACAGATTTGTTGTACTTCTCTTGACTATTTTATAATTCACAATCTTGTAGATTATGTTGAGATCATATAGTCAGGGCTACGTTTAGCATAATTCCAATCAAAGTTGTTTAGATGACTTTATGTTGGCTACTGTTTTGACCATTTAAGAATGTTCGTTAAAACCTTGCTAAGACGCTGTCAAGAATATGATACGGATAGTTAGACCATAACATTTCCATTTAATTTCAAAGGCTTAGATAGAATCCTTAAGACATCTATCCAGAATGGCAAGTACACATAATAAATAAATTAATTGACAAAACAATTTCCTTTGACTATTGCTTGGAGGGTTCAATCTATTCCCACTTAGAATGATAATGGAGGCCAAACTGTTTACCGTGACAAGCCAGTGTTAGTACCCTTGCAATTGTAAAGAACCTTCAACTGTGACTAGTAATCACCAAGTATGGTGGGCGAGGTGAATGGTTATACATTTGTTGATCAGTTCTTTAGCTATTGCCCTACGTTGTTCAGAACTACGTAGTCTAATTGGTATGGGACTTACAATTTTTGTGGATCGTATACTTTGATACCTTAAATCCTAAAATCTATTCTCCTAAGTAAGGTGGGCGTGGTGAATGGGTATGAGTTTGTTGTTCAGTTCTTTAGTTACGTTGTCCTGAAATACGTTCTCTAATTGGTATGGGTCTAACATTTTTGGTTCGGGCGCCAGAGAGCTTTATTGTTGGAAAGTGTGTTAACTTTCATTATCGGCCGATGGTTTTATATGGATCGTATACTCGGAAGGCAATAAAAGCTCTTTTTTGCCAAGATAAACTACGTTGTTTACATATGGAAAAGGCTTTGAAAACTATTTTAATGCAGGAAATATTATAATATTAATGCACTTAACGTAAACCATATATATCTAGTATGGCGATCATTATAAATTTTATGAAACCGTATCGTAAATAATAAAATGCTGATACATTCCTACACATACATACATACATATGTATTGGTTAAACAAACTACATGAATTTCTCTTGTTTCCCTTTTTAACTAAAATACGTTAAAATATAATTCAAATTAGATTTGTTTGCTTTTTCACACATCGCATCATCACTAATGACATCTTCTGCTATGTTGACCGCCCCCTTCCATCGCTACACTCTTAACCAAGTTCAACTATTCAAAAGGTACATACATATGTATGCTTTGGTAACAAAACACACAAAAAGGTGTATGCCAAACCAATGAAAAACATACCAACTTACATACATAATATAGTACATGCTTGCAAAGAATATAAAACATACGTGTTTGTATATAAACAAAAGGCATTATAATAATAATAATGAAAACAATGGTGATGATGATGATGATGATGATAGCTTACCTTCTTGTTGTGCATTTTTGCTATTTGCTGTTGTTGCCTTCTCCTTTGTTGTCGCCGTAGTTGACTCATCATTTAATAACATCTCCTGTTTTGTACATGTACGTATACGTAATTGAAATTCATCTTTATGCCATATATATTGACGTTCCTTAATTAATTTCTCGGCCAACTTCATGCACCGACCCTTTACATCTTCCAATTGTTTGTGCAGCTCTTGTTCCCGTTCCCCATCACTTGCATCATGCTGGCTGACATTGTTGAGTTGAGGAAATATAAAATATTCTACGTAATCATCTTCACGTACAAATTCCAAATTGGCACCGAATATTTTATCCATTTTAATTGATAATTCCTTTGTATATAAATCCACTGGTTATGAGAGTCTAATGTTTACAACTGTCTGCTGACCTTTTAACTAAGCACAAAACAATACACACATACGTAGGGAGAAAACACGCGTTTCTTTTGTTTTCGTTTAATTTTCAATTGGGTTTTGAATTTCTCAAACTTTTATCAATGAATTCACGATGCAGCTTTTGTTCTGCTGGCTGTTCGGTTTCCTGTTTTATATAATTTTTATTCTTATTTATTATTTTTCTTATTAAACGGCCAAACAAAAATAAGTTCTTTCTCTCTTGTATCCCTAAATAATGGGAGATGGTAGTGTCGTGGGTAATTGTGATGTGCTTATGTTGATAAGAGTTATCGATATATAGAAATATGCTTGGTTGTATAAAAAGGTAATAAAATGTAGAGCATATTTAAATATTGGAAAAATTTAACGGTCCTTATCACTTTTGAATTTAAAAAAATTCTTTTAAATGGACGCTCGTTAAACAAATAGGTTAAGTCACATGATACGAAAAAACTCGGTTCGGAAGATGTTTAAGTTTTAAGTTTTATTTTTTAATTTAAGAACGAATTTCCTTCGAGCACACTCGTTCTACTCTGTTAAATCAGGCATGACAGGCCAAAGTATGGAAGTTTAGGTTATGTTAGGTTAGAGGACGTGTTCTTCTCAATTAACACAAGTACAATACACGGAGGTTGAATTGACCCATTGTACATAACGTCCTTAAGAAGGAAGGATAATACAGGGAATAGGAAAAATTAAAGGAAGTAGGAAAGGGGAGAATGGGAAGCGAAGGAATGTGCACAGACCAAACAAAACAAAATGGGAGAGCGTGACTACACTGATGAATCCCTAGCACCGCTCAAGCTACTCAAGCTACTAATGACTCTGTGGAGAGCCTTGATGTCGGCTCTCGACATAGAATTCAAACCCCTAAAGAAGACCCAACCTACCACGGGCTGGGCAGTTACTAAGGAGGTGCTCGACAGTATCCAACTGCTCCTCATTGTAACATACCCTGCAATAGTCCGGCTGGGATCTGCTCTAGATCCCCGTCGGCGGCCTAATCTCGCAGTGCCCTGTGATAAATCCGATGGAAAGAAATATGAGAAATCTGGTAATTCCTTCTCGGGCCCAATAACATGAACTTATTGTATGATTTATTAGAACATTATGAAGAAGGTAATCTCCAGGGAAGTTATACTGTACTACGGCGGCATTCCATCCAATTGGTGATTCTTAGATGCTATTCGAAAGAGATAGGTAGGTAGAAGGGCCTGTCCCCGCGATGGAGTTATGAGCGTACACACTTAGGACATTCGAAAAAAGTAACTGAATACATACATACATAATTGGCCATTACAACCCTTCAGTCAGGATTACGGCCTAGCTTTTCACACCACTCATGTTGTGTATCTTAATTTTATACTTAAATGGCAGGACCTACAGTTTAACGCCGACTCCGAAAGACAGATTTTTGAGAAACTTTTTCATGGCAGGTTTATTTACTCTCAGAGATTTTGCCAGAAATCTGCTGAGAGGAAGTCGCCGAAGAAATATTTTTTTTCATATTTCATTTTGATGTCTGATCTGAGGTTCGAACCCGGGCTTTACGTCTAACATGCGAACACACTACCTACTAGACTACGGCGACTACAACTGAATATTAAAAGTAAATATTTAAAAATTTTAAAATAAACAATATTTTCTTGTTTAATTAATCGGAATACAATTTTTCTGCTATTAGCCAAAGCTAAACGCACGTTAAATTAATTTCATGGAACGTTCTTTTAGATCGTTCTATTGTTCTTAACAGATGCGAATGAATTCGCTTGTCGTCGAGAAGCAGAGCATATTAGCTGACTCCCTGTCAAGCCCGCCAACCACACATCATTACTTTGCCGTCATCTACACATTTCGACTACCGATAAAATAGCCATAAAATGTTGCGGAAACATAAATTTCAATACGAATAAACATATCATAAATCTGTTAAAAAAAATCTTTTCCTTTGAAGTGTTATTAAAAATACATACACACTGAGTTTGAATTTTATTTGTTTTTAAATCAGAATTTCTTTTTCCATTTCTTTTTTATTTTAACAATATACATGTATTCATCAATCATCAATTAATCTTAAAGAGTTTCAAATGAATTTAATTAAAATTTTAAGAAAAAAATTTTTAGATTTTTATCTAAATATGATATACATATATGTATGTACAGTTAGTTAGTAATTTTTGTTTTCGATATTATTAGATTTGAATACATAATAATTTTATTGTATAATAATAATAAAAAAATCAGATTAATTATGAAATGCTTTGCTTTATTCTTTTTTTTTAATTTAAATGAGATTTCAATAATATTTACACTTTAAATATGCACGTGTGGACAGAAGACAAAATATAAAGAGAATAAATATATCACAAATTCAATATTATTTTAAAATATGTATATATATATTGTATATATGTATGTATGTATGTTTAGACTTTTATGACACTTAGTAAAGACAAGTTATTATTTTAAGTAAAACATTTTGACGGTACTTTACTGTTTTTTTTTAACATTAAAAAGTATGTGCTTTATATAGTTGATGTAGAGATAATAAAATAAAAACAGTATTTAAAAAAAGTGTTGTGCTTTAAATTGCTTAAACTATAACTATCGATAGTAAATCGACTATAACAACAAAATCTTAACAATATTTAAAAACAAAATTTTACAAAATATACTTTAAAAATAATCATTATTAATGTAGTAAAATGGCAAAAATATTTTTCATTACTTGAGGTCGTTTAATTATTGATTAAGAAAAGAAAATAAAAAAAAAACAATTGATTTATTTATGAATACAATAAAGAAAAAATTAAACAATATATTGCCTATTTCTTCTTGTTTTGTTTTTGGCTGTAATTGATACATATTTGAAAATTATTGCATGTTATTTTTGGTTTTTTATTTAAAATTTTTACAGCGTATTACGAAAGTCTACGGAAGATGAAATGTATTTTCAAATATTTGTGTACGATTAAAAAATACAGTGAGCGCCATAAGTGAGTCAACACCCACTATAATTTTAAATTTTCTATTCCTTTATCATAAATTGTTGTTTTTGTTTTAACATTTTATAAGTAATAAATAAACGTTTTTATTTTTGGAAATTTATTCGACTATTCTCATTTACTTTTCTCGCTATCCTAAGAAAATTAATTATTTCAGTTTTGTTTACTCACTTTTGGCGCTCACTGTATGACAAATGAATTTAAAAAAAATGTTAAAAACTTTAATTAAATGGAAAGTTTACTTATCTACACGCTGTATAATGCTGTTGTCGAATAATTATCTTGAGCCAGGCTTTCTCCACTAAAAACTTTCTAAGTCGTATTGTTGTAAACTATGTTCCATATAGCACATGGCTAAATATTTTCTTTTTTGACCTATTTTTTGTTAATTAATTACTTTAATGTTAATGCGAAACCAATGTCCAAATGAATTCAAGTTTATTTCTTTATTTACTATCAAACTATATGCAATCGTACGTAGACTTTCGTAACACACTGTAATTATTTTTTAAATTTTAATTTCTTTCCTTCTCTTCCTACATTTAATTTAATTTAATCATTTGCCTATAAATTATTTTATATTGTTTTTGTTTTTGTTTTTCTTTTAACTTATTGCTTCAGCTATGGCATAAACATCACTTTTAGGATCCGGAGCCAATGAACTCCATGTAGTTTCTTTACAAATTGGTAATTTATTTAAAGCTGCCGTTGTTAACTTAGTAGCGGCCTCATTGACAGCACACGTTTCCCGCAAATGAAAGAATTTCCCCGTTAAATCATCTATCCATTCCCACAGTTTCTCTCCTGTTCTTAAAGCATTGCGAGCTGCAATTTTTTTCAACTGATCGATCTCCTCAAAACTAGGTATGTATTGCAACCACTCTTGTGGCAAGACAAAATCGTCTGGCAGCGTAAGGCCATCGCCAGCATTGACAATACGTGCCCGCTCCAATTCTATTGGTTCGCCATTGTACAAAGCTAAAGGTGTTATAAGAAATTTTGTTTGGGCATATATAGCTGAGCGTCCAATGAGCTTAGCAGTCCATATACCAGGTGTTAAGGGCTGCTTTAGCAAGGCTTTGGAGTAGTTAATATTGTCGGTTTGTGTATCTTCTATGTGCAATTCATTAAAGTCTTGTAAACGACCCATAGGGTCAATCCATAATAAAGTCAGATTATACGAATGGGAAGTATCTTTCGGCGATGTCGATCCTGAGCCCAAAAACGTAAACGTTAATACCAGATCTGTAAAAGGGCCCAAGAACTTTTGGAAATTTCTCGATAGCTGCTCTTTTTGATCATATTCGGCTGAAATTTCAAAATTTCTTAAACGTTTCGAGAATTTCGAATTCTTTGCAAATTTTGCATATTGAAACGGCCTTATTCGTGTTTCTAATTCGTAAACAGTATTGTTTTGCTGCTCCGTTGTTTGATATCTTATTAAGAAGCCCTTGTACTGATCATTGTGCATGTAATGTGTAAGTTCTAACACTTTATTACTCTTTGTATCCCACTGTTTGCATAGTCTTCTTATTATGCTTTCGCTTATCGTTAAAGTTAAATCATCTTGTTTGGATTTTTTATCTTCATAATGATAGAAACTTTGCCAATAGGCAGGCAGATTGGGAAAATCTTGTGGATAAGGACCAAACAACCATTCCTCCAGTTTTAATAAAACAGCTTGATTAATAATTGGCTCAAATTTACGTGCAAAATAAAGCATTTTATTTTCTGTATTCTGCAAACGGGACCAATCTTCGGGTTTAAAATCATTTGGACTACAGCCACACCAATCCACAACATGTTTGTATTGACATTTACAACCCAATTTACGTTTCCAGTTCGTGACATGCAAATTATTATCCACATAAGTGCCACAAAATTTTGAGTTTCTTAAAACAGTATGGAAAAATGATTCAGCCGGCAGTAAGGTATGTCTAAATATAACCAAAAGACCTTTAAGTAGCTCATCTGTATCTTTATTGTTTAAAACATATTCCACAAAGGGTTTGGAAAGGCCAATCCAATCTGAGCCACCATCTATTTGTATGCCCGTGGGTAATTTACGATCTCCTATACGCCACATATGAGTATCACATTCCACAAATGTTTTATCTAAGCCTTGCTTTTGTATAAACCTCTGAGTTTCACGTCCATGACTTTTAACGAAATTACGATTACGATTAGCTGTTAGAAATTCTTCCAGTTTTTCAAGTTTCTTAACAGGAAAATCACTTTCACTTAAATTGATAACAAAATCCCATTGATATGATGATTTCAGTAAGTCGTCCATACACTGCATAAGCATAGTAAGCAAAGAGGCACCACCCCAAATGGTAGAGAAACGTGTGCGAGCCAATCTTATGTTAGGGAATTTCGGTTCCAGTTCCAAAAGTTTACGATACAGATAATCTTGACGCTGTAAGGCAAGGGGAAAATGTTAGGTGAATACAAAACTTGTTTTTAAAGTTATTTTGATTGTTGTTTGTAAAATTTATTCAAAGAAATAAACTTTTAATTGAACTACATAAGCGTAAAATAATTTTTATTAAACAACAATTATGAACTTGTTGTTCCCAATACATACATACATGATATTTTGCAATCATAAATTAAACAATAAATTTACCTTGTCTACATGTATATAATAGACATGTTGTGGTGCATATAATGCTTTCAATAAACGATGAACTTGTCGTAGAGCACGACCATTTAACGTTAATAAGAATGCAATTTTGATACGTTCTGTAGTGTCCGGTTTAACACTGGTCTCAGCAATTTGTGCTGAAAATTCTGCAAGAAATACAAAAAAATTTTGGATTAAAAATAAATCAAAAGAAAAATTATTTCAAGCGTTTGATTAATTGCATGTTTCAAGAGCTTAAATTTGTTTCTTTGTTGTAGCGTAATTTGAGTATAAAGAATTAATGCATGTTTCCTGTTTAAGCACGCTGTTTTAAAGAATGTAAATGTATGAAACACTAGTCAACAAAATGAACAGTTTTTTTGGTCATGGAAAAAATCGACATTTTGGTGTGGGCGTATATTACTTAAAAAAGAGTGAATTATTCCGCTGTCAGCCATTTAATTCTTATAAGAAGTTCTATGGCATTTTTTTTTAAATCGCATATCTGCATACAGACAGTACCCCATTGGGGTTATTCCTCTTCTTCCTTTTTTTTAAATAAATTCGTTTAAATATCATTTCATAACAAATTACAATTTATTTATCTAATCCAGTTATGATATGCATTAAATCAACTGTGTTGTATGGTGTACTTTTCTAAGATTACGTGTTTAAAATACATGCAAGACATGCATTTTTTTTTAGAATTAGTTTGCAAACGTTAAAGCAGGGCATAATTGCTAATTAAGAGTTTAATAACCTAATGTTAGAATGGCATACAAAAACAACAAAAACAAAAACAAGTTTTTAGTATGATGCAAAATATAGTATATTGCTGCAGAAAATATGCAAATTTGTATGAAATATTTTTGGCAAACAAGAACACGTTTAATAAATTCGGGTGTGAATTGCAAAATCCAAACTTTATTATTAAACATTTTTTTATTGCTTTAGATAACCTACATTTGCCTTAGCTAGAGACAAACATTTAAACAAAATGTTTGTTTGGAAACAAAAAAAACAAACGTTTAACATAAGGTATAGTAAAAAGGAATTCTATTGCTTTTCCAATAGATGACTGCAGCAGTTTCAGTTTTCATCTGGCATTGTATATTATTAATGCAGAATTCTTAATTAATTGTTCCAAAATGTTGTCAACAAGGATAAGAGTTTCTTTGAAAAGAGCATAACGGAATTATCTTCCGAATATAAACAAGTTAGCAGTCAAAAAATGGTGAATATTTGAAATTATTAATGAATTAATTAATGTTTGTTTGTACGTAACTTATAGAACCGTAAACTATGCATTTGATCATGTTATGATCTTTAGGAAAATTGTTGCGCATGACCCGGGGAAGGTTCCTAAGTCGGTATGACCAATTTCCGACAGGTGGCGCCACTGAAAATTACTAAAAATGTATTAAATCGTAAACTGTGTAGTTGATCATATTATGATCTTTAGCAAAGTTGTTGCGCATGAGCCGACGAAGGTTTCTAAGTTGGTATGACTGATTTCCGACAGGTGGCGCCAATAAAAATTACTAAAAATGAATTAAATCGTAAATTGTGCATTTGATCATGATATGACATTTAGCAAAGTTGTTGACGGAGGTTTCTAAGTTGATATGACCAATTTCCGATAGAAGGCGCCACTGAAAATTACTCAAATTGAATGACAAACAATTGGTCAACCTACACCTCAAGCGCGGAAGTAAATGCCATTACGAGCTTTTGAATCAGACGAGCAACGAGCATTGAGACTGAAAAAATCTTTGAGTACATTGATATTAGAAACTGATCGAATGCGTACTACTCAGCCCCGTTAATCTGAATCATCTGGGCAATGGGAAAGAAGGCTGCAAAATATTCAAATAAACTCTGCTCGATCAACACGAGCGAACACTGCACGCTAATTTAAATCTTACTGCGTTCCATTATGACAGTAATTCAAAATTAATCGGATATTTGTTTAAAGTCTTTCGTTCAAATTTATTTTAGTTGGTGGCGCAACAACGCGCGTCGAGAATAATTAGTTCTATATAAAGGCTTCGATTCTATGAAAAAAGCAATAATTATTTTGTCCTTTCTTTTTAGGTTTAGGTTGTCAAATGAGACAAGTATGTACAGTACCCGGAGGTCAAGATGACCCATTGTACAAAACGTCCTTAAGATGAGAAAACATTAACATTAAAATACAAAATACATTTGTTTAGAATTAAAATTCAAGTCCAATATATTTATAGCAAAAACAAAAATAATTATTCTTTTAATAGTCTTAACAAAACTTCTATTTAGTCATCTCCATACGCAACATATGTTTTAAAAATTCTTTTAAACAATTTTTGTTTATTAAGACACAAAAATAAAGTTTACCTGGCCCATATGCATGATTTTTAAGCAAATTTATGCTTCAATGGAATCGTTTTCTTCTATAAAAATTCGTTGTTTTAATTATTTCTAATTAGCCATATCTTTATACGAAAATTACTCGGTTGTACATTCATTATGTATTCTAAAAACAGATTAATTTGCTAATTTTTTCAATTAATGAAGAATTTGTTTCTTTCTTTCATTTTTGAATATTCTGTTTTACTATCTATCGACTTTGATTATGAGTTTTATTTTAATAAAATTTTGTAAACGTTTTAATTTCTTTTAATGTCCACTTGAAATACAGAACACCTAATAAATGAGATTTTCAATACACCATGTGAAAAACGACAATATTAAATCGTACAAAATATTTTCAATTCCTATAAAAAAAACAAAGGAAAATAAGACTAGGTAATCTGAAATTCAAAGCCAAGTGAAATTAAAATAAAATCTGTTTTCAAACATAAAAGCTACGTTTTGATTAATTAATTACAAACATTTATTGGAGTTTATAAATACTTTGCAATATTGAATAGTGTCTAATATTATTTAATAATGGCACTGCGCTTTCGGAACACAATCAAGTGTGACCGTAAGAAATATACTAATTTTCTACAGCGAAATAAAATATGCAATACTCACTTGCTATACCCGTTTCGTAAATGTTCATTGCATAGTAGCCCCCACAGATCTCATGTTGATCACCCGAACATTTCATGTTACAACTGGAATCAGCTAATTTATTGGCATCCGTTGGAGGATCAGCTCCACAAAAACACTCGGAACCATATTGTACGCCTGCATAGGGGAAACCCGATTGCAGACAAAGTTGAACACATTTATCCGGTGTATTTGTTGACTTAAAGTTTATAAAGTAACCGGATAAAAGACGGAATTCCTTTTCGTCACGATAGCAACCCAATTGCGAGTTAGCGCTATGATTGTCATGCGGACAATGGCTAGGTAAGTGTAAAGCATAAAATTCACCAGCCTGTATGGCACAAGCTATTTGAGCGATATATTGGCGACAGTCTTTAGTTTTGGCTCGTTGTAAGGCGGAAACGGCATCTTTCGATTGTATATTACATGCGGGCGTGAAACCTAATTGTTTGGCAGAAATTAGAGAAGAGGACGAGGATACAGCATCGTTTGAAACATCCACTAGAGAGGCTGAAGCTGCATTTTTTCTAGACATTAGGGAAGCATTGGCCGAGTCCTCATCATCGCTAGCGGAATTGTAATGGGCAGCGGGGTTCTTACGTTGCAGCTTCGGCGAAGAGAGGTGAGCATTGTTAATAGTTGGTGAATCACTGGATGTAAAGGCGGGCAAATTTAAAGATTTATAGGCCAAGAAAATCTGTATGCCGAATATAATGAAACCCACTAAAAAGAATATTTTATAGCGGCACAATAGACGCCACACAAGACTCTCAGCCATTGTTAATTAAAGAACGCGACGACGACGACGACAAGCTAGTGCTCGTAATGGCAACGGTTGTATCACGCACTTGTTTTCAATTGACTATGAATAGTGTTGCGATTTAAGAAACGTTGTCTGCTATTTATTAGTAATAATGCTGGCACGTTACACACAAGATTTAACATGACAATTGTTGTTAAACAAACACTTCTAGACGATTAAATAAAAACAAAGTAATAAAAAAATGGGGAGATTGGCTGGCTGGTTGCTTGGGCGGATAAAAAAAAACAAAACCTTCGCTCCCCTTACTAACTATAACAATATTTCCAAGTAACTAAATTCACGTTTTAATAAACATTTTTTTTTACAAAATATGTTTTTTTATTTTTGCGTTCTAATTTGTTGTTGTAAATACTAATTAAAATTAATTTATTTGCTATGTCTAATGGACCAACAAATTTTCTTTAAACTTTTCGCACAATACCAAGAAATTAAACTGATTTTGACAAGACATACAATAATATTAAGAACAGTGTTGATAAATGTTCTAGAGTTTCATTCATAGATGTGGATCAGCTGTTTTAGGTTATTGTGAATGACAGCTGTTGTAATATGTATTGTGACTTAAGAGAGCAATAAAAAGCGAAGAGCAAAGCGAATTCGTAATTGAATTTTAATTGAATTTGCCTTGGCGAAGAGCTTAAAAACAATTGATATTTGTTAATTGCTTGTAGTATTTGTAGAAACGTTGTATCAATAACACAAAGAAATGGTGGATCCTAATCGTAAAATCAATCGTTTAACCGACAAGGACATCGAATTTTTAGAAGAATGTGAACGTGAATTTGGTCTGCGCTATACCGAGGAGGATGCAGATTTTATGGAGCACTGCTCGAAACCCTTAGATGATCCACCCATTGTAGAAAACTGGAATTTTGGTGGAGGAGGTGACAATGCTAATAAAAACGATGGTGGAAATCGCAATTATAATCGAGGCGGTAATCGTCATAATCGAAATTGGCGTGGCTATCCAGGTGGTGAACGTCATCGTCAAAAAGATCATAGCTTTCGGCCACGCAGAGGCTTTGGTGGTGGCCGAGGTGGAGGTGGTGGCTATCAGCGTAATGAACGCCAAGATTCAAATAACCGATATAATTCCTCGCAGAGGCCTTCATTTAATCAAAGCAATAATCACACTCCCATGAATGTGAGGAGGGACTACAATAATTTTGTAGCAGCTTCTAAAGACGATTAGATAGATGTAGAACATTTTTTTTTAATATTGACAAACTCTGTATGGTTTAATAAAAAAAAGACTATAATTTAGAAACTTTGTAAAAAAAATTAACATTTTTATTTTTTTATTTCATATGTACTAAGTTTTAAAGCCATTTTTTTTAAAGTTGGAAACTGTACAAAAGCATTATTGCATTAATGTTTTTTTTTGTTTTTAGATATTTAAATCCTCATCAGGATCTTCATCATCAAAATCATCGGCAGCATCGGGTGTATAAATGATATTACTTTCTGTTGCTTCCGTAGCTCTGAAAAAAGTAATGAGTCTTGTTGAGTTTCATTTGAAAAATTTTGATTTGTGTATTCTACTTACTTTTCGTACGGCATTTTCATAGCATTTCTGGCCACCATTTCATCTTCATCCAACTCTATTTTAAATGTACCCAGTTGCTCTACTTTCTTCTCATCACCCCCAACAGTTTCTGCCGTTTTTAATTTGTCCATAATCTCTTTCAGCTCCACTTTGATTTCTGATTTTGTTTTGGTATATGTGTAGTGTTTAAAAGTTACTCCACCACCTGGCTTGCATATCAAAAGGGAAAGTTCTTTCTCAGATAAAAAGTGTAGCACGATATCCGCAATATATTCACAAGCAGCCACCACATACTGTGGGTGATCGTGCTGCAAGTGTGGCAGCGAAATCCATAGGAAACTCCTTTTAACATATTCACATTTCTTGAGATTATTTAGGAACTGAAATATCGCACATACTTTTTGATATGCCAACAGGTCTGTTAGGGGCGGCAGTATTATATTCCATAATTTAGCTCCGTCTTGGGGTTTTACACTGCAATCAGTAAGAAATTTTTGTAGAGTATTAGCATCGTTCAGGTCTGCAGAGATGGGCAGGACTTTGATGTTGGAATCCTCTTCACCCTGTTCCTTCAGTAGTTGAGTGACGAACTTTTGTGAAATTCGTTCATGACCCAATTCGTCTAAGGAAATATGAGATAATCAGTTGTTATATCATATTTAGTATGAAAATAAGCATATACCTTTGATTAGAACACACTTTTGTTTAGTAACTATTAAATTAGACAACATTTTGTATATAATTTTTTATTTTAAATTGAAAATTTGTACAATTTTAGTTTTATTTCTACGTCTGAGCCAACATATAAATTTGTTTACAGCACGTTGTAGTGTTTTTGTTTTCAATGAGTAACAGCTGTTTTGTTTATTCATTCACAATAGTGTGTTTAATCTGGGCAGGGTGTAGAAAACACAGCTAACGTAGAAAACTACTGTTCAATACAACCAGTGGTGATTTGTTGGCGCTTTTTTTATATTTAAGAGTTTTTGTGAATTAAAATTTTATTTATGTTTACTATTTACGGAAGAATTGGAAATTATGTTGTACATTTGATAATTAAGAATGATGAAATTGAAGATTACAACATAGGCTTAATTTTTGTTAAGATGAGAAAACTGCTGGAGTGAAGTTATTTCACCTTTCTGGGCAGAAAATTCAAATTTTGTGTAGCTGATGTCTTGAGGGACGTCTAAGCCAAAGAATCTAGGAGTCTTATGTGCACAATCGTTTTATGTCTCGGGCGCCGCTAAAATATAGTAATGGGAAGTGGAGAGAATTTTTATTTATTTAAAAGGATGAGAGAGATTACACATCAAATTTCACTTTCTTCTTTCCTGCATTTATCCTCTGTAAGAAAGAGAAATTTTCCTAAAATTATTCGAATTTCATCTGTATTTTTTGGAGCTGTATGGATAGCAGTTTAAATAAAAAAAAATTCAAAACACAAATTCCGTTACAAAAAAGTATGGTAATTGTGCTCACTGTACTTTACCCTTATTTTACGCATATTTGTTTACATTCTTCGTTTATATACAGTTTCTTTCTTTCTTCATTCATTATTTTGTATCACTTTTATGAATGAATTTCAAATTTACATGCTTCACGTAACACTAATGAAGGAATGAATGAATGTAATCGATACAGCAAGTGTGACAAAAATATTTCCAAATGAATGATTTCAACAAATTGTTGGTATGTAAGCAAAAGACTAAAAAAAACACCTCCAAATTGGCCACACAACCACTTGTTATTTAATACTTTTGCTTTGTCTTCTTTCTATCGGTAGGCTTTTACGGCGTGATGCCAAAAAAGAAAACAAGAAAGAGAGACGTAAAAAATAATTGTAAATAAGGGAAGTTTTGTTGTGTTGCAAGATGCCAGATTCGTTTTATTATTTTAAAAGAAAGCTCTATTAAGTTAACAATTTATACATCAACTTGATTGGCCATCAAGACGTTTTACTCTGCCTCCTATGTGTAAATACCGCAAAGTTATGCAGCATAATTATATTTAACTTTTCAAAAATAGTTTTAAAGCTTAATAAAGTTTATTGAAAATATTATCATATTATCAATTTGCTTAAATTTTTATTAATATGGCATCACATTTTATATACGCACACATATCCTAGAGCACTGGGTGTTACGGCCTTGAAAACTTGTTGCTTGGAGAGAAAAGTTGTAAAGAGAAAAACAGCAAATACATATAACCATTTGCTGTTGAAGTCATTACATTACAAAAGCCAAGTAATGTAAAAGAGATAGAACAGTCGTTTACAGTTATTTAAAGAGACTTTTTTAAGGCAGCCATAATAAAAGTTTGGCTAAAGGATTATTTTTTTAATGTATTCCGCCAAATACTCGTCTATATTTTTTGGAATATGGTCATCTCAATTTGCAAGGAGGAAGGAAAGTGTATGATTTTAGATTAAAAAACAACAAAAAAAAATTCGTATACATATTTCGATTTGTATGTCATTTTGATGGAATCATACACGCAGTTTAACACCGACTACATTCAGATAAAGTTCGTGACTTGGTTAAATTTCGTGGATAAAAAAAAAAATTGAAAATTATAGAAAATAACAAAGAGAGATAAATTTTAAAGTGCTTCAGAATGCTGCAAATATTTAGTAAGTACATGCATACAATGTCATACATACATAAATAGAATAATTAACTTTTCTAATTGCGTTGTGTTTTAACCGAAAAAAAAAGAACAAGAAAACATGCAAATGGAGAGATAATGAATTAATTGCAGTCAGAGTTGGAAATGTCATAGATTTTCACTATTCTTATTATGAACGCAATTCATTTTTCCTGAATAATTTGAAACTATCTGATTCGCCTTAAGGCTAGGTGGCTGTGGTCCTTGCTAACTTGGGTCTATGTAATGTTCCTATTGGAATAGTGCCTACAAGACGAAACCAAATCATATGAGAATTATTAGGCACCAATAAAAACTATTTAACAATTTGACTGCCACGGAAATTTTCAGAAAACTGGCCACGGAAGCCAACATCGACTTTTTGTTCTTTTCCCAGAAGCTATTTATCGATACTAGCACTGATATAATAGGATTTTATTCGAAGCTACACAAAAATGACAGGTTTAGTGAGTACGAGATAACTCGTAGTTGGCACCCTAGAAGAGAACGCAATCTAAGTATTATCTCGTAGTCGGCAGTCAACGTGTTAAGGAACTCTAATCTGAAAGTTACTATTTCGTTTAGTAATAAAGCTTCGTCACTGCTCCAGTACACTAGTTTTAACGAATTTTTAAAGCCTTTTTATACCTATAAACTCCAAATCCGTTTCAATCAGGTTCAATATATTAAACTTAACCAAATCTGGATGATAGTCGAGTAACTAATAGTCTCAGTCCCTTTTGCATATATCGCAAGTTCCACGAAAATTGTTATATGATAACCCAAACCCCTGTATCATTATATATCTGGTTAGTGAAATATCTCTCGGTAAAGTAGGGAGAAGGGAATAGAGGCTTGAGCTTACTGTACAGAATAATATTCGCCTTTAAACTCAATATTTTTATTTTCCATTTTATCATGAAGCCAGAAATGTTGTCAATCATAGATACAGACGGTAATAATTGAATGAAGTCGCCGTGGTCTAGTAGGTAGTGTGTTGGCTTATTAGACGAAAGGCCCGAGTTCGAATCCCAGATCAGACATCAAAATGAAATATGAAAAAATATTTCTTCGGCGACTTCCTCTCAGCAGATTTCTGGCAAAAACTCTGAGAGTAAAAATTGCCATGAAAAAGCTTCTCAAAAAATCTGTCGTTCGGAGTCGACTTTAAACTGTAGGTCCCGCCAGTCATGTATAAAATTAACGCACACAACATGAGTGGTGTTGAGAAGCTAGGCCGTAATCCTGACTGAAGGGTTGTAATGACCAATTATGTATGTATGTAATAATTGAATTCGTTAAATATGAAGATGCTAACAGGCATTCTTCGTCCCTGTTTAGTATTCTATTTTGATTATATTTGTGCATGTGATTGTGATGCTTTTTCCAAAGGTTTTTTTGAAAGCTCAATGCAGCAACGGGGGATTGTGAGAGAAAGGGAGTGAGCTTTTGTGTTTTAAATAAAAAAAAAATGCTCCACACACATTCGTACTTCACTGAGTGGAGATGGAGAAGTCTTTAAATATAAATAATCGTTTTCCCTTTTGAACAATTGCAATGATTTTTTTAGGTTAGAAAAATGTTGTAGAAAAATCCTTTTCCTTTAGTTATTATTATTATAATAATAATTTATCCCTAATAAGAATACTCGTTATGAAGAGAAACAGATGGTAATCACTTGAGTCAAACACAACACAATTTCACTCCTCTTTCCTTCATTAGCGAAAGCTAGCTATTTGTTAATTAGGGCTTCATTCGGGTTCAATAGTTGGTCCTGTTTTTTCTGAATTCTTTGATTTCTGAGAAAGCGAAACCGTTATAATATTAACAGTCTTCATTATTGTATCGACAATTTTCTACATCAAAATTACCAGATACATACATACATACACAATTGGCCATTACAACCCTTCAGTCAGGATTACGGCCTAGCTTCTCACACCACTCATCTTGTGTGCCTTAATTTTATACTCGAGTGGCGGGACCTACAGTTTAACATCGACTCCGAAGTACAGATTTTGAGTAACTTTTTCATGGCCGGTTTATTTACTCTCAAAGTTTTTGCCAGAAATCTGCTGAGAGGAAGTCGCCGAAGAAATATTTAATTTTCCACATCTGGTTTTGATGTCTGACCTGGGGTTCGAACCCGGGCTTTACGTCTAATAAGCGAACACGTAGGTAGACTATGGGGACTACAAAATAACAAAAAATGCCAGAATGAACTTGAAAAGAAAATATCCAGATCCACAAGTGTTTCGATAAACTCTTGTATTCTAACATAACTGCCAACTACGAGATAACTCGTAGATTGCGTTCCCTTCTAGATAGCCAACTACGAGTTATCTTGTACTCAGTAAACCTGCCAATTTTTTGCGTAGCTATGAATAAAACCGTATTATATCAGTGCTAGTATCGATAAATAGCTTCTGGGAAAATAACAAAAAGTAAATGTTTGTGTGCTTGTCCAGTTTTCTGAAAATTGCCGTGGCAATCAACGTGTTAATCGCATAACACTCCCAATTTTTGTATGAAACTACCTTTAATGCGACTCTAGTCTAAAATAGAACTGATTTTACTAAATTCTAACTACACTTTGAACTTGGCAAATGCAAAGAAGAACAAAAATATTTGAAAAAAGGTCCTGTATATGTGAAAAGTCATCTATGAAGAGGACCAAATAGATTTGAATTAGTTTGAAAGAAAAGCAAACGGTCACCTTAAGTCTTTTAAACAGAAACAAACACTTGTTAAAGAATTCATTATTTTAAATCACGTTTATCCCGTAAATAATTTAATTAAAGTATGCAAAAAGCCATTTTGACTGAGTAACTAAACAAAATAAAATAAAATATAATGAAAAAACAACAATAAAACAATTGAAAATAAATGCTGGTAAACAAAACGTTCCCCTCCTAAATACATTTGGAGAAACGATTTGACTTGATAAATATTGGCATATGAAAAGACGCATCAAACTGCAAATGCTAGCATTTTAGATAGTAATTATAACCACAAGAACAATAAAAAGCCAAAAAAAAAAAAACAATCCCTCATATCTCTGTCTGTATTTAATTTTCTTAAACAGAGTAATAAAAACAATACAAAAAAAAGTAAATCAATTTAACAAAAATTCACTCTTTTTCTCTCTTTTACTTTTGAAACGTTCACTTCTCATTTGTTTGTTTTATCAAAAGAATAGTGAATGTACTGAACAAGACTTTTTCTTGCGGTGGTATTAAGCGGTTGTCAAAATTTTTATTTTTGTTGATACTCGTAAAATTATTTTAAAATAATACATAAATAAACGCCAACAACTTGTTGCCATTTAATAAAATAGAAAAAAAAATAACAATCAAATCAAACAATTCTTAACGAATTTAATAAATTTTTCTATATTTTTGCAAGCAGCCATTTTTCAAGGTAAGTGTATTAATGTATGATTTTTAATAATTGTACACGAATGTATAAAAATGCCAACATATTGTTTAATTTTTTTGGAATTATTTATTCGCTTTTGTTTTTTTTTTTGTATAATTTTAATACATTTCTCACGCTATCAGAAAGCAAAGAGCTTAGAAATGAGAAAGAGAAATTTACGACATTTAATGAACCGTATACATGAGTTGGTGTGAGTGTATGTATATTTCTATTTTGTTTGTTTAAGAGAATATTGTTTATATGATACGTATATATGTACATCTCTTACACTTTCATATCTTCTATACAATATTGACGTCATACGTTTTTTTTTGTTAGCATAATATACCGTATGATAGAAACTCTTTTCAAGAGTAATTGTTTTGAAAGCATCATGAACATTATCATTAGTATACGTGGGTACTGTAACAATAACAATACACTGCCATTGAGTTTCAGAATACAAACTATGAAAATAAAACATTTAGGAAGGCTGTGGCGGAAGTGTTTGGCAAATTTGAAAATCTTATTCCAATTCCTTGCGCAGTTGCACAAAATGCACCAATTTCCTTTTTATATTGACTTTCAAAATTCCTTACTAAATACGAATTCTTCCACATGATGCACTTGAGCATTTAAAAAAATATTTCTTCGGCGACTTTCTCTCAGCAGATTTCTGGCACAAGCTCTGAGTGTAAATAAAATTGACATGAAAATGTTCTCAAAAATAAAAATCTGTTGTTCGGAGTTGATTTTAAACTGTAGGTCGCCTTACTCATGTATAAAATTACCACACACACTAGTAGTGTGAGAAACTAGGTCCATAATCCTGACTGAAGGGTGTAATGACCAATTACGTACGTGCACTTAAGCATGATCAATGTGCAGAAGATAAATCTATTTCATATAAGCTAAATTTATTGTACGATCAACTTTAGTCTACTCTAGAGAAACTTTATCTAGTTTCCATTGCATATCTCGAATTCTGTATAAACCCATTTTCCTTTAGGAATTACAACAAAACAACATACCCAATCAAGTAAATTTAGATGAATATCTCGCCTTAGGGGTTGTCATACAATTCTGTCTAAGATTTATTCTTATGAGAAACAACAACCATGTCATTTTTTACATCCAGGTAGTGCACTTAGTCGCTTTAGGGCCATTATTACAACTTGTCGTTAAACTTGGGTTTAGTTAAAGGTACCTTTAGCTAAAGGGAACTGTAAAGTTACCTTTAACTTATTATCGTTATTACAACTTACAGATAAAATAAAGTTAACTGTTTTTAAAAATATGGCAGTGCCGGAGCAATGTCGATAAAACTGCTCAATTAAACAAGTTTTTTTTAACGCAGTGGCAACGAACAGCCTCTTCTTGTTTTGTTTGCTCATTTTGTTTATATTTGAAGTTGCCATATTGAAAATAATACATAATATGGTAAGTTCTAACATAAGCTTAACTTTAAAAGTTACCGATAGGATTATAATCCCTTTAGCTTAACGCTCACTTCTACCATATTGTCCACTTATAATAATGAAAAACAATTAATCTGCCCGTTAAAATCCTCCCTTTAGTTAACGCCAAGTTGTAATAATGGCCCTTAGTTAATGTAATCTAGCAGGTAGTGTGTAGGCCTATAGGACGTGAGGCCGCGGTTCAAATCCCAAATCAGACATCTCCAACAAAGCAAAATATGAAAAAATATATCTTCGACGACTTCCTCTCAGCAGATTTCTGGCAAAAACTGTGGGAGTAAATAAAATTGGCATGAAAAGTTTCACAAAAAGCTATCGTTCGGAGGTGTAGGTGCCGCCCCTCATGTATAAAACTAAAACACATAATATAAGTGGTGTGAGACAACCTGACTGATGGTTGGCACTAACCAATTATGTATGTAGGTACGTAGTGCACTGTAATTTCTTACAATTTGATTTGTATTGGATACAGAATTCTATACATTAAGAACCTTAAAAAATATAAAATATGTGAGAAATTTCTTAAATATGTATCAAATATATGAGAAATTTTATTATCGTCACTGTCGCTGTTTATTGCATTCCAAATTTGTAAACAAATCGTAAAAAGGAAAAATATATCAATTACTTCACGAATTTTCTTATTGTATCACTTCCTCCAGACTTATTTTCAAGCGTGATTTACATTTTTTACTGCTATGGTGCGGTCATACTTGCAAAATCGAATCGCAATTTATTTAAATTGTATGACACATTTAAAGTTAATCGTTGTGTTCTATCACAACTCAATTCAAACTTGAACAAAAGCTTTTAATGATTCATGCAACTTTTATTATTCATTTTTTACTTAATGTTTTTATTTAATATGTAAACAATTTCCAGTGTAGTGTGAGAAAGTATTAAATGAGTTTTATGTGGTAAATGATAATTACTTAATATAAGCAGAACGAACGAGAGAGGTGTTAGAAGAACACTCGATTTAATTTTTGTTTTTTACATTTTTTGCAAAGAATTATGATAATTTGACTGCAGTGGTCATAAGGATTGACCGTATATATAGCAATTAGATTGAGAAGATCGATCTTTTCGGTGAGTCATATTTATATTATCCTTCTTGCTGCAAAGCGAACAAAAACTACTTGAACTCGCAAAGGTATCAGTAAATATACATAAGTAAAATGTATATCTTTTCGAGCACTTAAAAGTATCACCCGACGATTAACATAAACAAGTCTTATGGGCCGAATAATATATCAGCACCAGAGACAGGCAATGAATCGTTTTTTTCGCTACTCATAAGTACTTATGAAATTTTGAGTATGAGTAAGTCAACAGTATTGAAATTCAACTATGTACTCTGATTCATTCATACTCACTACAACATTGATTTATAAGTACAGGTTGCAATGAGTATGAGTACGACGCTGACATCAAACTCATACCATTCGAAATATGTTTGATTCATACGCCTACTAGTTCAGATTCATAAATTTAGAAAAATACTTACAATACTCATAAATGATTCGAGTGATTCGAATTATTCATTCCAGTGAGTATTGCATGTTCGTACGCGAATCATACTTATCTTGTGATTCTTGTAACTCAACAGTTACTCAACAGCAACATCATGCGTATTGTTAGGAATGAGTACGATGAGTACTTCAAACTTTGAATATGAGTAGTATGAGTATGATATTAAAATAAGTATGAATGTGTATAAGTATCAGAAATTATGAGTATGATTAGAATCTACTCATCTTTTTGAATACTCATTGTTGATCTCTGATCAGTACTAGTGCTGTGTCCTTTAATGCCACTGTATTTTTATGAGTGATACATTTACAGAACTTTTTCGGCGTGTTGGAAAGCCAAATCTTAGATAGAGTAAGACCAATAAACCTGAATCTTATCTGCGTTTTTCAAGGTTATAAAAATATGCGATAAGCATTATCGTATTGGCAGTACTCCCTACAACTGCGTATCAGTTTATCTAATGAGTAGGTTGTGATTTTTGTTTTTCAAAGGTTGGGGCATGGTTTGATTTTATCACAATATATTACTTTCAGTATAGGTAGGATCTTCTCTTGCTTTATATCTACTATTCTTAACGATCACACTATACGAGCTGGTAGGAGGTTAATCCATACAAAAGCCTAGAAATGATTCAACATGAGTAACTCTATCACATGCAATCTACATACATAACATAATTAGTCATTACAACCTGTCAGGCAGGATGACGACCTAAACTGTGTGTTAATTTTATACATAAGTCGCGGAACCTACAGTTTGAAGTCGGTTCCGAACGACAGATTTTTAAGAAACTTTTCATGGCAATTTTATTAACCCCCAGACATTTTGCCAGAAATCTGCAAGAGAGGGAATTCCCCGAAGAAATATTTTTCATATTTTAATTTGTTGGAGATATCTGACCTAGGGATTGAAATGAAACTTCACGTCTAATAAGCCGACACAGTACCTACTAGACTAAAGGCCGTGTCAGATAAAACTTTTGCTTCGCGTTGCGTTGCATATACGCTTTGACATTTAAGATAAATGCACATGTTTATATGGCACTTGTCGCATAAACTGTTTTTAACGCAACGCAAAGCGAAAAGTTGGGCATGTCTCATCTTTTTGCTCGCTTTGACAATCAGCCGTGGTCTAGTAGGTAGTGTGTTGGCTTATTAGACGAAAGGCCCGAGTTCGAATCCCAGGCCAGACATCAAAAACAAAATACAAAAAGCATTTCTTCGGCGACTTCCTCTCAGCAGATTTCTGGCAAAAACTCTGAGAGTAAAAATTGCCATGAAAAGCTTCTCAAAAAATCTGTCGTTCGGAGTCGACTTTAAACATTAAATAGAAATAAAGACACATTAGGCAAACGAGAAGGCTCTGATACTTCTCATTTATCAAGAGTGGAATGAGGAAATATGTATACGTATACACTATACGATTTTTCATCATCAATTATGCATTCCTATCTTGAAGTTAACTATCTAACTGACAAATTATAGTGGATTAAGGGAATGCATTGGACTCGTTTTTTAATAATTAATTTTAAAATTACAAGAAATATTTCAAAATCAAACAATAAATACAAATTAATTTTTCGCTTTTGGTCTCACTTCTCAATTAAATGAAAGTTCATTGAACTTTTGATTTTAATCATATTTGTTCGCTGTTAATGCAATTTAAAACCAAATAAATACTTCATCCATAATAGGACTTTCAATCATCATTTACAATTGCATAATAAAATTGCATAATAAAAATACATTTTATTATGCAGAAATAAACTGAAAAAAATAATAATAAAATTATTAAATAAATAAAATATGCATTTATTAACTCAAAAGTTTTTCATAATCACGCCTTGAATGTCAAATTGTAATTTTTAGAAGCGCTTTTTTGGATGCCTGTTGACATTTGTATTGCATTTTAATTGTTGCTGTCAAATTCAAAGAAAAAATTAAAATTAAAATTTATTGCATGGAGATCGTGTTTGTGTTTAACTGTACCGCAAATAAATAAATATTTCAAAGTCAACAATGATGAACAGATATTTCCTTTCATGAACAAGATATGTATTTCAACCTGGCACCTGTGTTAGAATTATTATTCCGTTAATGTTTGTTGTTCACATACTATTTTAAATAAGGAATAAGAAAAAGTGAATTTTTTTACAGCATTTTTAAAGCACTCAGAATTTTTCTTGGAAAATTATTTAAAAATGCAAAATTTTTATATTCAAAAGGTTTACTTCTATAATTTCTGTTTCAACGGAAATAACTTTTTTTTTGGAATTAAATTTATTTTAAAAATCGAATATTAATGCCTTAAAATACCTTTTACGTACATACATACATACATAATTGGCCATTACAACCCTTCACAGTCGGGATTACGGCCTAGCTTCTCACACCACTCATGTTGTGTGCCTTAACTTTTATACTTGAGTGGCGGGACCTACAGTTTATCGTCGACTCCGAACGACAGATTTTTTGAGAAACTTTTATATGGCATGTTTATTTACTCTCAGAGTTTTTGCCAGAAATCTGCTGAGAGGAAGTAGCCGAAGAGATATTTTTTATTTCGTTTTGATGTCTGGCCTGGGGCTCGAACCCGGGCTTTACGTCTAATAAGCGAACACACTACCTATTAGACTATGGCGACTACTCTACATAAAACCTTTTAGCGTAAGAATATAAACTACGGTCGAAATATTCTTTATAATTTTGGGTGCCCTGGTAGTCTAGTGGATAGTGTGTTAGACTATTAGCGTCGGGATCGTGGGTTTGATTCCCATCAGAGATTCTGGTCTGTTGCACTACACCGAGCATATGGTCGCAGTTACTCAGCTCGTATATAATTAAATATAATTTATAATTGTATCCTAATTAATAAATAAATAAATAATTCTTTATAATTTCTCTAGTCTTAGTAAATAGGCCTTCAACTCTTCTATAGTTTAACAAGTTCTTGGAAAATTTAAAACCTACACTTCTACAAGATCAAGTTATCTTAAAAAAAATTAATAAATTACGTAAACTTTACTTCTCATGCGCTGATAATGACAAGTTTACTTAATTTGTTCGGAAAATGATTTATTTGACATCATTGCAGAGAATTTGAGTCAAAATTTATTTATTTATTTTAATTAGCATAACACAACACGATATTAATCTTATAAATGATAGTGCGATGATTAGAAGCATTAAGATATAATTAAATATGACAAATTAAGTAAAAATAAAAATTAATACGGTTGCCCTGGTAGTCTAGTGAGCAGTGTGTTAGACTAGCATGAGGGCCGTGGGTTTGATTCCCACCAGATACTCTGGTCTCTTACACTACACCGAACATTTGATCGAAGTTACTCAGCTCGTATATAATTAAATATAATTTGTAATTGTATTCTAATTAAAAAAAGAAAATAAATAAATAAAAACTAACATAAATATTAAATTTAAATATAAATAAAAAAATAAAAAAATATAGGGTTATCCATTTCGTGGTTTCAAAAGTAAACCTAAATAAAACACATATAAAATATTTTTTTCATGATATTTCTTTTTTATTGTAAAGTTTGAACGTTGACATTATGTGTGAAACACTACATCATTTAAATGACCTCCACGCGAAGTGTTGCAAGCATTGATTCTTTTGAAGTAATTTTCGACCATTTTTTGACACATATTGGGCGGTATCTCAGCCAGTAAGGTCCAATCACACCTTCGGACCAAAGAGCGCACCAAACAGTGACTTTTTCTGGATATAATGGCCTCTCTTCAATTACTTGAGGATTCTCAGAACCCCAAATACGATAAATTTGTTTATTAACATACCCACCGAGTGTGAAATGTGCTTCATCGCTGAAGAAAATTTTGTTCGAAAAATTGCCGTCCACCGCCAATCACCATTTTTGTAGTAGGTTTTGATAATTTTTATGCGTTGTGTGATAGTTAAGAGATTCATTTTCGTCAATGTCAGACTTTCAACTGAAAAGAAAAAAATTGGTTTAACAACTTAGTTTGACAGATGTCGAGTTCCAGTCCCATACTTTTGAAACCACGAAGTGGATAGCCCTATATAATATAAAGAAATAGAAATATTTAAAAAAGTTAAAAGATATAAAAATAGTAATATTTACAAAAATCTGTCTAAAAAGTAAGAATAAACCGATATAAATCTAAAATAAAATCACAAAATTTATAATAATGGAATTAAAAGAGAGCTAATAGCGTAAAAACTATTTATTAAGAGAACAATTTAAATAACTCCTTTTTGAACGCATTTGCACTGCCTAATTTTGAATGTTATTTGGTAGGAAAACAGAGACTCTAAATGAGTCAACAGTATTGAAATTCAACTACTCTGATTCATTCGTACACACTACATATAACATTGATTTATAAGTACAGGTTGCAATGAGTATGAGTACAACGTTGACATCAAACTCATAACATTCTAAATATGTTTGATTTATATGCCTACTCAGTCAGATTCATAAATTTAGAAAAATACTTATAATACTCATCAAAATTTACAGTCTTAGTTGTTGTTGCATTTACAAAAAAAGAAGAAAGAAAAAGACAAAGGCGGCAAGAAAAGCAAACACACAACATTCTAGTGAGTATTGTAGTGTTCGTAAGCGAATCATACTTATTTTGTGATTCTTGTAAATGTTGAGTAAAGAGGATTCGAAATCAACAACATCATGCGTATTGTTAGCAATGAGTACGATGAGTACTTCAAACTTTGAATATGACTAGTATGAGTATGATATTAAAATAAGTATGAATGCGTATAAGTATCAGAAATTATGAGTATGATTCGAATTTACTCATATTTTTGAATACTCATTGCTGATCTCTGGCTTGGAATTCCAAAGACTAATGGTGTCCTGTCCAATTTTTAATTCTTAAACTTAATTCTGCTTAATAAATATTTCGGCTGTGAATTCGTGTGAATAATTTTACGGATTAGAATGAGGCATTTAATTTTCAAAAGATTATCAAATTTCACATTAAATATCTGGTACGCTAGGTGGGAAATATGATCCTGGCGACCTTTAAGAAAGACATACATATCTTGCTATATTGTTGTATGCCAAGTTTAGTTTCCGGTTGTCATTACTATCGCAGTTTGCGAAGCACAGGAATTAAATACGTTTTAGCAAGTTGCATACGAGCTCATAAATTTCCATTCGTTTTAATTGCGTGTTAAATTTTTTCCAACCCTTTACTTGCGGCCATAAGAATGTGGTCATTTATTAGCTTAGCGTGACCATTTAATGGTCATAATATTACAACAGTTTATTGCTCTTTTATTAATAAATAATTAAGTAAAAAAAAAATTATTACTACGACCGCTTTAAATCATGACAGTATTGCGCTAAAGATGATGACAATGACGATGACGTTTAGGTTCCAATTATTTTATTTTATCGCATGGGACGCATGTAAATTTTTAGGAAAAAAAAACAACAAAAATAAACAAAAATGGCATGAGAACTTTTCGTACAATTTGAATTGAATGTTTATAAAATTGCTAATTATTGTATGTTTTTTTATAGAAGTTTTTTTAATATTGTTTTATGTAGAAAATTAACATACAAATACGATTTTAAACTTAATGTAAGGGTTGCCAAAAGTATTAGCAATTTATACAAATGTCATACTACATGCATTTCTAACCAGCAAAGTGAGTTGGAATAAGCTCGAGTCTCTTACTCTCTTAAAATCACTTTTTAAAACAAATTTTAAGGACAGTTTTATGAAAATTAGCGCTGTAGTCTCGTAGGAAGTGTGTTGGCTTATTAGACATGAGGCCTTGGTTCAAACCCTAGGTCAGACATCTCCCACTAAACAAAATATGAAATAATATTTCTTCGGCAATTTCCTCTCAGTAGATACCTGGCAAAAGAATGAAATAAAATTGCCAAGAGAAGAAGTTTCTCAAAAATCTGTAGTTCGGAATGTGTAAAATTAACACACAACATAAGTGGTGTGAGAAACTAGGTCGTAATCCTGAATAAAGAGTTGTAATGACCACTTATGTATGTATCTACGTTTATCAAATTTGGTTCTCGTTCGTTTTTGTCACGCTCTCAAACATTAGTACAAAATCTTATCTGTCTAACACCATTTAGCGCTGTCCAACGCACTTATATACTGCTTTTTTTCTAATGGACGAATGTTAGATTTAAAGTATCCCTAGAATGTGACGAAATTGTTATTGTAGAAAATAAAACGTTTTCAAAAAGAATATTAAGGGCCATTATTACAACTTGCCGTTAAAGTTGGCTTTAGTTAAAGGTAACTTTAGCTAAAAAGTCACCTTTAACTTTTTTTCGTTATTACAACCTAATGATAAAGTAAATTTAACTTTATCAAAAATATGGCAGTACCGGAGCAATGTCGATAACACAGCTCAATTAAACAAGTTTTTTTAAACGCTGTGGCAATGACGGACTCCTCATTTTGTTTATGTATATTTGAAGTTGCCATATTGAAAATATGTATATAATATGGCAAGTTTAAACATAAACTTAACTTTAAAAGTTAAAGGTAGGATGATGCTCCCTTTAGCTTAACGCTCACTTCTATCTTATTGGATACTGAAAAACAATTTATCTGCCCATTAAAATCTTCCCTTTAGCTAATGGCAAGTTTAAAAAATATTATATTTTGTTAAGTCCATTGCTTATCTGGTAATTAATTCAAATTTAATTTAAGTTTTGGCGATTTATGTTAAATCGTAAGGAATTTTCCATGAAATCAAACTGCAACTCTATTCAATGCTGTTCAAACTTCGATATGATGTTTATACACAGAAAAAACAACAATATTTTCTCTATGAATCTTATAATCATTTTAATGCATCTATTAAAACAAATCGATGTTGTTGTTGTTTTTCTATAATTAATGAGCCATTCATTCACTCAAACGTTCATTCATTAATTTTTCACAGTTTTTTCTATAAAGTTGTAATTAAAAAAAAAACAAACAAAAACAAAATAGTATTGAATTTAAATAAATTTTTTGAATATTTTTAAAGTGACTAATAAATAAACAAGCGACGAAACAATCAAGCTATAATATCCGCAGTGCATCTAGATTAAAATCTGGTTTTTTAAACAAATTTATCAAAGTCACTTACAAAAATGGGGTGGAGCAATTATTAAAAACAACTATGCCAGACACTGTGGATTTAAGAAAATATTTTTAAATTAAAATAAAAATATTTACATTTGTCGTTGTGCAATATTTAAAAGAATTTTTTAACGACCTTAAATGCATCTTTTTAAATTAATTCTTCTCAAATTCCAATTATTTCGAACTGACTGAACCATAAAATTGTAAACATTCATTCGTGGCTTGTAATATAATTTGTTATTAACTTTTGTTTATTTTTTTCTGGTTTATTATTTTCTATTATTTGTTAACAATTTCAAACAAATGTATATATTACGTTGGTTAAGAGTTTTATTACGACTTTTCTTTTATTTCGGTCTTGACAAATTTTTTTTAAAAATTTTTATTTTAATTTTTCTGCCTTCAAATCCTTAAACGATTTAAAATGACAGCATTGGCTATTACAGGTATACTTTATATTAGAAAACAGGTATAGGAAAATGCAAAAAGAAATGCATTTTATGACCAGCATAAATCTTAAGTAAAACAAACATCAAAAAATTATTTACGATGTCAATAAATTATAAACAGTGAACAGCAGGGATCAACTAAATCGCAAAAACTAATGAAAGTATTGATAAGGCAACTACTTATTTGGTTCGGATTAAAACACAAATAAGACGTGCGCCTGATGTTATAAAATTATCATACCTTCAATACCTTTCAATTGTTGTCAGAATAGCATAAGAATTTGGCAAACCTTACCAAACACTACTTTCATTCTGGTTTGAATCAGTTCTGTGGTGGTTTTCGCGGCTCCAACACTATTGTTTTAAATTGACATCATCTACTTGCGAAATACATAGGTGGATTCTTTTGCGATTTAGCAGCGATTCATAGATGAAAATTTGTAGCATGAGATTTTTTCTCATACACACGTATACACAGATCAAAGTAAGGGCTTATCCTGATTTACTGGTCTGTATAGTATTTAGTTTCTGGATTAACCAAACAGCATTTTAATCATTAAATACATACGAGGTGTGATCAAAAAATTACCGTTATTTTCAAATTTCGTTCGCATTTAAATTAAATATGTTGACAATATCAGCCATTTTGGATTGTCAGTTTGTTTTTGACAGATAAAAAAGTAAGTCGTGTTTTGGTGTGCTCTTCGATTTTTTACTATTCGAGAAAATGGATCAAAGAAACTGTATTAAGTTTTGTTTAAAAAATGAGATGTGGGCGACGTTCAACGACGATCCAGATTTGCTCAAAAACATCATAACTGGTTCTGGGTGTATGGCTCTGGCATTGAAACCAAAGCCCAATCATCCCAATGGAAGGGTAGTAAAAAATAGAAGAGCACGCCAAAACACGACTAACCTTTTTATCTGTCAAAAACAAACTGACAATCCAAAATGGCTGATATTGTCAACATATATAACAGACATGTGTACCTACACAACAAAAAAAAAAAAAAATGCGAAAATGGAACATACGTAACTCACGAAATCTGAAAATAACGGTTATGTTTTGATCACACCTCGTACATATATAATTGGTCATTACAACCCTTAAGTCACGATGTTGTGTGAGTTAATTTTATATTACGTTGTAAGACCTACAGTTTAAAGTCGACTCCGAACGACAGATTTTCGAGACACTTTTCATGGCAATTTTATTTACTCTCTGAGTTTTTGGCAGAAATCTGCCCAAAAAATATTTTTTCATATTCCGTTGGAGATGTCCGACCTGGGGTTTGAACCGTGGCCTCACGTCTAATGAGCCAACACTCTATCTACTAGACTACAGCGTCCTAATCATTGCTTTTTATTGTTTCATCATTTTGAAATCGGTCTTCCAGTTGAAATTGCTGAATTTCTAATCGAAATAAAAAAAAATAAAAATTATAGGGTGTGGAAACAGAACCATAAACTCCGATCAACATTTCAGATGTATGTATGGCCAGAACAGTTACCATCCTTCTCAGGTCAACATTACATGGACTTAATGGACTTGTGGCTTTCACCCAATAGCATTCAATGTATTTGTTCCACAGCATTCTATGTTACAATTATGCCTACTCTTGTTGAGCGATTTTTAGAGTTGTGCAAGGTTTTGAATTTTCCAAGTGACTAAGTGCCCAAATAAACAGCCTAAACTTAAACTGTTAGCAATGAACACTGACTAATCGCATGTATATTCGCCTAGAATACTGTATAATGGTTAAACAGACAAAAATATAGTTTAAAAACACCCATCTAATCGTACCTCAACGTTTCCAGAGTTCTCTTTTCCAAGGATTAGTGATCCGGTCTCAAAGTGATCCATTTAATCGTAATAGTAGTGATTGCTATCCAGTCGGATATCGATCTCAGTACTAAATTATTTATTGATGACATGCGTCGTATGCTATTTCCTTCATCTCCACTGTGTTTCTGTACATGTCACGTTTATGGTTACGGTTTTTTCTTTTAAATGTATCGACATACATAATGAAAAAGTTTACAATTAAAATTAGTTATTAAACTAAATTGTAATTTTTACGCTAAAAGAAAGAAAGAAAACACAGAAAAGAAAAAAAAAACATATTACAAATGCATAAAAAGAAGTCAGACAGGCAGACAGACTAGTATATGCCTTTTATATTTTATATACACATGAAATTAGCACTGCCAAAATATGGCAAATGTTTTCCAATATGATCAACTGGAAGTAAGTGATAATCTCTCTCTTTCTCGCTCTCCCTATTGCGGTGCTTATTGTTTAGAAATTGTTTGAAAATTAACATGAGCGAGCACTCATGTTAAATGTTTAAATGTATTGAACAACAAATTTTATAGCATGCTAGAGAGTATAAAAATTCAAAATACATACGATATAAAGACTTGTTTTGTTAATTGCAAAAAAAAGAAAATGAGTAGATAATATTTATGCCTGTGTTTGCATTGGTAAAAGTGTTGCGCAAGTGACTAGAAATTTGAAGTTTTACTTCAAATTGCTTTATTTGATGGCTGATAGTGCAACCGGCATTATTGTTGCGACACTTTACTTTTCCAAGCAAATGAAAAGGAAAATAAGAAATCATTGTTTTTGATTGTTATTGGGAAGGTAAATTTGAATTTTTATGGTCCCAGAGCGTAAAGTTGCTGAAGTCGATGCAGTGTAGTAGTCAGTGTGTAGGCTTATTAGACGTAAGGCCTCGGATCAACCCCCAGGTCAGACGAAACAATATATGAAAACATATTTTTTCGGCAACTTTCTCTCAGTAGATTTCTCGCAATAACTCTGAGAGTAAATAAAATTTGACATGAACAGTTCCTGAAGAAATCTGTCATGTGGAGTCGACTTTAAACTGTAGGTTGTAATCCTGACTGAAAGGTTGTAATGATCAATTAAGTATATATGGGGTGCTTATTCAGTGCTTATTATTATTCAATTTTGAGTATGAGTGAGTCAACTGTATTGAAATTCAACTATGTACTCTGATTCATTCGTACTCACTACAACATTGATTTATAAGTACAGGTTGCAATGAGTATGAGTTCAAAGTTGATATCAAACTCATAAAATTGGAAATATGTTTGATTCAATCGCCTACTCATTCAGTTTCATAAGTTTAGAAAAATACTTATAATAAAACAAAGACAGCAAGCAAAGCAAATACACAACCTTCTAGTGAGTATTGTAGTGTTCGTACGCGAATCATACTTATTTTGTGATTCTAGTAAATGCTGAGTAAAGAGGATTCGAAATCAACAACACCATGCGTATTGTTAAGTATGAATATGATGAGTACTTCAAACTTTGAATATGAGTAGAGGTTCCATGATATTAAAATAAGTATGAATGCGTAAAAAGTATCAGAAATTATGAGTATGATTCGAATGAATTCATCTTTTTGAATACTCATTGCTGATCTGTGATTCAGTGTTGATTGATGGACATTTTCTGCTAAGCATTTTCTGGAATTGTGAGGGAATAATCAATAATGAGCTGATGGATTTGGATTTAATATGCCAAGAATTTTAATTTCTAAAGCGAGCAATCGCTTGCAAGTAGTCAATGAACGAGAAATTATAAACCAAAAGAATCAAACAGGCTGCAGTGGAATCCTTTTAGAGTTGCCACCAAACATGAAGTTTATATATATATGTATAGAAGGTGGTTGTAATGTCCTCTTAAATAAGTGAGAATACTTCACTTTAGTAAATAGTGTATTTTTACCTTACACTGGCTTTGATACATACAGTGCTGTTCAAAAAAATAGATTCACCTGCTCTCCGAAAGGTTTACTAGACATCTCTTATGCAAAGGAGTATATGTAAATAAGTAACTGCACTTTGTTTACTGGCCTCTTATGAATATAGTTCCGATACATTTCAAAAATTTGAAGCGTAACTCTTCTTTAATTAGTTGCAAAATGTCGATCATGGTGAATCTATTTTATTGAACAGCAGTGTATGTATCTACGCATAATTAAAATCGAATTTGTATTTCAAAAACTATTTCCAACCTTTTAGTCTGCAGACATAGCGCATGGAATACGTTTCAGTGCTTCACATACCGATAATCTTACTCACCTCAAGTCACGCTATCATCTTTACATTTCATGCTATTGTTTTCAACTACATTTCAGCGTGTACGCTGTACACAGAGTCGTCGATCTGTTGGTAGTTACTACGACAAGTACAACACAAAGTAAAAAAAAAATACCAAACAATTGTGTTCAGCTGTAGAGAAAACAAAATTAAAATGTTTTTAATATATTTTCCACAATCATGTTTAGTTACGATTGAGACGTTTAAACGTAGACTTGTTTTGCGCGCAGTTCAGTTAATAATAAATTAAAAAAAGAAAATAGAAAACATTTGGTGCTATTAAAAAAAAATAATTAATAAAAAAATAAAGAAACAAACAAGCATTGTTTTAATAAAAATTTAATTAAAAAATATATAAAATTTCTTAAATAATAATTCGTGTTTTATTGTTTACAACAAACAACAATAATAACATTAAAAAAATAATAAAACAATAAAAAAAAAAAGAAAGAAAGAAGTAAAGTAAAACAGGATAATTTCTTTATTTTTTTTACCAAACTAAACTAAACTAAAACCAGTGAAAACATGTCAGCGAATGCCACGAGTGTTGTGGAAAAAAACATTAGTTCGGAAAATTCCAATGCGAATTTGATGACAGTAGAAATACCCATACCAATAGCCACTATAACTGAATCTAGAAAAACACCACCACAAACGCCCACTGCGGATATTAAGGGGGCAAGACTACAATCGGATGGTAAGGATGGCCAGCAAATTGAAATCACATTGACTTCAAAGGTTACAGAACCAATGGAATCTATGCAGCCACAGACACAGGGTCAACATATGCAAACGTCCTCAACCACTACAACAACTATGACCAGTAATGCAGGTAAACATTTTTGAAGTGAATTGTCTTAGAACTGAATCAGATTAATTAGCAGTGGAGGATCCAGGAAGTAAAAAATCTCCATACATAACATAATTGGTCATTACAACCCTTCAGTCAGGATTACGGCCTAGCTTCTCACACCACTCATGTTGTGTGCCTTAATTTTATATTTGAGTGGCGGGACCAACAGTTTAACGTCGACTCCGAACGACAGATTTTGAGAAACTTTTTCACGGCAGGTTTACTTACTCTCAGAGTTTTTGCCAGAAATCTGCTGAGAGGAAGTTTCACTTTGATGTCTGGACTTTTCGTCTAATAAGCAAACACACTACCTACTAGACTTTTATTTTATTTGACGCTCAGAGTTTTTGCCAGAAAACTACTGAGCGGAAGTCGCCGAAGAAATATTTTTTCATATTTTCGTCTTGATGTTGCCGTAGTCTAGTAGGTAGTGCGTTGAACCAGAGATTAGCAATGAATCGTTTTTTCGCTACTCATAAGTACTCATGAAATTTTGATTACGAGAAAGTCAATACATAATATTGAAATTTAACTATGTACTCTGATTCGTTCGTACTCACTACAACATTGATTTATAACTACAGGTTGCAATGAGTAGGAGTACAACGTTGACATCAAACTCATAACATTCAAAGTATGTTTGATTCATACGCCTACTCATTTAGATTCAAAAATTTAGAAAACTACTCACATACATACATACATACATAATTGGCCATTACAACCCTTCAGTCAGGATTACGGCCTAGCTTCTCAACACCACTCATGTTGTGTGCGTTAATTTTATACATAAGTGGCGGGACCTACAGTTTAAAGTCGACTCCGAACGACAGATTTTTTGAGAAGCTTTTCATGGCAATTTTTACTCTCAGAGTTTTTGCCAGAAATCTGCTGAGAGGAAGTCGCCGAAGAAATATTTTCATATTTTAGTTTTGATGTCTGACCTGGGATTCGAAGTCGGGCCTTTCGTCTAATAAGCCAACACACTACCTACTAGACCACGGCGACTTCCAAAAAACTACTAGAAAACTACTTATAATACTCATAAATGATTCGAGTAACTCATCAAAATTTACTGCCTTAGTTGTTGTTGCATTTACAAAAAAAAAAAAGAAAGAAAAAGATAAAGACAGCAAGCAAAGCAAACACACAACCTTCTAGTGAGTATTGTAGTGTTCGTATGCGAATCATACTTATATTGTGATGCTTGTAAATGTTGAGTAAATGAGAGTCGAAATCAACAACATCATACCTGTCGTTAAGTATGATTATGATGAGTATTTCAAAAATTGAATATGAGTAGTATGAGTATGATATTAAAATAAATATGAATGCGTATAAGTATCAGAAATTATGAGTATGAATCGAATCTACTCATCTTTTTGAATACTCATTGCTGAACTCTGGTTTGAACCATGGCCTTACATCTAATAAGCCAACACACTACATACTAGACTACAGCAATCTACAGGCATTTAAAATATCTAATTACCCCTGCTATATCCTCATTGTATACAAAATTTACTTAAACCTGATCGGTATACTTATGGCTGGCGAACGCCTAAATATATCGTATTAATCAGTTGGGTAAAGGGAAATTAGATGCCATAAAGTACTTTAAGAGCAATGGAAAGCATAATACGTTGAAATTAATTTTCAATAGAAAATTGTTACACTTTCTAAAGACTCAGCAGGTTGACCTTATTAATTTTTATAAATTGAACGATTAACTCATGAGTAACAAATTTTCTTTTTTTTCGATGAAAACGTGTTCAACATCAATTTCTTCAATTATTGAAAAAAAAATTTCATCAATTTGGTGTGTTTTGTGGCAATTAATTACAGGCATAACTAATCCGAATAAAATTAGAAGTTATTTTAGGTTCTTTGAAGTCAGGTAATGGTAAAGAAATCTTTTTTGGTTTAAAAAGCTGTGTATGGCTATTATGACAGAAAAGAAACCGGAAAACTATAAAATGAATCATCAGTAGTTAAATGACCATTTTAGGGTTAATATAATAAATAAATTATGAGTAAATTCCATATTTTTTTTAAATAAATATAAATTATGACATTCTCTAATATAGTTTTGCGTAATTGGTGCGTAATTGTCAAAATAGAACTTAAAATTCGATAAAATACTGCCATAATTTATTTTGATAATAATATTTTGTACTGAAGTAAAACTAGTTAGGCTGCGGAAATTGTGATTTGTATTTACGATCTTGATACTGTAACTGTCAATATTTGATTTTGTTCTAGGAATTTTGTTGTCAACACTGCTCCACTGTTGTGAATGTCGTTTAGCCCGTGTAGGAGCTAAACATTGCCTAAAATTAGGGTAGAAATAAAAGCTTGCATGAGATAGCATACAAAATGAACTTCGTTTATATAGGTTTCCTATGGCTTAACACAAATAAACCTCAGGGATTAAATTTTCAGCTGGAGAACGGTTGGTCTAGTGGATTTTTTTGTCTTGGGACGGAGTTGGGAATCTTCGAAAGAAGATTGCACGACTCACCATTACTGGCGCCTACGTACTAAACCCATCCCCTACACACTTCACGGGACTGTCGTAAGGTCTTGCGTCGCGAAGAGCTGGTTAGCTTTAAAGCTTTATCACGTTAACTCAAATTACGCCTTCGTTCCAGCATTACTTCAGCCATTTTCTAGCTGTATTGGCTCCATAGAATCCTAGAATTCAACACCACTTCCATAAGCCGAGTTGGTCCAAAACTCGTTTCCCCGGGCCATCTAAATCTGGGGCAGCATGTTAGAATATGCTCCGCATCCTCCTCCTCATCTACACAGTTTGGGCATATAGGGGAAGTATCATGTCCAAATCTGTGTAGGTACTTCCTGAAGCACCCATGATGAGTTAAGAACTGGGTCACGTAGTAGTTCAGCTAGCACTGTTTGTTCTCCATCCAAAGGGTTACGTCAGGGACAAGGTGAAATGTCCATCTTCCCTTTAAACTGTTTTACCTGGTCTAGTGGTAAAAAGGGGATCACGTGTAGTAATTTTAATTAAAAACGGTTGTGGTACACAGCATAAGTGGTGTAAGAAACTAGGTCCATAATGACCAATTATGTATGTATGGGGTGCTTAACACGTTGACTGCCGCGGCTATTTTCAGAAAACTTGCCACGCAAGCCAACATTGATTTTTTGTTCTTTTCCCAGAAGCCATTTATCGATACTAGCACTGATATAATACGATTTTATTCGTAACTACACACAAAATGGCAGGTTAAGTGAGTACGAGATAACTCGTAGTTGGCACCCTATAAGGGAACGCAATCTACGAGTTATCTCGTAGTCGGTAGTCAACGTGTTAATTCAGTTTTGATGGATGGACAGGTGTTGCTAAGCATTTTCTGGAATTTCGAGGGAGAATAATCAATTATGAGCTGCCTTCTAGGAAGAAATATTTAATTTAAATTTAAAATGCCAAGAACTTAAATTTCTTAAGAGAGGAAACGCTCACAAGCAGCTAATGGACGAGAAATTATGAACCATGAGAATCAGACAGGCTGCAGTGGAGTCTTGAAGTTTATATCCTGAAATTACTATCCGTTGCTGCCAATGGTGAAAAATTTTGTAGGGCAAAAAAATTTGCCCTAATAGAGGCCCTATAGGTTCGAAAGCTATCTTAAGAGAACCCCAAATGAATTATCTTCAAAACTGTAACAAGTTAGATATGAAAACATAGCATAAGTATATGAAAAAAAAAAGAGCTTTCGAAATCAACATTGAACTGTAAGTTCCACCACTCATAGATAGAATTAACACACACAACATGAGTGGTGGGAGAAGCTAGGTTGTAATCCTGACTAAAGGATTGTAATGATTAACCAGGGAAGCAAGCTAACAAACATATTAGAAATGGGTGCATTAAAGAAGTCATATTTTTGTTCGTTTCAATGTCATATAAAAATAACAACTTTTAACCACAAACTACAAAATATTTAAAGATGGAATTTATGCGTATTATGCTTACATATGTATATATGTACTGTAGTATGATTAATATTTAAAGATTTAAATTAGTTTTTCATCGTTTCGAAAACATTACTCATTAACACACATACAAAAGTAATTACCTGACATCTGACAAGTAAAATTCAGAATAGTTTTCTTTTGCTGATGCTAATAAACCTTATTTCTGTTCAATTTGCAATAAATATGCAAGCTCATGTGCTCAAGTTAAACAAATTTAATGCACGAACAGCTACAAATCAAATAAAATATGATTGAAAATTAGAAAACAAAAATGAAAACTTAAACTTAAACTATAAACATTTAATTTTATTACTAAATAGGCTTTCAAACAAAACAAAAGGAGAGGCCCTCTATTATCATATTCATCACTATCGGCGGCAGCACCGTCATAATCATTGTGGTTAACCAACTATTAAAAACTCGCCTTAAACATACATACATAGGAGCGAGCATTCGCACTTGAATAGCCATAAAAACAAAAGTGATGAATGATGATAATTACGATCGTCTAGTAAAAGTTGTTGATGTTTTACTTAAATTTTCACTTGATTTTAGTTTTTCTTTTCTTTTTAGTTCATTTTCATTTTTTTTCTTTGATTTGAATTCGCATTTAAAATAAAATGGAATGCAAAGTGTTTATAAGGGGGAAGGTATGCTTATTTGAAAATATAATTGTTGCAATAATTCTTTTGTATATAATTGGGAGACTTCAGTTAACATGGGTCCTAGAGACAACTGAAGACAAATGCTAAATTAACTTGATGTGATCTTGACTAAATTTTTTATTGTAGGAAACATAAGGCCATAAGAACCAGAGATCAGCAATGAGTATTCAAAAAGATAAGTAGATTCGAGTCATACTTATAATTTCTGATACTTATACGCATTCATATCCAAAGTTTGAAGCACTCTTCATACTCATACGTAGCAATACGCATGATGTTGTTGATTTCGACTCTCCTTTACTCAACCTTTTTTAAGAATCACAAAATACGTATGATTCGCGTACGAACACTACAATACTCAGTAGAAGGTTGTATGTTAGCTTTGCTTGCCGCCTTTGTCTTTTTCTTTCTTCTTTTTTTGTAAATGCAACAACAACTAAGACAGTAAATTTTGATAATTGATTCGAATCACTCGAATCATTTATGAGTATTATAAGTATTTTTTTTTAACTAGGCTTATGAATCAAACATACTTTGAATGTTATGAGTTTGATGTCAACGTTGTACTCATACTCATTGCAACCTGTACTTATAAATCAATGTTGTAGTAAGTACGAATGAATCAGAGCACATTGTTAAATTTCAATACTGTTGACTCACTCATACTCGAAATTTTATGAGTACTTATGAGTAGCGAGAAAACGATTCGAAATATCCTTAAGAAATCCTTCGGCATTCATGGACAAGGACGTACGTTGAAGTTACGTTCGTTAGGAACCTAGTCCGTAGACCCATAGATAGTGTGTTGACTTATTAGACGTAAGTACGCGGTTCAAAACCCAGGTCAGACATCGAAACGAAAATACGGAAATATTTCTTAGACAACTTCCTCTCAGCAGATTTTTAGCAACAACTCAGAGAGCAAATAAAATTGACATGAAAAGTTTCTGTCGTTCTGAGTCCACTTAAAACTGTAGGTCCCGGCACTCATGTATAAAATTAACACACAATAACATAAGTGGTGTGAGAAGCTCGGCCGTAATGACCAATTATGTATGTATGTACTCATACCACTTTAAGTTCCTTGTTTAGCTATACTTCCCTTGTTTGATTTTTCTTTTGTCAGAAGAAATACATTAAGTGTGAAGCTAAAAAATAAAAAAAGTAAATAAAAACTTGTTTAATATAAATTGAACAAAAAAAAAGTAAAAGTAAAAATAAAAAAGAAAAATTAAATTTATTGTAATCGTATCTTCACGTACGAGTATTTTGTTATTATTATCTCGACTGCACAAATTTTTCTTTTACTATCTCTGCACTTACAACACACACGGACACACACAATAAGAACAACAATAACAATAACAGAGGCAATAATAATAAAAATAGTAATACAGTTATTTGTAGAGAGTTGTGTATAAAAATTTAAAAATAAAAACAAATTAAATAAAAAAAAATATTTTTTTTCCATCTCCATCACCTCTACATACATACATATGTACATATAATTATACTGGTGATGGTTATAAATGTTTAAACTTAAATGCTATTGGTTTTCTTTAAGTTTTATTTTAAATGAAATCAAAAAGAAATATGTAAAGCATATAAACAAATATATACATATGTACGTATGTATATCAATGCATATGCATGCAGAAAGTTATGAAGAAATTGTTCATTAAATTCATTAAGGGGGGAAGACACTATTACGGGCTTTGGCAAATATTATCTAAAATTGTATACATTGTTGGCTTAGTTATGTATTTAACGAAATAAATTAAATTTTTTTTTATTTATTTATTTTTCACATGGAGCTGCATGGTCTTACCCCTTAAATGTTTTGTTTTGATGTTGCATGCCTTTAACTATAATGAACTGCTTACTACACACGCTTAAAACAAACACAAAAGATTTAAAAGCGAAAGTAATTTATTATTATTTTGTTTTTATTAATATTTATGTTTTTAATAACAACAACAAAAAAAAACATTTTTTAATTGGTATCAAAAGCTGAAGTTAGGATTTCTTAGAAAAAAATTATTAAGCTTTGCATGATGAGTACAAACAGAATTATGACCTTAATTCATGGAAGGACTTAAAATTTTTTAAACAGTTTTAGATTAAAATTTATGTATGTTTGACAAAACCATAATACATATGTATGTACAGGGTGTGGTCAAAAGATATTGAATATTTTTTCCAAGAAATTGATGGCTTTATTTAGCACAATGGCAATGAACAGATTGTGGCAATCACTCTGAGTGAAAAAATAAAATTACTATGAAAAGATGCTCAAGTCTGTCGTGCAATGTTGACATTAAGCAATAGGTCCTATCACCAATGGATTTAACACAGTATGGTTGGTTTGAGAAGCTAGGTTGTAATCAGAGATTAGAGTATGAGTACAATGAGTATAAGTACAACGTTGGCATCAAACTCATAACATTCGAAATATGTTTGATTCATAAGCCTAGTCATTTAGATTCATAAATTTAGAAACATACTTGTACTACTCATAAATGATTCGAATCATTCATCAAAATTTATAGTCTTAGTTGATGTTGCATTTACAACAAAAGAAAAAAAGGAAAAAGACAAAGAAAGCAAGCAAAGCAAACACACAACCTTCCAGTGAGTATTGTAGTGTTCGTATGCGAATCATGCTTATTTTGTGATTCTCGTAAATGTTGAGTCATGGAGAGGCTAAATCAACAACATCATACGTGTTGTTAAGTATGAATACGATGAGTACTTCAAACTTTGAATATGAGTAGTATGAGTATAATGTTAAAATAAGTATGAATGCGTATAAATAACAGAAATTATGAGTATGATTCGATTCTACTCATCTTTTTGAATACTCACTGTTGACCTCTGGTAATGAGATAGAGTACACTTCTTTAGAAAGTAACTTGACCGTACATGACTTACAATTTAATGCTATTTTTATTGTTGTTCTAATTCGATTTTTTAAGCCTAATAAAATGACTCACTAATGGTTAAAATAATTTCATTAAAATTTTAATTTACGGCATGCCACACATCTTTGACGTATTACAACAACTGCAATATGTTTTTAAGCTAGATTGGTGTTATTAATTAATATTAATTAATATTGTAGTTTTGTTCATTGAGAAAAGAAAATCGTTACTAAAAGCCATAAGAATGTTAATTAAAACAAATATAATAAAATTGCAATTAAAATACTATGAATTATTTATGTTCCCTATTAATAAGTTTAAAAACGATCATAAGGTTTCAAAAAAAATTTTTTTTTTTGTTGTAAAAATATTGCAATTTTAAGAGAATTGTCGTTTTAAAAAAATTTTATTTTTATTTTTAATTATATAAAAAAATATTTAATTTTATAAAAATAAAATTTTATTCGAGTCAGTCAGTGAGTCAATGTATGTACATATAGATAAAGCTTCAAATGTTGATTGACAGTCGGTAATAATTTTTAAAGCATAAACTTATAAGTATTTTATTACAAACAATAACCACTAGATAAACGGCATTATAATTTCCTAATTTAACGCTCAAGAAACTTATAGTTGGTCAAGACTTTAGTATGACGGGGATCGTATATCATTATGTTTTTTGCATATATGGTATGTACACAAAAGTCATCGAATCTTATTACGAAATATTTGTTATTCTTATCTACATATATGTATGTATGTACATATTTGGAAACAATTTTATATGGAATTGAAGGGTGAAATAGCTTTAAACGGGGTTATAAAATATTTAAATTCTTACACAGACATACATTCATACATAATTGACCATTACAACCATTCATCAGTCAGGATTACGGCCTAGCTGCTCAACACCAGTCATGTTGTGTGCGTTAATTTTATACATGAGTGGCGGGACCTACAGTTTAAAGAGTCGACTCCGAACGACAGATTTTTGAAAAACTTTTTCATGGCAGGTTTTATTTACTCCCAGATTTTTTGCCAGAATCTGCTGAGAAGAAGATGTTTTTTTTCGTATTTCGTTTTGATGTCTGGCCTGGGGCTCGAATCCGGAATTTACGTCTAATAAGCGAACACACTTCCTACTAGCCTACGGCGACAAATAACTGAATAGGCTTCACAACCCCTTTATTTATTAGAACAGGTAGAAATGCTTCAAAACTAACTAACAAGTCCTGCTTAACTGATTTCAACAATCAGCTTTGTGGCTTCGCCTTAAAGCCGGACTTCCTTAGAATTAAGCTGAAAACAAGACTGAACATTCAATAAATTTGGTGATCGATCTGATGCCAATAAACGGTAGCTTCATATTTATTAGATAGGTATGTTGAAGGAGAAGAGATCAACCAAGGGTCTCATGCCTATGGGCATACACCCAAGTCATCATGTGGGCTTATTGTACGCCCACCATTAGAATAACCACTTTTCATTCTTCCCCTGAGACGAGTTATGTTCGGTTTCATCCCGAAAATATTGCGATCTGGAGTTTATGAAAGTTTATGGTTCTCTCATCATTATTCCACAATATGTGACGATTGCCGCTCACTACCTCAGCTTGCTCTTTAATGCACTGAAAGGCATTGCGTTATCCAAACTTATGATATGTGACACTCTGTGAATAAACTCTTGGCAATATTTGAGTTGTGGCTTCGCTGACTCCCTTAGAATTAAGCTGAAAACTGGTCTGAAATTTTCATAAATTTAGTGATCGATCTGATATCAATATGATATCATATCGCCGTAGTCTAGTAGGTAGTGTGATGGCTTATTAGACGTGAGGCCACGGTTCAAATATCAGGTCAGACATCAAAACGAAAATATGATAGAAAAAAATATTTCAGATTTCTGGCTAAAACTATAAGAGTAAATAAACCTGCCATGAAAGTTTCTCAAAAAAATCTGTCGACTTTAAACTGTAGGTCCCGCCTCCCACATATAAAATTAACGCACACAACATGAGTGGTGTGAGAAGCTAGGACGTAATCCTTACTGAAGGGTAGTAATGGCAAATTATGTATGTATGTACATATGTAACATTTGAGTTCGTGGCAACTTAAGTTTATTATGGATTACGCAGATATTTTTAAGCCCACTTCCATTTTCTTTGATAAGTTTGCTTAGCAATAGATCTACAGAGTTCTTTTTAATTATAAAATTGTGTTTCAACTTCAACAAAGAGTGGTTTAGCATTATCTAAATACATTCCAATACATATTCCACTGGACGAATATGGTCGCTTGTGGTCGGTTGATTGTGCAAGTGCCTCTAGTTTCGACGAGTGAAATAGGCATTTCTCAAGGCCCTGTAAATCTTACAAAACATAAAAAAAATTTTCATTTATTTTCCGTTAATTTTTCTTAAAATCAATTATTTTCTTTTCGCCAATTCTTCCCATTCATTGTCTCTGCAACGGATGTTACATTTTTATGACAATTTCATATTTCTTTTTATCTTCATTTTATTGCTGGTTTCATTTTCTTTTCTTTTTTTTAATGTCAAAGCAAAAGATAAAATATTTCTTTATATCGTTCTATTTTTGGCTTTTAATTGAAGTGCAAAAGAAGTCAAGTCAATGAAAACTAATTAAAGAAGTGAATCTAAGAAACATTAACTGAAGAAAACAACAAAAAAAAAAAGAAAAAATTAGTTCAACAATTAGTTTTGATAACCATAAAGTGCAGAAAAATATACAATATTTTTATACCTTTTTTTAAATGTTTTTTAATTGTTTTTTTTTTATAATTAAAATTTAATATTGTATTGTTTAAAAGATAGATGACATATTTGCATATTTGATAATATTGTAATGTACCATACATACATACATACATATGTATGTACATATTTCTAAAGATGAATTTCATTCATTTGTGATTTCATTTTCTTGATTTTGATTTGATTTTCATTTTTATAGATTTCTTTGGAAGAAAAAAAATTATTTTTTAAAATCTCTACCACTTGCCAATTGTATAGAGTCTTACTTTATAACGTTTTCTATAAAACTTGTTTTCTCTTCATACATATTTTAAATGCAGTCTGACTTAAAATCGTGATCTTTGGAAAACACTTAGAGAAATATGTGTTGTTTTATTAAAATCATTTAGAAAAGATTGATATACATACATACATACATAATTCGCCATTACAACCCTTCAGCCAGGATTACGGCCTAGCTAATCACTCCACTCATATTATGTGCCTTAATTTTATACTTGAGTGGCGGGACCTACAGTTTAACGTCGACTCCGAACGACAGATTTTTGAGAAACTTTTTCACGTCAGGTTTATTTACACTCAGAGTTTTTCCCAGAAATCTGCTGAGAGGAAGTTGCCGAAGAAATATTTTCATATTCTCGTTTTGATGTCTGACCTGGGATACGAACCCGGTCTTTACGTCTAATAAGCGAACACACTACCTACTAGACTACGGCGACTGTTATACCTTAAGTAAGTTAATTTGATCCATAACTTTTGCGTTATTGTCGTGGCTAGGGCTGTGAGGCTTTACTTCTCTTATTATACTTCTCTTATTATTTTTAGTATCCTATGCAAATTGTTAAGATTATAAGTTAATACAGTATTTCGCGGAAATAAGCGCTTTTAAAAAATGCTTATACAGTACTTATAAGCGGCAAATTCTCGTATCGAAAGCCCGTACCTGAGAGTAAATAGCCATGTGCCACTCAAGTTGATAAAATTCCATTTCTTTCATTGACAGCATTGACTTCCTATTCGATGGAACGACGGCTGGTCGGAGAGGGCTTTGATCATCTTTTATAACACGTTGCAGTAAATGAAGTTGTAATTTTCAGGGCCTTCATGTCACTTTGAAATCACTGCGAAGAAATTGCTGAAGGAGACTTTAGAGGCATAGTTAGAGTCCTATGGTAGCATTAACTATGCAGAGAGTCACGAAATTGATTTTTCCGAGATCTGCATCAGGCGAGATTAGTAGAAGAGCTTTACAAATTGCGAAAGGCAAACATTGGTAGGTTTTCTATCTGGAATCAATTATCTGAAAATTATCTCCGCTACCCTGAGGAGAATTAAATCATAAGGAACATGCTATGGAATTATATTGCGCTGTCAAATTTTTTACTATTCCTTCCAAAATACTTTTTTCATGGTGAATATTGGCTTCCAATGGCTCAAGAGTTGCTACTTTATCAGCCTAAACCAATGACTCAACATATTTCCATAAAAAGAAGTTCAGAAACTTTTAATCGTATGAACTTAAAGGATGAACTAAAATTTTTCTCGTTTATAAGCGGGAAATGCTTAAAAGCGGCATACATACTTAGATCGTAATAGTTTTAGTATATTTAGAAGCAACAATGATTCCTTGACAACATGCCAATCCTGTTAATTTGAAGTTGTAATAGTCAATGAATCCATTTTAGCAAATGAAAATGAAACAATGAAATGAAAACTACTGAAATATTGTGTGCCGCTATCTGAGCCACATACATATTAAATAGGAGTTGTATTTAGACATATCATCGCGTTCCCTGGTATGTGGCGTATAGAATTTGTTTGGTTAATATGTCTTTATGTGTAACTCTAAGCCTCATATATCATTGTTATTCGAGCTTTGCCCGAACAAAGTAAACACTGTTTAAGTAAACTGTATATAAACAAATATAGAAGATATTTCACGATTTTTTCTTAAATTTTTATTTGTAAATATTTTGAAATATTAGTGGCTTAAGGGCCATTATTGCTAATTGCCATTAAAGTTGGCTTTAGTAAGACGAAACTTTAGCTAAAGTGAACTTTAAAGTCACCTTTAACTTATTTTCGTTATTACAAGATAGACAGATAATATAAAGTTAACTGTTTTCAAAAGTATGTTGATAAAACTGCTCAGCTAAACGAGTTTTTTTTAACGCAGTGACAACGACGCACACTGTCGCGAGCGTGGCCAAAAATGGTTAAAATCAATGTTGGAATTTCATTATTTTTTTAACTTTATCTTATAGAAAACACTTCTATTAGTTGATATATACAATTTTTTTAAAAACTATTGCGTAGTTTTTTAGTTATTGTATCTCAAAGTTAAGAATTATTATTCAATATAGAAAATTTGTGCGAAAACTTGAAATTTGACATATTTTCATCATAGTTAAAATTCAAAAATTCTTTTAGTAATGGCTAAATTATTTGTAATAGAATTGTAAGCCAGGTATGTAATTGTAATTACAACGCTATAATTGTTTACAAATATTAATCATATGTGAAATATCCTTAGCCAAAGTACAGGTCTTCAAAAAATTAAGATTTTCATGCATTTATTAACTTCAGTAGTGAATTAAAAAAAAACACCCAATATCACTCTTGAAATTTTTTGATATTTTATTGCCACAAGTATGTACTTTAACATATATAAATTTCAGCTGCTTCTGACTGCTTTTGTGGGCGTTATAAATGTTTTTAGTGTCAACATCATTGCAGATTCGTGATATTTTTGAGCAATGCGTGCAGCTTAAGAAAAATAATACAACAAATGTGATGCCTCATATTGAATAATTTGTGGATAGTCGTATTCAAAGACTTCTAACAGATATAGAGAAGGACAAACTAAAATTCATTCTTTTAAAAATTAGTAATTATTGGAGTTGAGTACCTGGCTAGATAATAAGCTATTTCGTAAAGATATTCTGCTGTAAGTTTTTCTATTTAAACATAAATAAATTCAATTAGGAACCAAGTCCAAGTGTCTTTTCACTTATACGTATAAATTTAAATATTTTAATATACATAAAGAAATTTTAAGTTGTTTAATAAAATATTGTTTAATTAGTATGGTATGGTAATGGTAAAAATGTATCCTTACATTTTTCTAAGGATATACGGAATGTGAGAAAATTAAATTTTAATGAGTTAGTAAAACATTTAAATCATAATTTGCGATTCGAAAAAAGTATATATTCAATTTTTTATGTCTTTTTGATATACATATACTTTTTTGAAAAAGGACATTTTTAAGGTAGGCGTATCCTTGCTCCAAATTGAACGAAATTTGGAAGAAGTGTTAAGCATGTTAAAACTAATAAGTGTACTAAATTTTATTAACATATCTTTTTTTTCCTCCAAGTTATAGCAATTTTTAATTTCAGGACATATGGGAAGCACCCGAATCCTTTGACTTTAAACGACCAAATTTTAAGTATTATTATGTTTTACCAATTAATATAGGTGTGCCAAATTTCATTACTCTACTATTACTCCTTCTATTTTTGGCCACTCGTTATATGAAATCGCGACAGTGTGCGACGGGCTTTGTTTTTGTTGTTGTATATGCTCATTTCGTTTAAATTTAAAGTTGCCATATGGAAAATAATATATGTATATCGATGGCCGTGGTCTAGTAGGTAGTGTGTTGGCTTATTAGACGAAAGGCCCGAGTTCGAATCCCAGGCCAGACATCAAAAACAAAATACAAAAAGTATTTCTTTGGCGACTTCCTCTCAGCAGATTTCTGGCAAAAACTCTGAGAGTAAAAATTGCCATGAAAAGCTTCCCAAAAAATCTGTCGTCCGGAGTCGACTTTAAACTGTAGGTCCCGCCACTCATGTATAAAATTAACGCACACAACATGAATGGTGTTGAGAAGCTAGGCCGTAATCCTGACTGAAGGGTTGTAATGACCAATTATGTATGTATGTATGTGTATATCGATGGCTTAATATTCAAAGATCTTTTCTCGTTTTTTTTCAAGCAGGATGATCCTGTCTTTAGCTTAAAGCTCACTTCTATCTTATTGGGTACTCATAATAATGAAAAACAATTTATCTGCCCGTTAAAATCCTCCCTTTAATTAAAGGCAAGTTGTAATAATGACCCTGAGAGTTACATCTTTAAAAGAAATTATATTACACAGTATTACACCATTAAATCCATTTAAAAATTTTTTTGGTCATGAAGCACAGTGTAATTGTTAAGGTAGGGCTTACATTAATTATAAATCCTAAGTTTATTTTCTTGCTATTTTTGCTGATTTAAAATTCATAAAGAATTTAAAAAAAAAAATATTTTTTTTATTCTGACTACTTACAACAGCCCTAAGTACTACCGAGTTTATGATTTGTAGTCAAATGTGTACCAGCCACTAACGCGTATCGTATGTGATTGGAATAAATAAATAATTTGCGTAGTAATGTTTACATTTTTGCCACTATATGTAATAATAAAACTATATGTATATCGTATTATCATATTAAATAGAAAAATTTTATATTTAATAAAAATATACAAATATAAACACAAGTATTTTGTTGATCAATAAACAAAATATGAAACAAAAAGAAGAATGTGTTTAATTAAAAACAAATTATAAAATTATTAATATTTATTAATTTTGTATGGCAAGCAATTGCCATGTTTATTTGCTCGTTTGTTTGTTTAATCATTTCCCCCTTTTTTTTTAGAAGATTTTTTTGGAAATAAATGAGTTTGTATTTTAATAGAATTCAGAAGTATTAAATGCTCTACTACTTTTAGGAATGTGGTCGGAATGCATATCCAAAGGCATTCCAAGTATTTCAAGGTTTATTAAAATAAATAAATTTATTTTAAGAATTATGGAAATCAAAATAACTTATAAAATATATACAATTTTATGTTGAAGATGGAAAATTTTATTTTAAAAAATTCTTTTTTATTTACAGGTAAAATGGATACTGATCCCGCATTGGCCAATTTTAAAGTCTTATACGTTTTAACACAACTGTGTGGCCTAACCTTGATTGTGTTAATGGGTAGCTGGATTGGTGTTCATTTGGGCGGTTTTGCTGGTAGTGAAGATCCAAAAATAGAATTTAATTGGCATCCTCTATTGATGACCATAGGATTAATATTTTTATATGGCAATGGTAAGTAAATCAAATCAATTAAGATAAATAAAATTAAAAAAATATCTTATCTTATGGCTTCGTAGCCTGAAAGCTTAATAACTTAAGCAATCGATCTGACGTCAATAAATGACAGCTTCGTGTTTATTAACTGTCCGCAGCAGGTTAAGTCAATTACATATGTATTTGAATTTAAAATTTCAGTGACTATCTAAAGGATCATGGAGAGTCCATTCCCGATTTACTGGTCAATCTTAACTTACTTGTGAACCCATTGAATTCTCTTTGATTTCAAAGTGTTTTTCTCTAAATCTAGCAGGTAATGTGTTGGCTTATTAGAGGTGACGCCTCAGTTCAAACCCCATATCAGACATCAAAACGAAAATATGAAAAAATATTTATTGGGCGACTTCCCCTCAGCAGGTTTCTGGCAAGAAGAGAGTAAATAGTAAAGAGAGTAAATAAAATTGCGAAGAATGGAATGGAATTTAAACTGTCGGTTCCGCCACTCATGTATAAAATTAACACGCACAGCACTGATGTTGCAATAGTCTAGTAGGTAGTGTGTTCTCTTACTAGATGTAAAGCCAGGGTTCGAGCCTCAGGCCAGACATATATCTCTTCGGCTACTTCCTCTCAGCAGATTTCTGGCAAAAATTCTGAGAGTAAATAAAATTGCCATGAAAAAGTTTCTCAAAAATCTGTCGTTCGGAGTCGACTTTAAACTGTAGGTCCCGCCACTCATGTATAAAATTAACGCACACAACATGAGTGGTGTAAGGTCGTATTCCTGACTGAAGGGTTGTAATGGCCAATTATGTATATATGTATTACACATATGTATGTATGTTAGAAGCTAGGTTGTAATCCTGACTAAAGGGTTGTAACGCCCAATTATGTATGTATCCATATCTCTCTAAATCTAATCAAATTAATAATAATTTAATGCTTCGTATTTGTGGGAACCAAAGAGTCATTAAAAACTACTAAAATCGGGCCAGATAATCATAGCTGATCTATATAGAACATTATTGCAGTTGATCCAATATTGGACATTACATCCTTAATATTTCAACCTTGAAAACGCTTAATTATTTAGGAAACGTAGTAGTCGTTAGGCAGTTTTGCCTCATCCTTCTTATATTTAGACCTTCCCTGCCTGGCTGCTATTTGTTTCGGTTGAAATAGAACACCCTCTCTGGAATATGCTCCACTTAAGAACCCAGTATCTGAAATTGGCTTGACTTATTCTAGGCTTCAAAAATTCAGAATCAGAATATTGTCAGGAAGGTAGAAAAGAAACTCAGCTACTGATGGCCAAATATGTTTCAAAATAGACTCCAACCGTTTGAGAAAAAAAAACGACGTTTTTAAATTGAGAATGAATTCCTTTACATCCTTTGCTATTTCCATAAACTTGCCTAAATTACAAAACTTATTAGATTTTCTTGCACTTGTCGTTCAAAGATCATTAAAACTAAACGTATGTGACACATACGAATTGTCTTAACCAATCTGTAGGTTTTTAAACTATTCTTTATAATTTTTGTTTTAATTTTCGTTTCTTAATGTTGTTGCTGTGATTGTCATTGTTAAACACCAGACAACAGACGACTTTTATTCAGATGGTAATGAATGATTTTTGTTTTTTCTTCTTTTTTTTGGATTTATATTTGCTCTGAAAGGCGTGCATGAATGTTGAAATCTGTCGAAATGAGTGACTGTGTTGTTTCATTTCATTGTAGGTGACGTGAAGGTGCAGTTAATTTGCAATTGTGCAATTTTATAAACCTTAATTTTTGTTTTCTTGTTTTATTATTATTTTGTTGTTGTTTTTTTAAATACATAAGTGCGATTATTTTATTTGATTTGATGTGATTAGTATGCTAAAATCGAATTTGTGGGGTCTTGTTTTATTTTTTTATATTTAATTTTGTAGCCACACATGTGTGTATAAATTAGGTATTGGCAGATTTTGTTGTTTTTTTTAATTTATTTTTTTATTTTATTTTTTTTTTTACTGTTCCTCTATTGTTAAGCATATAAAATATTATTACTCAATAAAAATTCTTAAGTTATTTCAACATATCGCTTCATTTGAAAGGAGGAGGTATGAGTGCATACCGAAACAAACCAAAAAAATTATGGAAAAAAGTGAATTGGCTGGTATACGCTTGTGAATACCTAAACTTCTTTCGCATTGTTTTATGCATTCAACAGTTGACTCTATTTTTGGCCTATTTTAGAATTAAACGTACATATACAATTAAATAAATAAAAGTTAATAAAAAAAAAAAATAAAGTATTTAAGGAAGTAATTTTACTTATTATTACTTCTATCTGGCAAGAGGCCTGACAAAAATTGAAATGAAGATAATAATTGAGTATCAAACAAAGATGTTTGAGTTATGGCATCTGTATGAGGTAAACAGTATATGTTACATCTGGTGCACTATTCTCCTCTTCTGTAAAGCGTAATTGAAACAAATCTCGACGTAGAAATTAGCCACTTTTGTTGCTAATCAGCAGATCGATCCCCGTTCCGACCTGAAGATTTTCGTTATCTTGTTCGACAACGTCCGCTTCCGAAATAACATAATTTTATTACTATTCAGCGTAGATACATACATACATAATTGGCCATTACAAGCCTTCAGTCAGGATTACGGCCTAGCTTCTCACACCACTCATGTTGTGTGCGTTAATTTTATACGTGAGTGGCGGGACCGACAGTTCAATGTCGACTCCGAACGACAGATTTTTTTAAAAACTTTACATGGCAATTTTATTTACTCTTAGAGTTTTTGCCAGAAATCTGCTGAGAGGAAGTCGCCGAAGAAATCTTTTTTCATATTTTAGCTTTGAGGTCTGACCTGGGGTTTGAACCCTGGCATTACGTCTAATAAGCGAACACACTACCTACTAGACTTCTATGCCATTATTTTACTTAACTTAATTGGTCATTACAACTTTTTAGTTAGGATCAGAGATCAGCAAAGAGTATTCACAAAGAAGAATAGATTCGAATCATACTCATAATTTCTGATATGAGTCACGCATTCATACTTATTTTAATATCATACTCATACTACTCATATTCAAAGTTTGAAGTACTCATCATACTCATACTTAACAATATGCATGATGCTGTTGATTTCGACTCTCCATGACATATCAGTTTGGTTCTTAGACCCTAACGCTGTTCAAATGGAGCAACATTATAAGTCAAGGTAGAATTAACAATATCGACAACAGTTTACCGCAGAGTTTACGCAAAAATTCATTTCACAATTGATTTTCATTTCAAAAGTTTTCCAAAATTCTGAACAAGTTTGAAGAGTTCTACTTATGCCGATATGTTATGATATGATATTGTTATGTGTTAGATTACAATTGTAATCTAAAAGCACTCTAGTTAAGTTTTCCTTACGCACTCCACTTATATACTTAGGTGTTGAGTACATTTCAATGTTTTCTGAAATAGTTTGAAGAGTCCTGATTATGCATAAATGTTATCGGAAACGTCATCAAAAGTGTTGTTAAGGGGTGTTTAATAGATATCAATCAGATATCAATCGTAGTAAATTACCATTAAAAATATGTATTCGATTTGCTTTAATACAAACTCGAAAACATTGTAACTTCTTAATACAATACACATTACAATTGTAATCCAAAATACACTTAGGTGTTGAGTTCATTTCAATGTATGTATGTAGTTTTATAGTTACAGTCGAAGCATATTTTATATTTTATTTTTACAATACTTTCTTGGTATTGGTCTAATTGCAAATGATTTCAATTTACATACATATGAATAGAAAAAATTAAAATCCATTTATATATGAAATTAAATAGTAATTTTAGTTACAACCATAAAATTATCATTTACATTTAATTTATTGGGCATTAAATTAAATGCACAACAACTACATACATACATACATATACTAAATGCTAGATTAGCGTTATTAATTTATTTGATTTTTTTTTTGTTTGTTTCTTTGTTTTGTATTTTTTTTTTTTAGCCATTTTGGTATATCGTGGCTTCCGTTCGGTGCGCAAGAAGACATTGAAAATAACACATGCCGCCATACACATGGGTGCATTTATACTAACGGTTATTGCCCTCAAAACCGTATTCGATTCGCATAATTTAGTCCAACCTCCCATACCGAACATGTATTCGCTGCACTCATGGTTAGGCCTATCGGCTGTCATACTCTTCTGTTTGCAATATCTTGTGGGTTTTCTGGCTTACCTAGTGCCAGGTGCTAAGGAGCCAGTGAGAGCTGCCATTATGCCATTGCATATATACTTTGGTCTATTTGGTTTCGTTCTATCAATTGCATCGGCTGTCATGGGCATTACCGAAAAGGCGATATTTGCAATGTAAGTCTTCATTTTTTTTCTTTTTCATTTATTAGTTATGAATGTTATTAATTTGTTTTTATTGTCTTTTTTAGTGTCACATACTCGAATTTACCCAGTTCTGGTGTTATGGCTAATTTGTGTGGTGTTTTGTTTGTCGTGTTTGGTGGTTTAGTCGTTTATTTGGCAACAAACCCGGCTTATAAAAGAAAAGCTTTACCTGAGGATACCGCTTTATTATCAAGCAATCTGGAATAAATTGTCTCTTTTTGCTTTTTTTTTTTTAATGTAATTTTTTTTACTTTTATAACAAATTTCACAAAGTAGTGCTCAAAGTGTTTTTATTTAAATTCATTATTTTTTTTAAATAATATATATACATGTATACATAAATATGTTTATTTTTATATATATTTACATATATATATTTTTAATTTTTTTTTTAATAATTTGCTCAATTTACATTCAATGAAAAACCGTGTGTGCACAAGTCCCCGTGGTGCTAAAGGAAAGAAAAGTGTAACTTTTTTGTTTCCATTTCTTTCTTGTTTTTCTTTTTATTATTATTTTTAAATGTATTATGTTTTGTTTTGTTTTTTTTTGTCTTTAAAAATTAAACAAATGTTACCAAATATAAAGTTTATATCGATATACATACATACATATATATAAATATACATATATTTGTAAATTTTATTATGCAAAATTATTATAAAAAAAACTAAACAAAGAAACAAAAACAACAAAATAATATTGCAACATACTACATACATACAAATTAATTGAAAAATCATCTTCCCGATGTTGCCGCCCCTTATAATTCTAAAATGAAAAATTTAAAATTAGTTATCAAACGTAAATAATACATACATACATACATACATTCAAAGACGTTATGTTATAAATCGGAAGGAAACTATATTGATGTATATTAATTATTACAATAATCAAAATAAATTCCAAATATTCAATATAGAATAATAATATTTGAATTGTTTTTTATTATGAAGGAATTAGGTTAAAGTTCAATCAAACGGTCTTTTAAAAATTAAAAATATTAATAACACCAATATTTTATGTATTGTATTGGTCTCAATAGGCAATTGAGTAGCAGAGACCTCTCTCGTACGACAAAACTAACACTCTACAAGACACTCGTCCTAACCGTGCTTCTTTATGGCGCAGAGGCATGGACCCTATTAAGCCCTGATGCAGCAGCCTTGAGAGTGTTCAAGAGAAAAGTGTTACGTAAGATCTTCGGTCCAGTGCGAGTTGGAGATGATTTCAGTATCCGATCCAACAGTGAGCTGTGTAAGCTCCTCAACGACATAGACGTTGGGCAGCGTATTAACATCCAGCGGCTGTGCTGGCTTGGCCATGTCGTTCGAATGGAGGAGGATGCTCCGGTGAGACGGGTATTTGATGCGGTATTCTGCGGAAGTCGGCGAAGAGGACGACCTTGTATCCGTTGGAAGGACCAAATCGAGGAAGACCTGTCATCGATTGGTGTGACCAACTGGCAGATGTGCCTGGAAGGATGTGTTGCGACAGGCCGAAATCTATTAAATGGGCCAATTAAGTAAGTAAGTAATATTGTAATATTCATTCAGGCTAGACACACTCCGCCAACAAATTCTGTGCTCAAATAAGTCCTTCATATAACCTAACCTGTAGTCTCTTCTTCGCCCTTGTCATTACAGCTCCTGTAGAAATCGTTGTGAAGTATTTCCAGTGTCCGGTTGTGTTTTTCTACATATGAATGAAGAATGTCTGCTATGAGGTTCTAAAGATAACCTCTGGCCAGATTTAACACAAATTTTGTTCGATGCTATACGCATATCGGGCCAAATTTGTCTGGTCTCTCCCCAAGTGGATTCATTATCCCATTTTTTCTTTGCAACTGAAAGAATTTTTCGAACAATCTTTTGTTTACTTCTCTGCAAGGGAATGACAATCTCTCGCATGCATTCAATTGAATTTTCCGTTGTACTAGGCTTTGTAAGTACGACGACTTTGTCGTAACCTTTAGTGTCCCAATGTTCATGAAGACGTTTGAGGATAAACGTTTCGCTATCTTCTGAATTATATTTGCAATAGAAAGCTTTAATAATTTGTATCTTTCATTGCTCTGGCTGGAGTTGAACAACTATAGAAACTTACTTACTCCCCCTACTCCCGACTAAAGTTCAAACGTAAGCCTATAGCAAAAGAAGTTCGATGTATGCCCTCTAAATAAATTAACGCAGAATAAAAATTATGATTAAAATTCTAACACAGCATTCTAGCGCAGTTTAATTGCAACAATATCAATACAAGTCTGAAGTCGCTGTAGTTTAGTAGGTAATGAGTGTGTTGGCTTATTAGACTTGAGACCACGGTTCAAACCCCAGTTCAGATATCTTCAGCAAAACGAAATATGAAAATTATATTTCATAGGAGACTTCCTCTTAGCAGACTTCTGGCATAAACTCTGAGAGTTACTAAAATTGTCATGACAAGGTTACAAAAATCAGTCGTTCGGAGTCGAGATTAAACTGTAGGTCCCGAAAATCATGTATAAAATTAACACACACAACATAAGTGGTGTGAGACCCTGACTGAAGGGTTGTAATGACCAATTATGTACGCAATGAATATACAAAAAGATGAGTAATTTCGAATTATACTCATAATTTCTGATATTTATAGGCATTCATACTTATTTTAATATCATACTCATACTACTCATATTCAAAGTTTGAAGTACTCCCACTTAACCATACTGTAGGTCCCGCCACTCATGTGTAAAATTAACAAATACAACATAAGTGGTGTGAGAGGCCGGTTCGTAACCCTGACTAAAGGGTTGTAATGACCAACTATGTACGTATTGATCGAAGTCTTCAGTGGATAACCATTACTGATGAAAAATCGGCCATGGATGTATTGTCGTATGTTGAGGCTTAAAAACAAGAAATCACTTGTCTTCCCTAAGAATAATGGCAAGCCATACTTATCGATAATGAATTATAATTCGAACATCAAAGAATTTCAAGTAAAAGTATAGAATCAAGTCTGTATATGACCAATCACTCTAATTTGTCATCATAAAGTAGAAGTTTTATTTTTACTACGCCTTATATCGACAGTCACGGATTGTAACTTTGTTTTCTTGCTTGTAGCACATAATTTTAACTTGATTTATTCTTCACACACTCCAATCTTTCAGAGAATGAAGGTTCCAAATAAATTTTGCCAATTTACTAATCTTAAGTTTACAATATTTGTAAGTTATTGGATAATTTATTTACTTAGAAATTATGTAAATACATACAATATATAAATTAAAAATATTAATTTCATCTAGAATCTAAAAATCAATTAAAATTTTTTCTTATAAAAAATAATAACATGTGATGAATATTATGGGACTTTACTACATACATATATACCTATTTACTATTAATGTCCTTTAAAAAATCCAATGATTTTCCATATATCAGTCAAGTTTATTGCTTTTATTTTCAACGCCATTATAATTTGTACTGGTTTCGGGTATGAAATTTAAATTTTCATCAATGCCCACAAAGTATGTGGGTATTTCACCACGCCCCTTAACATAAGTCATGCCACGAAAATTGCATTGTATGTTAAAGGTGCGCAGTATTTCAGCTGTGTCTTCGGTGACTTGAATTTGACCGGGTATACCAGTTGAATCCATACGTGAGGCCATGTTAACACAATTACCCCAAATGTCATAGTGTGGCTTTGACGAACCCACCACACCGGCCATAATAGAGCCATTACTTATGCCTTATGGAATTCAAAAGAATACAAAATATAAATGTAAATAAAGTATTATAATCTGTAATGTATCTTACCTATCCTAAGCATGCCATAATCAGAGTCACCATCTTCACACTGCAGGTTTTCCACATTAAAAGAATGCATTGTTCTCATAAGCTGCAAAGCAAATTGAGCCATTACATGCACCACATTGCATTGTTGTGGCGAACTGATTTTTCGACTTTTCTGATCGCTAGTATGGCCTTCATATTGATTGGATAGTTTTTTTGTTCTTTGCATAGCATCTTTGGAGGTTGAGGGGCCGATTTCAAGACTTACATCATTAGAATCGTGTGAATCAGCTGAAAATATTTCAAAGATGAATTTAATATGTCATCAGAATAATTATTTTATGTTTATACACTTACAATTATTATTATTATAATGACTTCTACGCCCATTTGGTAGCAGCGATGAATTGCGAAAATTTGTTTGCGTATTTACATGTTCGGAGCGTGCCAAATCTAAACCACAGGCTGCCATATAGGTCCAGCCAGCCACTTTAATTTTTTCTACTTTAAACATGCCTTCTGCCTCAAACATTTTTAACTGTAAACAAGTTTAATAAGAGGATATCATTTGATACTTTCCTTTATTTCCATAGGGACTTACCACATCATCAAAATCACAAATAATTTCATTTAAGACACGCAGGCCCACGCTTTCAATGTCATAATTTTTTATAGAGGCAAACATAACGGCTACATTATCGTATTCTTCGTAATACAATTCGTTTTTCATTTGTTTCGATATATAAATATCGGCTGTAAAATAAAGAATGGAATTTAAAAAAATGGTAAATGAAATCATTAAAAGAATTAAGAGTTCTAATAGGGCCGATTCCATCAACTTTCAATTTGTGTGAGTGATGAAGCCCTCTGGCTAACTATTGTCAACAATAAACGTTCAGCTTTCTTTAATGATATCTTTGCGGGGGTTTGAAATGTGAAGGCCTCGAAGGACCAATTTTCGCTCTCTTAAAAGGTTGCAGAGACAATTGAGCGGTCTGGTACATCTCATAACCTGATAGTTTTTACTGTAGGCATCTTACAATATATCCATCATCTACTAGTTAACTTGAGTGATGGAGCGCTTTGGCTCTGACAAATATCAACGACAACTCACATTAGACTTTCCTTAATGATCTTACTGAGAGTTCTAGGCCTCGAAAGACTGACTTTCTGACATGGAAGTACATTGTTGAGATCTGCTTAGAAGATACGTGCCTCTCACAATGCAATTGGCTTTGCTGATGAGAAGAAATCACATTATTTGAGGAGGAATATAGCGCTAAGCAAACTTTGCTTCCATAATAAAAGAATTAAAACTGTAACGAATGCAACACAATGCTCAAAGATATTGCAACCAAGATAAGTTCGTAGCAGGTTCGCTGACAACCTCGGTCTGCACCACCAGGACTACTGCAGAAGCTGAAGTGATGTGGAGGAAACGGAATCGGGTGTAACACCTTTTACGCGAGTGCCCTGGACTTCGTAACAGACATTATCGGTTTTTGAGTGACAGAACGTTTCAAGACTGGGCATAGTGGCGAACTTGCCACTAAGGGAACTGGCCGGTTTCATTCGGAGCTCGGGGTGGTTCAAACCTACCACTAACGGATCACGGGTGACAAAATGGGCCATATAGGCCACCGATATTGCAACCAAGATATGTTCGTAGCAGTCTGCACCACCAGGATTACTGCAGAAGCTGCCGCCATGTAAAGGAAACGGAATCGGTGCAACGCCCTTTATGCGAGTGCCCAGACGTAATTGGTTTTTGGGTGACAGAACGTTTGACGATCTGGGTTTGGTGGCGCACGTGACACTAAGGGAACTGGTCGGTTTCATCTGGAGCTCCGGGTGGTTCGAGCCCACCCCTAACGGATCGTGACAAGGGGCCTTACCTCGCATTGAGTTGTAACTCATGTCAATGGGCCACCGAGTGAACTTGTCTTTAAACGGCAAGCTACTCGCTATCGTAACCTAACCTAAGTTCGTATATAAGATTTACGATAGTTCACTGGAGAACTTTCACAGTAACAACTGTATACATTAATTTGCCACGTAGTTAATAATGAGCATAGTAATGTGCAGTGATTTACTATGGAATTAAAATCTGATTACACAACCTAACGAAATGTCGCCGTAGCCTAATAGGTAGTGTGTTAGCTTATTAGACGCGAGGCCACAGTTCAAATCCCCGATCAGACATCAAAACGAAATATGAAAAAAAATATTTCTTCGGCGACTTCCTCTCAGCAGATTTCTGGCAAAAACTCGGAGAGTAAAATAAAATAGCCACGAAAAGTTTCTCAAAAAAATCTGTCTTTCGGAGTCGACTTTAAACTGTAGGTCTCGCCACTTAATTAACACACGCAACATGAGTGGTGTGAGAAACTAGGCCGTAATCCTGACTGAAGGGTTATAATGGGCAATTGCTTAACTTTTGCCACTGACTGTAGTATGTATTAATATTTACAATAAAAAGACTACTTACCCACATGTGATGGCAAAATATTTTTAATTAAAACGGTAATGGAAGCATTTGTAACTTCGGCATCCTCTTGCTTTCTTTGCAATTGACGTTTCCAGCTAAAAAAAAATTGAAAATTAAAGAATTTCCACAACGCTTATTAAAAATAATTCTTAAAGTACTTATAATCCACTTTGGATATGAATTCCGTTTGACGATCCATTAAATGAAATATAACCAGTGTTATAATGATCACCATAACATGTGAATATTCCGCTTGTAGGCCAACATTTGTTGCAGGACTGGCCTCATATACAGCCGAATAGTTGACAAATATTACAATCGTATAAATGCCGGATATTAAAATACCGGCAGCCAATTTAATTACAAATGGTATGCGAGAGAAAAGAAAAACCATACACAAGGTCAACTCTAAACTTTCGGTAATGCCCTAAGGTGAAGGAGTAGGGTATATATTAAGAATAAAAATTGTTCATCAAAGAAAACCTACCCAAGGGTTAAAGCTGACTTCACATGATTGGCCATGGCTGTTTTGTTGCATATAGGTATCATCGTTTACATAGACAGGCCAGTCTTTGCAATCTAACTGGAAATTTATGTTTATTTTTCAATTTAATTCAATCTTTAAATGACTTTTCTAAACTTCAAAATCTTTTCCTTACCAATTGTATAAATGTGGCCGAGCATTGTATGGCAATCATAAGCAAATAAATGGTTACACGTGCTAAAATACTTATTTGGATTTGTTTCGAGGCATCATATAAAAATAATATGAAATTATTTTTCGGTTCGGATTCGGCCGTTTCGGCGAAAAACATTATCCACAGTTTCTTGAACCACGTCAAAACTATGCAAATAACCATAAGCACTATATAAATAGCATTCGAAGCCCAAAAATTGCTTGATTGCCTAAAAACAAGAAAATAAAACTTTAATATAAGGCCGACTGCTTCTAATGCAATACGATAACTTACACTTTATTTATCGATTGTATGGCCATAATAACAAAAAATATTATTACACCCATGATAACACTGTATTTCAACATGTCATCGGGTTCCCTTAGAAATTGCATTTCCCATCGCCAATCCTTGAAGAATAAACACATGGACGTTATGTTGCGGCGAAAATTTTGTTCCTCCATTTCATCTTGTGTTAAACGTTTCGAGCGATCAAAGCAAAATTTTGTAACCCTAAAAGAAATAGTTTTAAATGAGTTCTTAGGAAGGCATGTATACATATATGCCACTCACTGTATTCTGCCAATAGGCATTTTATCCAATTCACGACTCATTTCCAATTTGGCCTGCGTACGAATCTGATTAAATTGTTGTATATTATTCTGCATAAAATTCGTTGAAGTATCTGGCCTAGAGCGTTGTTCAATTTGTCTTTTAACGCCCGTCCAGGGGCGACGTTGCTCATTATAGGAAGCATACTACAACAAGACATTTTATTAAACACATAACAATATAAACTCCTTATTAAACTATCAATCATACCCTGGGTGGTTTTATCAGAAAGGTACGTATGCCCAAATTCTTTAAGACAGGATCATTACGAGCTTGTGGTGTGCCCTCTTCATACATGTATTCACCTTCAAGTTGTTTTAAAGTCTCTTCACTTACGTGTACCCGGCCAGCCATGCCTGTTTGTTCCAAACGATTTGCTATGTCAACATCTTTGGACCAAATATCATATTGGAGTTTGCATGCTCCCAAAACACCAGATAATATACTGCCTGTGTGTACACCAATACGCATATCAATATTCAATTTACGACGTGTTCTAAAGGCGAAGAAGGGAATATTAAAGGAAATATAAATGAACTTTGAAATTATTTCGAGAATCTTATTTAATACCTTACATCGCGTATATCCTTGATCATGCGTAAACCCAAATCCACACAACATTTGGCATGATATTCATTGGGTATTGACACACCAGCTACACAGTAATAACAGTCACCCAAAAACTTAATGCGCAGCACATTGTATTCCTGGGGAAATAAGTCGGTATTACTAGGTTAAGTTTAGTTAAAGTTAAAGGACATTTTAATACATATAAATTGTATTTAAAAACCATATTTCTTATGTAAATTAAAATTTTTCCATTTCTTACTTCTGATGCCGTATCAAATTTAACAAATAAATCATGCAGAGTTTCCACCAAAGTCTTTACATCCAGTGTTGTGGTTAGATAAGTATAATTCACAACATCCGCATATAATATAGTGACATCATCATGTGGTTCAATAAAAAGTTTCCTACAAAAAACATTAAAATTAATAGAACATCTTCATTCGCCTTCCCTTCTATACTCACTCAATTTCCGGTTGGCGCCACCGGGATATTTTCGGTTGGCAATCCCTGCATTTAAAGTTGCATAGAGAAGGAAAGAAAAGTTACCTTTTAAAAATGCCTGTAATCAAATTGAAATTACCTTTTAGACTTACGCTCCATAGTGAGGATTTTGTGAAGCACGCCTTTTCGCCATTTTATGCTCCAAACGTGATCTAACATCGTGTTCAATTTTATTTACAATATGGGCCGGTATAATGCTAAGCAATAGACTTCTCTGCAATAAATCAGCCAAGAAAAATTAAAGAACTAATAAAACCTCTAAGCCCATACCTCTTCTTCCCTAGCATAGCGCAGCAACAGATTCTCCTCCACATATTTGCGACGATCCAAAAATGTCGTACGTATGGCAATTTCTTTCATCATGCGAAAAAATATACCCAAAAAATTAATTGTCAAGTAAAATATGCCTTCCGTAATCAATTTGTGCGCATCCAAAGTTTTCGTGCCATCGGGCAATTTACGATATGTTACGAAAGCCAAATCAATTAAGTACGACATCGTAACGGCCATGCCCAACAGAAAGGCATGTATGTTATCGGGCAAAGGCATAAATATGTACACAGCATATAAAATATACGAGCCATAGGCGGGTCGTAAAATATCCAAATTGAGAGCTGCATGATATACGGATATGCCAATATCCGTGGCCACTAAAATAGTCACCGCTAACCACGATGTAACGTACATAATCCAGGTGTAGCGTTTTATAAGTTCGTCGCGAAAATTCAAAGCCAATATGGCCCACACCAATAGGGCTGACGTTACATAGGCAAATATATCAGCAGCAACTTTATTTAAATTCTGTAAATATTAACGACTTTTTTAATTAATCATGTACTATTCCTGCATTGGTTTATTTAATTAAGAACTATGCATGTAATTACATACCGATATTGTGGAGAGCAATATAATGGAATGTACACCTACAACCATTAGTTCGATAATAATAAACAGCGATAAATAGCTGACACGCAAACGTTGCAGATACGATTGATAGAATTGTTCCAATTCTAAATTGCGGCACTGATTCTAAAAAGGGTAAAAAATAAAATTAAAAATTAAATTATATTAACAATTAACAATTAACAATGGTTTACCAGAATTTAAGGAATATTTATTTTAAAACAATATTTTAAAAACAAAACAGGCCAATACTTATTGTATACTTATAGAAGTCATATAAAAACTTTCGAATTTGCAAGACTTGTGCGAAAAATCAAGGCTCTGTTAACACCAATCAATAGATTTTGACATAGTTATCCGGTATGAGTATTGCAAAACCATTCCACTTGTCTTCAAACATACTTAACGGAAAGTTGTAATAATGGCACTTAATTGAAAAAATTCTCCAAAAATCGAATCGGTGCTTAAAGAACTCAGACCCTAGCCTATAGAGGCTTTAACTTAGATTCTGTCAATATTAAATTATTCTTTCAAGTTCGTAATTGTGGCGAAGAGATCTTCTGAACTATGTAAAAGTCTAAAACTCGAATAGATTTCGTGATTGTAAGATAATTCGAAAATAGTCCAGGATTATTTTTCGAATCTTTGCAGTCTACTAGAAGTCTAGAAGGTAGTACGTTGGCTTATTAGGTGAGAGACCGTAGTTCAACAGCTGGTCCAGGCATCTTGAACAGTCCTCCGGCAAAAAATCTGAGAGTAAATAGGTTTGCCATGAAAAGTTTGAAGTCACCGTAGCCTAGTAGGTAGTGTGTAAACAGTAGGGTAAAATTCTGCTGGACGATGTAAAAGTTTAAAACTCGAATAGATTCCGTGATTCTTAGACGATTCGAAAATAGTCCTGCATTATTTCCCGCATGTTAATCTTCGAAGTCTACTAAAAGTCTAATAGTTCAACAGCTGGTCCAAGCATCTCGAATAGTCCTCTGGCAAAAAGTCTGAGAGTAAATAAAATTGTCATGAAAAGTTGCTGAAAAATCTGTCGTTCGGAGGCGACATTAAAAAGCAAGCCTCGCCTCTCATGCATAAAATTACTATACACAACATGGGTGATGCTAGAAACTAGGTTATAATATTGACTAAAGGGTTGTAATGGCCAATTAAGTGAGTAATCTTCTATCTCTCTATATAGGCTGCTTTAAAACGGTTCCTATATACCCAAAGAGACAAAACGCTGCCATAACGAGTGTGGTAATAAAAAAAAAACACTTTCCTGTATGAGAGGACTTTAAGTTTGAAATGTTGCAAAAGTTTTTGTATACACTTTGTCTAAAGTCTGTACAATTTTTTTAGCACTTTCATGAAGTAAGACCCGTAAGGAATAAAAATGGATTTGTTTGTGAAATAATTCTATCGTTGAAGAAACAAGAAATACTCGAGGTTAAACCTGGATCACAAAAACCTGATTGAAGGATTTTACAATGAAAATTGTTCATATTTTTGTCCTTGCAATGTCCTGGTACAAAGATATACATATGTACATATAGAGCTTGGCCTGTTATTTTTTTAAATTCCCATTAAGTCAACATAATCAGTTTATAAAATATTCGTCACGGAATACTTTTTTCTCTTGATGGTAGTCAGTGTCCCTCAAATCGCGTAACAAAAATTGGATTATACTGACAAACTCGAAGAAAGTTTCGGTGTGATTGCTATTTGAATTTTGTGTTTCGGTAATCTTTCAGGTTTTGCTCTTGGACACGAAATGGGTTACTAATTCGATTCCGTTTAAAACTGCTTAATTAAAAAATTTAAAATTATCTGATATATGTTCGCAGAGGAATTGAAAAAAACTGATTTCATTTAAGACACATTTTCTTAAATTGCTTAATGTCTTCAAGCTTACGATTTAAATTAACGCCATGTAAATTGGGCTAGTATTTCTAAGATTTGTTGAATGCTATGAAACAACTTCATATCGCCATTTTTTATTATTTATTATTCAAAATTGAAATTGATTTATAATCATGTCATTCTAAGGAGTAAGCTTTTGAAAGCATAACCACAATAACATTCCCAAGAATATTATTTTATCATTATATCATTATAAATGTTTATGGCTTTCAAAGTGTATACGAGTATTTTGTTAAATTTGTTAAAAAGAAAGAAAGATAGAAAAAGAAAAACGTATTTTACTTACCCTTAGGAAACCCCATTCCCATTTCTTTTCATTGATTAACGTATCGTGACGACTTTCATTACTCAAACGACTGATACGTTCGGTGGAGTCTTCCAAAAACGAATTCATTCTTATTTCTTGCAATCAATTTTGTGAATTAAATTTTTAGCACAAGAAATATTTTCTTTTTGTCTTTTAATATCAAATACTAAACATGTTTATCATTATTTAATTAGACTGAAATTAAAATAATTTAAATTACTTTTTTTTTGTCTCATTAATAAATTACAATATTTTGAACATGAGTAACAACACTATGTTTTATCACGTTGTAAATTTAATGTAATTTTTAATTGTTACAAATGAATACTTCGACTGTATGTATCATTATAATAATTGTTATATTGTTTTTTTTAATAGTTATTACTTTTAAATTATTGATTATTGATATTATATTCCGATGTAAGATTTAATTTGTAATTAGGGTGCCCTGGTAGTCTAGTGGGTAGTGTGCTAGACTATTAGTGTGAGGGTCGTGGGTTCGATTCCCACCAGAGACTCTGGTCTGTGACACTACACCGAGCATATGGTCAAGTTACTCCGCTCGTATAAAAATTAGAATATAATTTGTAATTGTATTGTAATTAATAAATAAATAAATAAATAATTTGTAATTAATATATGATATCATGTTTGTTTTTAATGTCATACGCTTAAATTGTTTAAATCATTATATTTACGATTTAATCATTTAACCACTACTCTTGATGAAATGCACCAAGCAACACTCACTAGATTTAGCAACAAAAATGGAATGGCCCCACTGAAGCTAGAATTTTTGCAAAATATCTGAATAATTTTAAGAACTAACGATACGTCATGATGTCTTCCTAGGTATAGTTCCTGGCTATATCATGCAGGGATGGGATTTCTGTTTTCAAATTTTAATTTCTCACACAAGTTTCAAATAGCTTAAGACTTCTATCGGAATGGATATTTAATCAATTTTAATCTGATTAAGTGTGTTGGCTTATTAGATATGTGACCTCGGTTCAAACCTCAGGTCAGATATTTCCAACAAAACGAAATATTAAAAAATATTTCTTCGGCGACTTCCTCTCAGCAGATATCTGGCAAAAACACTGAGAGTAAATAAACTTGCCATGAATAAAGTTTTTCAAAAATCTGTCGTTCGGTATCGACTTTAAACTGTAAGCCCCGCCACTCATGTATGTATAAGATTAACACACAACATAACTGGTGTGAGAAGCTAGATCGTAATCCAGACTGAAGGATTTTATTGATGAAATATGTATGTATGTAATCAAATCAGAAAATCAATAACATTAGTCTGAAGGATGATTTTCTTTATTCAGTTCTTACACAAACAATTTTTGCTTGAATTTGAGACGCATAAAGCACACATATGTAGCTAAAGAGCTGTTGGACAACCTAAACAATGATATGCGGCTCTTAATGAAAATAATGTTTATGATCCCGATATTGTAACAGCCAATTATGAGCAAATTTTGCATTCGATACCATGTGGGTAATTTTAATGTAAACGATACGCTCCACTATACTACGGCAAACCGCTAGTTTCAAAATAGCAACGACCTGACGTGAGCTTTGGCCAGACCAGGATTGATAGTTAAGAAGTTTAGTAAGGAAGCTAACGCTTAGCTTTGTTCAATAGAAAAATAATTGTTTTCCATCTGTATACAACAATTATACAAGTATAGATTGTAGGATACCTGAATCTCTGAGAGATTGGTTGGTAAGTTCTCATGCATTTAGTCTTTTGTATGGCCCAAAGACGATGTCATAACTACCTCGGATTTGAGGTTGAATATTAGAGTATTGTAATCCCATAAATGTATAAATGATTGTCTTCGTAATAGATCTCAATGATCATACATTTTGGTCAGGCGATTCAGGTGGAGATTTATGCGGATGAATAAACTTCAGCTGAGAGACGTTAAGGTATACTTTAATTATTGCCTAAATTTATATGCATTTATGGACTTAAGAAGGATTTGTGGCTTATAAACATTACTTGTTCTGTGATTATTAGATATCTTCTGAACCATCTTTTATACAAAGAAACCAACTAAGCATTATGCAGGGTGTGACTGTTGAATAGGAGCTCAAGAGAATTCATTGGGTAATGACTGATGAGACTTAGAACTTCTAACTGTTTAGGGCATATTGTGTCTGTGCGACTTTTATTGAAATACTGTTACAAATACATAGTTTTTAAGACCATGCATGTACATAATTACTTCAGATATTTTATTTAGAAACATTACGGAACACGACTTTCTTTCTGGTAAATATCCAATCGAATATATATTTATTTAGAATCAATTACACACATTTTAAATTCAAGTAATTACATATACTATTCCTGTATTGCTTCATTATTATCTCTATCACTTCATTATTATATCTAATACGAGAATATTATTTTCAAATACATATTTCTTTTACTATCATTTAAAACGATAAAGATCACGCTGAAATGTTCTTTTTTTCGGTTTGTTGTTATTAATAAATGTTTCAATTATTATTATTAATTTTCTTTTTGTTCTACAACACAATTTTATTTGTAATCATTTAATGTATATAAACTTATTTTATTGTTTTTGTTATTGTTATTTGTTTTTACGTTTAATGCGAGAAATATTTTTTTAAAAAAAGATTATGCATACACTTTAGAAACTGCCGATAATAGTACTCGATACTAAAATTCATTCTTGTATTTTGATTTCTTGTTTTTAATTGACTAGAACTGATAAAAAAGAAAATGTTAAGTACAAAAAAGATATTTTTATATGCGGCTATTTAAACAATTTAATTATTTTCTATTAACAATGTGTTTCACTTTTAAAGTAATTATATAATAATATAATATTTTAATTACATTTTGTTTTATCAAATCTTTCATTGACAATTAAAACTTTAAAGTATTAAAATTATCATGTTAATATCACTTTTAATAAATTAGTTAATAATTTATTTCTTAGAATATATTCAACACAATTTATTTTATTTTATTTCATTTTTTTGTTTTAAATTTATTATAACATTAATTGTTATTATCAATCAGTAGTTGTAGTAGTAGTTCTTGTTGTTATTGTCATCAGAAAGTATTCTTAACGTTATTTCATTATATTGTTATTGTTATTATTATTGTTACATTCATTATTATTATTGGCAATTATATTATATTATAAATCTGTTAATATATCTACAAATAGTAGGTACGAGTATGTATGTATATGGATGATTACGTTAAGATCTTTAATACCGTTAAGCATTCGTAGTGCTGTATTTAACATTCATAATTGACAAACGACTTTAATTACTCATCAATTTATAAAACTGATAAGCAAATAACACTTTCGATATGTGTGAGTTTCGCTTATTATTATTGTTGTTATAATTCGTTCACCAAAAAAACAGAATTTATTATTGTTATTATTTTAGTTATCTTAACGTTAATATGTTTTCTTGTTGTTTTTTGTTTCTCTGTTTTATTACATTTAAATTCGCAATTGTCCGTTATTTACCAAAACCGTTACCGCTGAGTATGAGAGTCCGTCGCCAACTGACTGTCACTTATATGATATACAGTTAAACAAAGTCGATCAGTTATCGTAGAACAAACCAAATACCTTTAGATTGTTCTATTGTGAACTCTTTTAGTCTCCAACTTTCTCTCCCTATCTCCCATGTTCTCATTTTCGCTCCCTATGTTTTTAACAATTTTTTTTTTTATCAACAAAAATGGGAAACAAAGTTGTTTAAAATTGTTTTGTTTTCTTTTTTTCGATTTTATTGTGAATATAAGGTTTAGGGGCATAAACACAAATATCAAGTGATTGATTAATTTACGATTTTTTCAAAAGATTTATTAACTCCATCATTAATTATAATCGAAATTCGAATATAGTATATATGTATGTATGTATGTATGCATATATTATTATTATTGTTATGAAGAGGTAAGACCATACGACCTACTGTATTCCCCTCAAACTTTATGGGTATCCGTATAATGCCTTTTTCAATCCTATTGTCCTGATAGAATTCACGATGCCAAAAAGAACAATTTTATATCCAGATCCTGATGTCCATTCAGGTGTCTTATTTTGGAATGCATTAAGTTCCAAGAATGTGTTCTGATGAATCATACTTTTCAATCTTCACATAATCTAAATATTAGATTTAAAGGAACCATTCTGAAAAATTATACTCTGTGTGTGCAGTAGCCTGTCAAAAGATCGGTCATCAACCTCTGATTATTCCTGGATAGTCTGATGAATTACTCATCTTTTCTTTCATTGTAATCTCACTAAAATTTTAATTGCCTCTGGCCTTAGTCACTTTTTATCTTCCCTTTCGTTAAATTTACTTTTCCAAAAATCCGCTTCCACAACACAAAAACGTACGTGGACGCTCCCCTCCTAAAGATAGTCTCTTAAACCGTAATCTTCACTCTCATGTACATTGGATTTAAATCCAACGGAACTTCCAGCGCTGCTGTAGGACAGATTCTCATTGCCATTTTTATACCAACTCACTCTAGTCCCTGTACCCTGTCCAACTTCATTTGAGCTGTCGCGCATAACCTTCTGCATATTATAATGGCCTTTTCTCAGATGCGCTCTATATGAGCCAACCATGTCAATTTATTGGCCAGTGATATTCTTATATACATTACAACCATTTTCTGTGATATCTTACCCGGGAGTGGAATAGTCCTTCATCTTGGAAATAATACTATTGCATTATGACCGAGTTTACCCTTAGGCCCACTTATATGTTCCATCAACTCACAATCTCAAGATCTCTTTAAATGACACCCATACAAAGTCTCTACATTTCTATAAGTAAACGAAATTTTGAATTCCATTTCCTTGCATACAACTCTGCCTTCATAACAACCAGTGCCACCCCTGTTTTAGTTGTTAATTGTAATAGAATACAAACAAACAGTTGGCAGTCAGCTGTTTGTTGTGACAGCTTAAAATTGTCTAGAAAATTATTTTTATCGTGAAATCTCAATAAAAATTTGAAATAAGTGAAGAAAATAATTTTACCCGAATAAACGTTGCAAATAATTAATAAAAAACAAATATTTCTATACTAAAACGAAAAGCCTTGTTCGGAGGCATAAATTGAATAAAATTCAAAATCATTTGATATTAAAAAAACAATGTCGGCTTTTACTGAAGTGGCGTTTTTGAAAAAGTTGGCTGAATTGAATTCCAGTCAACAAAGCATCCAAACATTATCCCTTTGGTTAATACATCATCGTAAACATCATGCCAGCATAATAAAGACATGGATTAGAGAACTGCAAACAGGTAAGCATCTTTGTGCTACTTCCTACGTATTGATTTATTTATTTACCTCGCTATGTTTACAATTGCCTGTAGTGCCCGAAGCTAAGAAGCTGACATTCATGTATTTGGCGAATGATGTTATACAGAATAGCAAAAAGAAAGGCCCTGAATATGGCAAAGAATTTGCCAATGTCTTGTCCAAAGCCTTTTCACATATTGGTGAGACTTGTAAATCGGAAAAACTTTTTGGTAGTTTAGGACGCATTCTTAATATTTGGGAAGAGCGTGGTGTCTATGAACCCAAGGTTATAGCTGATTATCGTAATCGTCTTAACAAAGAACATGGTAAACTTGCAGCAGCCGGTGCCACAGCGTCAACTACCAAAGAAAGTACTGAGGAGAAACGTGAATCGAAACGTAAACATGAGGAACACAAATCAACACACAAGTCAAAGAAATCACGTGCTTCACCAAAGGAAGATGCTACAGCAACTGCGGCTGAGCATAATGGTGATGGTGATCAGAGCCCCTATTTGCCTTTGGGCGAACCACCAGAACCGGAAGAACTGATTAAGGCTTTAATCAGCATTGAAAATTCAGCCTCAAGTGATGCGTTAGTCAGAGAGCGTATTGCCAATTTGCCACCAGAAATATCCGAAATCAGTTGTCTTGCTAAATTAGAGGACAAAGATGCAGCTAAAAATTTAGCTTCACAGGTTAGTGTTTACACAAGATTACTTGTATTTAAATTTCGAATAATAAATTAAACTTTATTTAGGTCAATGAAGCAGTTGAACTGTTAAACGATTATAATTCTCGTTTATCAGCTGAAATGGAGGAACGTTCCAAATTGACATCAATGTTAAGGGATTTTCAAGCTGAACAAAAAGAATTATTATTTCAGGCTGAGAAACGTTTGGAGGTATGTATTGTTTAGTACTCTTTGGCTTTAATTTTACAGGGTTTAAGCTAAAAACCTAATATTTTCCAATGTGGAATGGAATTTTATTTTAGAATCAAAAGTCTATGCAGTTTTTGTTATGGCATTTGTTTAATATGTGTTCTAATGCAATAAGAATTCTTTTTTAATATTCTTTAAAAACATCGATACTAGATTTATTTATAATAGGTATTTAACATACCTTTCCCTTGTTTTCATTACCTAGTTGTATTATTTGGTTTACACCTTCTTAACAACCCATAGCAACGTAATAACAAACTTAACGAGAAAAATTGCTTTTTCTGTGAAATTATTAATTACATTCAACAATACGTGACGAATTATTATAGTACAGTGGCCTTGTTTTATATAAAACTAGCTGTACCCTGCGCGTGTTGCTGTGCCATCAACTAAAATAAATTTGAAGGAAAGACATTACAAAAACATCCAATTAATTTTGAATCATTTTATTGAATTTGTTTCCCGTTGTTCAGATGATTCATACGATCAGGCCTAAGTAGTACGTTTTCGATCAGTTTCTAATCTCAATTCTCGTTGTTCAAGTGATTCATGCCAACGGGTGTCAGCGGCATGTACTCTAAGATTTTCCAGTCTCAATGCTCCTTGCCCGTCTGATTCTAAGCCTCGTAATGGTCTTTTCTTCCGTGCTTGAGTGTGTAGGTCGACCAATTGATTGTCGCTTTGGAGGGATGATTGCACGGGAACGTCGTGATAAATGCGTTTAAATTTATTAGAATCTCACAATGTACCCAATCCAATTGAAATCAACAGCATTTTAAAACATTTTCCAAATTAAAATGTTTCAAATTTGTGATTAACATTTTACGGGAATGAGTTGTTGTTGTTATTAAAATCATAAATGATGAATCCTAAAATGTATGGTATTTGTCCGATCAACACATGATTAAATGCATAGTTTACGATTCAATTCATTTTGAATAATTCTCAGTGGCGCCATCTATCGGAAATTAATCGCAACAACTTATAAACCTTCCCCGGCTCATGCGCAACAACTTTCCTGAAGATCATAACATGATCAACTATACAGCTTACGATTTAATTCATTTTTAGTAATTTTCAGTGGCGCCACTTGTCGGAAATCGGTCATACCAACTTGGAAACCTTCGTCAGGTCATGCGTAACAACTTTGCTAAAGATCATAAAATGATTAAATGCATAGTTTACGATTCTATAAGTTACATACAAGCAAACATTCATTTTTATACACATATATACAGTCACACAGCTAATTATACGTACCCGCCCTAAAAATCATTTTTTTTTAAGTAATGAACTTCTAATCTAAAATTTCTTTACATTAGCGTCTGTAACGATACATTTACTTAAATAAAGAAAAAAGATTACCAAAATCTATGAATTTGTGACTGCAGTTTGCTTAAAACCAATATGGCACCACTGAAAATTATACGTACGACGTATATTTCTAATACAATTTCTCCAAGGGTAGCCCGGTATATAAAGTGTATTGTGAATAAAAATCCTTAGACTACAGCCGTAGAAATACGAAATACCTCGGAAAGTGATCACAATGTTATTGTGCATTCCGAAACAGTTCGAAGTGTTTTGAGAAAGAACGGTTTCCGCAGCCGAGTGCCGAGAAAAAAGCCACGATTGGAATTTGCCCAATAATATATGGACAAGTCCTCTGATTTTTGGGCGAATGTAATATTTAGTGATGAGAACAAATATAATTTGTTCGACTGTGACGGAAAACAAAAAATTTGGCGCAAAAATCAGTTGACTTGTCCATATATTATCATTTTTAAAAAAATGATTTTTAGGGGGTTACGTGTAATTATCTGTGTGACTGTAGATAGAAAGAAATTGAATTCTTTATAAAACAATTTTTAATATTTTTAATTATTAACAGGAATATAAGAAGAAACTCCAAAAGGTATTGGCTGTACAAAAGGAAATACGTGATCATCTCTCAAATCTACCTGATCTAACACAATTACCCGATGTTACTGGTGGCTTGGCGCCTTTACCTTCAGCTGGCGATTTATTCAGTATAAATTAAATATAATAATAACGTATAAAATGTATGCATATATTTAAGAATTCTATGAATTGTTTTAAAAGAATCACACATTTTATGAGAAAAAAAAAGAAAAAAGAAAAAATACAAATTATTATTAATAATATTATTATTTATATTAATATTTTGCATGGACACCAAAATAAAGCAGTCAGTCCGTTCGTTTAAATAATACATATTTATATTAGTTCTTACTGCTATTATTTATTTAGAAGCAGAACGAGAATATTAACAAAAGTTATATGATTAGAAGGAAGTTTATGAACAGCGAACAGACTTATTTTTCTTTTTCTGATTTAAATATGATAGACCATGGCATAAGAAATATTCTTATACCATGTGATAGACTAGTTAAGAAATTATTATGTATATGAGAACAATAATAATAACCATACACTTTAAAATCAATTACAATGTTTTTTCCCTTAAAATTGCTCACAATACATATTATAAATGTAAAAAAATATTTCCTTTTTTAACTTTTTTTTTTTTGAGTTTAAAAGAAAAATTATTTTTGTATACACGTTTATATGTCAGTTTTATATACACAATATTAAATTTTAAATTAAAATTAAAAGAAAGGAAAATAAGCATATGGAATGTCTAACAAGGCATTATTATTTCTTGTATTTCTTATTAAATTTGCTGTTGAGTTGAATTACATATTTTTCTTTTACACAATGTTTCTTAGTTTTTTAAAGTTAAAGATTAACACCTCAACCGTAAGTTTGCAAATATATTTCTTTGTGTATTGATGTATAAACGTTATTTTGGTATTTTTTTGCAATTTTTATTTGGTTAAACGTTTAATAAAGATTTTATGTGGACAAAAATGAAAACCTTTGTACTCTTCTTTGTTTATATAAATTTATTTCTTTTATTTAACGCCTTTAATGCATAACAAAATTGGCCATGCCGTTCCATTTTTCTGTAAATTGTATAACATCGCCTACTTCACTATTGGGTGATAATTTAACAGCCACTGAAAATTTACTCCATACATCACGATTGGCTTGCCTTACCGATGATTGGAATGTTACTGGCTGGCGACCCTTAACTGGATAACCACTTAAAACACAAGCCATATCATTTAAACCCAAGCTGGACTCATACAAGCCACGTTCATCAGTAGGTAAGACCTTTTGAAATAAAACAAATATATAAACAACAACTTGCTTTTCCCTATTAAGGTTGTACTTACCTGATCTACTTGTTGATCCATGCTTACCGCTAAAACCCATTCCCTTACCTCTTCATGTAAGTCGGGATCATTTTTTAAATGGATTTCCTCTGGCAATGGCACAGAACTGGGAAAATCTGTGGCTGTTAAATCACTATGATCAACCAAATTGCCTGAACCTTCTTCGATAGCTTCACAAACGTCCAGATAATGATTAAGCATAACAAAAGCTTCTGCCTCTCGTCCGGCATTACGCAAATCCATGCCAGCTTCATAGAAACCTTTATCCACCGGTATAATGTCGGTGTAACGCAGGAGGGCAATTGATATTCTCATAGCTATGGGTTGCAGGGATTGCACTTGTCTACAAGCACTTCGTGTGCAATAATAGTGAGCTATTATCAGATACTGTTCCATATTCTCGGTTATAGGAGCTTGTGCATAGTCGGATGACTTCAGAGCCTATTGCGGGATAATTAAAGATAATTACATCCAAAATTATACTAAAAGCTCAACTTACTTGCAATAACTTGTAAAGAAAATCCCTCAACTTCCTCCACAAACCATCAATGGTTTGTTCTTCTCGTAAAGCAAACAAATCTAAAGCAATGCGCGAGTAAATATTAAAATTGGCTTCAATAGGCGGTGCCCCATAGTTCAAGTACAATTCCAGAGCTGAAGTGCAATCGCCATCTCTTATCAATTGGGCAGCATACAAAGCCACATATTTCTGTAAAACTGGTGAACTTATTTGTTTTGCCTTATCCAGGCAACGTTGCCATTGTCCCTGCTCAGCTAACATATCCAAAGCACTTACAATGTCTACGAAATACAAAGTTAAACTGCAATAATAAAATTCGGTATTCATATTGCAAATTACCTATGTCAGCTAGTTGCTCTATATTGCCTTCACTTTTCAAGCGTGTCTTTTGCTGTACCTCCACATATGCCAATAGTTCGGGATCAAGTTCCTTGGCTAGGCGTCGTGCCTTTGACCATTGTTCAGCTGTTATAAAGACATCTACTGCTTCCTTAGGCATATCAGCAGCTAAATATAGCTGGGCTGCAGGACCAATTTGTTTGATTTGCAATAATCTTGGCGCCAATTGATTAGCAATATCCATTGCATCCTGGCCCTCCAGAAATTGATTACAAATTTCCGCTGCTCTTAAGAGAGCCCTCTCAACAGTTGAGGCATCTTCAGCATTGGATGAATCGATTTGCATAAGGCACTCGGCAGCTTTGCGAAAATCTTCTTTTCTAGCAAATTCAGCAGCCCTTTGCAGATAAGCTCTGGAGTCATTGGCTTGATCACTGCCGCCTTGTCTTTGTTTTTGCGCCTGCAAACGTCTCAAATCATTTAAGGCTGAAGGGAAATGATCTTCAGCAACACGTATGGCCTCTTCAAACATGCCTTCATTTTTATAATATTCAATGATCAGATCAGGTCTTTGGGCTCTTAGCAATAGGGATTCATAATCGGCAAAATTTCGTGTCTCTAAAGCTGCATTAGCTTGACTGATAAGTATTTCAGTGACAGCATCAGGCAAATGAGTTTCGGCTACATTTAAGGCAGCTTTCCAATCTCCAGCGTGTGTATACATTAAAATTGCCTCTTTTGGTTTGTTGGCTTTGATAAATTCAGCCTCGGCTTGTTCAAATTTGCCTTCATCTTCCAAAGACATGGCAATTTTAAGATGCACTTCGTCTGTAGATTTACCAGCAAAACGGCACAAGTCCATTGCAAAATCAAATTGTCCTGAATCGCAAGCAAAACCTACTGCCGTATCCAAAAGACCCAGTTTCGTTAGCAAACGCACAGCACTTTCGACAGGCATGGATTTGGCCCACATATAAGCCACCTGATTACTGGCACCATCCGTGCCTTTTTGCTTGGCCACACGATAACCATCTTCCCAACGACCGGCCGTACAATACATATGCACTACAGATTTCCAATCACCTGCTGCCAAATAATGAACTTCGGCGTTTTTAAATTTCCCTTTTGACTCTAAAGTACGGCCTAAATGTTGGTGAGTACTTTCTAGCAGATCCTTGTGATAACGTTCCACTAAACGTATCATGGAATCATAGAGTTCTCTACGCTTATACATGGCTATCGCCAAGTCGGGTTCATTGACGGCTAACAACACTTTTTCTGCATCACGGTATTTACCCTGTTCCTCCAAGCCTGCTGCCAGGTTCACAAATAAGTCACGCATTTCCTCCGATTTTAAATATTTTTCTCCCACAGCATAAGCCCTTTCCCATTTGCCATGACGATTTAAGAGCTCTATGGCTTCCTTAAAAAGATTGGCACGCACTAGAAGATCTTCAGCACCATCAATGTCACCGGAGAAGGCTAAATGTTTCGATAAATCCAAGGCATAACGTTGAATTTCCTCTGGTTCATCTAAAACTTTGGCTATTTGTACAGCCTTGCGCCATTGTTTGGCGCCTACAGCCGCATCCAAAGCCTTTTGAGTAGCTCCAGCCTCAATATAATGATTGATTGAAGCATCCAGTTGCTTGCGACCAACTAACCAGTCACCCCATTCCTCTTCTAAGGATGTTACCTCATCTGGGGATATCTGGCGAGCTAGATCCAAGGCTCGGGCATAAGCACCTCCCTTGCGGTATAAAGTCAAGGCGGCTTCAGGACGCGACAAGCGATAGGCAATATCTCCAGCCATTTCATAAAGTTCTGAAATGTTGAGCAAACAATAAATGGTTTAAGTCCACTTTGTTAAGTACCCTGTAAGACTTACCGCTATTAACTAAACCTTCGGTAACTTTCATCATTAGCTGATGATCATCCATAAGATGTGGTACCTTCAGAGCTAGCCTAGCTGCCCTAGCGGGTTTGTTAGCTTTCAAAAAAAGAGTCATGGCTTTCTCAACTTCACCTTGTTCTTCTAATACTTGGCCAGCTTTCTCCTCTTGTCCAGTGGACAAAAGAAATGACATTTGCTCATCCTTTAACTGTTGCAGGCCCATATAACCCCGTCGTTCGGCCAAACTGACAGCATCATCCCACATACGCAGTTTCTTATACATTTCCAAGGCTGCCTCAATATCACCCTGCTCTAGGTAAATTCGTTCGGCAGATCTAAGATCGGAGGAGAGCAAAGCCAACTTGGCACGCACTTCCGGACACAAGATACCAGGCGACATAGTAGCCTCTTCATATTTATCGGCTTGTTCTATCATTTCATTAAGGTAAAATGCTTTGGAAACATTGCCTAAGGCAGCATAACAACGCTGAGCTACACGGAGGTTGCCATCCTCCATGGCTATGATTGCCAAATTATGCCACATAGCCTTGGCCGCCGGTTTGTCACCCAATGTTTCGAGAAAATGAACGGCACGACCAAAATCGCTGTCATTTACTGCAGTTCCGAATTCGACAAGACCTTCATCCAGTTGGTAAGTATGTTCTGTAGGTCCTTCCTGGGACACCACTACCGTACGTCCCTAAAATACAATGGAGTTGAATGAGTTCAATAACATTAAGTCGTACTTCTTTACTTACATTCTCTCGTACAACCTCCAATACCTCACCACGAATAGGCATCAAAGTTAAATGTTCCGGCAGATCAATGTTATACCAAATGGCCAGATTAGAATTACTTTGGGCCACGACAACATCACTCTGAGGCACCCATTGAACAAAGGATATGTTATTGAGTAAAGTTTGCTTTTTCCCCGTATAAATATCGATTACAATTAAACGCATTTTCTTATCGCGAAACAGCAGCTTATGAGCCGTTTCACTAAGTTCAATCCAATCGATTTTGGTTTCATGATTAACTTGGCCAATTATCATTTGACTTATTAAGTCCACCACACAAATGGTCTTGGCATCCAAAAGAAAGGCCAATTTTTTATTGTCCCTACGAAGGATATTTAATCATAAATCAACAACAAAAAGAAAAAGAAATTGTTTGATTCACCTGGTATTGCCCCGTTCATTTAAACGCACCGATATCACATGAGGATTAACAAACTCTGTACGTACCGATCCTAATATTTGCGATTCACCATATTCTACAAGACTTAGTTCACCAACATTGAATACCAGACAAACGGTAGGATTTTCAAAATAAAATTTTTCATGACGTCCCGATGCAGTCCATGGTACTTCACTGACCAGATTACGCGTTAAGTCACACAGTATTAATGAGTCTTCAGTGCGTGCCACTAAATAATTGTCTTTTCCCATTATGCGTACATCATCGATTTCCAAGCCCAATTTTGACTCTATGGTCATCTGTTCATATGGCTCTTGCATGGAACGTACTAATAATTGACTGGGCGCCACAAAGATAAGCTCAAATTTATCCTGCCATATGGTGCGCTTAAGTACCGATTCAAATATAATTACAGCACCAGTTACACTGGACATAACGAGCCTTAAAAGAAGAAATTCAAAATTATAGAGGTTGAGATAAAAATTATAATTTATAAGACCTTAGTTATTAACATGACAAATATAGTGAGCGCCAAAAGAAACTGTACATTAAAAAATATACATTTCTAAATTACCGTTACTTTTATTTCAAAATTGTTTCATTGACAGTTTTTAAAATTGAAAAAACAAGTAAAAAATTTCGAAATTTTTTGTCAAATTTTTTCGGGCACTCTCCTTAAGTGGTAAAAGTTGAGTTTGGTTATTGTTAGAATTTTATCCTTAGTGTACAGTTTCTTTTGACGCTCACTGTATATTTGAATTTAAAGATTAAATTTGGGCAACAGAGAGTTTATTTGTTCTGACTACTATTGAGTGTAATTAAAATTTCCATGTAATTTTTTTTAAAAATATGTCGTTCAGAATCTCGCCGCTCCTGGATAAAATTAACACACACAATATGGGTTGTGTGAGAAGCTAGGTGGTAATCCTGACTAAAGGGTTGTAATGACCAATTAAGTCACTAAGTAAAGGGGCAGTAGTCGCCGTAGTCTAGAAGGTACAGTGTTAGCTTATTAGACGTGAGGCCACGGTTCAAACCCAATGTCAGACATTAAAATGAAATATAAAAAATCATTTCTTTGGCAACTTCCTCTCGGAAGATTTCTGGCACAAACTCTGAGTGTCAAATAAAATTGCCATGAAAAGTTTCTCAAAAATCTGACGTTCGGAATCTGTAGGTCCTGCCACTCATGTATAAAATTAACATACAGAACAGAACAGCTAGGTCGTAATCCTAACTGAAGGGTTGTAATGACTAATAATGTAAGTAAGGGACTGTGACCAGGTCCTCAGGTCTATAAAAAGTTTTCTTGGAATATCTACCACAACACTGTTGTCATGTGGATGCTCATAATGCTTTTCGATATCAGTGAAATAACTTTCTAGACTCTAGCCTTAAGGCAGTCTAAGTTCGAAATATGTGTTGCGGTGATTTGTTTTCTTCATCACAGAAATTTCAATTTCTATTTTGCATAAATGTTCTAAAAGTCTACAAAGACCGATACATACATACATAATTGGCCATTACAACCCTTTAGTTAGGATTACGTCCTAGCTTCTCACACCATTCATGTTGAGTGCCTTAATTTTTATACTTGAGTGGCGGGACCTACAGTTTAACTCCGAACGACAGATTTTGAGAAACTTTTTCGTGGCAGGTTTATTTACTCTCAGAGTTTTTGCCAGAAATCTGCTGAGAGGAAGTCGCCGAAGAAATATTTTTTTTTTCATATTTCGTTTTGATTTCTGGCCTGGGGCTCGAACACGGGCTTTATGTCTAATAAGCGAACACACTACCTACTAGACTATGGCGATTACCAACATATACAATAATCACAATATAAGTATGATTCGCGTACGAACACTAAAAGGTTGTGTGTTTGCTCTGCTTTTTTGCTTATGTGTCTTTTTCCTTGTTTTTTGCAAATGCAACAACAACTAAGACTGTAAATTTTGACGAATGATTCGAATCGACTCGACTCGAATAATTTTAAGTATTTTTCTAAATTTATGAATCTAAATGAGTAGGTGTATGAATCAAACATATTTCGAATGGTATGAGTTTGATGTCAACGTTGCAACCTGTACTTATAAATCAATGTTGTAGTGAGTATGAATGAATCAGAGGAGTTCATAGTTAAATTTCAATATTGTTAACTCACTTATATTCCAAATTTCATGAGTATTTATGAGTAGCGAAGAAACGATTCATTGCTTATCTCTGCTGACGATTTACTATTGTTGTTTCCATAATACTATGTATACATTTGTTGCTACAATTAGTATTTACCGTAATAAAATTCAAAGAAAAAAAAACAGCATTCATATGTATGTACATAAGTTTGCTTACCTTGCACCATCTCGTCTCCAGAGTAAACATGTTATCGTATAAAAGAAATTTATGTCTTTGGTAGCACTTTCACTCCACGCCGATAGGCGAGGACTCCAAGTGAATATACGTATACGATCGAAACTGCCAAAAGCTACAGCCTGTCCATTGGGACTACAGGCGGCAACAGTAAATTCACGTTCACCTTCGGTACGTGAGTAATCAAATGTGCGAACTTGTCTACCCTGCAATTGTAATCAAAAATCATGACAAAGTATGTGATAAATTTGGAAATCCAAATGTGTTATATGTTTAACATACATTATACATATGTGTACCATACATACATATGTATGTATGTATATCTGTACTTATGGTGAAAGGGAATAAAATATGTATACGAGTGGAGTACTTACCATTGTATCGTAAAACACAATACGTTGATCACAACCACCCACACAAAAGCCACCTTGTGGCCAGGCTAATGCAAATGGTGGCACCGTATGTTGTATTAAACGTCCCGATGACTCATTACCATCTTCGGCCAGAAAATAACGTATAATTGTACCATCATTATGGCCCGATAAAAATCCTGTACCTTTGGTATTCGAAGCCAATGAAATACAAATACTTTCGGCCCCATATAGACTTTGCGATTTATTGTTTTTACAGTGAAGAGCACGTACTTTGCCATCATCGAGGCCTGAAATAAAAAGGCATTAAGCAACTCACATGCATTTCAAAACTATAAAATTCTAATACACTGTCACAAAATTTTCAATTAAATTTTCATTAATTTCCGACATCCTAAAGCATCTCTACACACATACATACATATGCATGTACATATATGCCACCAAGGATTTGCAGCATGGGATTATTTTACAATTACTTCGTTTGTATTAAATTTTATCACAATTGTAGCCAATTTAATGCCTCTATGACAGGACAATTTCAAACTTAGGCTTATTAAAGGATTATTTAAATAGCGTGTGTGTGTGTGTGTGTGTATGTTGGTATCTCTTTATTTATATAATAGTGTGGGTATGCATGTGTGAGGGTGTTTATGCGAAAGGAAAATTAAATGACTGTAAATGTTTAGGATCCCAAAATGAACATGTTAATTTTTTATTGTGATAATTATTATAATGTGTATGATGATGTTGATAATGATGATGATAATAAATTTAAAATAATCCCGTTGACAGTTATATGATGTGCATGTACATATGAATGTCTAAAAGTGCTATCACACACGAGACTATTTTTTAAGCCGCACAATTTTTGTTCTTTCAGTCACACACGAGACTATTTCATCTGGCATAATATTGTATACATGTACTCTGCTTTGTGTGTATTAGTTTTTTATTTATTTTTCTGAACCTGCTGTTTTATAAATGTATGTGTATTGGTTTGTGTGGGGTAGAAGCTAACCTCTCTTGCCACAAGCTACCATTATGTGACAGCATAATTGTTCTCGTGTGTGATTGCCCAAAGAGAAACCTTTTTCTGTAATTGTTTCCGGTAGAATAGGAAAAGCAGTCAAAATGTTGCTGTAAATTTTTCATGAATACAAATTCGGAATATGAAAAAATATTTGTTTCGGCGACTTTCTCTCAGCAGTCTTCCAGCAGAAACTCTGAGAGTAAATAAAAATTTCATTAAAACCTTCTCAAATCATTCATACTGAGACGACTTTCTCTCTGTAGGTCACGCCACCATATTACATTTTGATATCTGGCCTGGGGCTCGAACTTGGGCTTTTATGTCTAATAAGCGAACACACTACCTACTAGACTACGGCGACTACCGTATCTTAGGAGTCATTAAAATGGATTGAAGAGTCATATGGTATACCATATATGAAATAGCTTACATGCTGCCCTGATTTTAAATCTGTGGAGAATCTTTGGGCATTATTTTCACGCCAAAACCTGTAAACAAAAAGCAGTGAGTTTTCCTAACATTCCCGAAGATTAGGTAGCTACCAGAAGGATAGATAATGAACTACTTGAAGCTCCGAGGCCTTAGTTGCGAGAATGTTATACAGTGAAAGCTCCCATAGGCGGACACCGACCGTCGAGGCATTTTTGTCCGCCTAGGGGAGATGTCCGTCCAAGGGATATTTTGTTAAAATACCCGAAAAAATTGACCTCTCCCGTCAGCATTGTAAACAACCTCGGGCCTGTACTTACTGAGTATTGAAGGGAGTTTTTCTTTGAATTGGAATGATGTCTGCAGCTTCACCTGATATGCATTTAAAAGCAACATTATGACGTTTACGCCATTTCTGTAGCCAGTTTCGGATACAGTTAATTCATTATAGCCCACTTTTTGTTCTATTTCTTTGGCTTTTGCCTTAACGATTTGCCCCGAAAGTGGAATGTTCTTGGCCCTAGCCAAAGAAAACCATTCGAAGACGAATTTGTCTACTTTAGAACTCTCCTCTGACAAAAAATTCTTCTTGCTATTCACATTATCCCCAGACTGCCATTTGTTTTTGATGAAATCTTTATTTTTTAAAATATTGGCAGCCTGAGTCTTTCCAATATTAAATCTGTTAAAAAAACAAGGATGAATGAGGCTGGCCTATCCAAAATTTGAAATACGCAAACCTTTTTGCGATGTCTCGAACTGAAAGTTTTTCATTTTCTGCAATATCAATTACAGACACTTTTCCTTTTAATGTAAGAAAATTTGGCTGAGCCAAATAAAATACATAAAATAATAAACCGGGGAATCACCGCACTACGCAATGTTACATAATATGATTAAGTTGAAAAATACACACTCAACAAAGAAAAATGTATGTAATCTCTACACATTGCATAGTATAAAAGGGGGATAAACCGAAATACAATAAAATTGCTCAGCTTTGCCTTTTGTAATATTTATTTGTCCGCCTATGGGAGGTGTTTTTGGAAAAATAGGTGTCCGCGTCCGTCCAAGGGAGCGTCCGTCCAGGGGAGATGAATCTGCTCTAAAAATACGACCTAATTGACGGGACTTAGAAAATCGTCCGTCTAGCGGAGATGTCCGCCTATTAGAGCTGTCCGCCAGTGGAGCTTTCACTGTATATTCATCCTGTATTACAAATCTATCACTAAGTGATTATCATCTGGTTCTGTCTAAGGGAAATCCTCCGAAAATCGATTGTATTACAAATATGAATATTTTTTATATTTTCTTCAAATATAGTTTTTATCGCACTTCAATGTTTCATAAGTATTCTGATAAATTATTAAATTTAAAAAAATATTTTAAAAACCTCATGAAGAAATTGAAATTGGCATCCGAAGTATGTATATACTCTAAGGAAAAATTATTGTCTTTATTGTTAATAAAAGAAAGTTAACAAACTTTGAAAACCATTTAAAAGCATAAAAAGCCGACTCATAAATGTATGCATATATGTACAATTTATATAGTATATACATATGTGCCTGTATACTATTGTTTACGTAATATACATACTTACATAAACACATACAATGGCCATATGTATGTATCAGTCATTTATTTGTATGAACATTTTTTACAAAGTTATGACTAAAAATTACTTGGAATGTAAATTTTTATTTCCACAAACATAAAAGACATTTTAAAAATTCTTTATTTAACATCATAAATTTGTTAACATACATACTTATATACATACATATTGTATTTTGTGTATATGTGTGTGTATGGTATTTAAACCAACTTAACCATTGGAGATTTTTCAAACGTAACTTTAGCATGTAGACATACCTACATATGTATGTATGTTTGTAAGAGTATGAATGTATGCATGTATGTATGTTTGTACGAGTATGTATAAATTGAGTTCCTTTTTTCACCTTTTAACTAACTGCAGAATTCTTAAAAGTAATCCAAAGTTTATACTTTTCAAAGTGGTCAAAGGCATTTAAATGATAAGAGTTTTTAAAACAAAGTTTTGTTTTTGTTAAATTGAAGGAGTAAAGTAAGCCGAAAGTAACATGGTAGGGAAGGTAACTCAACTAGCGACTTATATTAGAAGGAATTATTTAAAATGACATCGGACCGGAAGCATATGGGATTTGAAATCAAAGAAATGTTTGTAAACATTTTTCAACAGAAGTCATAGGCATAACATAACATACATAATTGGTCATTGCAATTTAGTTTATTGCAGGATTACAACCTAGCTCCTCACACCACCTATGTTAGGTGTGTTAATTTTATAATATGAGTAGCGGGACCTACAGTTTAAAGTCGACTCCGAACGACAGATTTTTTAAGAAACTTTTCATGGCAATTTTATTTTACTTTAAGAGTTTTTGCACGAAATCTGCTGAGAGGAAGTCAAGGAACAAATATTTTTTTCATATTTCGCTTCGTTGGAGATGTCTGACCTGAGGTTTGAACCCTGGCCTTACGTCTAATAAGCCAACACATGACCTACTAGACTACGGCAACTTCATAGGCAATTATACTTATTTAGTGACATACTTAGCCAGGATTAAAACCTAAATACTCACGCAACCCAAATCGTGCGTGTTAATTTTATCCATGAGTGGCGGGACCTACAGTTTAAAGTCGACTCCGAATGACAAATTTGAGAAACTTATTCTGACAATTTACTCTCAAGCCGTTTACATACATATATATATACATAATTGGCCATTATAACCTTTCAATCAGGATTACGGCCTAGATTCTCACACCACTCATGTTGTGGCGGGACCTACAGTTTAAAGTCGACTCCTAACGACAGATTTTTGAGAAACTTTTTCATGGCAGGTTTATTTACTCTCAGAGGTTTTGCCAGAAATCTGCTGAGAGGAAGTCGCCGAACAAATTTTTTTTTTCATATTTCGCCGGTTCGTTGGAGATGTCTGACCTGAGGTTTGAATCGTGGCCTTACGTCTAATAAGCCAACGCACTACCTACTATACTCTCAAGCCGTTTGCTTTATTTTAATTCGAACTTAAATCACTGTTGAATACATACCTGCTATAATAGCTCCCGATGTTAACCATATTAATGATGTCACAGCCGATGCTTGTGGAAATTTATTGCAAATGACTTTCTTATCCGACCATGACTCGCCCAGCTTATAAACATATACGATATTATCACTCTGGCCTACAGCCAGTTTAGTTGAATCGGGACTAAATGCCAAGCCGCGTATAACATATGATTGCTTGCCATTGGCAGGATTTGAAGGCTTCGTTGAGAATTTATCACGTCTTTCGCCAGCATCATCGAATAGCAAAATATGACGATCTGCGGTAGCAACAGCTAATTTCTTGTGATTTGGTGACCAAGCCAAACCGGCAATGCGATTAATGTGGTCCTAAAGGAAATAGAAGAAAAGGAATGTTTCTTTTAACGTGCGATACAATTTTTGGATAACACTTCACTAACTTGGCCATCTAATATTGTTTTTAAATATTTTAATTGCATATTGGCAGACAGGATAACAATTTCAAATTTCACAATTTATTTCTCAACTATTTTGTTATAATATTTCTACCATCTACCATCTTGTCATATTCATTTTAATTTTGTTTGTTTTTATTGGGTAGCTATGGCAACTGTTTAAGGATAACAGCTGCTAGTGCTGAGGAAATAAGCTACAACGGTCAACATGAATTTGAATCAAGTTAAATTCAGTTTATTTTTAAAGATTGGTAAACAAAATTTTAAATTTGAAACCAATTTAATTAAGATTCCAAAACATTTGTTTCTTACATTGAGAGTTATACGATTCAGGGCCATTATTACAACTCGCCGTTAAAGTTGGGATTAGTTAAAAGTAACTTTAGCTAAAGTGAACTTAAAAGTCACATTCAACTTCTTTTCGTTATTACAACTTACAGATAAAATAAAGTTAACTTTTTCAAAAATATGGCAGTGCCGGAGCAATGTCGATAAAACTGCTCAATTAAACAAGTTTTTTTTTAAACTCAGTTGCAACGAAGGGCCTGTTTTTTGTTGTTGTGTTTCTTAATTTTGTTTATATTTGAAGCTGAAGTTGCAGTGACAACGAAGGGCCCCTTTTTTTTTTGTTGTTGTGTTTCCTCATTTCGTTCATATTTGAAGCTGCCATATTGAAAACAATATACATATACATATATGCCTAACATAAAGTTAACTTTCGAAGTTAAAGGTAAGATGATCCTCCCTTTAGCTTAACGCTCACTTCTACCATATTGTCCACAATTTATCTGCCCGTTAAAATCCTCCATTTAGTTAACGGCAAGTTGTAATAATGCCCCTTAAAGTGTAAAATTCTTCTAATAATGGCGTCTTGTAAGCTAAATGCAAATAAAACAATTTAAAATAATTATTCAGGCAGTCAAAAGTTTTTCCAAAAATGTCTAGACTTTTATTACATTTGAGCTAATTTTCTGATTTTGTTTGTTACAGCAAAACATCATAATTTTTCTTTTTTTTTATTATAATTTACGCAACAAATTTTTCTTAAAAAGAAAATAATATTCACCATCTTAACCCTGCAAATATTTCATGTGTGCTACTTTGTTTTGGAAAGGGTTTAAGTAAAGATACAGCAAAGCAAAGTAGTCATGTAATAACTTTATTAAAATATTGCGTTGTTGTTAAAGTAATGCGTACATAAGGTGGGGCACTATGCCTCAACTAGTGTAGTTAATTTCTTAAAGCGAGACAAAAAGATGACAAACAAAATAATATTGTTACGAAAATGAAAAACCTAGATACTGCTTTTACGTTGTTGAACGTTAAAATTATAAACAAAAGCTACAAAAACAAAATAATGCAGTAAACAAACCTGTTTACAAATTATCGTACTGCTTAATATGACAACAAATACCAGCATAAAAAAATGCTAAACAAGTAAACAAAAATACACAAAACGATGTTTACATTTATAGAGATTTCGAGAATGCGAAGTTATGAACATTCGCCTTCAGGAACATCCATCAGACTATTTACTCTGCCATAAAAAAGGATTTGTTTTTGTTCCTCTCCGTTACATTAATTTTGATGTCAAAGTAGCAACCTCCTCTGAACTACAAATCAAAGCCTTAGGGATTGAATTTCTACCAATGTAAAGCTGCTGTATCGGTTAGTCAGTTTTGGTATTTATTTGGTGATACAGAAGGGAAATCATCTACAATAGTCTGTCTCCTTCGACTATGCTCTTAACTAATCTTGTTTAAAGATGTGATCAGACCTGTGCACCATTTGAATATGCACTCTGCCAAAAAAAAATCGCTTCTACAAGCGCAAATTTCGCGAATAATCCGAATTTTCAAGGCTACAGCAATTGGTATTTGGATTTGAACTTCCGTTCACATAACGTCCTGCTAGAGCCGGCTGACCATTCAAACATACATACATACATAATTGGCCATTACAACCCTTCAGTCAGGATTACGGCCTAACTTCTCACACCACTCATGTTGTGTGCCTTAATTTTATACTTGAGTGGCGGGACCTACAGTTCAACGTCGACTCCGAACGATAGATTTTGAGAAACTTTTTCATGGCAGGTTTATTTACTCTCAGAGTTTTTGCCAGAAATCTGCTAAGAGAGGTCGCCGCCAAAGAAATTTTTTTTTCTTTCAATTTATGTTTTGATGTCTGATCTGGGGTTCAAACCCGGGCTGCTCGTCTAATAAGCGAACACACTACCAAGCAGACTACGGCGACTACTCAATACGTCGCAGAAATGCTAATTGGGTGCTGATTAATGGTATAAAATTCTAAAATACCTCAGAAATGATTATGGAAACGCATCGCATCCGGAAAAAGTGACGGTTTGGTGAGTATGATTGTGTGGAGATGCCATTGGAGTATTTGAAAACCAATATTCGTTAAGATATCGTAGAGATATCACTTGAAATGTGCCAAAAAATGGTCGACAACTACCTCAAAAGCACCAACTGTTGCAACCAATCTCGAGACGGTCGTTTAAATGACATTGTATTGCTTATATAATTGCACAGACAACCCATTGTTGGTCCCAGAGGTGAAAAATTGTTTAACATACATATAATTCTTAAGACCTTATCGATTACAGTACTTCTACTGGATTGGATTGGATAATAAAAGGTCAACAATTTTGTATAAATAATGCATTGACATCACATTTTATTACGCACGTAATAAATTTAAATTTAAGGCGCCAAATCTGTTCTCTTTGTACTCCAAATTGTATCAATTTATACAACAATTTATTTTATCGTCCTATTTGCATAAATTTAAGGTAAAAAGGCAAAGCCAATGTCTACGAACAAAATTTTCTATGTAAGTATGTATGTATTAAACATAGCATATGAGAGTATGTTGTGTAATACATACATACCATTTAACATTTCTAAAAGTAAGTAAATATACATACCTATGTTCATTTATTCTTACGTACGAAATGTGCGTGTATAAATGGCAGACTGATATACCTACATATGTAGGTATGTATATCTCTCTCATTTGTTACTTGGCTTACTCATACCGATTGAAATAATTGCATTGAAGAATTATTTGCTTGCCTTGTCGCTGTAGTCCTGTTTTTTTTGTGTGTATTAAAAACATTCAATTTAGCATTTAATCTCTTTGTTGTTGCTGGTGCTGTTGTTTAGTTTTATTGTATTTGTTGGTACTTTTCCTCTGGTTTTTTTTTCCTTTCTGTAACAAACATAATCCAAGAGAGGAGTTGTTACGCATTTTATTATGTAGAACAGAATTTATGTTTTATGCAATTAAAGAGCGAGAAAGAAAGAGAGAGAGTGAAAACAGAGGACGAGAATAATGAAATGTTTTCTCTTGAACCACCTGTAGTTGTTGGCCTTTCAAATAACGTTTTACGGTTAATGTACATTCGTGTGGTTGATGTCTATGATATAATATATATGGGGTATACAAATAATTTTACTGTGTAATATAACAGTTATAGAATTGCTGCAGAAGTACTAAAAACCGTTATAACAGAAGTATTTAATGGTAAGGCTGTTTCGAAAATATATAAAAATAATGCAGTTTCAGTATTGCCATATTGTTTTTAAGTTTTGAATCAGATTTGGAAATTTTAAACTCCAAAATACCCCTACAATATCTTCCAAATTTCATTTTGCCTGGCAGCGATTATTTGGTTTTTTGCCTTGGTTGGTATTTAAATAATTCTTGGTGACAGTAAGATTATCTTGTGTATTCCATGGACGCCCTGTTGGATATAGAAAAGAATTGTGCTTAAATTTTGTAACAAAGATATCGGAAGTACTGAAAATGTGGTCAGTGGTGGATTTGCGTTGACATAACACGTTGACTGTCACGAAAATTTTCAGAAAACTGGCCATTCACGCCAACATTGACTTTTTGTTGTTTTCCCAGAAGCAATTTACGATACTAGCACTGATATAATACGGATTTATTCGTAGCTACACAAAAATGGCAGGTTTAGTGAGTACGAGATAACTCTTAATTGGCACCGTGTTAATAAGTTGTATTAAGAATAAGTATTTGGATAGAAATATTTTATCACTGAATTCTGGGTGTCCAAGAACTGAAAGTAATCAACGAAATTCAAGGTGTGAGTGATTAGCTCTTATCGTTTTAGGACTATAAACATTATTCATACATATTTTTTGCTGCCTGATTAGCCTTTTCATCTTTAACGAGATAAAATGTTACAATTTAAAATGGAAATGGTGTAACATCGTTTAACATTAAAATGATAAACAAAAGCTGCAAAAACAAAAACCATATACCAACAACAGCAGTAGTATGAAAGAAATGGGGATAGGCAAGTAAGCAAGCTGGCAACAACAAACAACGTAAACAAAATACACAAACAATAATGAAACAATGATAGAGATCTCGAGAAGGCGAACACCCGAACATTCGACTTCAAGAACATTCACCAGGCTCTTTACGTGGGCATATAAAAAGGCAAGACAAAGCAGGCAAGGAGTAGTAAGAATTCAGTCAGTCTTGTGTGAAGACGAGTTGCATGTGAAGAGAATAATCGTGGTTTGAAGATCTCTGTTATACAGATCTATCGAACAATTGTTGTTGCTTACGCAAAGGGTGTAAGCAAAGAAGAATATCAAACAAAGCAATTATTGTAGTATACATCAAGTTGTGAATTAAAACTAAACACAAATTTATTTTTATTTTGTTTGCAATCAACGAATTCATATTTTAAACGCTTTTTCACAGCCAACATCCATTCGTTTTCTATTCGAATATGTTGTGTAGTGACTAAACTATAGATTACTTATAGTATTTAAGTGATTATAGCCCTTTAGTAATCTGTATTGAGTAATTTAAATCTATTTTAAAATCATTTTACATCACTTAATATTTAAATATTTAATTGCAAAGAAAACTATTCGAGTAATTGTTGAAAAAGAATGCCTTTGAACTGAGAATATATAAACTAATTTATTTCTTAATAGATTACTTTGATTGGCATAAACTAGCTAACCTTTTAAATTGTTGTAATTGTACAAACAAATTGTATCACACTGTGTTGTAACTGTAATGATTAATACACAATTTACAGACAAATTAAAATATTACCACACATTGTGTGGTTGAGGGGATTTCCTTAATTCCAAAAGTATGCTAGAAATTCTTACAAAATAAGAAAAAGAACGTTGAACTTTGATTTTGTAATAGTAGTGGGCAGAGGCGAGATGGATTTGGCTTTCAATCGTTACATTTGCTTAGGCTCATCCACAAATAAAGTATGTGTCTTAAGTCTTTAATGCAGTGCACTCCGCTATAGAATTTAACAAAAGACTTAAGAAACAAACTCGATTTGCTTTAATTTACTATATGAACACAATGTTTGATAAAAAAAAATATCTTCAACTCTCTACTCAAACTTTGATTTAATTTTTTTATGTTCTTGTTTTTGTTGTTGCTTTTAACATTTATAAGAAATAAAGGAAAAACAAACAAAAAAATTAAAGAAAATAAGTATATAAAGTAAACAAAGTTCAAAAGTTAAACGCATGGATAATTGTTGGATATAGAGACTCTAAGTTTATATTTTACTTGTGAGTAGTAGTAGAGGTGGTGATGGTGGTGGTGGGTAATAGCATGAATCACCGCAAAATTGAATGAAAAATGCAAAAAAAAAAAACACACAAACACAATTTCTGTTAATACTTATTAGTAATGCTTGAATGAAAAATTAAAAGATTTCACAGTTTAAAAGAAAAAATAATTTCAAGAAGATACCGACTTCTATTATAAGTAAGTACGGAAAACTCATTTCATAGTCTTCAATATGGCTGTCATGTAATGGCTTAGAAGTCTGACAAAAAAAAAAATAAAAGAAGAGACTCAAAGACAAGTTTGTTATCTTCCTCTGCATTACATTATATTACGTTCTGATGTTACGTAGAGCATGTTAGGTTTTGTTATTTTCCGAAGATGTTTTAAGTATTTTAACTATGAATTGTTAAGAGTATACTTTATCCTATAGACGCTTAAATAATTCAATTCAATTGTTTTATTTCTTCAGTGTTGTCTTTTATGCTGTTCAATGTTAATATTGATAAATTATTTGTTGCCGTTTCATTTCATTTAACGTGGGAATATTTCTTTGATTATTGTTTTTTATTTGTTATTGTTTTTTAATGAAATACTCATGATAATTTTATTTTAAACAAAATTTATGATTAATAATACAATATTTTTTAAAAAAATATTTTTTTGGAAATTTTTATTTCATCTTCAATGAAAGAAAAGAAGAGAAAAAATTATTTAAACATTGAAATTATTTGCGGTTTGTTTAAATTTATTTCTCTTCAAATAATAGGTAATCAAATTATAATTATTGGTAATTAAATTATGTTTAGACCTGGAATCTGTTAAATTTAGCCTTTAAATTAAGCGCAAATGTTATCAAAATGAATCATTTTTAAGATTGATTTTTAAATATAAAAATCAGTTCCTTTTAACAAAGATTTCAATGCCAATTAAATATTTAATTACTTGACATTTAATTGCATTTCAAAATATACACTTCAAATGGGCTCTAAAAATTTTAACTACAAACTAAATTTATAACATACCGGTAATATTCCAGATAATGGCCTCCCATAATAAATAGTCGTTGACTAAGGTTAGGAAGAAGCTAAATCAATTAGTTTTCCAGATTGGTTTGGAACCTGTGTTAAAAATTTTATAAGTACTATTCGAGGCTTCGTCGTAGTCTAATTGGTTGTGTGTTGATTTTTGAGAGGTAAGGCCACGGTTCAAACCCCAGGTCAGACATCAAAACGAAAATAGGAAAAAATATTTCTTCGGTGTGTTCATCTCAGCAGATTTCTGTTTAAAACTCTGAGAGTAAATAAAATTGTCATGAAAAAGTTTCTTAAAAATTTGTCGTTTGGAGTCGACTTTAAACAGTAGGTCCGCCCACTCATGTATAAAATTTACACACACAACATAAGTGGTGTGAGAAGCCAGATCGTATTCCGGACTAAAGGGCTGTAAAGACTAATTATGTATATATGTATGTATTCGAGATAGACGTCTTCAGGAGGAAGAAGAATCTTGTAGTAGGAAGAGACTTGAATCTTTGCAGCAAATAATCTTGATAATCAGTCTTCTGTAATGATGACGATAATAACGAGAACGCATACTTAAAACCTGTGTGGTATTAATGCATTTCAGAATCAAACACCTGGCAGCGTATGAGATGCTAGACAGGGCGCTATCCTTACTAAGACCGGACAGCATTCTGACCTTAGCAAGGCAACAGGGTTAGAGGAAGTCATTATAAAATATTTTCAATTTTTTGATGTCAGTATTTTATTAAAGTCGCCGTAGGCTAGTAGGTGGTGTGTTGGCTTATTAGACGTGGGGCCACGGTTCAAACCCTAAGTCAGAGATCTCTAACAAAACGAAACAAAAAACTTATTTCTTCGGCGACTTCCTCTACTGAGTGGCAAAATCTCTGAGAATTAAATAAAATTACCATGAAAAGTTTCTCTAAAATCGGTCGCTTGGAGTGGACTTTAAACTGTAGATCTCGCCACTCATGTATAAAATTGACACACACAACATAAGTGGTGTGAGACGCGAGGTTGAAATCCTAGCTGAAGTGTTGTAATGATCAAATATGTAGCAATTATGTAACTATTGCCTCTGTACAATAACAATAATAGTAACCTTAACTCAACCTGCTGACTTTCCTAAAGGAAGCAGTAAGATAATAGATAGGTTGAAGAAGAGAGTCCCATTTGTATCGGCATACACCTAAGCCATAGAACTGGAATTGTGCGCTATGTGTGCCCATATCCTAAACAAACTTCCTCTTTTTCTGCTAAGTCCACTTCTCTGAAATGGGTTATATCTGGTGTAGTGTTTTTCTCAAAATGTTGGAGTCTCGAGCTTACGAAAGCCATCGTTTCAAATTCTTCAACATATGTTCTTCATTTGCCTATCCGATTCAGAAAAACATGAAAGGCATAGTACAACGTAAGGTCGCTCATTAATGTACTAAAGTCGTGTTTATTTAGTCTTAAAATACTCATGGTTTTCTCCAACCCGATTCGCGCCAAAGTGGCTTCCTAATTCTCCCTACTGCATCATTGTTCGGTAATAGTTGATGTGATTTTTCCGTACATTTTTGTGGCCTGACCCAAGATGTACTCAAATGCATTCGATTATATACGTTTGTGTCATTTAATACTCTGTCTCTATTACCCACATTTTTCGTTTTTTCGTTTATATTCGATCACTTTGTGATGACACATACAGTATGTATGTTATTACCCTAATTGGCATTTTGCTATTAGTGAAGATATACATAACCTACATACATATTTGGTCATTACAACCATTCAGTCAGGATTATGACCTAGCTCACACCGACCTTCTGTTTATAGTCGACTCCTAACGACAGATTTTTAAAAAATGTTCGTGTCAATTTTACTTACTCTCAGAGAACAACAATTTTTTTTTTAATTTTTTCGTTTTGATGTCTGATCTGGGGCTTGCCCCATGGCCTTACGCCTAATAAGCCAAGACACTACCTAATAGACTACGGCGGCTTCAAATCCCTATATGTCAAGTTTACCAAATTATTACTGGCCTAGTTTATACTACATTCCCTAATCGCACGCCTGAAAGAGCGTACTATGGTCGGATAGCCGTTGGCTTTTCTGGCCGTTCCTTTATATGGAGATTCAGTTCCAGTATTAAAGTGATGCAAATGATCGCATGTGATACCTTCGGCATTCTGTTTAGTAACCCAATTATACTCTGCTGATACGATTTTTGAAGTTGTGTCTGATCTATTCCTTTATAGCCTGGAGACGATACGGCACGAGTGCTAACTGCTGTACTCTAATAAAATGATGTAAATGAAATTTATTTTGTAAATATTTTAACCGCCAATAAATTAAACATTTATTTACGTTATTTCACCCCAAAATAATCACTCATTAATGTTTATTAATAATAATGAATCTGACAAAATGTCTTAATAATAATACAATTAATAGCGAATACAATCCAATTTAAGGGCATACATCACATTTTAATGATGTACACACTTTTCATAATGACTACAAGCATTACGAGTATAAAGATGCTTGTAAAGAATGGCAGGCCATATAATTTATCAAAAAAGTGTGTGTGTGTGTGTGTGTGGATTACACTGAATTTGATAAATTTCAGCGGTGGCCAAAGATTATTTTTTTATTCTGTTTTTTAATACACAAATTAATAACATAAAACGAGTAAAATTTTCGGACTAAAAAAAATTATTATTAACCTTGTAATTAAGAAACTGAGAAGAAAAACTGAAAATATAACAGAAAAGAAAAAACATCAACGTTTCCAACTCATTAACAATAATTTAACGGGGAGTAAATCAAAATAAATAAAGAAGAAGACATTATTTTTTAACCTTAACCTTACGAATATTGTATCTCTGCAGAAAAGGGGGGAAATAAAAAAAAAAAAATTACTGTGAGTGACATTAATTTTGTCATCATTTTATATGAATGAAATGATACAGAAAATTATAATTCATTTAATTGTTGTACTTCATATGATACATTATGATCATAATTGACAGAGGATTGATCATTATTACAGCCTGAGAGATAATGAATTGGCAAAATGATTGCAATTTCATCATCATTATTTTCATTAAAAATATGACAATTTGAGATCAAAGAAAAAGATGTGTAGCAATCTTAGGCTTTTAAAGAAATAAAGTATGTCAGTGTGTATGTTTTTTTAAGTGTTAAAAATGGGTTTTTTTCGGTTTTAAATATTAAAATGAAATTGCATTAAATTAATGCAATGATTTGACTGAAATCGTCAAGTGTGAAAATAATTTGGTTTCTTTTTTTCTTCTCTTTGCGTAAGTTTTTCTGTTGTTGTTATTGCTGTTTTGTTATTTATTATTGTTGTAGTTATAGTTGCTGTTAAACGTAGTCTTTTCTGCATGATAATTATAAACTCAAGAAACTTACAACACCCACTCTTTATATGTAAGTAGGTACGTAAGTAAGTAAGTACCATACGTATGTATATTTGAGATGGCCTACAAAATGTGGCCTCAAAAGAAAGACCAGACATTAGGAAAATTAATTAACAAATTAACTCTTTTAAACCACCCATTCTCAGGGTTAAATCTCCACTATTGTATATATTCGTTAATTTAATCTTAATATTCAAAACGGATGTACTGCCCATCATGATACTTCCATAGGATGTTTGAATTCTTTTTAAATATTTCGTTTTTATGTTTTGTTACATGAAAACAAATAAAAATTAATGAAAAAGTGGGTTATTGTTCATGTAGGTACTTTGTTTTGTTAGGTTACATCCTGTTTTTTGTAAAAAGATATACACATATTTTTTAGTGTGTAGTAGAGTCTATAAAGTCCTTTAAAAATCATTTTTAAGGTTGTCTCAAATTTGATAGGTAGGTAGATTGAAGGAGAAGAGACCAACCAAAACTCTCATGCCTGTTGACATACACCCAAGCCATCATGAAAGCTTGTTGTGTGCTCATCATTAGGAATACCATCTTACTTACTATAAGAACTTCTTTCTGGACACTCCTATGAGACCAGTTACACACATAAATAATTGGTCATTACAACTCTTCAGTCAGGATTACGGCCTAGCTTGTCATACCACTCATGTTGTGTGCGTTAATTTTATGCGTGAGTAGCGGGACCTACAGTTTAAAGTCGTCTCTGAACGACAGATTTTTGAGAAACTTTTTCATGGTAGGTTTATTTACTCTCAGAATTTTTGCCAGAAATCTGCGGAGAGAAAGTCGCCGAAGAAATTTTTTTTTCATATTTCGTTTTGTTGGGGATGTCTGACCTGGGTTTTGAACCGTGACCTCATGTCTAATAAGTCAACATACTACCTACTAGACTACAGCGTTCCATGCTTGAGTAATTGTTAATCGCCTTTTTACATTCCAAGATGGTCTTTCATCACATATTCCTAAATGTTATTGCCCAAATCGTCATTTGACTATCCGTAAAGATATTTAAATCCCTGTAAGTCAAGTTAGCTGCCTAGATCAGGCATGCCCAAATTGTGTACACGTTCATTAAGGAAACCGTGTTATAGTCCAGTAGTCGGAGGCAAATTTTGGTTTCTGGCCTTTCTATATGAGGTCCAGCCCTGTCCTACCTCCATGCTTTAAGTCATCGGTGTAAGAACTGAGCTGTATGAGCTTCTCAACGATATAGACGTTGTGCATCGTATTAACATCCAGCGGTCATGTCGTTCGAATGGAGGTGGTAACTCCGGCGTAACGGGAATTTGATGCAAAGATCTGCGGAAGTCGGTGAAGAAGACGACCTTTTTTTCGAGGAAGCACTGTTATCGATGGGTGTGATTCACTGGCGTTGGCGCGCTAGAAGCAGAGGCGCCTGGAAGGGTGTGTTACGGCAAGCCGAAATCCGTCAATCGGTTTGTTAATGGCCAATTAAGTAAATAAGTAAGTAAGTGTAACAACTAGTCCACATCAAATTTCTTAATGCAAAGAAAATTCCTTCATTACCTAGTGGCTTATTTACCGGATCTAAACTATTTAAAGGAAAAACCATGTCTTTTTCTACATTTTTCCATTGAGATTGTCTTTAAAAATATTATCATTAAACAAATATTTATTTTTCTTTTCAATTAAATCAACATTGATTTACTTATGATCACTACCAAGTGGTCATACTGTGCTGTAATACTACTTTGTATAGTCTATACTAGACGTTATAAATTACAAACTCATGCTAAAAGTAAAAAGAATTATTTTACAATGACCGTTTGCCTTATGTTTTAAATGTCATTCGATGTTATTGCCATTGTGTCAAGCAGCTCTTTAAGAATTTGATCCAATTCGAAAGATAAAGTGCTACGTTTCACATTTGTTTTTTCCTGCCACTTTTTCAATCTTAAAGTTTGTTTTTGTTTTGGTTTTGTATTGCTTTCGATCATTCAAGACTTTAGCAAGTGGATGGATGTTGCTGGATGGCTGATTGCTAAGCAAGTGTAAAACAAGTGGCAAGTGTTATAGTTTAAAAGAATTTTTAATTCTTTGTTTGTTTTTTTCTATGAAATGTTGTTGACTATTTTGGTTTTGAATAGTAGCAGCTTGAGTTTAAATGCAGAACACATACCATTTAGTTATTTTAAATAATTCCTTATAAGCAAAGCAGTAAATAAATAAATTTAAATCAATAACAGTATTAAATAATACAGAGAGAAGTTTGCCGATTATAGAAAAATATAGTTTTTAGCTTAAATGTAATTTTAGATGGACAATAAATATTCTTTTAAAATGTTGGTTTTTATAAAAATATTTTAAAGAAAACCTTTCCAATAAGTAAAGCTATATAAAAACGATGCCAAATACAAATTCATTATTCAGTTTAGCATTTTCCTTTCCCCATACATACGTTCATTACAATAAATCTGAAGGAGGCTGAATACAAGTCTTTCCATACATTCATTACAATAAATCTGAAATCGTATTATAGTCTCCCACAAAACTTTTATATTCCTTTACAACTAAATTTTTTTAAATAAATTAATATTTGTTACTAATTTAAGTCACAATAAATAATTACCCATAACAGCCATTATTTTTTATTTCTTTTCATTTGTTTACTTAATAAAAATGAACGAGTTTTTTTTAATTTTTTCCATTAATTTTCCGCATTTTATGTAATTTTTTTTACAACTTTACTAATAAAAATTAATTTTACAACTATTAGTAACGATATATTAGATATGTCTGTATACCTCATCAACTATAATTCATTATTTCCAATTTCATTAAAAAAAAAGTTTGTTTCTTAAGTCTTTTGCTTACTTTACATTCATTCCCAGTAGCCAACCAACAAATGTATTTATCAACTGCTTCCACTTATTACATTTATTACACGCATGTTACTAATACCATTACAATAAATAAATTTAATCCTCTTAGCAAAAATTATTATAGTGTTTAAAAAAAAAACTCCCCCAACACCAATACAAACAACAATACGTATAACGGATAACCTTCACAATAATTAAGATCAATTTCAATTGATGTTGAACAAAAAAAGAGCAAACAAACAGAGAAGAGTAGCGTAAAATATGAGAGCACAGCTAAAGTAAAAAGAGTTTAAAAATAAATTTCATCATCGTTATGATGATACGGATGCTCTTGTTATAAAAATAGCAACAACAACTATGACAACAACAACAGAAAATATAAAAGAAGGGTATAAATAAACATGCAATCAATTGTTTTAAATACTGACATCTCATGTGAATTATTGTTGCCAGATGTCGGGATTGTTGTTAGCTAAAGAAAAACTATAAGGGAGAGCTGAAAATTTATGAAATGAACTTAAATGTGAATAGGAAGTAAGAGATAAAGGGAGATAAATTGTGGTAAATTGTGTATATTTACGACATATAAAACATATTGGGCACTCATTAATACTCATTAATACGAAATTGTTAATTTCTATTGTAAACTTAAATTTCGCGAATGGTATTAGTGGCTAGTGCTGAAAATTGGATCGCTTATAATAGTTATCAAGCAGTTGCCCAGTTAACTTAATTAACAATCAAGTCTTAATGTAGGTTAGGTTAGGCTAAGTTCCAATGGTAGCTTTGATACCAAAGACTCACTTGAGCACGCTTAGCGGCCCGTTGTAATACCACATGTGAACGCAGTCTCTGTACTGACCAAATTCTACCCAACTAGGGAAGAAGAAGAAGATGTTAGTCAGCGTAAGGACTGCACATTAAAAGTACGACTACCCTACGCTGGAAAACCAACACGAAAGTTTGATAAACGAAGCTATATCCTTGACATCAATGAATAATAGCTCCGTCAAGCTGGCAAGGATTCAAGACCCCAATATAGATTTCTGCACCTCGCAAGAGATGGGCATTGACAAGGAAAGTGAAAGTCTCCTCTTCGTCAGCGGATCTGCACACACTGCATTCTTTCAGCATAAGTCTCAATGTAGAATTGCAGAGTTTTCTACAATAAATAAAGATCAGCAGAAACAGAATCTGATTACAAAAATAAAGAAACTAATCAAAGCGTTATTGCAACTTATACAGCTACAGCGACTAATAAGCATTTGAAAACTCTTTTCAGACAGTAGACATACAAATATTTAAAAAAAGAGCGGAATTATTTTCAACAATCAATTTAAACCTTATAAGCCGCATGTACATCAAGTGTGATGCGAATATTGGTTTAGAACGAATAATATGTAATGTGATGTGGTAGGACAACAGGTCAGACATCTCTACGAAAATGAAATATGAAAAAAATATACCTTTTTCTAGCTGTGAACACGTCATGAAGTGTGGCATATAATGTTTACAACACAATGTATCGCGTATATTCAGATGTACCACAGGTTGCCATTCTCTTTAAGATTATATTCCTTTACTTTCTGCATTTACTTTACTCAGTACATATGATTTTCAGTATCTAATTACATGATTTGATTCAAAAAACTCTGAAAGTACATAAAATTGCCATGAAAAGTTTTTCAAAAAATCTGTCAATCGGAGTCGACTTTATGCCCCCAATTCTGCAAAGTATTCTCATTACAAGCCTCTAGTCAGGATCACGACTTAGGCTCTCACATCACTTATTTCGTGTGTTACAATTTTATACATGAGTGGTGGGACCTAGCGTCGACTCCGAAAGATTTTTGAAATTTGTTTTACTTTCAGAGTTACTGTCAGAAGCGTATTCAGAAGAAATCGCGAAGAAATATTTCGTTTCGTTGGAGATGTCTGACCTGGAGCTTGAACCGAAGCCTCACGTCTAATAAATCAACAAACTACCTACTAGACTACGGCGATTTCATGATCTTTATTTAAGGATAACTATAGCAAATCAATAATGTACGTGATTAATAAATTTTCATGTTTTCTTTTCAAATTATATTCTGAATAATTTATTGATATGCTAGCCATGTAGATACCACATTTTTCCCCAAATTTATATACCAAAACAAATTCCCATTTGGGATTCAATTACAACATCAAAATCTGGCCACATATGAATTTTTAAATACTGGCAGGCGCATTAATCTAAACAAGATGAGTTGTTTTGCTGAGTCTTCTGCTGTTGTTGTTGTTGCCACTTTGGTCTTTTACACTTTGGCTTTAAACAGAGTTTTGTTTACTACGGCTACTGTTAAATGATCATAATGATGTTTCAACTTAGAAGATCATAATGATGACAATGATGACTTTGTGTGTTTTTTTTTGTTCGCTTTAAAACGCTTCATTCACTATATTTTGCCATTGTTAGAGGGGCTTAGTTAGAAGCACAGTTTGAGCGTATGTATGAACTGAGTTGAGGTTCAGATTGTTAGATGGAAGTTGGTATAAAATAAAAATGTTTGCAGATTTTTTAAGCTTTTGCATTATAGCCAGACGCGAAGTAACATCAACCACGTGCAAAGATCATCATCACAGTGTAGGTTCACTAATTATTTTTGTTTTTTTTTCAAAGTGTTTAATAAAAGTAAAATAAAAAAATAGAACTTTGTATAGAAAATAAATAAAAAATAAAAGTGCGTTATTGTTATTGAATTTATTAAGCGTAAATCAAGCATTCATTAATAAATCAAACATATAAAAGAACTATTAAAATCGATAGTTGTAATATCGATAACAAAACTTGATATTATACAGATACAAATACAAAATATGCGATAGAAAATAGAAAACCGCATATTAAGCAATCGATTTTAAAACATTTTGTGGTGTTTATGAGAACAATCTTCAAAAAAAAAAGAATTGAAAAAAATTTTATATTTTTGTGGTTAAAAGACACTTACTTACGTGGGAATGTATTGTATTGATGTCAAAATAACCGCCAAAGTGGTTTAAAAATAAATTTTAAATATGATTTGAAAAAAAAAACAAAAAACCAAAAATCCTTTCAAAACAAACTTTAAAACGTTTTAAATGTATGTACGTGTGTACTTTAAGTGTTGCTTTTGAAAGTTAATCTTGTGTTTGGCTTAGATCCCCTCGTATTATCGTGTAAACAAACCATCTATCAATTCTTAAAGCAATTTTATCTTTTTTTTTCTCTCTCTCTGTCTCTCTCTCTTCTGTGTTGCAGCAGCATTTAAAACAACAATCACTAGCAATCAGTGAAATTCATAAAAGCATCACAATTGTCGGCTGCTTCTTAACTACGCTCAAAACCAACTCAGACAAATTGTAGTCCAGCATAATAACAGCAGCAGCATCAGCATTAGCATCAAGCAAGACAAAGATTTTCTTTTTCTTTAGTGAAACAACATCATCGTCATCATGCCACAAAAACATCTTCGCCTATTGCAACTGCATCAAATTGTTGCAGCTACTGTCATTCTTATTTTACTATTCACTTGCATTTGTGTCAGTGGGGTAAGTACATACAATAACAATATTAACAACACCAACAACAACCATGTTTGTCTTTCTTATTGTTGTCCGTCCGTCTGTCTGTCTAAACAATCGACGACCCTCTTCTATTCATTCGCCAATCTATCCGTTTCATTAAATTTTTTTTGGCTGTTTTTTTTTTTTACCAAAAAATCTTACCAAAAAGATCATGTACTTCTTGTACATACTCGTACTCGTATTCATACTTGCTTATACAAATTTTCTTGTTGTTCTTCGTGTTCAAAAGGTACACTATGATTACATCAAATTACTTTTTATTAAGGTTTTCTAAAAAAAACCAAAAAAAGAAAAAATCTTTGTATTTTGGCGGCGGCGACGGCGCATATATCTAGCAAAAGTGAAGGCATCCACCACCATTTAAATGTTATGGCAATTTTATTGGCAATCGTAATTTGATTTCTTACAATTTACAAGATGAGTATAAATGCGAGGTGATGAGCATGAGAACTTCTTTTAGTCTGTCGCTTAATTTTAAAAGCCCTTTTGGCATGAAATATTTAAATAACCTATTAGGGATGTGTTTTTTCTTTTTGCGATTTAATGTTGGTTTGGAAATATCTTTGTTTATAAGTACTTCGAAATGTTATGGCCCATTTGACCTCCTAAAAAGTTAATTGTTTTTTGAGATATACATAGACCAGTAAGGTGGAGGGTTTTCGATTCACTCAAACAAACATAACGTCACTATTTGTTATACATCTTGATGACTATATGTTGTCTTGCTCACCATAATAAAAGTGATGATCAAGTCTGTTACTTGGATGATTCCATATAGTGTTGTGATTACTCTAAAGTCACTATCTCTGCTCTTTACTTTCAAAATGGCATTCTCTACACTCTATACAGATTTCATCAGATTGGCATTGTGTTGAGTCCATTGTCATGTTGTCCTGTTGACTATGGTTTCAGCAGAAGCATATCTTCTGAATGTATCAGAGATCAGCAATGAATCGTTTTTTCTCTACTCATAAGCACTCATGAAATTTTGAATATAAGTGAATCAAGAATATTGAAATTTAACTATGTACTCTGATTCATTCGTACTCACTACAACATTGATTTATAAGTATAGGTAGCAATAAGTATGCGTACAACGTTGACATCAAACTCATACCATTCGAAATATATTTGATTCATAAGCCGACTCATTTAGATTTATAAATTTAGAAAAATACTTATAAATGATTCGAGTGACTCCGAATCATTCATCAAAATTTACAGTCTTAGTTGTTGTTGCATTTACAAAAAAAAAGTAAAAAGACACATAAAAAAGACACAAAAAACAAACAGAGCAGCAAGCAGAGCAAACACACAACCTTCCAAAGAGTATTTTAGTGTTCGTATGCGACTCATACTTATTTTGTGATTCTTGTAAATGTTGAGTTATGGAGAGTCGAAATCAACAACATCATAAGTGTACGATGAGTACTTCAAACTTTGAATATGAGTACTGTGAGTAATATGCTATTAAAATCAGTATGAATGCGTATAAGTATCGAAAAATATGAGTATGATTCGAATCTACTCATGTTTTTGAATACTCTTTGCTAATCTCTGCCCTTTCATGAAGAATAATGTGGAGATAACATATGGTCAATTCACACAAGCCGTTGTATCGTTGTATTCATTGTATTGTTGGAAGAACATACAACAGTGTATGATTGTTGCTGATAATTTTCATATAAAAATCCGATACACTCATACACATTTTTTTCATATGTTTTTGAAAGTTGTATTGATTTTGTGCTATCAAATTGTGTGAATGCCACGAAATACACAATATGGCATAGCATGAGCGTTCACAAATAAACAAATGTATTCAATACAACATACACGATACAAAGTTGTGTGAATTGCCCAATAGAGCTATAAAACAATTCTGACAATATACTATCGATGCATACAAATCCTGTTCTATCGGCTTACATGGAACTGTCTTTCTTGTTTCCATCAGATGATTGAATTGTATACAGTATTCATTCGAATTAAGCATCTATCCTTAGAAAAACATTTATCAATGCTTCTACGTCTGTGCCGAGAATCCTGGGTTTGACCTCTTAAGTTTTAGATACACATACGTGGTTGGTTCAATGAGATTTTGATAAATGCCAGTCTCCCTTGAGTTTCACATATTTTTTACAACTCTTCCTCAATTTTTTTTTCCTTCTAAGAATTTATCGTAGGATTTAAATCTCAACTTGCCAAGTAATTTCCTCAGGCATTTTTCATCATATTCTCTTCTTTCCTCCCTTTAGTCTGCTATCAAGTCGCCGTAGTCTAGTAGGTAGTGTGCTGGCTTATTAGACGTAAGGCCGCGGATCAAATTCCAGGTCAGACATCAAAACGAAAATATTAAAAAATATTTCTTCCGCAACTCCCTCTCAGCAGATTTCTGGCATAAACTCTGAGAGTAAATAAAATTGAAATGAAAAGTTTTCTCAAAAATCTGTCGTTCGGAGTCGACTTTAAACTGTAGATCTCTCTACTTTCATATGTATAAAATTAACGCACACAACATAAGTGGTATGAGAAGCTAGGTCGTAATCCTGACTGAAATGTTGTAATGACCAATTATGTATGTATGTATGTAAATTCAATACATATAGAAAATTTTATGTCTAAATAGACATTAATTTATATCTTTATTCACACAGTGAGATTTTTTTTCTCACTTAGATTTCAGTTCATTACTGATAAACTAACGTTAATTAAAAGCATTAGGGCACACCGATTTCAGTATAACCCTGTATGATCGCAAGTGGGTTACTTTTCAGACGAATGACGAAAAATCTTATAAATGCAGTGTACTTAAAAAAAAGTAGTTACATAAGGGTGTGTTCTAGCTAGGAATTAGCTAAGACCCCATCTTACAGATGACAGTAAAAACCATCCCTAGCAGTAAATAAAGTCAATTTATCTTGTGCTAGTACTTTTACACATCTGATTGCAATTCTACTACTGTGCATTATCTGTTCATAGACATTAAGTCTTCACAAACCTTTACAACTATAATTAAAATACTTTTCTATTCTCTTAAGACATATTAAATAATGATCTCTATACTGATTAACCACTATAATGTAGACATCAACTATCAAATTTAACTACTCTCACCATTAATAAGTCAAAGTTATTTAAAGTATTTCGTAAATTCAAATCAAAGCTTAAATTTTTGGCAAATAACAGTTATAAATGAACAATTTATAAATCACTCAGGTGATAACTTGTTGATCTGTAGTCATTTAGTTTTGCCAAATTTCGACACACTGTGACAAATCGCGGAATACTACTTTGTATTCCCCCAGACATGAACATGAGAACTTCTGAAACCCAAAAATCGCATCAATTGCAAATGAAAATAAAAATGAGAAAAAACAGACAATGATAAAATAGAAATTGAAGTACGAATATAAAAAGAAAAAAAAAAAAATGGAAACGAAATAATAGAAAAAACTGTCAACGAAATTGACAAGAGTGATAATTCAATAAAGTGATTGCACACATTTGTCTCTTTGTTGTCATTGTTGATACTGATCTACACTCGTTCGTTTTCGGTGGAGTTCCTACAAGTATTTAAAAACAAACAAACAAACAACAACTACAAGATACTTCCATAAAAAAAACGTAAAACTTGGCTAAGGAGAACAACAACAACAACAGCAAAAAACTCCCACGCCAAAAAAAAAAATTGAAAAACGAAAGAAAAAATCTTAAAGTAATACAAGTTGCAACCACTACAGACAATAACAACAACAAAAAAATTTATAACAATTACCCACATAAAAAAATTGGAAGGTGTAGAAATAAGACACAGCAACAACAACTACAACACACAACAATCTCACATTATATAGTGCATTACAATTTGGAAATGCCACACAATGAAAACCGAAAACTCAAAGAGAAGCTTTAAAAAGAAGAAGAAGATGTGTGTGTTCGATGATGTTGTTAAGGTTTGTTTTTGTTTTTGCCAAAATACTCGTATACCAGACCAGACCCAATTGCAACAAATTGCAACATGATTGCTGCTCTCGCAAGGGAACTAAGCAGAAAATTAAAATGCAAATCAAAAGCAAAACACTTCAAAAAGCAACCGAAAATAGAGAAGAAAATAAAAGAAGAAAAGGAGTACTTGCACCTTTCATTTAAATTCAAAGCAAATCGTTTAACGTTGTGACCTGTGTATGTGATTTTGCGGTGAATGTTGGAAATTGTGTCAACGAGTCGTAATTAGAAAATTAACGACCTTCTGCTTATCAGGTTAGCAGATAAATTTACATTCGTTTTTTTGCAGTTGCAACGAAAGTGATGCAATTCGAATAGACATGGAATGAGATTTCCAAAGTCGTCGTAGTCTAGTAGATAGAGTGTTGGCTTATTGGACATAAGCCCACGGTTTAAATCCCAAGAAACTGAAATATGAGAAAATATTTCTTCGACGACTTCCTCTCAGCACCCCCACAAAAGCCTTATTCTCAATGCTCAACTGGCCTCCTACTGTGCTTCTCGCTAAGCAGGCTGCTAAGTTTGCTGTGACAAGACTTAATACCCTGTCTCGTTGGCACATTGTACCCTCTGGTTACTCCTTCATTTTGGAGGTTGATCCTGTAGCCCCATCAAACATCGATTATCTCCCTGCAGAATACTGTCTTCACAGGGGTTTCCAATTACTGATTCCGAGTATGGATGACTGGTATCTCAACTCCGTCTAACCGGACATCCTGGATATATACACGGGCGGCTATAAATTCGACACTGAGGTCGGGAGCGCAGTATATTCTGGGAAACTGGACCTAAGCATCTCTCTCCGACTGCCGGTTTACTGTAGCGTGTTTCAGGCGAAGGTAATGACCATTTACCGGGCCGCTCAATGAATCCTCGTCAACGGTGCTCCTTTTACCCGCGTTTCGCTCTTCTCTGACAGTCAGGCCGCCATAAAATCTCTGTCAGGTGTTGTGAATAACTCCAGGATCGTCAGGGAATGTTGTCACTGTCTTGACCTTCTTTCTGGGCGCTTTAGTGTCTCACTGGACTGAGTCCCCGATGAGCTTGCCAGAGCTGAGGCACTCCTTCTGGAATCCTCTTCAATAGACTTGGGTATGCCACTCGCCTCGGTCAAGCTGGCCATTGCCCGAAAATTCTTGCTAGACGCCAACCTATCCTGGGACAATAAGGACTCCTGCTCTAGCGCTAGACTCACCTGGCCCCTGATGCATAGAAGGCGTATCAACCAGTTACTTGCACTTGGTCGTGGCATCACCTCAATCACAGTGGCCATGCTTACAGGTCACTGTGTTATGGGTAGATACGCGGAAAGGATGCGGCTCCTATTTAACGACTTCTGTGGTGGATATAGATCCGCTGAGGAAGAGCAGACTGTTATCCACCTTCTTTGTCAGTGACAATCTCTTGTGAGGTGCAGATATAGCTTGTTTGGCTCTCCATTTCTTGTTAGCTTGACGGAGCTATCATCTATTGATGTCAAGGATATAGCTTCGATCATTAAACTTTCTGACTGGTTTTCTAGTGTGGGGTACTAGTGCCCCTGCGCTGACCAACTTCCTTCTCTTCCTTGATTTTGGTGGAACTTGGTCAGTACAGAGACTGCGTTCACTCGTGGCAACACAACGGGCCGCTATGCGTACACAAGTGAGCTCTTTGATATCAGAGCTACTACTTCGACCTAACCTAACTTATCCTCTCAGCAGATTTCTAGCAAAAGCTCTGAGATTAAATAAAAAAAATTGCTATGAAAAGTTTCTCAAAAATCTTTAATTCGGAGTCAACTTTAAACTGTAGATGCCGCCAATGATATATAAAATTAACACACACAATATCAGTGGTGTGAGAAGCTAGGTTGTAATCCTAACTAAAGGGTTGTAATATGACCAATTATGTATGTTAGGATATGTATGAGGTTTCCAAAGAGCGTAGAATAATGCTTGCACGTACTATTTTGAGTGATTTGTTTAAATCTTAACATCAGCTGGATGTCTTTTGCAGATACAAAGTTTTTATGATTCAATCAGCTTACCGGTCATTTGTGACCATATCTATGATAAGTTACATTATAAATTCAAATCAATTTTATTACAATATATTTTATATTATTTTTCCGTCTTATAATTTCTCATCATTCATCATCTACCACCAGAAGTATTTAGAACACATAGCGTAGTAAACCAATATGAATTTAACCTAAAAATATTTGACATACTGATGTCGAAAATGATTTACAAACAAAACAAAAAATATTTGCAACATTATCTTGACTTCATATATTCAACAAATTGTGCGGCAGGCGGCAGCAATAGTACTTGTTGTTATTGTTATACGTTTTTGAATTATTTAATAAGGGAAATAAATTTGCATTTTAATTGACTCTATGAGCCAAGTCATCTTTACTTTACTTTACTTTACATTCGAAAAACATATACTCACACCCAATATGCTCCATAGGCAATAGAGTAAAGGAAAAACAGTAAATAAAGAACAAGAAAGAAAACATTTAAAACGAAATGCTTCAATAGCCAGGCATCAAGATAAGAAAAAATTTTTACAACATGTTGCATCAACATCATCATCAACAACATCAACCAACAGAATACATACATACATATAACGACAGGTGCTAGTGTTGTTTTGTTGATGCATCAACTACTATTTTATTTATAAGATTGCTGTTGCACATAGTAAAACAAAAGCCGCAAAAAGGCAACTGCAACAACAACTACATGTACAACTATAGTGATATCAAATACTAATTGACTCATAAGCCGTCTACACCACACAGCTAAACGCATGAAAAGTCAGCAACATTTAATCATCACAAAGAAAACAGAATAGTAGAAAACCTGCTGTAGTAGCAGGTTGGACAAAAACTATAATAATTCTGCCACAGTTTTTTTTTGATGTAGTAAACCAATTCCTCTTTATTTATATTTTACTTTTTGGTAGAAAAAAATTGTGTCATTAATTTATATGTTGAAGCAATTAATATTATTAAGTGCCCTATGATTGGTATGAACAGAAAAATTCAATACTCGGTGTTGGATTTCCTTTTCTGAATTCTATGAAAATTGAATCTAAATACGTTCCAGAAAAGATAAGTTAGTAACTGTAAATAATATTCTGGATAACATCGTTCGACCATAACTATTTCAATTTCTTATAATATAACAAAAACCATTTGTTTTCACGGCAATACTTATGTACAGCATCGGTAAAAACTACTGTACTCGCCGTTTCAACATTTTCGTTAGCATTGCGAGCTATTTTATCACAACACCCATGTAGCGTGTGTTAACTTTTAACCATAAGTAGAAGCGCCTAGAATTAAACGTCGACTCCGAACAATAGATTTGAATAACTTAGCAATTATTATTTTTATCTTTTTCTTCGATATACTAGAGCTCAGGTTTGAACACAAGAGCTCTCGTCTAGTAAATTGATACACTACCTATTAGTCTATAGAGAGAACTAACTAAAAAATCTTACTTCAGATGTTAATATTTATAGTAAAAAGCAAATCAGTAATATTCATACAAATATTTACTGCGTTGGATTGCCCAAACCTAACCGATAAAGATCGATTAACACAAATTGTTGGAATAAAATGTTCGAACAAAATTTTTTTACATGCGGTTTGATAAACTGTCGTCATCTATGTAGGGATTTGAATGCATAAGGGTTTGAATTATGTATAATGAATAGAATATACTAGAATACGGCGACTTCTCTACTAGACTACAGCGTGAACTAATTCAACAAATCTTACTTTAAATGCCAATACTTATAGTAGAAAGCAAATTAGCAATATTTTCAAACTATTTACTACTTTAAATTGCTTGAACTTAACTGGTAAAGATGGATTCACCCAAGTTGTTGGAACAAAATGTTTGAACGGATAAAATTTTTTTATATTTAATTTCACAAGCTGTTGCCATGTATAATAAGTAACCTATAAGGATCATACGAATTCCAAATTGTGTGAAAATTTAGTCTTTTAGTCTTAAAATGTATCCAAAAAAACCTTACCGAAATAATAAAATACATAAATAGTTAGTCATTACAACCTTATTCAGGATTACGACTTAGCTTCTCAAACCACGTATGTTGTGCGTGTTAATTTTAAACACGAACGGCGGAACCTACAGTATAAAGTCGACTCTTTTCATGGCAATTTTATTTGCTCTCAGAGTTTTTGCCAGAAGTCTTCTGAGAGGAAGTCACCGGAGAAATATTTTCTCATACTTCATTTTGTTTAAAATGTCTGGGCTGGGGTTTGAACTAAGGCCTCACGTCTAATAAGCAAACAGACTACCTAATAGACTACGGCGACTTCGATAGTTTAATAACTAGCTTGAACTCCACTTAAGCAATTCAAACCTTTTTCAAAAAAACTTTTTGATTTCGTACAACACCAGAGCGAAATAGTCCTCACCCTTGATTTTTTGCCTAGTAGCAGCTATTACATTACACATCTTTAAGTTATGGCAGCATACCTCTCAATTTGTTTTCCTAGAATACTTGAATCAAACTTTAGAATTGAAGACAATATGACCAGACAATTGGAACCTTTACCTATCACTTTGAGGTCAAGTTCTCATATATGTACATATAATAATTAAAAAGTCCTGGATTATTCACATTCATTTATTTATTCATTATTATTTTATACATACGCATATAAAGACCACATAATTGCCTTTTTTTTTACCAAAAGCCAAGCCTAATGTATTGCTTAGAATACTCGATATTCTTAGGTAGGGTACAGTGACAGTTTGATGAATAATCAATTTTTTCTGCTGCTGCTGTTTAAAACAATGAAATAATGACTTCGGATGTTATGGTTGCATACGCATTTGAAAGAATAAAGAATTTTTTATTGTCATTCAAAGTTAAAACTTTATGAGTCCTCCTTAACGCCCTCCCCCCTAGTACACTTTATCACCTCTTAAACACTATTAATCATTTTTGCTTATTTCTATTTGTATATGACACCCACACATAAATGCATAAATTATTACAAACGAAACAAAACAAATATTGTGTTGTGTTGCAAGTTGCACATTGTTGCTCTATATGTATTAAAAAAACAAAAAACTAGTAGCAATATAACAACTATAACAACAAGAACAACAACAACAAATATTGTATTTAAAAACAATTCATTTTGGAATTATTTCATTAACTTGTTACTCTGACTTCATTCGTTCATTCATTCATTCATTTATTCATCTATTCTTGCATTCATTTCATTTCTAGTCTGTGTATGAAAATATTTTGTGGCATCAACACAACATATGGTGCATATGGTGTATTGTATGTATGTATGTTTTTTTTTTTGACTTCCATTGTTTTATGTTTTTGTTTTTAATGATTTTTATGTGATTTTCAAAACTTAAATTAGAATTTCAAATGAGCTTTGAATCTGTTTTTTTATTTGGTTTTTGTTGTTTTTTTCTCTAAATTTTGTTGATTTTTTTTTTGTAAAAAAATTTTTAATTAAAATTTTTAATTCTTTACAATCATGTATGTATGTATGTTTGTATGCATGTGTGTATTTATTTAATGGTTTTGTAACTTTTTGTTTCAATACGAATATTTTTGTTTGAATTTTTTGTTTAAAAACTTTTCAAATCTATTTGGGTTGTATTTTTTTTTCTTCTTCTAAACATCTATTAAAATTGTTCTGCGTTTTTCATTAGTTTGTGACATGTGAAGGTCATGTTTTTGCAAAAAATCTCATAACAAATCTGTATGCATGTTTTCCATGTTTATCATTACAACATGTGTGTTTTTCTCTTTCCCTTAATTATTACTTAATTATTGTATTAATAAATGTTTAATTAAATCTTTTTGTTTCTTTTTAATTTTTTTCAGCAAATTGATGGCTATGAGGCTGGTGTTGATTATCCGATTTATGATGCTGTGCCCAAGGGTCTATCGTTTAATTGCCAAGGCCGTTTGCCTGGTTACTATGCAGATACGGAAACGAGATGTCAGGTAAACATACTTGGTTTGAAATTATTCACTGGCATATCTATAGATGGGAATAAATTTCATTCATTCTTAACATTATTAACGATTTCATTAAATAATTTAAACTTGAGAAAAAGAAAAAGATTTACTTCCTTCCCTATACATTTGTTTTCCGCTGCGGAGGAGTAAATGTACCTAGTCGTAGTCGGCACTATCCCCCGTGGCTGGGACCCTCATCCACTAAATCTACCCCTCCTCTTTTGGACTCTCTGTGCCCACTCCGAAACTACTGTAGTATTACTTCAAAGTGGAGTCCCTCTGGTCATTTGACCCCTTTATGTCCATATTCTCATCCGGATTTCGCAACAAAATCTGAGAAGGTGTTTTAAACATTAGAATGAATTCTTCCCTGTCCTCGTCTGGATTTCGCAACAAAATCTGAGAAGGTGTTTAAACAATCATTCTAATTCTCTCATCCAAGTCAAGTTTCTTAGATTTCAGCAAGGCTGGGACCCTCACCCACTAGATCTCCCCCTCCTCTTCAGTGTAACTAGCTATGCAATTCCAATTTTCTTCGCTGTTCAGAAGTATAACACAGAAGTTTTCATCAGTACATACGCTGGCTTTGGCCTCAAGATTCGTTCTTTCTAAACACCATCTCTCACAATGAAAGAAAGTGTGCTCTGAGTCATCAATCGACGCATCATCATACGTGTAATTTAGTCGTGTCATCTTCCCTATTTTAAACAGATATTTACAAAAGTAACCGCGTCCGGATAACAGCTGTGTTGAATAGTAATTAACCTCACCAAATTTCCTCTCAATCCACCGGGTAATATCTGGGAGAAGTTTTGCCGTCCATCTACTACTTGTTTCAGTGTTCCATTTCTCTTGCCAGTCTTGTATGGTTCGCTTTCTAGCGTCGTCGACATCGTCGTCTCTCCGTGCACGTTTTTAATCTCCCACACGCTCTTCTGCTCGCTGCTGATTTCACCCGTCTGATAACTATCGCAAACCTATCTCTGTTGCTTGACAGAGAGAACAGGGAGGGAGTCGTTTTCAATTACAAAATTCACGATGACATCATATTATATGGACTCTTTGAACGAAGTTTTATGACATTGGATTTCCTATTGCTGGGGCGAATTTCGGCGATACTCCACTATATACAGTGAGCGTCAAAACAAACTGTACACTATGGATAAAATTCTAACAATCATCAAACTCAACTTTTACCACTTAAAGGGAGTGCCCGAAAATATTTTAACAATATTTCGAAATTTTTTGTTTGTTTCAATTTTAAAAACTGGCAATGAAACAATTTTAAAATAAAAATAACGGTAATTTATTTATGTATATTTTTTATTAATGTACAGTTTCTTTTGACGCTCATTGTATTTCTCAGATTGACGTCTAATTTATAAACTGTGGATCTTTTACGTATGAACCAAAATCCATGTACTTATGTAACTGGTGTCCTCTAGCGTTTTAGATTCCGATTCAGGGTACCTGTCTGAATATTGAGATTTTCTTGTCATTTTACATTTTACTCGCGCTTTAGTAATTTCGCGAACATACAAATATGATTTTACTGATTTTAAAATAAACTTTCACTCGTATTTGTTTTTTCTCTCTTAAAAAATCTAGGTCTGGCATTGGTGTCTACACTCGGGTCATCAGTATTCATTCCTTTGTCCCAATGGCACAGTTTTCAATCAAGCTGTACGCGTTTGTGACTGGTGGTCCAATGTCAATTGCCTGGCGGCTGAACAATTGTATGAAAACAACGATGAACTCTATCGAACAACAGAGGCCAATCAATTTGCCAACGATGACAACAGCATTTGATATAAGGCCCAACAACAACAGCTACAACAACAAGAACAACTACAACAAAGAGGCAATACTGCGCGTGAGAAGGAAATGAATGTAAATGAAAATGAAATGTTAAAGAAACACAATGAAATCTTGGCAAGACAACAACAATTGCAACTTAAACGACAACGACAAGGAAATGTTAAAACAAAGATAAGACAACAAGAGAAACAACAACAATTAAAATTAGAATTAAATTTAATACCACCAGCACTACCACCACCAAATAGCCGACATAGACAAGGAGGAACATCGTCTTCTTTAGCAACTACAGCAACAATAATTACTCGTAATAATACCAAAAATAGTTTTAGAGGCCACACTAAATACTCACAACAACAGCAAGAACAACAACAACAACATTTAATCCAAAGTAGCAATATTGCTAGTGGTAGCACCACCACCAACACATTCAATAACATTTTAAATTTAAGCAGTAGAACTAGCAGCAGCAGCAGCAGTAGTAGTGGTAGCATTAGTAGCAGTAGTAGCAATAGTAATCGTAATAGTTTTAATAGTAAAAATAATAAATTCTTTAGTAAAAATCATTTTAACAACAACAATGATGAAAAGCCACAACAAAAACAACAATCAAGTGTTAGAAATCATAATAAAAACAATAAAAATACTGGCGGCCATCATCAGCAACAACAGCAGCAGCATCATCATCATCAAAGAAACCAACAAAAATTAAATCAAAATAACAACAACAACAACAACATGGCAAGCAATAACCTTAATTATAACAACAACAACAACAAAACTGTTAATAATATGAAAAAATCCTTAAATGCCAAAAACAGCAACAAAAACAAAAACAATATCGATAACGATGAATTAAAAGACTACAAAAGCAAAATCAAAAACAAATACAACATCGATTACGATCATTCTCTCGATGCAGAATATGAAATAATCGAAGCCGTGGAATAAGTAGAGTCCATTTTAAAGTGTATGTGTGTGTGGAAATGATTTGAAAAGTATTCGATTGGCTAAAGCCAATAGAGTTGTAAGCGAAGTGTTGTTAAAAAGCCTCATCGGAAAGAAAACATTTATTAACATATTGAATATGAAATAATAATCCAAATTTAAATTCAATTTCTTGTAATTCAAAATTAATTTTAACAACAGATGGTTTGCCAAAAATTTAGGCGACATTACCAATGAACTCTGGCTGGCCCTGCTTTCAATGATGAATAATAAAGAGCTCAATAGCCAGCCATAACTTTAAAAACTCATTAACACTCTACAGCAGCTGCCTTAGCACACATACATATGTACACATTGAGAACAATTCAACAATTCATTTTCAATTGAACTCTAAGTCAAGTCCATTTGCCGGCAGACATAGACAAAATTTGTCTGTAAAAATCTACATTCTAACATGGACTTAATTGTTTGGCTGATTGTCTTTTTACAAGGAGAAATATACGTTTTTGTTAATCAAGGCTTTATTCATGAATTAATTTTCATTTTTTCTTTTTTTTTTTTTTTTGAATGATGATGACTTTTAACACCTCAATTTATTTGCTGCCACCATTATTTGATTGCTGGTAGTTTGCTTTAAAGTGATAATCGATAATCAAAAAATCTTTTTCCTTTAATACGAGTGTATTCTTTTTGTTTGAAACGAAATTCGAGTTTTTTATTTTTTTGTTACTTAGTTTTAGTTAAAACATTATTTTATACTTTACTTTTATACGTTTATGATATTAAATCTATTATTTTATACGAATTTTTGTAAGATACTCTTTTTTTATAATTTTGTGATTAATAAAATTAAAAAAAAATAATTTCTTTCGCTTTAATTTATTTGATTCGCTTTATTTTAAAAATTAATTACGGACACACATATTTAATTATTAATTTGTTAATTTATTGAATCTTATATGATAGAATATGAAATTATTCAATCTTCAAACCTATAAAAGAAACTACTTCCTTTATCAAATCAACAACATTTTCCCGATCAACATCCCGAAACGGAATAAATATCATTTTACCTGTTGATTGAATTTGCAGGAATAAAAGTATTTTTTAAATGCAGATAAATACTGCAGTTTTTCTTTTTTAAGCTAAGTCTATTCAGGAAATTTAAAAGAATTACAAGACGGGCATTTCGCATTGAGAAGGATCTTCTTAAATTATTTTTCTGGATATTCTGAAATTATTATTTCATTATCTGCTGCTTGCAATGCTTGCTAAAAAAAAGAATTATCATCAGCTAAAATAAAAGTCGCCGTAGCCTAGTAGGTAGTGCGTTCGCTTATTAGACGTAAAGCCCGGGTTCAAACCCCAGGTCAGACATCAAAACAAAAATATTAAAAAAAAAATATTTTTTCGGCAACTTACTCTCAGCAGATTTCTGGTAAAAACTCTGAGAGTAAGTTAACCTGCCATGAAAAAGTTTCTCAAAAAATCTGTCGTTCGAAGTCGATGTTAAACTGTAGATCCCGCCACTCAAGTATAAAATTAAGGCACACAACATAGGTAGAGTGAGAAGCTAGGTTGTAATCCTGACTGAAGAGTTGTAATGGCCAATTATTATTATTATGTGTGTATGTATGTAAAACGTGAAATCACTCTTTCTAGAAACTTCTCATGCAATAAAGCCATCTCCGTTCTTTTTTTTTGTTACGCATGGTACCATCTTGTTTAAACCATATACCGCCTATATGGTCGTAGAGCCCTGAGTTGACTATACGGATTCTGCCACGATCAATTCTAAAAAAACAACCTAAAGAAACCTGGAGGCCACAACACATTCTATAATGACACTTTTCCTCATATGCGTCTAATTTGCTTGTGGACGTAACCACCAAGTGATAAATGAAAAAGAACATTTTGTTCATTAAATTAGCAAACTAAGCCTATTGCTGTAGCAGTAGATCAGCCTATCTATAGCATTAATTGTTTCGAGAGTTGAACTCCATGTGTATGGAATAGTAAATCCAAATGCAAAATATGTCACAATGAGATTTAAGATACACTCAATTGCTGAAGAGGCCATGGAATCAAAGTAATCGATTTAACAGACCAAAGTAATGTTTTCGGTAGCGCATACACTGAAATGGTGCACAGACCTGATTCATCTGTAACGCTTCCAGTGTTTTTTTTAATTGTGTAACAGAAAACTACTTTTTCCCCTACCTACAACTAATTCCAATTGCTTGGTTCAACAAAATAATGTATAAAGTAGTATAACTTTAGGCTTCGATGTATAAAACTTAAGCTTTATTTAAACAAAATACAACAGTGTTTTAAAGCTTGGCTTTAAAAGGCAACAGCTGTTACCAAAAGTTAACAAATGTCAAACTCAATTGACAAGTCTTATACACAAAGTGTTTACCTGCAATACATAGTATATTAACAAAATTAACAAAAAACAAATTTTAATTAAACTTTTACTAGTTTTTAGTATTTTATTAAAATAAATTAACTTTAATCCAGATTTTTTGAATATAATTGGTAAGTTTTAATAAAAAACATATTTAATTATGAATTTATTTATGAATAAATTTAAAATGAATTCATGAAATCTTGGTGTACAAAACAAATGTCAAATTATTGTTTAAGCCACACTATCAGTAAGAAAGACTCTCTTAAACTAAGAGAACATGGAGCGAATGTGTGAATTACATGCTCATTAAAAATGCTCTTAAATGTTACACGGTAGCATTAAGAAAATATTTTTATTAACAAATAAATAATTTTTAAATTCAAACACACTTAGATATGTACATACATGCATACGTGCTATTCGATGACTCTATTAACAAATTGAGGTTAAACATGCATTCGATTTGTCGCCGTCTATTAAACGGTATAATTTTATTTTATATTTCACCATCAATTAATTAAAATTTTTAAATTAATTTTTGTCTTTAGTCAAGTAGCTCTGATTATAATAAACAAAATGAAATGAGTAAAACTTAATTTTAGGGAATTACGGATACACAAGAATTAGGCCATTATTACAACCTGCCTTTAACTAAAGGCAGGATTTTAACGGGCACATAATTGTTTTTCATTATTATAAGTGGACGTTAAGGTAGAAGTGAGCGCTAAGCTAAAGGGAAATTCATTCCACATGTAACTTTAAAGTTAAGTTTATGGCTGAACTTGCCATACATATATATGTATATTATGGCAATATGGCAACTTCAATTATAAACAAAATGAGCAAACACAACAAAAAAAAGAAGTGGCTCGTTGTTACCACTGTGTTTTATAAAAACTTCTTTAATTTGGCAAATGTTATCGCCATTGCTCCGGCATTGCCATATTTTTGAAAAATGTAACTTTATTTTATCTGTAGTTTGTAATAACGAAAAGAAGTTAAAGATGACTTTAAAGTTCACTTTAGCTAAAGTTTCGTTTTACTGAAGCCAACATTAACGACAAGTTGCAATAATGGCCCTAAGAGTTTAAAAACAGTTTTTATTATTAAAATTTACTAAAACCTTCTTAATGGAATTTAAGTCTGGCTACTGTATAGGAAAGCTTACGCATTCTGGTGTAATTGGTTTCAAACTAATTCTTTGCCCTATTTCGATATTCCAGTCAGTGTCTTGTTAAAACAAGGGGTTGGGCAGGCAGAAAGCTACAGTCTTTTGGAATATTTGTGCTATATTTCTGCATTTAGTAATGGGCTATATAGGCCCGCGAGTAAAGCAAAGTGGAAAGGAGGACAGCCAGGAATATGGCTCAAAACTTAAGGGGTACAGTAAGGAGATAAGAAGAACTTAACATTATAGCTTTAAGAACTTTCGTGAGGACATCTACAGGAAGTAGATATGTATATTATATCGGGTTATCCATTTCGTGGTTTTAAAAGTAAACGTAAATAAAACACATATATAATATATTTTTCATGATATTTCTTTTTTATTGTAAAGTTTGAACATTGACATTATATGTGAAACACAACATCATTTAAATGACCTCCACGCGAAGTGTTGCAAGCATTGATTCTTTTGAGGTAATTTTCGACCACTTTTTGACACATATTGGGCGGTATCTCAGCTATAACTTGGCGAATGTTGGTTTTTAAGTGCTCAAGAGTTGAAGGTTTATCTGCATAAACAAGGTCTTTCGCGTAGCCCCACAAAAAAAGTCTAATGGTGTCAAATCGCATGATCTTGGTGGCCAGTTGGTATCGCCACGACGAGAAATTACGCGGGCAGGAAATGTCTCTTGCAATAAAGCGTTGTGATTGGTCAGCTGGCTTCAGTTGTTGCGTGAGCTGGACTTTGTATGGATGTAGGTGTAGATCTAAATGCAAAATACGCCATAATGTGCCGTAAGACAGTCCTAATTCCTGTGAACGACGAGGAATCGACACATTCGAGTCGTCGGCAACACTTTCACTTACAATAGCGATATTTTCAGCGGAACGAGCGAAGCGATGATGCACAGGCCTTTCAATATTTGTAACCACTCCAGTCTCTTCAAATTTCTTCACAATTTTGCCAATTGCTTGCGTAGTTGGACGATTATGTAAACCATAATCTCCTCTTAAAGCACGATACGTGGCTGTGGCAGAATCACCATTTTTGTGGTAGGTTTTGATAATTTTTATGCGTTGTGTGATAGTTAAGCGATCGATTTTCGTCAATGTCAGACTTTCAACTGAAAAGAAAAAAATTGGTTTCACAACTTAGTTTGACAGATGTCGAATTCCAGTCCCATACTTTTAAAACCACGAAATGGATAGCCCTTTATAAAGGCTGTTGCGAAAAACGGCTCGCAATACATATCTACTGTATGTCTTAAGGCTTTTATGAAAGAAGACTCTGAGATAATAATGTGATTGAGGTATCAGGTTGATAGCTATAGGACAAACTACATACATAATTGGCAATTACAAACCGTCAGTCAGGATTACGGCCTAGCTTCTCACACCACTCACGTGTGCGTTAATCTTATACGTGAGTGGCGGGAGCTACAGTTTAACGTCGATTCCGAACGAAAGATTTTTGAGAAACTATTCATTGCAATTTTATTTACTCTCAGAATTTTGGCCAGAAATCTGGTGAGAAGAAGTCTGGGGTTCGAACTCGAGCCTTACGTCTAATAAGCCAGCACACTACCTACTAAACTTCGGTGACTTCAGTTTAAAAATTCATTACTGCACTAAATAGTCGTAGTTTTAATATTAAACAAAATTAATCAAAAAATTATATTACAAATGAGACACACACATACACTTTGCAACCGTTTTTTTTTTTTTTGTTTCACCAAAAAATTAACATAAAAGGTTTACTTATGTTTTGGATTGCACCCACACTGCTTTTTCTCTTTCTGTTACGGTTTATCGTCTGTTGCTGTTTTTTCGTTCGCCTTCAAGGCGATTTATATTTTTACAAAAAAAAATATATTCAACTGGACCTGGGTAAACAAAATCACGTTTTATTAATTCACACCATTACAAACGAGGCTAAAATGAGTAAAAAAAACAACAACTACACACAAACAAAATTAATATCATGTTTTCATAACACAAGCTTGTTGACAGGCAGGCAATCGGTACACAGGCAAGTACGTAAGAAAATGAGTTTTTATAACATAATTGCCTGACTTACGTTATTGTTGCGTCTTGTCAAGTTACATTGTTGCCAAGATATATTTTTATTATACCATTGAGTTTTTTTCCATGTTAATGTATAAAAAATATGAATAATAAACACAAGGCAACCCTGTATTTTGTTTATTATTACATTTTTTCTGTTTGTTTACCAAAACAAATTTTTAGTATTCCATAGATGAAATATAATAAAATATGAATGAAAAATACAATGTTCCCATCAATAGAAATATATTTTGATAATAATACAGAAAGTGCTCCACTATCACGTTCGTTTATGTCGAAGAAACATAAGAGACACTTTGTTTTTTATGTTTTTCATTGCTTAGAGCGACTCAAGTTCTATGGAAGCGAAATTCGTGTGAGATGTACCCCCCTCAAAATGAACATTGGTATATTTTATGATGACATTTAAAATATTTCGGCTCCAGCTTTGACCTCTCGTGAGCTGGACCATTTTCAAAAAAGGTATATTTTTCCATGTTTTATCAATTTGAGAATTTGTTTCCTAACCAACATATACAGTATGGGTGTCATAAGAAAGGTTTTTTCAAGGCGCGTCCAACTGTATATACAATTTGTCCAAGGACAATCATCCATGTCCTTTTTTTAAGGATATTCTGTAAAAAAGAACGGTTTTTGAATTTTTTCTTCGGGGTTGTTTGTAATAAAATAACCAAATTAACTCTAATATGATGGCGGATTTAGTTTCTAGATGATGTATGGATTAAAATAGGGCTAAAGAAAGAAAAAAAGAAATGATCCACGGCTTTTTTTCAGCATATTTATTTTTCAGCATGAAAAAAATTTAAACATAACATTTTTTTATGCTAAGAAAAGCATAAACGATATAGGCGATAGATAACAGTGGGTTATTTCAAGTGCATAAAGTCAATTAAAACACTTGTCTCTTCTGATAGTGAATCAGCGGATGCCAATACCGAAATGCAACCAGAGAGAAGAAAGAATACGAAAGAGTCATGCTTTTTTAATTAAAAGAAACATAAAAATAGTCACATAAAAATTAATTATAATCGTGTAATTAAAAATGCAATGTAACTGAACGAATTATGATTACCGAACGAATTATTTTTGTGTTATACAGTGAGCGTCAAAAGAAAGTGTACATTAAAAAAAAATATGTATTAATAAATTACGGTTATTTTTATTTTAAAATTGTTTTCATTGCCGGTTTTGTAAAATTGAAACAAAAAAAAAAAAATAAATTACAAGAAATTTCAAAATATTGTGAAATTTATTTGGGCACTCTCCTTAAGTGGCAAAAGTTTGAATTCCTAAGATTGTTAGATGTTTATTCTTAGTGTACAGTTTCTTTTGACGCTCACTGTACATCCACAAGACTTGTTGGCACATATCAGATTCAAATAAAAGTAAACATCTTATTACAATGGATTACAAAATACTGTTTCACTGTAGTCGCCGTAGTCTAGTAGGTAGTGTGTTCGCTTGTTAGACGTAAAGCCCGGGTTCGAGCACCAGGCCAGACATCAAAACGAAACATGAAAAAAAATATTTCTTCGGCGACTTCCTTTCAACAGATTTCTGGCAAAAACTCTGAGACTAAAATGAAATGGCCATGGAAACTTGCTCAAAAAATCTGTCGCCAGGAGTCGACTTTAAATTGTAGGTCCCGCCACTCATGCATAAAATTAACACACTTAAAATAATTGGTGTGAGAAGCTAGGTTGCAAGCCTGACTGAAGGGTTGTAATGACCAATTATGTTGTCTCACATAAGAGATCAGCAATGAATCGTTTTTCGCTACTCATAAGTACTCATGAAATTTCGAGTATGAGTGAGTCAACAGTATTGAATGCAATGTGTATGAGTACAACGTTGACATCAAACTCATTCCATTCGAAATATGTTTGATTCATAAGCCTACTCATTCAGATTCATAACTTTAGAAAAATACTTATAATACTCATAAATGATTCGAGTGATTCGAATCATTCATCAAAATTTAGAGTCTTGGATGTTGTTGAATTTACAAAAAAAAAAGAAAACAGACACATAAGCAAAAAAGGAGAGCAAACACACAACCTTCTAGAAAGTATTTTAGTGTTCGTACGCGAATCATACTTATTTTGTGATTCGTGTATATGTTGAGTAAAGGAGAGTCGAAATTAACAACATCATGCGTATTGTTAAGTATGAGTACGATGAGTACTTCAAACTTTGAATATGAGTAGTATGAGTATGATATTAAAATAAGTATGAATGCGGATAAGTATCAGAAATTATTAGTATGATTCGAATCTACTTATCTTTTTGAATATTCATTGCTGATCTCTGGTACGTACATATGTAAAATGCTTTCAAAAAAACTCTTGTTAGTGTAATCAATTTAAAAAAAGGAATTCTTATGATGTGTACACAAATCTTAATCAATTGCACAACTGACACAAACAAATATTTTCGTAATAAATGCGTTTTTTCTCTCAGCTTCAACTCGTTCTAAAAGTCAAAGTACATGGTGTGTCTAATGTAAATATTGAAAGTATTGAAAATAAAAATAAAATGTATGCGTTTCTTAGTATTTCAACTTTAAGATTATAAATGCTAGTACATGCATACTTATATATTTATTATTGCCACGATAATTAATTTTTCATTTCCTAAAAAAATTTTTTATTTTCGGTGTTTTTCAGTTATAAATCGACGACAAAGTCATCATTAAATTTGAACAAAAAAAAAAAAATCTGTTTATATACTTTATAAAGTCGCACATGGCTTTATCTGCATAAAACCGTCTCTTCATTATTTTTTTTCAAGTAACAAAATATAAAACGGGCTTAACAGGCATCATAAATCGAAGGCAATCGACTTCTACTTGCAAAAGAAGATGAGCCAGAAACAAAAATGGCAACGTTTTCAATAAGAAGACTGGTTTTGGCTTAAAGCGACCATTTTTTCGTTGTCACTTCATAAGAAAACGTATGTAACAAGCATAAGATTTTTGTTAATTTTATTAACAAATATTGAATACATATTCTGATTATTTCAAACCAAGTCAATAATTTGAATATTTTTTTTTAATATTTTGAATACACAAAAAAAAGTGAGCAGCCAAATTAATGATCTTCAGACATAATCTGATGCATTTAAATTAATTCGGTTGTGATCAATATTTAACAATGTAAGACAGAAACCACTTTTGCAAGGTTATACTCTGCAAAAAAAAATAATTTTAAATGACAGCAAAGCAATCAGAGTGAGATTGATGCACTGAAGTTGTTCAATTTAATTTTTAATTTGAAAATGAAAACAAAATTATCGGAATTTTCCGCAACCACCTATTAAATACTACATGACAGCTATACAAAAGTCTTCACCGGATATTCGAGGTAAATATTTTGATTTTGTCATTCGTTGCAAAATTGATACGATGGATATAGGACCATCGAATAGACACTTGAGTACAACAAATAGATTCATCGGTCAGATTCATAGCGACTTGCCACAGCTTTCAACAAAATAAACCGATTGAATCAAAATCGAAATTAGAAGAAATTGCATCGAATGGAATTCTATTGAAATGTATTTATCCCATCGAAATTCAAAATTGGTTGTGCTTTTTATAATAATAATTTAGTATTGGTATATGGTATTGAGGCCACGGATTAAGGCCCAGGTCAGACATCTCGAACAAAATTAAATACGAAAGAATTCTTTCATCGGCAACTTCCTCTCTGTAGGTTTCTGATAAAAACTCTGAGATTAAAATAAAATTGCAATGAAAAGTTTAAATAAAATATAAGTGATGTAGGAAGATAGTGAAGTGATGTAATAACTGAAGGGTTGTAATGACCAATTATATATGTGTATATATAGTAGTCGCCGTAGTCTAGTAAGTAGTGTGCTCGATTATTAGATGTAAAGCCCGGGTTCGAGCCCCAGGCCAGACATCAAAACGAAATATGAAAACAAACAAAAAATATTTCTTCGGCGACTTCCTCTCAGCAGATTTCTGGCAAAAGCTCTGAGAGTAAATAAATCTGCCATGAAAAAGTTTCTCAAAATCTGTCGTTCGGAGTCGACGTTAAACTGTAGGTCTAATTGGCCTTACACGATAAGTAAATAAAAGCGTATTTTGTAAATCATTCGAAAATTTTCATAGAAAAACCAAAAATAAACTTGGCAGTACCTTAAAAAATAAAGAAATTTTTAAAACAATATTGAAAAACAAAAGAAAACCGAATTCATTAAATATATGTATATGTGGAATTTTTATTTATTAAAGTATGAAAGTAAAAAAATGCAATATAAAAGTAAAGTTTCAATAGAAATTAATGTATAAAAAATAGTAAAACACTCCGCGCACGTCTTCTCTTCTGCACAACTGATCACGAACTGACTCGCTGCTTACTCTCTTCCCACATATATGTATGTATATCTTTATATGTATGTATATATGTATGTTAGCTAATTATTTTTGTGTCCAGACTCTAATCCCTCCTAATTTTCTTCAACTAAATACTGAGTTATTACTAGTGATCTAGATTGTGGATTTGAATCAAGGTATTTAATTTGGCTACCATTTTTATAGTCTTCCCAAACCTAATAAAAATTAAAATGTTTAATAACCCCCCGATAGATCGCACTCAAATATTTAGATCTATCTAAGCTTACTTTTTTTTCCAACCTTTAACATCTCGCTGCGGTGGACCAAGTGAAACCAAATCTGTTCTTAGTTTCTGCTACAGATTATTAGATTTGTTTCTTGCATCCGGCACTTTTAGATGTCCCTTGGCCAAATCCAGAAGCGTCATCATAAAGTCCACAACAGTTTCGTATTTTCTTCAATTCTTTTGACTCACTCCATTGAGATTGTTTAAAATATATTTTTCTATGTTTATTTTGCAATGTATTTGTATTAATTTACTTACATTTTAAATTTTTTATTGGTTGTCACCAACACTATTGCTAACGAACAATTTTCGAATATTATTACGCTTTTTATACTCGTTTTCGTAATACAGAGTAACAGAATTTTTTGTTTGTACGAAAAGAAAAAAATCATTGGTAGCACTTTCGAAAATTTTCCGTAATTTCGTACTACAGAGTACAATTTGTTCGAATACGTACATTTTAATTTTCGTTTCGAGTTACGGAGTAACCCCCCAGGGCTCTGGCTACAGAAAACTTAAATGAACAAAATTTGTATCAGCTTGTGAGAGTGAGATTTCGTCATAATGTCCTCAAAAGCGAATTAATCTTTTTACTTTCCAACAAAATGGTGATCGATGCAGCTAGAGGTCACGGTCAATCCTAGATTAGTAGACAAGAGATTTACATACATAATTAGTCATTACAACCCTTCAGTCAGGATTACGACCTAGTTTCTCACACCACCTATATTGTGTGTGTTAATTTTATACATGAGTAGCGGGACCTACAGTTTAAAGTCGACTCCGAACGACAGATTTTTGAAAAAACTTTTCATGGCAATTTTATTTATTCGGCAGAAATCTGCTGAGATGAAGTCGCCGATGAAATATTTTTTCATATTTAGTTTTGTTCGAGATGTCTACCCTGGGGTTTGAACCATGGTCTCACGTCTAATAAGCCAACACAATACCTACTAGACTACGACGACGACTTTCTGACAATAGTATGACAAATTCACACAGTGGTTACTGGGTAAAGTGTTGGCTTAGAAGAGATTTAGACCATATATGCAAATGGTAGTCCAGAGGGTCCTCTTTCCAAGCGTAGTAGTGGGATAGCTGTACTAATTTTGTGAGTCGACCCCTCTATCGACCCTTTCACATCAACTTGCTAGCAAAGGCAGTGTGAGTAACCGATTGCCCAAAAAATGAATTTTTAATCTGTCGTACAAAGTCGATGTTAGACTGTAAATCCGTTCATCTATGTACTATATATCGACGCCTCCATTCTATAACGTTATAAGTGTACTTAGAACGTTTATAATGTTCTTGCATTTTTAAATTCTACGTTCTCTAACTTAAATACTGTCAAAATTTGGTTAAGATGCGCCGATCCGTTTCGAAGTTATAGGGAAAAATGTACTTAGAATACACATATAGTCGTATGTCGCGTGAAAACTTTGAGAGCTCAAAACAAACTTTTTCGACTTGGAATGTTATAGAACGGAGGCGTCGATATATAAAAATGAATGTTTGTTTGTATGTAACTTATAGAATCGTAAACTATGCATTTGATCATGTTATGATCTTCAGGAAAGTTGTAGCGTATGATCCGGGGAAGGTTTCTAAGTTGGTATGACCAATATCCGATAGGTGGCGCCACTGAAAATTACTAAAAATTATTTAAATCGTAAACTGTGGATTTGATCATGTTATTATCTTTAGCAAAGTTATTGCGCATGAGCCGACGAAGGTTTATAGGTTGGTATGTCCAATATCCGATAGGTGGCGCCACTGAAAATTACTAAAAATTAATTAAATCGTAAACTGTGGATTTGATCTTGTTATGATCTTTAGAAAAGTTGTTGCGCATGAGCCGACGAAGGTTTATAAATTGGTGCGATTTATTTCCGATAGATGGCGCCACTGAAAATTATTCAAAAGGAAAGCACGGAAGAAAAGAGCATTACGAGGCTCAGAATCAGATGAGCAACGAGCATTGAGACTTGAAAATCTTCGAGTACATGCCGCTGAAACCCGTTTGCATGAATCACGTGGTCAACTAGAAGTGAGATTAGAAACTGATCGAATGCGTACTACTCAGGCCTGTTCGTCTGAATCATCTAGGCAACGGGAAACAAAATCAATAAAACGATTCAAAATTAATTGGATATTTGTGTAATATCTTTCCTTTCAAATTTATTTTATATGGTGGTGCAGTAATGCGCGCAGGGTACAGCTAGTTCATGTATAAAAATTAACATACATAGAATGGATGATGGTGAGCGAAGCTAATTCGTAATTCTGATGATAGGACTGTAACAACCAATAAGGTATGGATGGTAAGCAATGGCATTAGTTTTGCTTCACCCTGTACTGCAGATTTAAGCTAATAATCTGTTCCATGAATTGGATTATTGCGTAGGTTTTAACAAACTGGTAAAATTGAAAGAATAAAATAAAGAATATTATTAAAATACATTTGAAATGAAAACATACCATTTATAAAAACAAAAAAAAGCTAAATTAAATTATTAATAAATTATTTCTTAATTTTCTTGATATTTTTAGCAACAAATAAACATGAACGAGCAGTTATAACGAGCATATGTATGTATGCCAAAATCAACTTATATCATCCCACTATTAATAACTGTCCTCTTTCGAAATTTAAAAAAAAACGTAATAAATGTCAAAGCCAAGGTCAAGCCAATGTTAATAAGCGAACATCAACTCCCTAAAAAAGAAAACTACACAAAAAAAGAGAAATTTATGTTTAGTTGGACACATTTACGTGCGGAGATTTATGGTGAAATGCGTTATTAGTGGCCGCGGTAAAAAAAAATTAAAAATAATTTGTCAAGCCTAAACAACACACAAGAAAAATTTTGTAAGAATTATTATAAATTAGCAGTAGTAGTAGCCTTTAACTCAGCCTTTAAACGAAGTTAGTGTCAATAACTCATCTCTAGCGGCATACCACCACGTATTGAGTATAATGTGGTCATATTTGCGAATGGCATTTGAGAATATCTTTGACATTTTGAAAATTTATTTTAAACTTGCTCTCATCACATTGATCGTATGCCTTGTGGCTGAATGGTATATCATTCATAATGGTATTGATTTAGATGATGCTGAAGCTTCACTGGTACCAAAATCAATTCATAATACTAACAGCAACATCAAAAGCAACAACAGCAACAACAACAACAGTACTCTTATTAAAGTTTATCGATTACTGGTTGATTTTTTTCTACATTAATCAATAAAATCTTATGAAAACAAAACTTAAACTTGTTTTTTTTTTACTACTCAATGGTGCATTTTTTATTCAAAAGTTTAAATAGAATTATATGTTTTTATTTCTTCTTAAACTTGTTTTAATTCTTCGTAATTAATTTGTTAATTTGTTGCTTTCGATTAGATTTAAAGTAAGCCTTTAACATTTTAATTAACACTAAGTGTTGTTTAATTTAAGAACTCCGACGATATTAGTTGGAGTGAATCATCATAGAACCTGATTCAAAAGATTATTTTAGGTTTTCGATACGATATTTTTAATACGATATTCGGACAATTTATTGAGTTTTAATAAACATAAAAAAATTTAAATGACATTTTTAAGAGGAAAAAAAAAATATACCGAGCTTAACTGCTTCTCAATAGTCGTCAAAATCATATGTATTTTAAGCACACGTAGCAGCAAGTTTTCGATTTTTTTTAAAAATAATTTTTTTTTTATCATTTGTTGTAAGAAAGCAATCTTTTTAACATTTTAGCTTGTCAGACTTCACTAAACTTTTTCAAATATATTCCAACAATTTTTTTGTACAGCCTTTTAAAGTCACCTACGAGCATTCCAGTGAGCCTATGGTTATTAAAATGTATCATCACATAAGGTTAGGTTAGGTTAGTGTAGTAGCTATAATACCAAAAGCTCAGTTGAGCACGCATAGCGGCCCGTTGTAACGCTACAGATGAACGCAGTCTTTGTACTGACCAAGTTCCTCCGAACCAGGGTGGGAGAAGTTGGTCAGCGCAATGGCTGTACATTTAAGCACGACTACCCCAGGCTGCAAAACCAGCCTTAAAACTTGATAAACGAGGCTATATCCTTGATATCAATGGACGATAGCTCCGTCCAGCTGACGAGGGTTGGAGAGCCAAAGGGCTGTACATTTAAAGCACGACTACCCCATGCTGGAAAACCAGCCTTAAAACTTGATAAACGAAGCTATACCCTTGACATCAATGGATGATAGCTCCGTCAAGCTGAAAAGGGTTGGGGAGCCAAATAACCTATATCTGCACCACGCAAGAGGTGGACATTGATAAAGAATGTGGATAACAGTCTCCTCTTCATCAGCTGATCTGCACCCACAGCCGAAGTCTTTAAATACGGGCCGTATTCTTTCCGCGTGTCTACCCATAACACATCATGGCCACTGTGATCGAGATGATGTTACGACCAAGTCCAAATAACTGGTTGGTACGCCTTCTATCCATTGAGGGCCAAATTTATCAGCACTGTCATCTATGGGATGATGATTTTTTCCATCGTTTGGGTTTAGAAAATTAACAAACAACATTGGGAATTTGATAAATGTTTATTTGGGACGTTAAATAATGGCCAGCCATTTACCTTTTAAATGTTATTTCATATTTCATGTAGTTCGTGACCATGCCTAAGATGCTTTATCCATAAGCTTCGCTTCTGACATACTTTTTCCTGCAATGTGGTCAGGATCCCACAAATGTTGTCTTCCAGAGCTGGAATTGTTTCGTCATACAGTCTTCATCTATCCCGACAAAAAATAGACTAGGGAAGTCGCACCGCATAATTTTTAGGGTCAGTGGGACGGCTGTAAAATACTAACTTCTCAATAGATTCATTATATCCTCTATCCAATTTTAATTCTTCTATTGTTGCCAAAAAAAAAAAAAAATAATAATAATTAATCATCACACAGTACCATGTTCAATTGACTGTAATTGAGTACGCTCCGAACCCCATTAAACAGAACATTTTTCAGGTTGACATACTAACTCTTCAACTGCATCTAGTTGCCTTGTTTTCGAAGTAAATTTTTTAGTTGTTCGAATTACTAAACGCATTCATTTTTCCCAACAAAGTAGATCGAGTGGACTAGCCCAAAACTTAGAAGTTCAAGGTCAAACGCTTGTCTTCATATACCTAAGCCATCAGTCATATTTTCTATAGGAATTCTGATTCCTGTTCCAACTGCCTTAACTTCTTAAAGTTCACTCTTCTAAGCTGAATCTACTCAAGTTGAAATGGTTAACCTTATCAAGCTTTTTTGGCATTGAATCATGTCATGGCTCCCTTTTTCACTGAAAAAATTTACACTGAAAAACTACACTTGCAAGACATACATTTTGCTTCTGACATGTCGTATAATAAAAATGATCCGTGAGTGTCATCTGATAAATCTTTTGTCAATACTTTAATTGGGTCACCCAATGCAAAGCCCAAGCTCATACAAAAATTACATACGACGTCTAAATGCAAAAATTACGAATCGTGTCCAAATTAGTTTTTGTCAATACATATACACAATTGGTCACTACAACGCTTCAGTCAGGATTACGGTCCAGCTTCTCAACACCACTCATGTTGTGTGTGTTAATTTATATGAGTTCATGAGTCGCGGGCCCTACAGTTTAACATTTAACAGTTATTGCCAGAAATCTGCTGAGTTTTATCAATAGATTACCAACGCATTGTATTTATGAACTAAAGTTCATCAGTTAAAAATTAGCAGAGACCTGAGGCGACCGTCGTTAGCGATTTGCTGTTGAACGGATTAGAACTCTGTATATGACTTTGTTATGTTCATGTGTTATTGTTTTTGTACATAAACAGAAGTTTTGTCGACTATACGATCGATATCACTTATTATATTTCGTGTGCAAAACTATAGATTTCACAGACATACCGGATGAAGTATGGCTCATAGAACATGGGGTTCTTCCTTTAATTCAAGCTGGAGCTCATAACAAACTGGGGGACACGACATGTTGATATGTGAGTGAAAAGTGTTAGTAATTCACTGAAATATTATTCATGTTGTGGAAAACCATTAATGTATCCTTTTTAGTTTAACAACAGGACTCATCCAGCACTTGGCCCATGTTTTAAAATTGTTTGAATTATTTTTTATAAATCTTAGCCCATGCAGTCTCCGAATGATTTTCATTAATAATACCAGCACATATTTTCAATTAAATAAATCACCAGTTTCTGACTCTATCTGATCATAAATTCTGACTCATGGAAACTTGAATGATTCCGCCAAAAATATTTATTACGCGTTTAAACAAAATTTAACAAACATTAGGTTTCCGTGCATGATTCTAAGAACTTTTTCAGAGAGAGGGGGCTATTAAGACAACAAATCTTAACAACAAATTTGAATTTGGAGACAAAAAAAAACCACAGATACATACATACATAGAATTTGTAGCTGGTTTATCGTTCAAGTTGATCAACAATAACACGCGGAATTAATAATAAAAAAACAACAAAAACAAACCCCTACACACACATAAAGGTTTATGTATGTGGATGGATATTTAATCCGAAATGGTTGGTAAAGAAATAAAGGTTTTTCGCTATGATTTGCGTTTTAATGCCTTTGTTGCTGTTGGTGTTGTTATGGTTGATAAAGAAAACATGCATAATACATGACATGACTGACGTACATACGAATGTGAATATGTCTCATAAGTAAACAGTATACTTTATATATGTATGTATGTATGTGCTATTGTTATTATTATTATTGTTACTGTTGTTTCTTTGTCTGTTTAACATCATCAAGGTCTTAAGAGAGTGGTGAACGACGATTGTGGAATAATACAGAAAATATTATAAAAAACAAAAACAACACTTTTAATAAAATTGAAATTCACCACAAAATTGCAAATAAAACCCAGTTTGTTTGTTGTTTTTTTTTAAATATTGTTGTAAAAACAACGTCAGAGAAAAATCTTGACTTTTTGTTTTTCTTTTAAGACAAGTTTAAAATTGTGTTACCAATACTTATGGACAGACACTTTAACTTTAAATGTAAAACAAACAAAAAAAAAAATTGGTAGACAGGTTTATAGACCCTGTTCTATATCGCTATTTACAAATCTGTAAAAAATTTCTGTTCAAAAATTAAACATGCTTTCGTATCAATTTATTTAACAGGGATATGTAATGTATTTTACATTTAAAATAAAATTCTATAACATGCCAAAAAAAAACTTATTTTATTCTTCTGCTCTATGTAGAGAATCAAAGAACAGACCAAACTTTCTAGAAAATTCTTTAAATTAAGCTTATTGTTGACATTTTTAAGCATGATTTTTATTTTTGCTTTGAATCCAAGTACTGAAGAATAGACGTCATTAACATATGGAAGGTAATTGAAAAGGAGATTGGTAGTCATCGTAATCTAGTACGTAGTGTGTTGGCTTATTAGACGTAAGGCTACGATTCAAACCCCAGGTCGGACATCTCCAAACAGAACATAATTTGAAAGAATATTTCTTCGGCGACTTCATCTCAGCAGATTTCTGGCAAAACTTCGGAGAGTAAATAAAATTGCTATGAAAAGTTTCTCAAAAATATGTCGTTCGGAGTCGACTTTAAACAATAGGCTCCACCACTCATGTATAAAATGAACATACACAACGTAGGTAGAGTGAGAAGCTAGGCTATAATCCTGTCTGAAGGGTTGTAATGACCAACTATGTATGTATGTATGTATGTGTGATTGAAAAACACTTTTTTGTTTAACTTTTTAATTGAAGCGCTATTTTCGGATTTACGAAAGCACTTGTTAAAGATTAGGTTAGGTTGGAGTGGTAGCTTTGATACCAAAAGCTCACTTAAGCACGCATAGCGGCCCGTTGTGATGCCACAGGTGAACGCAGTCGCTGTACTGACCAAGTTCTTCCAAACCAGAGAGAAAGAAGTTGGTCAGGGCAAGGCCTGCACATTTAAAGCACGACAACCCCCACGCTGGAAAGCCCGAAATCTTGATAAACGAAGTTATATCCTTGACATCAATTAACGATAGCGCCGTCAAGCTGACAAGTATTGGAGAGCGAAATAACCTATATCTGCACCTGCTAAGAGATGTACATTGACAAAGAAAGTGGATAACAATCTCCTCTTCCTCAGCGGATCTGCACCCACAGCAGAAGTCGTTAAATGCGGGCCGCATTCTTTCCGCGTGTCTACCCATAACACAATGACTTGTAAGAATGGCCACTGTGATCGAGATGATGTTACGACCAAGTCCAAGTAACTGGGTGGTGCCCTTCTATCCATTGGGAGGGCCAAGTGAGCCAAGCGTTGGAGCAGGACTCCAGGATAGGTAGGCGTCTCGAAATAATTCCGCACGAGGGGCGGCTTGAAAGGGATAAGTCGATTGAAGAGGATTCCGGATGTAGTGCACCAGTCCTGGCGAGCTCGTCAGCTCTACGGTTTCCCGGAATGACACAGTGCCCGGGAACCCAGATAAGTGTGATACTGAGGCGCCCAGAGAGAAGGTTGAGACAGCGGCGATATTCCCTGACGATTCTAGAATTATTTACAACGTTCGACAGAGATCTTATGGAAGCCTGACTATCAGAAAAGATCGATATGCGGGTAAAAGGAACACCGTAGGCGAGGATCCATTGAGCTGCCCGGTAGATCGCCATTACTTCCGCCTGAAATACGCTGCAATAGTCCGACTTGTTAAAGGACTTTGATAATAATTATACGCAAACGTTCCATCTACCGATTTATAAAATACAAGCTGGACTTTATCAAAACGAACTATGGCTAGAACAGGAAAACTGTTTCCAACAGCTGGACAAACTTACATTCTGGATTCTAATCATAGCTGCAGGGGTATTTTTTGTTTGTTTTTTTTCGAATAATAACCAAAAACAACTACAATCGGATTGTTAGTTTATTTGTAGTATTTCTGTCGTTTTGTCTTCGGGCATAAAAAATGTCTTTGATTTGTTAAAAACAACAACAACGGCAACACGATTAGTTAAAAACAAAAACATTATAACCAGTCTTACAACTTTTTAATAGATCAAAAAATCACAAACAACAACACGAAAGAAGTAAATCATAAATAACGCAGACACACACATACACATTCATATACAGTCGTAATGCATAACGTACTATACGATACAATATATTCACTTACTTCACCATTAATTTGCTTTTAAAGCCGCATTAAGTACTTGACTTGATTCAATACAACTTCAAGCCTAGATTTGTATACAAAATCTGAATGAAATGCAATTCAAAAACAACAAAAATAGAAAAAAAGTGATTGTTCATGTAATAGAGTGAGTGAATCTAACAAGTTCTTGTAATATTTCCCTCTTACTTTGACCTGACTGCCATAGGTTTATAAAACTCCATTCATATTTTCATTTCTTTTCTTTATTTTTTAATGGCATTTAGTAAAAAATAAAACATATGTATTAATTTTATGTCTAAGACGTTTATTTAATGACACTCTAAAATACCAACCAACTCATCACCTTTTCCAAAATCTGTTTAAAAACCGTTGAAGATGATAAGCCATCACAGTTTATCGTTTTCATTTTTATCTCGTGTGTTTTCATTAATTTCGTTTAAGCCCAGTGCAGTTGCTTCAGCTGTTTCATAGCTTCGGGTCATGTTAATGTTATACATTTTTGTATTAAAAGCCATTTATCATTATCGCATCTATGAATCTTTTTCGAAACGAAAACAACACCAAAAAAATAAATAAATGTACACCCAAAAATAAAAAAACAACTACAAATAACATGTTTATAATACAATGCTTGCATGCATGTGTTATGCGCAAAACTGGATCAATTGAACATTATATACAGTGGGGAACAAAAAATAAATCCACAATCATAAGTACAAATTATTGTATTACAATAACAAATGCTCTTTAAAGCTAAAGGGATGGTAAGAGCTTAATCACCCGGATTCATTTCCATTTTGATACTGCTCTTAAACCATGAAAAAATAACGCCTAATGATTTAGAAATAATTAAGAACCCATAGAACCATCTTAAATCAACAGTAGCTAGATCAGGTACATACATAATTGGTCATTACAACGTTTAAACCAGGATTACGATCTAGTCTTTCACACAACTTATGTTGTGTGTGCTAATTTTATACATGAGTGGCGGGACCAACAGTTTAAAATCGACACACGAACAATAGATTTTTGAGAAACTTTTCATGACGATTTTATTTTACTCTCAGAGTTTTTGCCAGAAATCTGCTGAGAGGAAGTAGCCAATGAAATATTTTTTAATACAAAACATATGCACAAAATAAGTCATCTGGTGTTTGCTCTGCTCAATTGTGCAATAGCCAGAATAATCCAAATGACTCAGTAGATGTGTATGTATTTGAAAAAATCTATCTGGTGCTTGTTCCTCTCAGTACAGCAGTAATCACATTAATCCCAAGAGCTTCATGGCTGTTTATCCAAATAAGAGTCAGTGAAGAAAGTTTTTTCCTTTTTTTATGAGAAGTCCAACAAGAGTGTAAAATGTCTGACTACCAGTAATTTCTCCAAATTCTAGTCGAAGATAAAAGTTTCTTGTCTCTGCGATATTAAGGTTAGATAAGGTGCCAGGAAGAGGCCCCATTAAGCCCATTGTGATACCACAACCATATCCCGTGTTCAAAATAATTCTTTCTATTGCAGCAATCTTTATATTAGAGAGTTCGATCAAAGATGTGTGATAATAAGGGGTCAAAAATCCCCTTTTTTGTATCACTAGGGCAGAGCACTGACACATGCGGTGAAAGACAGCTCAAGCACACAGCTCCTGCATGGAATGCCGAGTCTTACGGCATGCTATTGTGCCATGGATGGCGATGAGATTTAAAGACAGAAGTGAGTCATTCCTCTTTTTTGTCTATACGTGTACGAGTCCAGCAATATTTATATTGTTAACGAGATTGAGCTACCCTATCCCTATGTGGACGATATCCAACTTAACTAAGGCAATCGGAATACCTATACCTAGTAACATATCGGAGATTGTGAGCTCTTGCAAGCAATTTCAAACAAGTTACTTTTAAATGATCCGAAATTTCTCTGAGAAATCGTCGGCATTTACATATGAACGCCTGGCTGTCAGAGTAAATCAATAGGTTTTCAAAAAAATTGTCCACATCTGTCACATGGCAAATGAAACATTTATGAAAACAGTGTGCATTTTGACAGTATATAGAAGGTACTCGATTTAGAAGAGCCTTTGTTAAATATTTAAATAGTTTTTATTTATTACACCAGTTTATAGTCTAAGGGCGGTTATTACAACTTGCCGTTAAAATTGGATTTGGTTAAAGATAACTTTAGTTAAAGTGAACTTTAAAGTCACCTTTAACTTCGTTTCGTTATTACAACCTACAGATAAAAAAGTTAACTTTTTCAAAAATATGGCGGTGCCGAAGCAATGTCGACAAATTAAACAAGTTTTTTCAAACAGAGTGGTAACAACAGGCTTCTTTTTTTGCTGTGTTTGCTCATATTGCCATAATATATTCATATGTATGACAAGTTCAGACATAAACTTAACTTTAAAAGTTAAAGGTAGGATGATCCTCCCTTTAGCTTAATGCTCACTTCTACCTTATTGTCCACTTATAATAATGAAAAACAATTTATCTGCCCGTTAAAATCCTCCATTTAGTTAACGGCAAGTAAGTATAATGGCCCTAAATTATATATAAAGAGAATTAAAGTGAGCAACGCAGTATTATTTTTTCATACCGCAAAAATTTTAAAATTTTGTAACTTTCTGAAATTCTGTAGAGATACTTAAAGAAATGGCTAGACATTTTTTTTGCTGTACCACAGTTATATTTATTTAAAACATTTTCTTTTATTTATGCCATAGCAAAGAACTTGCAAGTTCTTGTTTATTTGCACAAAACAAAAGACTTAAGAAACAAACTTTAAAATCAATAACTTCCATTTGTTTGTCTTGCAAATTCCACTGTAAAACACACATGACACAGTGCTTTAAAATGTGTTGAATAATAATGAAAAATATCTGCCATCTATTAAATACATCGTTGATAACATTTTACCTTTAATTTTTTATTTTTTATATTTATTTTTAAATTTATTTTTTTTTTCTTTCCTTAAGTTGATCTTTAAAAAAAAATCTGTAATTATTGATTTTGTTGTTATTTATTTGCTTTGTTCAAACCAAATCAAACCAAATCAAATTAAATACTCATACTCTGAGGCAACAACACAATAGCAATGAATAGCAGTTTTGTGCTCTTTTACAACAATTATGGTGGAGAACAATAGTTCCAACTGAGATTTGGAATTCTCTGATTGTAAAGCAAAAAAAAAAAAAACAACAACAATTTCAATAGAGAAACAAAATCATAATCGCCAAGAGCTGAATAGAAGATAGAGGAGAGTAGTTAGAGTAGAAATATTAATTCGTTTAAGTTTTTGGTTTTATTTTGTTTTGTCTTGTCTTTTCTTATTACCTTGTCGCCTTGTTACCTCTCATTACGTTCGTTTATGAGCATGCACTATTATCAAGTGTGTGTGTATGAGTGAGTGAATGAGTCTAAAATATACTTTCACATATTTATGTCATGTGATGTAATAGTTTTTTTACTTCAAGTTTCAAACTCAACTTTTGCCACTAAAGGAGAGTGCCCGAAAAAATTTGTCAAAAAATTTGTAAAAATTACGAAATTTTTAACAATTTTAAAATAAAAATAACCGCAATTTATTTATGTATTTATATTTGTTTTTAATGTACAGTTTCTTTTAATGCTCACTGTATATAGCGAAGTCACCGTAGTAGGTACAGAGTTGACTTATTAGAGGAGAGTCTGTGGTTTAACACCTGGAGCAGACATTTCTAATATAAGGAAATAAGAAAAATATTTCATTTGATGACCAACTTCCTCTCCGCAGTCTTCTGGCAAAAACTCTGAAAGTAAATAAAATTGCCATGAAAAGTGTGGCAAAACACCTTAAATTGTAAGCTTCGCAACTTATGGGTAAAATTAACACATGGTATGAGAAGGTAGGTTGTAGTCCTGACTAAAGTGTTGCAATGACCAATTAAGTAAGGAAATAAGTACCCATATAGCTTATATAAGGACTAACGAAGGCCTAAAATAACTTTTTAGATCTCCCTTAAGTCCCTTTGATTTAGCACCACTTGTTGGCATTATTACTAACACTTTACTATCGTCCAAGGTGATGAATCTTTTCTGCACAATTTCTACAAGAATTGCATAAACGTGACGAAGCATGCGTGCCCTTAAATTTTTCTTTTAGAGATTTCTAAGTATTTCAGATATTGTCTTCGAACGAGTCATCAGTTTTCTTAGAACTATTGTCTGGTCTTATAGAGATCGAGAAATATTAATGTGATGCATGAACAAGATGCATTGACTTTCGAATAAGAATAATTGTAACACTTGCAAAGTGCATTTAGCGGTAGTTAGGTAGGCAGGTATATAGAGATGGCTGTCTACCCAAAGAAGTTGAATAGCCACATTTAATTTATGTTTATACACACAGTTTTAGAATTTCCCCTAATCTCTGAAGCATTCAAAGCTTCCGATGAAGAGATTCAAAGTATCAACAGGCTTTTTGTTGTAGCTAAAAGAAATGTAAACTTTAATTAACATGTTCGGACAACTCCATTAAAAGCAAATTTTCTATTTTTTTCTATTTCTATGCCAGTCTCGCCGGAGCATCTTCCTCCATTCAAACGACATGGCCGAGGGAGCGCAGCCGCTGGATATTAATACGCTGCACAACGTCTATGTCGTTGAGTAGCTCATACAGCTCACTGTTGGATCGAATGTGGAAATCATCGCCAACTCGTACAGGACCGAAGATCTTACGTAGCACTTTTCTCTCGAATACTCTCAAGGCTGCTGCAGCACGGGGAGGATGAGCGTCTTGTAGAGTATTAGTTTTTTGTACAAGAGAGGTCTCTTCTACTCAATTGCCTATTTAAATCATAGTAGCACCTGTTGGCAAGAGTAATCCTACGCTTGTTCTCCAGACTGACTTCATTTTAGGTGATAACGGCGTAAATTAGTAAATAAATTGATTTGAGAAATTGCAACAAATATTCTACAAAGTAAATTCTAAGACAAAATGAATTCAAGCGAGTGTATGCACTTTTTATGAAAGCACTCCTTTACATTCTGTTGCATTGAAAACGCTATTGCAAATTCTTTTAATTCTTTTTTTCTATCAGAGTTTTTAAAATGCATGCAGGCAGTCATGCAGACAGTTTAGCAAATAACCAGTCGGAGTTTCAATAAATATTGGCGCATTTTTATATTTATTTGTACTTTAAAGCAATAGATTGAGACTCTTCAAATGTGAAGAAAAAAAAAGAAATCATAAATCTTCTGTTGCCTTTCTTTAAAGGTTTTCATGTGAGTTTGCTGTTAAAGCTGATGTAAAGTAACTTATTCAGAAAAATGCTCAGAAGACCTAAACAAAAAATGCCTTAAATTGGGTACATACTATGTATGTACGTGCAAATATACTGAGAGCATGCTTGGGTGTATATGTAGGTATACATATACATATGTACACACACTTCATTTTAATAACAGTTATTTGCAACAATTTTCAAATCTTGGCTCTGGACTTGAATATGTATGAAAAATATTTGAATATTTTGCGTAAATATTCATGATTTTTTTAGTCCAAACATAAGGCACTCTATTGCCCCATTTAAATAAAAAAAAAAAACAAAAAAACAATAAAAACAAAATTGTGTGATCGTTGTATTAATTATTTACGAAATAGTCACAGTATTAATTTGGTAATATTTAAATATTGAAGTATTGATTACTATCGAATACTACTCGACAATTAATTTCATTTGAATTTGATTTTCAGGTTTTCATACGTCTTTTTCCCCTGAGTGTATAAGTCTTTTCCGTCTTTCTTTTTCTATGTTTTTTTTTTGTTGCATTTTTCTTCACTCATTTAATGAGTAAGTAATACATCTTATGGCAACGTCTTTATTACAATTGACCACCATCATAAGCATTTATTTAAAGGTGAATACAAATAAACAAAATAAACAAAACAAAACAAATAAACAAACGAAAAAAACATAGAAAATACATACATATGTATGTATGTATTATGTCATTAAATAAATTGTGTTACAAATTTGTGTCACTTAAACTTTTTAAAACAACAACAACAGCAATATGGAAAAATTTACATAAAATATCCATTGAAATTGGTATTCAAATTTATTCACCAACAAAAACAACATATTCAAATTGTGACTTTTGAATGCATATTAATGGGGGGAATAAAAACTAAATAACATAAGAAAAGAAAAACAAATTATTGACTAAAAAAGGTAAAAAAAAATATTAGCAATTATTGTATAAACCAATCAACAGCAATGATGGGTATATATTAAAGCCGTTCTTTAGAGTTTTCAAAGAAGGATTTGCAATCATAAATCTGCACATCAAAGTACTGAAGTCAGAAAATAAACAATAAAAAGAGGAAACTCTTTTGAAGACATGAAAAGTCATTTAAAATAAAGAACTTAAGGTGTAGTAGAACAGCCGTGGTTGAAACCCCAGTCCAGGCAGCTCGAACAAAATGATATTGAAAAAATTGTTTTCTTCGGCAACTACATCTTAGCAGTCTTCTGATAAAAACTCTTAGAAAGCAAATAAAATTGCCTTGAAAATTTTTCTTGTTGAAATTATTGGGGATCATTACACACTCCAATTTCATTATGACAAATCGAATGGAATCTCCTTACATCTGCAGTTGCAAGATTATCCTCAGCGCACAGTTGGGTATAGAAACAGCTCCAACGAAAATATGTACGTATAACATTTCTTTTCGGAATCTACTATATAGCCACATGAAGCCTTAGGTAGACTAGATAGATTATGTTTTCAGGAAGTACAATTAGATGAGAGTCCAATACTTCTGATCTAGAAACAGCTTCAACGAAAATATGTACGAAAAACTATCTTTTCGGAATCTGCTGCATTATGTGCATTATGTGGTTATAATGCTTTAGATAGACTCATTATGTTTTCGAGAAGTACCCTTAGATGAGGAAAACAATGTCCTTTAAGCAAACTCAAACAGATCTGCAATGAGTATTCAAAAAAAAAATGAGTAGAATCGAATCATACTCATAATTTCTGATACTTACGCATTCATACTTATATTAATATCATGGAACCTCTGCTCTCATACTCAAAGTTTGAAGTACTCGTCATATTCATACTTAACAACACGTATTATATCGTTGATTTCGACTCTCCATGACTCAACATTTAAAAGAATCAATAAGTATGATTGTCGTACGAACACTAAAATACTCACTAGAAGGTTGTGTGTTTGCTCTGCTAGCTGTTCTGTCTTTTTTGCTTATGTGTCTTTTTTCTTTTTTTGTGAATACAACAACAACTAAGACTGCAAATTTCGAAGAATGATTCGAATCACTCGAGTATTATAAGTATTTTTCTAAAGTTATGAATCTAAATTAGTAGGCTTATGAATCAAGCATATGTCGAATGGTATGAGTTTGATGTCAACGTTGTACGCATACTTATTGCAACCTGTGCTTAAAAATCAACATTGTAGTAAGCACGAATGAATGATACTAGTGGAATTTGAATACTGTTGACTCACTCATACTCAAAATTTCATGAGCGCTTATGAGTAGCGAAAAAACGATTCATTGCTGATCTCTGGTCTAGATCTTAATCAAAGGTTTTAATTCAACCAATATACTCTGCCCTATTATTTATCGAAAAGCAATAAACCATTGATTTTAAAATCAATGTTGTAAACTTTTCAGGGTAAAAAATGTATGTATTTTAATACGTGGTTTAAATATTTCTTTTTTCTTATTGGACTAGTAAACAGAGACCTTGTGGTTGTAAATACTTTACGTATCTGTTATTTAAGACCGAATTTTTTTAACAAGAAATTCGTTACAAATTATTGACATTTTTACATTAAATTTATAATTATTGTCAATAATTGTTATTTTTCTTAAATATTTACACATAAAATTGAGATTCTGTTTGTATTTTAAAGCTTTAGTTTAAGAATTACCTTTGGTATTTAACCGAAAAATAAAAAAACAAACATTCAAAGAAAAATTAACACATTTTTTGAGAAGAAAAAAAATCGACTTAATTTCTTACAAATAAAAAAACTCAGGTTTTTTTCTAGCACCAACCAACAAATATAAAACTTGTATTATACAATCCACAAAAATTAGCAAAAGAAATGAAAATTCAAAATCAAATAAAAATAAAAAATCAAATAAATATTGCAAATTTAAATATAAAATTTAAAAAGTGCAAAAATAAAATCCAAATCAAAATAAAAACCAGTTAAACGACATATAAAAAAAAATTAAAAAAAAAATAAAAATTGAAAATGAAATTGTGGAAAAAATGAAATTCAACATGGATTAAAAATTTTGATCAAATCTAAAGTAAATATTCATTTGTTTTATAACAAAATTTGATTCGTACAGAAATACAAAAGGGTGTTGTGTTGGAAGTTTAGAAATATTAAACGATTATGCTTTTTAGCACTTAGTTACCGAATTCTAAAGTAAACTCAAATCAATATAATTCCACATTCTCTTAGATTTTGTTTGTTAATTAACGTTTACGAGGCTTGTTCAAAAAATATTGTAAATTTTTAATTTTCTCACAAAACGTTTATTTAACTATCAATGTATCAAAATCATCGCATCCTCTCAGCAGATTTCTGACAACAACTCTGAGAGTAAATAGAATTGCCATTAAAAGTTTCTCAAACATCTGTAGTTCGGAGTCGACTTTAAACTGTAGGTTCCACCACTCATGTACAGTGGCGACATTTCAAATAGCACGGTTAGTGTAAAAATTTTCATACACATTTTTTCTCTTTTATTTCTTAAATTATTTAAATTCTTTCACAGAAATTAACTGAAGTGACGTGAGAAGCTAGGTTTTAAACTTGACTAAAGGATTGCACTGACCAATTAAGGTAGTAAGTAAGACATTATTTTGATGGTTTTTAATGTACTATATATTCACATACAGAAATGATCGTCATTGGCATCTTTTCGGTGGAAAAGGAATTATCTTAAATTTCAGCAAGATGCCTAAAATACAATAATAGTTCAAACTGTGAACACATCCTCGGGATAGGAGTACTAACATCCCATGTTCAACACAAGAAATTCAACAGATGAGCGAAATTTTGTAACCACATTCTATAATAGTATAGATCGTATAGAGCAGGCGAATGACTTTTTTTGAAGGATTTAATAGGACTCTGCTTATGCCATTTTTGTCATATTAAATATACGGATCTGAATTAGATGCTTAAACTTGTCATAATTTTTTACTAATTTTAATGGGTTAGGTTTAGACAGATGGGTTAGTGATCATTATAAGACATTCGGTTCAAGTTAGTTCAATAGTCATCCGTATAGACGTGCTAGACAACCTGGTCATTAAAAACAGAACATGTTCTGCTTGTAAAACAATTGAGAATTAAGGACAGCTTCAGATTAGCAAATCCTCTTGTCAAATCAGAAGCAGTATTTTCAACATTCGACCTCGAAAAGTTACAAACATGTAAAGTCATCGAAAATTCCTCAATATTAAACATATAAAAAAACCCTGCCATATAAAAGGCAAGGCGAGTGTGTTAGTGCAGTTCTGTCAGTCTTGTGTGAAGACGCTGTGGTTTGAAGACCTCCGTTACAAAGATCTGTCAAACAATTGTCCAGTAATTGTTATTGTTTATGCAAAGGCTACAAACAGACGAATAACACAGAAAAACAATTGTTGTTGTTACATCAAGTTGTGAACAGTGGCACATAGAATTGTGCGAATAATAAAGAATTTTAATTAAAACTAAACACAAATTTATTTCAATTTTAATTGCAATCTATGAGCTCATATTTTAAACGTTTTTAAAAGGTAAAAACGTAACAATATTATCAAATACACAAATACACATATCGTATACATAAATGTATACATATCATAAAAATATTAAATCCTAAACAGACAAAACCGAACAAATTGTCTTCAGACTTAGACATTACATGAGATTTTGAATTCTTTCCATAGCATATAGTAATTTTTGATAATCAAATAGTGTTCTATACTATATTGCATGTCTACAACTCTTAAATATCAGCCTACCCACTCATGTATTATAAAACAAGAAGGAGACCTAACTACACAAACTAGATGTATAAACCCATTGCAGAATATTAAGGAATGAAAAAAAAACCTAAAATAAAATATTGAAAAAAAAACACAAAAAATAGTAAAAGAAAAAACGTGTAAAGAATAATAAATAAATTGAAAACAAAAATAAAATAAAATAAAAACAAAAGACAAATTTAAGAGCACAATCAGCCTTAGTAAGAGAAACCGTTTGAGGGAAATAAAGGTTGCGCATGCGCTGAAAACATTTTAAAATTATTAAACTTTTTAAAACAGCACTCACTAGTGCATGATAATTTATTTATTATTATTTTTTTTTTGTTTTTGTACTCATTTCAGGTGGGTATGAATGTTGTTTTTTTTATTTTAATGGTGGTTTCTAGCAAAAAAAAAATACAAGCAGAGAGCAACAAGACTTGTTACAGCTGAAAACATAGCTGAAATGCCCCCTTCACACAGAGTGGAGTGGTGGCAGTAAAGCAAATTCGAACAAAAAGCCAACAAGATGTTGGCCAACAAACCGACTAATTTAGTCTGCAAATGAGCAGTCAAGTGAACGGTTTTAAAAACGTCAACGCATTGCTTGGAATTTAACAAAAGAGTTGTTGGAAAAACCAACATTTTTTTTTATTTCAATAACAAAAAAAAACACAAAAAAATAAAATCAAAAGCAAAAATATAAAATAAAAATAATTAAAAGAGCAAAATAAGCAAACAACAACAACAACAAGAAGAAAATTAAGCAATAAAAGTTAGTTTTTTTTTTAGTAATTATAGTAATTAAATTAAAGAAAAGCAAAGAAATATTTGTAAAAATAAATAAAAAAAATTCATACGAAAATTAATTAAAAGTTTAAAATAAAATTAATAAAAAATTTTCTTCACATTGTGTTTCAAGTGTTACTCTCATTTTCAGTTTTCCATTTTTCTTTTGCTCTTTTTCTTTGCATTAAAAAAATTGTTAAAAAAGCAAATTAAAAAAAACAACAACAAAATAAAAATATTTTCTATTCCTTTTCATTTTAAAGAAAATTTTGCAACAACATTTTAAACATATGAGTCGTTTCCTTCTCTACAAAATTGGATTATTCTGGAATAAATAGTCGGAGGATTCCTGCAATTTTAGTTTAAATTTTTTTAAATTCTTTTATATTTTAAGGTGAGTTTTAAAATCATTTACAACAACGAAAAAAACCTGCAAAATGAGTAACATTTATATAAAAACAAAAAAAAAAAAACACTGATTGCACAAACAAAAAATATTTTCCAACGTCAATCTCTGCAAGATTGCAAAATATCTCAAGCGTGGCTTAACACACAGAAAAGAAAAGAAAAAATAAAAACAATTGAATAAAAAAACAGCTGAAATACATAAAAAATAAAAAAAAATAAATAAAAAAATCAAAAAAGTAAGAGTGTGTTTAACCTGGACCGAATTTTAAATACCCTTCACTATGAAAAAAAAAATCAAAAAATTATTCAAATTTCAAATTATATAATCATGCGCTTAATGCCCATATAAAATGACAAGATTTATGATTTTATTTGCTTTGTTTCTTAAGAAAAAATTAAAATCAAAATCAAAATCAAATGATGTCATACGTTTTCAAACCAACTATTAATCTGATTAAATATCCAATTGCATATAAAGTAATACAGTAGGAAATATGCTTGCAAAGAATACTAAACATGGCCATTTCTATAAGGCCTTAATAAGAATTAATACAAAGAAAAATTATAAGCAAATGACAGCTTAAATTATTCTCATATGTATAATTTTGATTAAAATTTTTAATTGCTTCAATTATTTTCTGAAATACTTGTTAATCAGTGAAGAGAGAGAAAAAAGGCAACTTTTAATGAAAACCTGTTAGCAAATTTACGAAAACAAAAAAATTACAAAACAAATAGAAAAAATTGGCATTTCAGGAATAAACACGATTATATTTTATATAAAAAATTAGTTAAAGAAAAGCAATTGATTATTATTATTATCACCAAAATAATGAGAAAGTTTATTTTTAAAAATTTTTCATAAAATATAGAAAAAATTCTTAATGTTTAAAATATTCTTCAATATTCAAATGCCGTAAAAAATTGCAAATAAACAATGCTGCTTCTGTACCAAATACGAAGAGCTTATTTTTTTTTCTAAAATACAATAAAATCACACGAAAAATTCTCAAAATGGGTCCATACTTAACGATTTGGTTTAAAATGCTATTTCCAAACAAATAAATTCTATAATTGATAACCTTAAAACGTCAATCTTACAGACTGAAAAGATTTCGATGAATAAAAATAAAGAAAAGAATATATATGCCACGTAGAAATCACCGTAGTCTAGTAGGTAGTGTGTTCGCTTATTAGATATAAAGCCCGGGTTCGAGCCCCAGGCCAGACATCAAAACGAAATATGAAAAACTATATTTCTTCGGCGATTTCTGGGAAAAGCTCTGAGAGTAAATAAACCTGCTATGAAAAAGTTTCTCAAAAAATCTGTCGTTCGGAGTCGATGTTAAACAGTAGGTCTAGTTTTACTTGGTAATTTTTTTTTTAATCTCAGAGTTTTTTCAGGAAGACTACTGAGTTTAGCCGCCGACAAAAATATTTTTTTCATATTTCGTTTTGTTCGAGATGTGTAAACCGAGGGTTGAACCACGAGCTGTAATCTAAAAAGTCAACACACTACCTACAAGTCTACGACGACTCTTCGCCACAAATATGATATGTAAATACAACAAAGTTTCTCGGCATGACACGGAAGTAACATTAAAATTGTGGAAGTACAACTGAAATGGAAAAAGCTAAACTGGTTGATCGAAAGAAATTCCCAATATAGATTGGTATATTTAAAACCTATGGGGACACAATTGGGGGAATGCTCAAGCAAGAGATGTGTAAATATTATACAAAGTTTTGAAAGTAAAACTTTCAGATGTATCATGGGATATCTTCACAATAGATCTACAACCTGAACATAACGTGGACAAACTTAAACAAAAGATTGAAAATATTGCATTAAATAAACGCCCGACTAACAGCCCATTTTAGGCGCATATCTTTATCTCTTACTGATCCCGCTGATTTAGAACGTAGACTTAAGAAAAGGAAACCAACAAACCTAGATCGACGTTCTCATATGGATGTATATATATATATATATATATATATATGTATGTATATAGTATACCAAAGGGATTGTTAAGTAATCCTATAATTGATTGCTGATTAGTTATAGCAACTCATTACAGTCATTAATAAATGGGGGCTTATACATGCTAAGAAGATAAATATTAGTTATGAAATAGTTCCCTTAAAAGGAATGCAAAGTTAATATTATCCGTGCCATAATTTAATGAGTGGTGTGTTGCCTTATAGCCTTTAACACGTTGACTGTCACGGCAATTTTCAGATAACTGGCCAAAAAGGACAATTTGTTTTTTTTCACATGTAGTGAGTACGAGATAGCTCGTTGTTGGCACCATAGAAGTGAACGCAATCTACGAGTTATCTCGTAGTTGGCAGTCAACGTGTTAAAAACAAAGAAATATGAAAAAATATTTATTTTGGGCGGAGAACCCTCTCCCTTAGCCTAGAGCATTTATTGCAAAGGCTTTAAGAGTAAATTGATTGCCTTGCAAAAGCTCTTGAAATCTGTCGTTCGGTTTCGAAGTTAAACTGTTAGGATTAAATTAATACCCACAGTAATGGATTTGTGGGTAGTTTGGACTGCTAGCTAAAGGGTAGTAAATAAAGATCAATTGGGACATGCAATCTCAACTTCAAGAAAATAAATGTATCAATTATTATTGTATACAATTTATAAAATTCTGCGTATTAATTGTGAGTTAATAATTTTTCTTTAATTATTATGAAAATAAATTTATTGGAATAATTTCTATTGAAAATTGTTGTATAAAATCTTTTTTGCATAATTAGTTTCCTACTTTCACATCATATTGAATGGAAATACATACATAAACTCTTACTATTATAATTACATATATGTATGTACATTTATTATTCTATTATTAATTATCATAATATGTATGTTATTTAATATAAAATAAATATTTCTCTAACAAAGTATCAATAATTCTTCGAATATTTGTGGGTGTTCTTGTTATTATAAGTAGACATGACTGAGTACACACGTCTACATTATGACAAATCAATGATGATATAACCTGTCTAACAGCAGAAAAATGGTGACAATTTAGAATGTTAAAGAAGAGAATATGACATTTTCAATTTGATTTTTTCACAAAATTATTTGCATAATATCTCTGCATAACATTAAACAATTCAAGGTACATACATATGTATATGATATTTAAATCGAAATCAAGTTATAATTTTAAGTACCTTAACAAATGTCAGTTTCGTTTAAAATGTTTAATTAATAAAAATGTTTTAAAAATTCGTGTTAACGAAAGAAAGCAATGAATTCTTAAGAAATGATCTGTTGTCATAGTCACTGAAACGTTAAAAGTTGCATGCAACTGATGCAATTGATAAATTGCAATTTTAAATTTCTTTTTTTTTTTATTTAATATATTATATACGATAAATATTTACTGCAATTGAAATGACAAATGAAGAAAAATGCAACTTACCTGTGTACTCCACTTTGTTTGTCTTGCTCTTCCTTTTAACAAACTCAAAACTTGGCTAAGTAAACTTTGACTGTGCGAATAGTGTCTGCACATACATATATGCCATTTTCATATGTTTTCTTATCCGATATCCAACAATAATGAACCGATTTCTGCTGAATTTTGATTAAAAGTTGCACATTTAAATAGAGATGATCAGGCTCCACTCAGTTCTAGCTGAGCTTCTGATTCGATTGCTACAAATAAAATTGAAATAATTATTTTAATACGTTACAAACATCTGTAAAAACTACAAATACTACATGGAAAAATTAATTACCAGAACAATTAAAAAATTTAATTGAATATGTGCCCTTAATTTCGTATTTCAAAATACAAAGAAGTAATTCACACGTGTAATTTTATTTCACTGAGAAAGTCATACAAAAAGTCATTAAAAGATGAAACAAATTTGAAATTGTTTTTCATTTTATCATCGTGGTTAATTACACAAACATGGCCTGAAAAGTATAGAAACTAATGACTGTCTAAGACATGCGTAATTAGGTGCGTATGAAACCATTTGTTTAAAACGCAAATTGCATCAACATTTCAATAAATCACAGCTGAACTAAGCACATAATGCTTAAATTAACAGTTGGAGGCTTTGTAGCTCTTAAAAAAAACATCTTTCTTTAATTATTTATTTTTGTATATGAGAGCGTCGAGACCCAAAATGTCATACATTTTGCAATAATTTCATTTCCGTTCAGACATTCGGAAAAATGTTTACAGAGCAAACGAATGTTTATGAGGAAATTTTTTTTTGTCTCACTTTAACTTTAACCACACAATTTCACACATCTAATTGTGAATATACAATTTTTGAATACAAAAGATGTTTAAATAATAATTACACACATAATTACATACACTTAAAATCATTGAGATTTATAAGCACAAAAACAATTTTAATGCAAATTATCCAATTAGCAAGCCAAGTCAATTTAAATATTTAACATACTGGTATGATATTAATTATACTGCTATATATTTAGTGCATAACCGATAAAACAGAAAGAACCGGAACTTACAATAGTGCACACTGGCTGTAACTTCTATTAAACCTAGAGGATCAATGCCAGATATACGAAAATCTGTCCGCCAAATGCCTTGGAGTTTCACCCAGTTCCCTATATTTATCACTATTTGGTCTTTGTAAGAAGTCGCCGTAGTCTAGTAGGTAGTGTGTTGGTTCAAAACATAGGTCAGATATCTTCAACTAATCGAAACGACGAAAAAAATTGTTTTCGGCGACTTCCTCTCTGCAGATTTCTGACAAGAACTCTAAGAGTAAATAAAATAGCCATGAAAAGTTTCTTAAAAAAAAATCTGTCGTTCGGAGTCACTTTAAACTGTAGGTCCCGCCACTCATGTATAAAATTAACACACACAAGACAAGTGGTATGAGAAGCTAGGTCGTAATCCTGACTGAAGGATTGTAATTATCAATTATGTATGTGAGAAGGCAGATGATGTATTCGCTTTGCCACCACTGCAACAAGCTATCGCTTAAAGTATCCAAAGAGTTGACTACTTGTCTTCGTGGACGACATAACGCACTGCTTACAAGATCAACGGATATTCCTTTGTTTAAAATTGAAAAATTCCTCCTTTATGGCGGTACCCTACTGTACAAGGTATAATAAATAGTATCTTTGAAGGGATACTACAGGATTTCGTACCATAATTTTTAAGAAACCCCCACAAAAAAGTCTCACGAGGTAAAATCTTATGATCACGGTTGTCCGTTCACATCTGCTCTACATGAGACAACCATGTCCTCAAATCGCTTCTGCAGAATGTCCAATCTAGCATGGGCTGTGTAATATACAGCACCGTGTTCTTGAAACCACATAACATTGTTGTCTAGATTATCCAATCCAGTCCAAGAAAATGGTAATTATCAACTTTAGTGCACGCTGTTGACAAATATGGCCTGGACAACGTCTTTTTCAAAGAAATATGAACCGATGACGTCGCCAGCACTAAATCCCTACCAAACAGTGGATTTTTCGAGATGCATAGGACACTCTTGCATCTCAATTGGGTTGGTGGCGTCCAACGTATTTATTCACGCTACCATTTATCCTGAAATAAGCATCTTAGATGAAGACGATTTTTCGCAGTACGTTGCCCGAACAGAACACCCATTTTGATAAAACAAGAATTTCTACTACTTCAATCCATAGTGATTTAACAAAACAGACAAACAAAACTAATTTGACAGATATAGCTTCAACAAAATGGCAGTTTTGAACTGTCAAATGCTAAACTATTTGTTTTAAATTTCGCTGTACTATGGGTATTACAATGGTATAGAAAGAAATCCTTAAACAGAATTACGCTACAAGACTGTAGGACAGCTGTGCTTTGTAGTCAAAATTAAACTATTAATAAATAGTACGATGACTGCAGCAGAGATCAGCAATGAATCGTTTTTTAGCTACTCATTATTATTCATGAATTTTGAGTATGAGTGAGTCAACAGTATTGAAATTCAACTACTCTGATTCATTCGTACTCACTACAACATTGATTTATAAGTACAGGTTGCAATGAGTATAAGTACAACGTTGACATCAAACTCATAGCATTCGAGATATGTCTGATTCATACGCCTACTCATTCAGATTCATAAATTTAGAATAATACATATAATACTCATAAATGATTTGAGTGACCCGAATCATTCATCAAAATTTACACTGTTAGTTGTTGTTCCATTTACAAAAAAAGAAGAAAGACACATAAGCAAAAATACAGACCAGCAAGACGAGCAAACACACAACCTCTTAGTGAATATTTTAGTGTTCGTACGCGAATCATACTTATTTCGTGATTATAGTAACTGTTGAGTTATGGAGAGTCGTAATCATACGTGTTGTTAAGTATGAATGTTATGAGTACTTTAAACTTTGAATATGAGTAGTATGAGTAGTATGAGTATGATATTAAAATAAGTGTGAATCATAAGTATCAGAAATTATAAGTATGATTCCAATTTAATCATTTTTTTGTTTACTCATTGCTGATATCTGGACTGAAGGTACTGATGGTTTATCTTTGTAGAATGAAAGTGTTAAGGGAATTATAATTAGTTTGACTTTTAAGTTCGATACCCTATTCTATGTTAAGTAATTGCACTCAAGACGAGAGCTATCATACTTCAGTGCATCTAAAGTTGTATAGGGTCTCGCCTTACTCTACTACTCTTTACGGCCTATTAAAATCAAATGAAAATTTGCTCATACATATAATTGTGTAGAAGGCAGATCTAAGTATGAATCGATCATTAAGGAAAAAGATATAACCTCCCTACATCATAATGTGTATACAATGCAACAACCAAACTGCCTTATGTAGGGTTATCATGTATTATATTTCAAAAAGAAATATTTTTCTATTATACGAGTATTATAAACAATTTTTTTTTCATTTGCTTCCATTGTAAAATGGTCTCCCATAATAATTTAGCATAAAAATAAGTGTAGAAAAGCGTTTTAAAAAATTTACAAAAACAAAAAAAAAAAACAAAAAATATCTCTACATTGGCGTGTTAAAATAATGTTTTATTTATTTTTATTTTTTTTTACAAAGTTTTGTAAGAAAATTATAACACTTTTATGCCAATTTCATTATAAAGAAAAAAATTGTTTGTTGTTGTTTTTGTTTTTCTATACAAAAAAGTTGGTGCTGCTTTCATTTTCCACCAACATTATCATCATGGAGACAATCATAAAGAGTTGGTTAGAAAGAAGAAAATAAGGCAAAAAAAATATAAAAGAAAAATACAGAGAAATATAAAAGAAAAACAAAAATAAACATATTTTTCTATGTCCCTCTTTCAATAACAACAATAATAATTTTTAAACAAAAAAAATGATTTTCAAATATTTTTTCTTTTATTTTTTTCTTCAAATTCAAATGGTTTTTGATTTTTGGTTTTATTCATTTCATTATAATTTTATGATATTTATGAACTCTATTTAACAAAACATCAATTGGGTATTTAATACTCGTTAAACAATTTAAATTTTAATTTATTGTTTATTTAACCACCATTGAATGAGCAATATTTGTTACTAATTTTTCTTTTTTTAATCCCACAACAATGGGTGAAACTTTATTTGAAATTGTTGCAATCAAATGTCTTCAGTTATATAAAGTTTTAAGATGATTTTGATGTAAATAAATAATACTCTTCAAGATTACAAAGAAAAAAAGGAAAATTACTTCAAAAAGAAAGCATAACAAATCATTTGGTGACATTTTATAAGTACACAATACTTAAAATATTTTGAGAAAATCATTGCAATTGTCACAGCAAGTAGACCTTTATATTGTACAATACATGTGACATAATAAACTTAAATTTTATTTTGTAATATTTTTAATTATCAAAACTTAATATACCCTTAATAATACGTAACATGCTTTAGTTTGATTAAATTTTTTATTCAATTTTAAATTTTGAAAGGCTTTAAGAACCCTGAAGGTAGAAACAAACAAATTAGCCCAGAGTATCCAACAAGCCGAAGATATCTAGTTTAAAGATCAGCAATAAGTATTCAAAAAGATGAGTAGAATCGAATCATACTCATAATTTCTGATACTTGTACGCATTCATACTTATTTTAATATCATGGAACCTTTACTCATATTCAAAGTTTGAAGTACTCATCATATTCATACTTTAAAACACGTATGATATTGTTGATTTCAGCTCTCCATAACTCAATATATACAAGAATCATAAAATAAGTATGATTCTCGTACGAACACTAAAATATTCACTAAAAGGTTGTGTGTTTGTTCTGCTTGCTTCTCTGTCTTGTCTGGGAAATTGTAGGGCTGACGAGCTCGCCAGAGCTGGTGCGCTCCTTCCGGAATCCTCTTCGATTGAATTGGGTGTGCCACTTGCCTCGGTCAAGTTGGACATTGCGCGGAAATTCTTTCGGGACGCCAACCTATCCTGGGTCAATGAGGAGTCCTGCTCCATCGCCAGACTCACCTGGCCCTCGGTGGATAGAAGGCGTACCAACCAATTACTTGGTCTTGGTCGTGACGTCATCTCAACCACAGTGGCAGTGCTTACAGGTCATTGCATTATGGGTAGACACGCGGAAAGAATGGGGCTCCCATTTAACGACTTCTGTCGTGGATGCAGATGCGCTGAGGAGGAGGAGACTGTTATACACTTTCTTTGTCAATGCCCGTCTCTTGCTAGGTGTAGATATAGGTTATTTGGCTCCCCATTTCTTCTCAGCTTGACGAAGCTATCATCTATTGATATCAAGGATATATGTAGCTTCGTTTATCAAACTTTCTGGCTGGTTTTCCAGTGTAAGGTAATCGTGCCTTTGATTTGCGCTGACCAACTTCTTCCTCTTCCCTGATTAGATGGAACATGGTCAGTACAGGGACTGCATTCACCCGTGGCAGCACAATGGGCCGCTATGCGTGCTCAAGTGAGCTTTGTGATATCAGAGCTACCACTCCGACCTAACCTAACCTAACCTAGCCAAACTTATACTTAAGTTTCCATAGCAATTGTATGCCGCTGCCATTATTATGGCTGATTTTTTTGCTGTTCAGTATAAAAAAAGATTCGCGAAATGTGTTTGTCATTTTACCAATGAATTGGCTTAACAAACTAAGAGTATTTGTAATATGTATTTTGAATTTTATTATAAAAAATCAACCTGATTAAAAAATGTGTTTCTATCGAAAAATATCATCATCGGTGAAGCATATTTTTGAAGTTTACATACGGAGTTGTTGATATTGGTGTTAAGAGCAGCCAGTGGCAGAGCAAGAGCTGCCTATGTATCCTAAAAGAATTGCACTTGTTGAAGTACGATGAAAATCGTAGTATTACAGTCAATTGCACAAGATACTGGATGATGATTACTGAATATTTTGTTGTTGTCACATGCCACAAGGCACGCCATGCCACGAAGGTCTTGTGAGGCAAATTTGTTAAGCAATTATTCTCACATAATCAAGATCATGCGATTTGAACTCGTCTATGCAATTTATTTTGTGCAGATTAGTGAAGTCTCTTATGGTTAGAGACAAACCAGTCACAATTTCAGTCCTGGGGGCTAATTAAGAGACTCATGATCTCAATAAATTTTAAATAAATTCGAAAAACTCGTACAAATTAATTTCGATCGCAATTAGCTTCCTGGAAGGCAAGTCATTACAACCTTTCAGTCGGGATTATTGACTTAGTTTTTCACACCACTTATGTTGTGTGTGTTAATTTTATGCATGAGTGGCAGGAGCTATAGTTTAAAGTCGGCTCCGAACGACAGATTTTTTGGGAAACTTCTCATGGCAATTTTACTTGCTGTCAGGGGTTTTGCCAGAAATCTGCTGAGAGGGTGTCACCGAAGAAATATTTTTTTTCATATTTTAATTTTGATGTCTGATCTGGGGCCAACACACTACCTAATAGACTATGGCGGTGGTTTTTATTTAACAAATATACTTTATCGATCAGATGAAATTTAATTTTATATGCTTTTCTTTTTACCATTTCTGTTAATACCGCTTAACGAATTCAATTCACATCAGACTTTAGTGATCGATATATAGCGTTAATGCTGTAATCGTTTCAATTTTTGAAATACAATTTGCAATCATAAGCTATTGTAAGTGAAAAGTTTATTTCACTGGTATTGTATTTTAAAGACATTCGATATGGTAGAGAGCATTTATTTAAATATTTTATTGTTATAAACAAATTAAATTGCAATTAATTATGTTTTAGACCAGATAACAACAAACAATACTAATTACAATAACAAACAAACATAATACATACATAAGCAAATACAATAAAGAGTGCAGTTGTGAAAAAAAAAGATTTTTTTTTTCTCAAATTGAATTTAATGAATAAAACATTTACTAAACAAAACCGGAATTGCAATAAAATGTGAATTTATGGTAAAACAAACAAACAAATAAAAAAAATGAAAAAAAAAAAATGGTAAATTTCTATCAAATGAGGAAATCGCACAACAACAACAACAACTATACGATGGCTATAAAAATAAATGAAACAAAACATCGATATTGTAAAGAAATATAGTGAAATATCGAAATGAAATTGTAAAAACAAATACAGTAAAATAAAACTGGAGTTTCACTTGTTGTTCAAAGCGAAAATAGTAATAAACAGTGACCATAATAATGATAATAATACGACTACTACTACTACTGCTCTGGCTTTATTGGCCACACTCAATAAAGTTATTAAAGGAAATTAAACAAATTACAACAACAACAAAATGTTTGACATTTATAAAAATGTTGTCAACTGAAAACCCGGCAAATTTAAATGTTCAATATCATTATGGGACATAAACGCAACATAAATTAATTAATTTAAAAAAATTTAAATAAAATCATCTTTAATGCGTTAATTTTAAACAATAATAATCAATAAAAAAATATTAAAAAATGAAATTAATTAATTATTATTGACCTAAAAAACGAAACTGGTATTACTATATATTAAAAAAAACTTACGTACATATATCTTCCAAAAGACCTTCCCTTTTGTACCAAATCAAATAATCAGGTTATTGAATTTATGCATTACATAAATTAATAAATATCTCAATATATGTTAATATGTAGTTCAATATTAGCATTTACACACACACGAGCAAACAAACCTCATAATATTTATTTAAATTTTTTATATCTTTTTGTTTAAATAAAAATTTATACCATTAATGACCTTGAATTCGATTCAACCAAAAATATGTTTTGCCATCAACTATGAAATAACATTCAATAAATATTCAATAATAATAAAAAAACTAAAAAAATGCTATAAAAAGTCACCATCTTCACATGTATGTTCATTAGGGATATGAACAGACTGTACACCAAAATATACAAGATATTGTGAAAATATCATGGGACAAGAATTTTAATGCATTTATTATGCACTGAATGCAAATTAAGTCGGGGGAGAATTCAACTCCTGTAAAAAAAAGGGATTTCAAACAGTGTTGAAAAATTCAGTACTTTTCCATTTCAAAAATACCGAAGTACCCCCGCGACGCTTTCAGTACTTTTTTATTATCATATATTTTATGTCTTGCTCTTTTCAACTATTAATGCATTAGCAACGTAATGCTAAATGTAGAATTAGTCTTTAGTCCCAGTCAGACAAACGTCCACGGGACGTACGTTCGTTTTTAGAATACAAAAAGCACTAAGAACGCTTGCCGAACCGTAATGTAATTTTGGTAAGCTATGCTTACCATATGCTAAAAACGGACGAAAGTTCCATTACGTTCCGTCAACGTTTGACTAAACGATGCTCTTACGTTTTGTTGCGTTCCGAATCAGTTATTTTTGTTTTGTATTTGAAGTCGCCGTGGGCTAGTAAGTAGTGTGTTGGCTTATTAGACGAAAGGCCCGAGTTCGAATCCCAGGTCAGACATCAAAACGAAAATATGAAAATATTTCTTCGGCGACTTCCTCTTAACAGATTTCTGGCAAAAACACTGAGAGGAAAAATTGCCATGAAAAGCTTCTCAAAAAATCTGTCGTTCGGAGTCGTCTTTAAACTATAGGTCCCGGCACTCATGTATAAAATTAACGCACACAACATGAGTGGTGTTGAGAAGCTAGGCCGTAATCCTGACTGAAGGGTTGTAATGGCCAATTATGTATGTATGTATGTAAGGAACACGTATAAGTAGTTAGTTTTTCTGTTCCGTTCCGTACGTGCATTAAATATAAATAAATAGTTCAGTAGGTCGTGTGCTGCCACTCATGTATAAAATTGACATACTTAAAATAATTGGTGTGAGAAGCTAGGTCATAAACATGATTGAAGGGTTGTAATGATCAATTTTGTATATATGTACTTTTTTAAAAAGTACTATTTGATGCGAAAAAGTACGCTTTCAGTTATAGTCCAATACCATTTTAAAGTTTCAATTTTGAAACACTGATTTCAAATGAACAGAACATTTTTTCACACGGATTCATCGCTAATGTTAAAAGATCTGAACTTCTGATGGGCGTTCTAAAAATGAATAACCCAGGAACCAGATTACACTTTCTAAATCTGTTTGGTGCGCTGAATATGTAAGCCTAGATACGAGATTTCAAAAAAAAATAATTCACGGCGTGATATGGACTACAAATACAGTCAAAACACACTTTAAGGTTAGCACATCTCGAAAACCTAGGATGGTGGAGAACCAAAAAACTTTTGAGAAGTATGGACTAATGTCTGGATTAAAAAAATTGTAAATCTGAGTAATTATTCATAGAATTTTATGCTCCCGAAAGAAAAAACAACATTCTTCAATGACTTACATAAAATTCAATACAAACTGCAGAAAAATTTCTGAAGTTATGGAACGTCAGACGTATAAGCTTCTTCTCCTAACAAAACTGTGTTATTTGATAGTAGACTTGTCCCAGAGCTACATACATATATCCGCTTGAAAGCTATTAAAGTTTCTTATGCTTCCTGTGTCGAATCATTACCTCATGAGACCAAAGATATAAAAATGTATAGAATCTTATAGACAACTGTGTCTTCATTTGCTGGCATAAAATTTATTGATATTGTTCTAAAATTCAAATTGGGAGGGACTCTAAAGAAACTATATTCCGAAAATTACATTTGGACTGCTCCAATAAATATGAATGCACTCATAAGCTATTGAGTGTCATCATGTTTGGATCTAATATTTACGTATAAGAAGTCATTTGTCCTAGAATTGATCTTTAGAATGTGTCTGCAGGTCTTTATTTATATACGTAAACGTATTATCGCAGCCTATTATTATTCAAACGTTAAGAAAAAAAAATTGAGCTTCGGCAGTAACTTTTGATATTTAATTGAAATTTTAAATACTTTAGAAATAAAGATTTGTGTCAAATATTGACGTCAATTTCCATACATTCAAATTATTTTCATAAATTTAAACAATAAACTTTCAATTTACATAATTATTCCAAAGACTAGTTGTGCACTATTGTTGCTTGAATAATCTGTGATATGCCCTACTCTTGCTTGAATTTTAGCATTTAGTTTAAGCATGGAACTCTTATTTTCAATATTTTTAAGGTGTTAATTTGCTTCTTTTTTTTTTTTTTTTTTTCTTTGCTTGCTTTGTGACAGTGTCTATAAAAACATGAACAAAATCTACAACTATTTCAGAAATACTTGTTTTTTTTAGGCTTAACATTTCAGTTTGACTTTTTCGTTAACATCTTCGTTAATCTCAATCACAACAACAACAAAATTCATGGCAGAAAACAAGAAAATGTTTTTAAAAATTGTGCAATTTAAGAAAAAAAAACCAAGATAAAAGCATCTTCTTCAGACATTTCGACACTGGTTTTGTCGCTCAGCTTATTCGCGATTTGGCATAGCAAGCGCAACGATCAATGTTATACCCTATACTCGGTTAGAGGTGACGTTTTTAATGTCAAAAAATACAATTAGTCAATTCACGTATGCTGTTGTATCCTTGTATTGAGTGTATTGTTGGACGAATATACAACAGTGTATGCTTGTTGTTGATAATTTTCATGTAAAAATTCGATACACTTATACACAATTTTTGAATATGTTTTTAAAAGTCGTATTGGTTTCGTGCTATCAAATTGTTTGAATGCCAAAAATTATGGAGAAGAATAAGAAGATGACATTTGGAATACGAAATACACAATACAGCATAGCATTGAGCGTTCACAAACAAACAAGTGTATTCAATACAATATACACGATATGTGAATTGGCCAAATATTGATTAGCATTTTATGGAAAATTCTTTTTAAATAAACTCAAGTAGTATACAGGGTCCTTTTCGAACGAAAAAAGAGGAATAGTTTTAAGATATTGCGAAATAAATATTGAAGCGTAGCTGGATTTGGTGATTTGAGTTCAAAACAGTTCTAAGCACTCCAGAAAGTAGTGGACCACTACACGTGGAATAATTTCATTCAATAGCTGTCAAAAGTATGTACCTCGATTTTATTCAATTATGTCCGTTAAGGATTTCTGTACGTGATCTCGAAAAGAAAAATTTTGACGTCCTTTGTACATTCACTTTCAGTTCTTTAAGCCAGCATTGGTTGAATTTTTGTGCAGAGGGAAAGACAATGAACAGCACAAGTATATAGTTTCTGCGGAGATAAAGACTTTCCAAAAAGTAATCACAGAACAATTTTTAAATCAATTCACACTTCATTTTTCACCCTTGATCAAGTCCACATTCAATTTTTAGGAAGGAGGTGCCTCTGCTTTCATATGTTCTCTGTTCTAGTCTTTGTTCTTCTTTCCCCTTTCTACGTTTTCGTTAAGTAGTAGTAGTAGTAAAGTAGGGAACATTTTCACGAATGTTGGTCTTTGATCTGAAGAACTGATCATTTCTGAATCGATAATGAGTGTAATTTTTGGCGTAGTGAAGACTGCATTGGGATTGCTTACGGTTAGTCCAATGACCATCTAAACTCAAATTGCTATGGATATCGGCACAGGCTAAAATACCTGAAACATCTTTTGAAAAATCTGAATTGACGAATATTGGAGACTATAAAGATGGGAAGAAGCTTTCCCCAGCTATCTTTCAGGGGTATTAGAATATAAGCATACATAACATAATTGGTCATTACAACCCTTTAGTCAGGATTACGACCTAGTTTCTTACACAGTTTAAAGTCAACTCCGAACGACAGATTTTTGAAAAGTATTTCATTGCAATTTTATTAATAGTCCGATACTGTAATATTTATTTGTGAATGGTACTATCGTAGCTAATCTTCAAAACTGCTGAAATGCTATAAAGATTAAAGCGTCCACTTTTTTGAATATTTAAAGTGGGCGTGGTTTTTAAATATTAAATTCGAAAGTAAAAACGTATAATATAACAACAAAGATACTACAATTGGAACATTAAAATTATGGAAGATTAACTTAGCTTAGCGAAAAATATGAAAATATTTCTTCGGCGACTTCCTCTCAGCAGATTTTCTGGCAAAAACTCTGAGAGTAAAAATTGCCATGAAAAGCTTCTCAAAAAATCTGTCGTTCGGAGTCGACTTTAAACTGTAGGTCCCACCACTCATGTATAAAATTAACGCACACAACATGAGTGGCGTTGAGAAGCTAGGCCGTAATCCTGACTGAAGGGTTGTAATGGCCAATTATGTATGTAACTTAGCTTACATTTTGGACATACGAGTATGAATGGGTAGTCAGAATTATAATTGTGGGCACGGTTCTTAGAATGCAAAATAAAAAATTTTTACTATACAATAATTTTAATGGTGTTGAATTGAATTATTGAAATGTGTGTTGAATTGGGGTAGTGGGCGTGGCAATTTCCACACAAACAATCAACTATTATTATATGCGCTCAGGGCTTTTGCCAGAAATCTGCTGAGAGGAAGTCGCTGAAAAAAATAATTTTTTCTATTTCGTTTTGCTGGAGATGTCTGAACGGGGGTTTGAACAGAGGCCTCATGTCTAATAGGCCAACACACTACCTACTAGGCTACGGCTACTAAAATATAAGCAGTGGTTTTCAAATAAACCAATTAAAAACGATGTGCGGCTTTAACCTAAGCCTCTCCTAGAAAAACCAACCTACTGACCTAAACAAACTCTCAAAAATTGTATCTACAATTAAATGTAATATTCAATAAAATTTTAAATGCATAGTAGTTGGTCAAATATTCGCACTGAGCCACTCATAATTTTTTTATTTTTTTTTTTGTTTACGTTTCACAACTCTTTTAGTTTTTGATTTTACTTATGGACCACATGTAGAGTATCGGCTGGTATTTCTGCTGCTGTAACCTGTTTAGCTTTTTATTTATGTATTTCTCTCCTTCAGTTTATGTTTTTTGCTCAAGTATTTGTTGTCTGATTTACCTGTTTTTGGGTTTTACAATGTGTAGTTTTATAGATTTAATCTAAAAACGAGGAGTTTTTTTTCTTCTCTTTTTGTTTTTAACGTAGAGAGAAGGTGAAACGAAACAGTAACAAAAACAGCAGCAGCAGTCAGTCAGCCGCAATGAAAAATGACAGTTAAACAGTATACAAACGAAACTGAGAGTATAATTTAATGTTTTCTACGTCATAATGTATAATAAATAATTTATTCGCATCTTATTTACTATATAAGCTATTGTTGTATTGTTGTTATTGTGGTTAGCCATTTATTATTATAAAAATAAATTAATTCAATTTTATATTTGTTGTAATTAATTAATTAAATTCAAAGTTGCTTTTAATTGCAGGGCTATTAATGTTTTTTTTGTTTTTGTTTTTATTATATTAAGTATTAGGCGACCTTTTCATTGTATTCAAATTCATTTTAAATAAGAATTTTTTTGTTAACAAAAAACCAATATTCACCGCAACTTTGAAAATATTCATGAGATTCTTTGTAAAAAAGGTTGGGTTATTTATTATTACTTTTTGAATTCTTAATAATAATAACATCACTTAAATGTAAGACAAATTAAGCTAAAACAAATTTTGACGTCAAAGAGTTGTTATTAAAAATCAATAAATAAATAAATATGATTTCTAAAATAATTTCCTATTTCTTAAGAACTATCTTCAATATGTTAATGTGTTTACATTGAAGGCATTAGGCTTTAAAAATATTTAAAAAGCACTCAAATTGTTTTCATTTGAATTTAAATATTAACGTATACCGAGTGGTATATAAGACGTGCGCACAAAAAATTTTGAAAGATATGTGTATACTATGTACATTTCTTTATACAAACAAATTTAAACGTCAAAATCACTTCAATCTTTATTTAAAAATTAAAAAATTTTTTTAATTCGAATGCATTAAGAAATTCTAGGCCTATGTAAATGGTATTTTCGGAAATGTGTACCTTCTATTGGAGACTTTACTATGTTACGTGTCATTATTTTACTGACATTTCTCCACCTCTAATTAAACTTATTTTTAATTATTGGATAAGATTTTTGTGTTTTTCAAATAAAGTAAAGTGCTGGGAAATTTGATGGGTTGGCTTGCCTCGGTATATTAGCAGAATAGTGACAAATGGCAAAATATGGGCAGAAAAATTACGACACTTTATGGTTCTTTAAACATCATAACAGTATTTTTTGCAAGTATTCATTAATATAAATGTTGCATCTCACACCATACTTGCTAATTGCTTGTCATTAAAAAATTTTTGGAGGTACTTTGAATTTTTTTGTACATGGACTTATTCCTCAACCCGTAACATAGAATTCTTGTAAGGAAGTTGGTTATGTCTTATTATCTTTTTTACAATCAATGGAACAGTTTTCCAGCACATGCAAGCTGTGCTAATGTTGTTTGTGGGCGAAGTGGACATTTATAAAAAATTTCAATTATTTTCTTACTCGATTCTTGTTCGGTGCCGATTCTCAAAAAAAAAATATCTTTTAAATAAGACTTTTCATTTCATGTTATTAATTTTCTTTGCGAATGCCCATCTCTTGCGAGGTGCATATATAGGTTATTTGGCTCTCCAATCTATGTCAGCTTAACGGAGCTATCATCCATTGATGTCAAAGATATAGCTTCGTTTATCAAACTTTCGGGCTGGTTTTCCGGCATAGGATAGTCGTGCTTTTAATGTGCAGCTCTTCTTCTCCTTCTTCTTGGTGGAACTTGGTCAGTACAGGGACTGCATTCTCCTATGGTGTCGCAACGGACCGCTATGCGTGCTTAAGTGAGCTTTTGGTATCAAAGCTATCACTCCAACCTACCTACCTACCTAAGGATTTTCATCTGTTTTCTGAGACAAATATTTAACAAAAGGAAAGTAACGGGAATTATTTTTTCCTATAGCAGTAAAGGATAATAGCCTATGGAACAATTTCTTCGCGCGCACTCCTTATTAAGTATACTTTATGGTATCATATTTGAGGATAACTTTAACAATATATTTTATTTTATACAGTCAAAGAAAAAAGTATACATACGCCACTCTAAGTAGACTTTTTCCCCGCTGGCTTTTTCAAAATGAAAAATATGTTATAGCGTTGTTATAGGAGTTTACAATTAAGAACGTTTGAAAAAGAAGTGAATTTGAGAAAATATAACGTAGAACTTATTGGGGAAAAATATAAAAATTAGTATGTAGACTTTTTTCTTTGACTGTATATCGTCATACGAATGTGGAGAAGAGCCTAACATTTAACAATATTTTAAATCGAGCTTCTTACATTCAAAGTTTTATTTTAGCAACGCGTTACTAAGTTTCTAATTAATTAGCTTTTAAAACCAAAATAGTTTGTCAATAAAAAAATTTATTTTTTTTCTATTTTTATACACAAAATTAAACACACCTTAAATGATGGTAAAACGCCTCCAATACCACACAAATAGTTGTAAGAAAATACTGAAAAAAAATCTTGAACAATGAAAAATTAAAAACAATAAAAATTAAACAGAAAATAGGAAGCGGTCTATACCGACTATGCGATACTTTACAATGCATAGGAAAAGCCTTGAAACGAAATTCAAACGCTAATTTAATTAAGAGTGTATTAACTAGCACTAAGTGTCTATTAATTTTTAAACAAACATTTTTATAGCAGCAATACATGTTCAATTAAAAATCCAATTCAATTCAAGAACTCAGTTTTAGGACTGAATTAGTTTGAAGGGCAATGACGTTACTAAAATCATCGTAAATTTTTATAAATAAATTTTAAGTAATAGCTATACTATAGTATTTCTATAGTAGCCATACTATAGCATAGTATTGCTATAGTAGCTATATTATAGCATATATATATTGCTATAGTAGCTAAACTATAGTATTGCAATAGTACCTATACTATAGTACCTATACTATAATATTGCTATAGTAGCTAGACTATATAATATAGTATTGCTATAGTAGCTATACTATATACTACAGTATTACTATAGTAGCTATACTATATGCTATATTATTGCTATAGGGGCTATACTATATACTATAGTATTGCTATAGTAGCTATACAATATACTATAGAATTGCCATAGTAGCTATACTATATACTATAATATTGCTATAGTAGCTATACTATATACTATAATATTGCTATAGAACCTATACTATAGCATAGTAGTAATACTATACTAGGTATACTATAGCACAGTAGCTTTACTATAGCATAGTAGTTATACTATAGTAGCTATACTATAGTATAGTATAGTAAAATTCTTCTACTGCCTGCTATAGAGGTGCTACAAAGCAAAAAATTTGGCATTTGATTGCAAACATATGATTGAATGCAAACAGCGAGAGCGCAGAGTATGAAAAATAGAAATATTAACTACAAATGCGAATGTGAAGGCGAAATACGAAAACGAAACGAATACGTTTACAAACGAATACCACGGTATTACAATGATCTGGTAAACTTTTGAAATCAAAACTAATTGTTAAATGTAATCTATTTGCCATTTTGTATTTAAAAAAAAACACGTATTAAGACAGCAAAAAAACAAACAAATGATTTGGAAAAAAATAAACGAATTCAATAAATGATTGGCCCACTTTAATTTAACGCATTTAAATGCCGTTAACTGTTTTTGGCCATTATATTGTATTGTTAACTATCAAACACAATCACATGTACTTTATTTTTAAAACAATTGAATTTAAATTGTAGACGCTGGTCTGTCTACCGGTTCGTCTACGTGTTGTAAGAGGCCGCATGCATGTGATGCCTTTATTCAACTTTAGTTCTAGCAATGGAGCTACAAAACTAAGCCAAGTTTAAATTTGTTTTTGGTAATAATAGAATTCAGTTTTAAATGCAGTGTTAAACATTCTTAAACAATTTCAAGGATTCATACATCATGGGCTACTTTGCGGTGTAAATATAAAAAAAAATTTTTGTTTTTATAAAAAATTACACAGTAAACCCATTTTATTATATATATTAACTTACGTCTACTTCCTTGTATCACTAAAATTATAAATGTATATGCCAAAGCCAATGATTTGTTAAGGTCTTGCTTGCCTTACACTCAAACAGAAACTTCCTCTCCACCATGTGTAAAGCCACAGAAAAAAGAAAAAAATTGTCCGTCTATTACAATGAAAATTTCATAATTATTTTTGGCATTGCATTGTCTAAATTTGAATTTACAATTGCGATTTAAAATGAAAGCGCGCTGAACATTAATTTGTTGATTTATTTGCTTAAGTTTTTCCTTTCAATAAAAATCATGATGCCAATATTTAATTTATGGCCTCAATTTGTCGAAAACCGCCACTATTTACTTTTAAGGCTTTTGTTTTACCTTTAATTTGTTGATTAGTCATATTGTGTATTTGTTATATAATTATTGGCCATAATACTATTTTAACTTATAACCGACACTATGTATATTTATAGTTATCATTGCTATACATTTTATTTACAAAAGCTATGAAAAACATTTTGATTTTAAGTTTCAAACCAGCCTAAGCCCTATGTACTTTGCTACTCCTTTTATAGTTGTTTCTGTGGGAAACGCAACGCCCACTATCCCAGTTCAACACACAATTCATTCAATCACCCACCATTAAAATTATTGCATAGTAAAAATTATTCATTTGCATTGTAAGAACCATGCCCACACTGACCACTGACCACTGACCACTGACCAGAGATCAGCAATGAGTATTCAAAAATGAGTAGAATCGAATCAAAAACATAATTTCTGTTACCTCTATTCATATTCAAAATTTGAAGCACTCATCATATTCATACTTAACAACACGTATGATGTTGTTGATTTCGATTCTCCATAACTCAACATATACAAGAATCACAAAATAAGTGTGATTCGCGTACGAACACTAAAATACTCACTAAAAGGCTGTGTGTTTGCTCGGCTTTCTGGTCTGTCTTTTTTCTTATTCGCCTTTTTTGTAAGCGCAACAACAACTAAGACTGTAAATTTTGATGAATGATTCGAATCACTCGAGTATTATAAGTATTTTTCTAAAGTTAAGAATCTGAATGATTTGGCTTATGAATCAAACCTATTTCGAATGGTATGAGTTTGATGTCAACGTTGTACGCATACTCATTGCAACCTGTACTTATAAATCAATGCTGTAGTGAGTACGAATGAATCAGAGTAGTCGGCGTAGTCTAGTAGGTGGTGTGTTTGCTTATTAGACGTAAAGCCCGGGTTCGAGCCCCAGGCCAGACATCAAAACGAAATATGAAAAAAAATTTTCTTCAGCGACTTCCTCTCAGCAGATTTATAGCAAAAACTCTGAGAATAAATAAACCTGCCATGAAAAAGTTTCTCAAAATCTGTCGTTTGGAGTCGACGTTAAACTGTAGGTTCCGCCACTCAAGTATAAAATTAAGGCACACAACATGAGTGGTGTGAGACGCTAGGCCGTAATCCAGACTGAATTACGGTTGTAATGGGTTAACCTCCAAAAATTTTAATGTTACAATTACAGTCTCCTTGTTGTTGTGTTATACGTTTTTACTTTTGAGTTCAATATTTAAAAACCTTATTTAAGTGCCACACCCACTTTAAATATTCAAAAAAGTGCACCCTTTAATCTTTATAGCATTTCAGCAGGCTGAAAGGTTAGCTACGATGGAACCATTTACGAAAAAGGGTAAACTTCCTAAGTATTACAGTACCGAACTACTGAGTGAAGTAATATCGTAGAAATTAAAGGCAAAATAGTTGGAAATAACACTAGGCAATAGACCCAAATGGACTACTCATGGAAAGAGCATTTTAATGAGAGCCAAGTATGCTATAATGATAGCTGGCAAGAAATCTTTGTGCGTTCTTTACCCTTACTACTCGTTTGTGCCACATGCAATATAGGTAGATTTATATTTATATTTTATATACATAAGCATTACTTCCTATTTCCTCCCTCTCCAAATCTATTTTCCTAGGCCACAATGCTGTGCATAAGTAGGGGCCATCCCCTGAGTGTTGGTTGTGATTGACAAAATAAATATAAATTGGTTAGAATCGTCTGTAACCTAAAGAATCATTCTTTAGGCAGAGAGGACGAATTTAAAAATAGCTCAAAGGAAAATGGATAAGACAACTTGGACTACGGTTAGAATAATAGAAGAAAAATCCACTGACTAACAACTCCCACCATAACCGTCTGCTAAAGGAAATAAAAAACATATAAGAGTGAATCGGGAAATTTGGCGACTATATACTCTTTTAGGCAAACAACCATTCTGTAATGTACAGATTGGTCAAGGAGAGATAGTGGGCCAAAGTGAAATATTCGGAAACCCATTGAGAAAAGTTCAGGTATCTTTTAAACAGAAGTTTATCAGGTAATACAGAGGACAAGACATAGCAAAATTATCTGGAAATCTGGCCACATCTTAACAAGTACAACAGAGGACAAGATATAGTAAAACTATTTGAAAAAAAAAAAAAACACAATCCTTACATTAAGCTCCTAAGAGGTTAACTCATTACTAGTATGGAAAGTTCTGGGCAAACTGAAGCAGCTAGGCAGGAGAGACTTACGCCAGTGAAAGATGTGAACAACTGCTAAGAGGTAGATTCGCTGCTAGTGTAGAAAGATCTAGGCAAGTTGAATCAGCTAGGCAGGAGAAACTATTTGTTGGATTCCAGATCATAAAATTGACACAACAAACAGACAGATGACCATGTTAGAAAGTGGGTTACCACGCCGTTGATGGAGCCAGAGCCTTTCTATGAAATATGAAGAGTAAAGTCGATGATACTTATAAGTATAAGCATCTTTAGCTTTCAAAGAAAACAAAGTAACAATCCAACACTTCAATACTCAGTTACAATTGAAGTTTTTTTTTATAATTGAAGTTTTTGTTGTTGCACAAACTATATTAAATGTCATTAAAGTATAATTTTCTCCATTAATTAATTAAAAACAATAAAAAAAATAAATTTTTTTGTTACATTAAACATACCATTGCAATATATTAAATGATTGAAAGCGGAAATTAGCATGTGTACACACACAGAAAATTGTTGTTACGATAAAGTGCTTTGCTGGTGTGAAAATCTGGTTAATAAGTTAGGAAAAGAAAAACTAAGTTTAAAAGTTTTGTTTTTTAACATCCTGTTCTTCGATTTGAAAGGCAAAAATAAAATTCGTTTACTTTACTCTTTGCTGGAGTGCATTTCGGACGCATATTCGAGCAATACTAAGTCACCTTACAAAAAGTATGTGGAAATGTACCAAATGAAGTACATTTAAAATTCTTAAAATCACTGTATTTCCCGGTAATTTCGTCTCTTATACGTATTTACATATACACGTTCTCAATGCCATAAAATATCAAATCCGCAATGAAAACCCCTTTCAAAGTACAACAAATGAATCATAACACCAACAACTATCGACTGAATACAAGACAAAAACGTTTATAAAATTCTGTTTTATTCTGTTAATTTTTATTTTAAAACAAAGGAATAAATAAAAATCAACAATAAAAAAAATATTTAACAAAATATTGCGGTTTATTTAATGCAACAAAATCACCTTAAAAGTTAAAAAAAATAAAATAAATCGTAAGAAAAAAACCCCAAACAAAAAAACTTTATAAGTAAAACATGACGAAAATATTAAATTAAAAACTAATTAAATATGCAGAACACACATACACATACACAGTTAAGAAAAATATAAAATTATAAATAAATTTCAGAAAAAAAAGTAATAAAGAAACATTTAACAGTCGCACACTACAAAGAACTTAAAAAACCTCCTCTTGAAGAATCTAAAAAAATACTGAAAAAAAAGAATTTTACAGATTTTAAAAGAATAAACTTTACGGAGGAAAACAGAAACTTGAAAGCTTAAAAAGCATATAATATGGACTGGCAGCTTCATACAAACGCCCGACTGTTCTTTAGTAGATAGGAAATAATGAAAAAAATTTAAATTTCAACAAAAAAGAAAATAAAACAGCGATTATTTAGCCTACCCTGTTGGGTAGTGTGCTAGACTCTTGCTTGAGGGTCATGGGTTCAATTCGCACAAGAAACTCTTGCCTGTTACACTATAACGAGCACATATATGGTTGAAATTACTCAGCTCGAATTTAATAAAATATAGTTTGTATTCTAATTAATAAATAAATAAAACAGCATTTAACTTCCGAAGCTTATTATAAAGGACAGGAACAAATTATTTAAAGTAAAAGTTCTATGTCTTGTATTATTACAGAATTGTGGTCTGAGAAGCTTAGTAAACGGTTTCTGCCATTTCATAGATTTTTTGTATAAATGAAATCACGTTCTTAATATGAGCACTATACCTCCAGATATCTTGAAGGAAAAATTCGTTTCACGCCACACCAATCTTTCAAGATTCTCCGTATTTCACTACCAATTGAAAGGAACCTATTTGGACGATCCTTAAAATCATATAAGTGAAATCTAGTTAATATAGTTACATATACGATTACGTGATGAAGTCGACGTAGTTTAGTAGGTAATGCGTTGACTTATTAGACGTGAGGCCTCTGTTCAAAGCTCAGGTCAGACATCTCCAACTAAACGAAATATGTCAAAATATTTCTTCCGCGTTTTTTTCTCAGTAGATATCTGGCAAAAACTCTGTAAGTAAATAAAACTGCCATGAAAAGTTTCTCAAAAATCTGCCGTTCGGAGTCGACTTTAAACTGTAGGTCCCGACACTCATGTATAAAAATTAACACACACAACATAAGTGGTGTGAGAAACTAGATTGTAATCCTGACTAAAAGGTTGTAATGACCAATTATGTTATGTATACAATTACGTAATTGAATATAGTTACGTAATTTCCATTGTTCCTATATAAAGTAATATCAATTTTATCAGACAGCCTGTTTCACGGACAATGTATGTGAAAACCTGATGTTTTCTTATCATCAAACGTTTTTAGTAACACAATTATTGTCTCAATAGCAATTGATTTAATTCTCCATATGGATACTAAAAGTGCCGACCGCAATACTTTCCATTGAAGAAGCCATAGGACGTCTTACAAGCAGCACTAGATCAATTTTCAAAAGCCTCATCGGTGTGAAATAGCTTTCCGGGAAATCGTGTACAAACTTTGCGAGTGTATTAAACGTAATTCAAAAGTAGCACAAAGCTGTGATTTCTCAGGGAAAGGAGGGCAGGTCAGGCAAAAAATCATAGATGCTGAGGGTATAATCCACATTGACTTTCAAAGAGAGCAATTAATTGATCTGAAAACATACATGCACACATACATTATTGATCATTACACCATTTAGTCAGGATTATGGACCCAGTTTCTAACACCACTTATGTTGCATGCGTTAATTTTATGCATGAGTGACGGGACCTAAAGTTTAAAGTCGACACCAAACGACAGATTTTTTGAAAAACTTTACATTACAATTTTACATTTGCTCTCAGAATTTTTGCTAGAAATCTGTTGAGTCGCCGAAGAAATATTTTTTCATATTTTCGTTTTGATGCCTGGCCTGGGGTTTGAACCGTGTCTTCGAGTCTAATAAGCCAACACACTACCTACTAGACTCCGGCGACTTCTTCTATTAAAAATCACTTTTATTGCAGGGTAATATACATATTTGGGCCGTAATATTGTATAAATGAACAGATTTTGTTTTTGAATTTAAAACAAATGTTTGGCCAATATATAGTTGAGCCAACCATGATGATTTATAGACGAATAAAAATTAAAAAACCATTATAAAAGAAGCCTTACTTCTGACACGAGCAATAAACAAATGAGTACATATTTTTTGTATTTTTTTTGTTAATGTTAATGGTTAATGTTTAAAATAAATTAAAAAAAAAAAAAAAAAAAAACTTAAAGATCAATGACTTTTAAAGAATTGTTTTGCACAGTTACCATACAATAACGAACGATAATAATAATGGCGTTTACGTTTTGTATGTGGGCGTAATAAAATAAATTATAAAATAAAAGTACTACCCAAAGTACCGTTACCATTACGGCGTTTTTAATGTTTCGTAACTTGTCAGTAAATCAATCAATATGATAAAAAAAATTAAATTTATGGTCTTAACAATAAATTATTGTTTTTTGTTTGTGGAAAATAATTTAAAATTATTTATTCTTTTTGTTTTAGGTTATCTGGTGTGGATATTTTCTCTTAAATTAAGAGGCCCTCAACAATGAAGAATGTTCAACGATGGATGTCATTAGCGGCAGGTAAAGTAGAACAACTTTTCTTTCACCAAATAAATGTTTGAATGATGGGTCTTTCAAACGAATAAAAGATTTGCGATGACACCTCACCTACTGTTTGTTTTATTGAAATTAAATGGACAGGAGTCGCTTAATGAAAGACCCATTAATATCTAACTAATGACCTTGTTTGTATATAAATTGTTATAAATTATAAATTTTATTAACACTTCAACAACAACAAAAAATAGCCATGAAGTTCAAGATCAAACCTTCAAACGTCAACATGTTTTAACAACTTTGTTGCGCAAGTATTGATCTTAACTGCGATCAACCTTTTTCTTTAAACGTTTTATAACCCACACTGATATCTAATGTTGTCGTTTTTGTTTTTGTTTTTTTTCCTATCAATTCACAGCTTTTCTAGTTTTAGTTATCATAGTCAACAATAATGCTGTGGATGCGGCAGCACCATTTAAAAAAGTTGCCCTTGCCACCACAAGTAAAACAACATCGACAACAACGTCAACTACAGAATCATCAACAGCGGAAGAGGACAGCAGTGTAGCCGCTGAACACAAGGAGGAAAAGGTAATGCGTTCTCCAACGAATTGAAATTAAAAGTGTTTTGTTTTTATTATAAAGTTTTACAAGCATTTTCGTTAATTATTTTCAAATATTCATTGAATTTATTTGTTCCACTTACACAGTTAACCTTGTTTGGTACTCGACATGTACCTGTTCATGTTCGAAAAAGGTTAACAATTCTATTTAATTATTTATTTGTCTATCTTTCTTTGCCTTATTTTGTGAGGCGAAAGTAAAATTAATTAATTAAATCCATCACGTATTGACGTTTTTATTAGCTGGGGATGGCTGTATTCTGTTTTTGAAAACTTTTATTCAAAAGTCATTGACTTTTCTTGGATACAAAATTCTTCCTTAGGTTTAGTTTAGACACCACAATGATTACGTGAAAACTGCTTTTCAATAATATTCGAAATTCGAAAAAATGTATTCAAAATACAGTATTTAATATTCAATATGAGATATTATTGAGTTAAACTTAAGAATTTTTCAACAATTAATAGTGAAGTTATCGTTCAAAGAATTTTTTTTGTAATAACAATCGTCAATCGTTTGAAAAAGGTGTAGTAAAAAGAAACCCCTAAAAATTTCAATCAATAGGATTCGAGCCGTACTAGACAAAGTGGATTTTCCCACGAAGAAAATTTCTTTAACAGTTCAGTGATTACTTGACCCAGTATTGTTGCGAACATGAAAACCTATGGCAGTAAAAGATCACTTGGAATGCCAATTGCTCAAAATGTTGATCAAACAATGAAAATCCTCTAAACTGATCGTTATTATTGTTTCGCCAATTATTGTTTCATCCATGAGCTGACAAATCGCATTAAGCTGGCTCAAGATAATATCTTACTTAAGTTCAGAAATATTTTGCATTGAATTTCATAAGCTTGTCAGGATATCAACTGCTATGAGTCGCTTGCAAACTCATAATTCGAAACTTTACCGCCAACAAATGAACCGCCATCAAACGGCTAAGTTTAGCCAATGAGATAGGAATTGTGTTCTATTAAAATATTGTTACATAAATGGAAGTATTGTTTAACATTAACATGAGAAACAAAAGCTACACTAACACATACAACGAACTTGTTACAAGTAAACCAACAACATCGGTATGGAAGAAAAGGAGACAGACAAGTAAGAATGAAATCAACAACAAACATCGTAAGCCAAATACACAAGCAACAACGAAGTCGTAATAGAGTCCTCCAGAAAACGAAATCCTGAACGTTCTACTTCGAGTGCCTCCGTCGGATTGGTTGAGTGAGCATATAAAAAGCCAAGACAAATCAGGCAGCGAGTAGTAAAAATTCAGTCAGTCTTATGTGAAGACGCATTGCGCGTGAAGAGAACAGTCGTGGTTTGAAGACCTCCGCTGCACAGATCACAAGTGTTGTACAGGTACAAGTGTTGTTGCTTACGCAAAGCGTGTGTGCAGAGAAGAATAACGAACAAGCAAATTATTGTTGGATACATTAAGTTGTTTACAGTGGCACACAAAATTGTGCGAACGTTAAAGAGCTTAATTGAAACTAAACACCAATTTATTTTTATTTTGTTTGCAATCAACGAACTCATATTTTAAATGTTTTTGAAAAAGGTAAAAACGTAACAATATTGATAGGCCACACAAATCGAAATTGGCTCGATTTGTGTTCCTCATACATATTTCAGACCAGACAGCAATAGAATACCAGTTCTTCCTGTACATGGCGAATACAGTTTGGAATATTTCTTAATGGCATGCAGACTAACAGTACTTGGCCAATGTTCTCCAGACTTTCAGTCCGTCCATCATACATGCTTTTTTCAGTGGCTTTTGTGGGAATTTGTAGTCATTATTATCTTCTTTTCAAATGTGAATATATTTATCGTCATTGGCGTTTAAGTTGGTGCAGTCTAGTAGGTAGTGTGTTGGCTTATTAGACGTGAGGCCGTGGCTCAAACCCCAACCCAGACATCTCGAACAAAACGTAATAATTTTCAAAACTATTTTTTCGGCGACTTCCTCTCAGCAGATTTCTGGCAGAAACTCTGAGTGTAAATTAAATTGCCATGAAAAGTTCTCGAAAATCTGTTGTTCAGAGTCGAACTTAACGCTTTGATTGCCACGACAATTTTCAGAAAACTAGCCACGCACGCCAACATTGACTTTTTGTTCTTTTTCCAGAATCTATTTATCGGTACTAGCACTGATATAATACGGTTTTATTCGTAGCTACACAAAAATGGCAGGTTTAGTGAGTACGAGATAACTCGTAGTTGGCACCCTAGAAGAGAACGCAATCTACGAGTTACCTCGTAGTCGGCATTCAACGTGTTAAACTGTATGTCCCGTCACTCATGTATAAAGTTAACATACACAACATAAGTGGCGTGAGAAGCTAGGCTGAGGAGTTGTAATGAAACATTGTGTATATGTATGTATGTAAGGCATTCCAGTTTGTAGTATTTTTTAATAATCATCTTCATCTTATAAGGCTTTGTTTGGCCCATATGCTCCAGTCTTTCAGCTCATTGATTTTATTAGCATGGGTCTTATAAAACCCATGCGAACTCTAAGATAATTATTATCAATCTGTATGGTCTTCAGCTATCTCACCACACCGCAATGTCTTGTGGAATACAAAAATTTATGTGACGAAGATCTGGTCACTATTCTTTAGATTCATTATATAATACTGATCGCCTAAATCAGCTTTCTCTAAGCTTCAAATCTGTTGCATTATTATTCTAAATTTTTAAATTCTATTTATTTACAGGCTGAACATACTAATTCTACTCATACATCAACGAAAGACTCAAAATTAACTGGTATACCACAAATCGATTATATTTGGGATCCAAATTTACCCAGAGAATTGAGAGGGTAAGAATCTTCATTTTCTTTATCTTTCTAAATTATAATACGCCATTATCTTTACAGGTATAATCTATCGAGTTATCCATTCTTATCGACAACACCGATCGATGATGATATACATTTTAAATGTGATGGTTTGCATGATGGCTTCTACGCATCCATAGAATATAAATGTCAGGTAAGAGGGAAAGGAGTCAACCAGCAGTATTAAATTATATTCTTTAATAACTTTAAAACATGCTACCAACAACTTATTTCGTTTAATTTAAAACAAAAACAAAAGAAATAAATAATAATTGCCAGAAATCATTAAGTTTTGAATAAGACTTGATCTTGACCTAGAAATTTTCTTGTAAACAATTACATACAATTTCAACTGGTATTGTCTAGTTTGTTGGGAAAAACCGTACATATATCATGTGAATCTATTCAGTTGTTGTTAAAATTTATTTATTTTATTGCCTTTACGACTTTATAGGTGTACCATCATTGTGTCTACGGCATACGTCACGATTTCTTGTGTGCAAATTTTACGGCATTCGATCAGAGAACCTTTATTTGTCACTTTGTGTCTGATGTCGACTGTGAGGGTTCAAAGAAATATTGGAACAGGTACGGGAAAATTTAAAAATTTTCAAATTTATTCTCAAAAACTAACTGAACATAACTTTAAATTTGTAGAAATGATGATTTGTACATGGCCACAACTACAACCTCAACGACTACCACAACAACAGAACCGCCACAAACACAACGCAGACGTCCCGTAAGACCTTTAAGGCCATTAAGAAGACCATCCAATCGTAGACCTGTAGACGATTACTACTACGATGAGGCAGAGTATGATGAAGATTACTATGAGGAGCGTGTCAATAGAAGACGTAAACAGAGACCACGTCACCGTAAACCAGTAGTGACAGCCGATTATGACGAAGACTATGAGGATAATAAACATTCACTTGCCGATGAGAAACCCAAGTATTTATTTCAGAATTTTCAATCATTTCATTTCATTATATTGAAATTCTTTTCCTTTTCTCTAGACGTGCTAATGGCCGAGATCGTCTGCGCGATGAAGTTGAGCCCGAAGATGACTATGATACCGATCGTCGTGCCTTTGACAAACCCAAACCAAAGCCTACGGCTACAGCTGAAAGACGTAAAATCGGCAGCCGTAAGCCTGGTTCCACATTTACAGGACGTTCAAGTGCCGATGAAAAGCGTAGCTTTAGTGATGATCGTCCTTTGACAGGTCGTCGTAAAGCTGCCTTACCCGTAGTAGCAGATGAACCTCTGGATGAGCCCGTAGAAGTACCACGCCGTTCAAACGGTCGCAGGCGTATTAATGAAAAACGTTCAACAACTGCTTCGCCAGCCAGTGATTTAGATGATTTGGATGAATATGAAAAACCTCAATCTAATATACCCGATCAAGAGGAGGCAGCCGCCGATGAAGATGCTCCTCCCAAAATAAAAACCACACCTAAACCTTTGGAAGAATTTGTAACACCCAAGGCAGCCCCATCATCTGTGTACTCGCGTCCACGAGTTCCACCTCGTATTGCCCGTCCAGTGCCCGTCAGTGCCAAGAACAAATTCCAATACCCTGTGCAAAGAACTGCCACAACTTCAGCACCACCAGCTGGTGGCCATGCTGATGACGAAGAATACTATGAAGATGAAGAATATGATGATGCCCGACCACGTCGTGGCCATTCCAAGAAACGTATTGCTCCAGTCGAAGAAGAAGTTGAAGCTCCTGCTCCTAAGAGAGGTGTTCTAGGACGAAAACCTACCAGGACACTTAGAAAACCTGTAACGGAAAAGAAACCAGTACCTCTTGACGAAGAGGAAGACTATGACGCTGATGATCGTTATACCCGTAGGGGTACTACACGCAGAAGAAATCCCTTAACAAGTCGTACTCGCAGTCGTGCTCCTGTCCGAGATGATGTCGATTTTGTCGATGATGACTATGATGAGCGTCCTATTAAACGTAACCGGCCTAATGGTCGTAAGGCAGTCAAGAAACCGCGAGTGCCCGAAGTATCCGAAGAACTTGACACTGAAGAAGCTGAAATTGAACAAAAACCTGTAGGAGGACGTGTTAGTCCTCTTAATGGCAAACGTAAAGCTGTACCCAGCATACCTAGTCGCTCACGCGGACCTGCCGCTCAAGCTGCAGCATTAGTCCATAGTGATGAGGCCGTTGCCGAGCCAGAAGAAGAAGAAGATGATGCGCCGCCAGCAGCAAGTAAAAATAGTTTACCCACCAGTCGGCCCGCTTCGGTACGTGTAGTTAAACGACCATTTTTACCATCACGTGGTGGCAGCCCATATTTACCAAGAGGTCTACAACCGGTTGGCATCGCTCATCCTAAATCAAACGATGCCCATACCACAGACAGTAGTATGATGGATATGTTCTCAACCAATTCCGGTGTACATCTTCTTGAACATGGTGCTCCATTGTTGCGTGACTCTGGGCCACGCACCACACTGCCACCACGTAGTGCTATACCAGTATCACAACCACGACCAGAACCACAGCCATCTAGTAAAGCTACATTGGATGAGCTCTACGAAAATGACTACGATGTTACGCTTAATGATGCTTTAAATCCAACGCTTAAACCGCTTTCGCCGCATCAATCAAACCACTATCATCAACATCATCATGAAAATAATAACAATGACAACAACCGTCCGTATCAGAGTATATACTCATCATCACCTACAATATCTCCGACATCTTCCTCCACCTCTTCCTATGCTACTTCATTATCACCATCTGAATCATTTGTATATAAAAATCAATCACCTTCTACTATTAGATCTTCTACTTCCACATCTTCCACCGCTTATTCACCATCTTTTCAATCTCAATCTCAGTCTCAATATCAGCCTCAATTAACCCAATCTCAAAATTACCATCAAACTCAGCAACATCAATATCAACAAAATTCTCAAACTCATAACCATCATAATAATTACAATAGTGACTCGTATTTTTCCCCAACAGATATCCACCGGCGCACGATCATCTCGCCGCCCGCCCCGCAAACAAGCCGCAGCCATTACCACAGACCAAGCAACACTGGCGGCGGCACAAGAATAACACCAAATTATTACGATGATGATGATTATGAATACTAATACTATTTACTCAACACCACCATCACCCAAACCACCGGTCTTTTCAATCTAAACCGGAGGAGGAGAGAAATATTATCTCCAAACAGCAAATGCAATAAAGCACACTTAAGTAGGTATTCTCATACAAAAATTTCATTTTCTCATACTGTATTGACTACTAATTCACAATCAGAATTTCTGAGATAACTTTCAAACGAAATTAAATTAAATTGATTGCAAATGTAGTTGGAAACGCAATTTCCTTTTATAAAATAATCACAAATATTAGGAGCCAGACTTTGTTTATACAGAACCTCTACGTACTGTGATACATAAAGCAGAGATCAGCAATGAGTATTCAAAAAGATGAGTAGAATCGAATCATACTCATAATTTCTGATACTTATACGCATTCATACTTATTTTAATATCATATTCATACCAGAGATCAGCAATGAATCGTTTATTTTCGATACTCAGAAGTACTCATCAAATTTTGAATATAAGTGAGTCAACAATATTGAAATTCAACTACAACATTGATTTATAAGTACAGGTTGCAATGGGTTGACGCCAAACTCATACCATTCGAAATATGTTTGATTCATACGCCAACTCATTCAGATTCATAAATTTAGAAAAATACTTATAGTACTCATAAATGATTCGAGTGAATTATTCATCAAAATTTGTAAATTAAAATTTTTTCATCAAAATTTGTACAGTCTTAGTTATTGTTGCATTTACAAAAAAAGAAGAAAGAAAAAGGCGAAGACAGCAAGCAAAGTAAACACACAACCTTCTAGTGAGTATTGTAGTGTTCGTACGCGAATCACACTTATTTTGTGATTCTTGTAAATGTTAAGTCACGGAGAGTCGAAATCAATAACATCATGCGTATTGTTAAGTATGAGTACGATGAGTACTTCAAACTTTTAATATGAGTAGTATAAATATGATATTAAAACAAATATGAATACGTATAAGTATCAGATATTATGAGAATGATTCGAATCTACTCATCTTTTTGAATACTCATTGCTGATCACCGATTCATACTTAAAAACATAACTCAACATTTACAAGAATCACAAAATAAATATGATTCGCATATGAACTCTAAAATACTCACTAAATGGTTGTGTGTTTGCGGCTCTATTTTTTTTTTTGTTATGTGTCTTTTATCTTTTGATGTAAATGCAACAACAACTGAGACTGTAAATTTTGGTGAATGATTCGAATAACTCGAATCATTTATGAGTACAATAAGTATTTTTCAAAAGTCATAAAACTAAATGAGTCGGCGTTTGAATCAAACATATTTCGAATGGTATGAGTTTGATGTCAACGTTGTACGCATACTCATTGTACTCATACTTATAAATCAACGTTGTAGTAAGTATGAATGACTCAGAGTACATAGTTAAATTTTAATATTTATTGACTCGCTAACATTCAAAATTCATGAGTGCTTATGAGTAGCGAAAAAGAGATTAATTGTTGATCCCTGACACAAAAGGTTCTTGAAATTCTAACTACGGAATAGTAACTAAAAAAACACTCACCATTTCAAAAATATCTTGAAATTTTAGCAGAAGAATTCTTAAATTTTTATTTCAATTTCTTTCATTTTCAGATCTCTTTCCCAACTGTAAATAAAACTGCAATGGAAAAAAACAACAACAACAACAACTACTATTATATAATGAAATAAGCTGCTATACATGTAATAAAACTTACCATTTTGGTGTACAGGACTTGAAATCAACATAAAAACAACATAGAATATGAACTGCAGCTAATGCTTCCAATCTGAACTAGTGTGCTCACTGATAATAACTCCTTAGCAAGTTTAGTTGTTTGTTTTTTTTCTTTAATTGTAGTATTTAAATTAAGTTTATTAATCTTTTTTTTTTTAATTTTACAAAAAAAAAATACTCAAATTTTCGTGATAGTAAATGAACAGAAGACAAAATTGTTCTTGTCTTTCAAACACACACACACAAGAATAATGCAAAATAAATTATGTTAATATGTATACATTGTTAACATATCAGACGTACATACATATAATAAATATATATGAAAACAATTTTATGATAAACTATGTTGTACATTTATTATACCTACAATATTATGTATTTGAATTATTTTTTTTTTAATTTAATTTTTGTTTTTATTTTTAATTTTGATTTTGTCTAAATTATGTTTTTATTTAAAAAAAATTTAACTACAAATTCTTTCTCTTTTTTAGTCCTTCTTATCTGTTCAATTAATTTTAAAATTTTAACAAAAACAAAATTTATTGTATTTTAAATATATAAAAAGAAAAATTTGCCTATTTTATATTGTTTTTAGTGTCTTTGTACTATTATATGTAGTTCTTCTTATAAGGAAAATATTATGTTTTAAAACAAGAAAAACAAGTAAATAGTATGTCACTCATTATTAGAAGACTTGAAACACAATGTAATTACATATTAAAAAAAGAAAAATTAAAACAAAAAGAAAAATGAAAATGAAAATAAAATATAAAAAGAAACGATTAAAATATATGAAAAACAAGAAATTACAATAAATTTATACAAATTAAACAATTTCGATTTACAAATTATTTTCATATTAAATTGAATTAAATTAAATTGAATTAAATTAAATTATCCGGTTTAAGACAGACTTTTAAGGCTTCTGTTTCTTCTTCCAGATGGTCAAGTTTTTTCATTAAAATTATCTAAAAATACATGAAGGCATAATGAAAAATTTTATTTTAAAAACATTACATTAGTCATGGACAGAAAATCGAAAACGAAGGAAATTTAAAACTATTTGAATTTCAATTTAGAATTAAGAACAAACGTAGTCTTTTTCATACTCTAAAGATTTTATTTTATATGAGGTTCTTCTACAATTTTCTTCTCCAGAAACTTTTTGGTCGAAACAGTCAAAATAGAGCCCTAAAAATTGCAGTTCAACGCATCCCAATGACCATATAGTTACTGACGATCCCTCTCTTCGCCACATAAGACAGAACCTTGGCGATTTAACACGAACATCTTGAATCTAATATCAACAATAGTGGACTTTCAATCTGTTTCCTACATCTATCGACGGTTATGACACAAATGAATGAACTCAGCCACAACAGGATACTAAATCAACACCCACCACAAATATCGATTAGTGAAAGGCATAAGTTGTCGTAGGTAGTGCGTTGGCTTATTAGACGCGAAGCCATGGTTTAAATCCCCGGTCATCAAAACTCTCAGCAGATTTCTGGCAAAAAAACTCTGAGAGTAAATAAAATTACCACGAAAAGTTTTTCAAAAGTTTCTGTCGTTCGGAGTCGACTTTAAACTATAGGTACTGCCACTCATGTATAAAATTAACACACGCACCATGAGTGGTGTTGAGAAGCTAGGTCGTAATCCTAACTGAAGGGTTGGAATGGCCAATAATGTATGTATGTGAAAGGCCGCTACCCAGGGTAACTAGAACGATATTAACTCAACTGAGACGAGGTTGGGCGAACATCCTACACTGTTACAGAGCGAGGATTATTCCTGGGACCCTGGGATTGTTGCATGTAATGATAAACCGAAAACCCTTAGACCAGTAGACTTGTAGCTGAGTCCAATACAAGTAGCGCATTTCCTAGAACTTCTAATTACCTGGCGACGACTACCAACTTCATAATTTCATCTCCCACTCTACATCATCTCTATCTGTATGCCATAGGAAAACAATAGAACATATAACATACATATGTAAATAAATAGTTAAACAAATATTTCGTAGCTGATAACACTTAAAGTTCCGCTTCTTATTTTGAATTTGATCACCTTTAACTTCTTTTCGTTAAAGATAGGATCATTTTCCCTTTCCCTATTGTGTACTCATAATGAAAATCAAGTTATCTGTCCTTTAAAATCCTGCCTTTAGTTAACGGCAAGTTGTAATAATGACCCTTAGGCCTTCTAAAGGGAGGATTTTAACGGTCAAATAAATTGTTTTTAATTATTATAAGTGGACAATAAGGTAGAAGTGAGCGCTAAGCTAAAGGGATGATCATCCTACTTTTAACTTAACACAACAACAAAAAAGAAGCCCGTCGTTGCCATTGTGTTTAAAAAAACTTGTTTAATTGAGCAGTTTTATCGACTTTGCTCCGGCACTACCATATTTTTGAAAACAGTTAGCTTTATTTTATCATTAGGTTGTAATAACGAAAAGAAGTTAAAGGTGACTTTAAAGTTCACTTTAGCTAAAGTTACCATTAACTAAAAACAATTTTAACGGCAAGTTGTAATAATGGCCCTAAGTGTAGCATAATACACCAATACAACTCAACCAGTTCCTAGCTGAAATATCTTAAGCCTTTTAAAATTTTGTACGAAATATTCTCCACTCGTTTTAGATAAAATATATTGAATTTAATTACCTTGGCCGCAGAAATGATTTCTTTTGCTATCTTCAGAGGCATATGGGCCACCGACTTTACCAAGTCTATTGGTCGCGTTTTGGCTACATCCGCCACTGTCTTAAAGCCTGCTGCATAAAGTTGTTTAGCACGATTCTATTGTAAAAATAGGAGATTAAATTATAAAGACTGGCTTAAAACATTTAAAATCTGTAAAATCACAAACTGAAAAAGGATATTTTTATCGAAAATAAGCAGTATAACTACTGTCCAATTTCAAACATAACTCTTTCACTTTTTAATTGCAAGAATTTAGTATCTAGAAGAGCATGTGGCTGCCCTTTTCCATGCTCAAAATCCAAAAACCTACTTAACCATCTTAAAAGAAACGCCATTTATATCACATATCTATACTCACTATTTTTACTGCTGGCAAATCTAATAATGGTTCCAATTCCAAGGTGCCACAACGATCCATTTTCTTGCCAATCCGTTCAAATAACGGTTTGAAACACCAAAATTCTTCAATTTCTTCACATAAACGTACAATTGCACTTGCAGCTGCTGTGGCCTGATTTGTCAATGTCTGTAGCATGCCACGTTCAATATTATATTTAGCCGATACGGTCGGCAAAGGTACTACATTTATCAGATCGATTAAGATTAAGACTTTATATAAACGATTTAATTTTAATTCCATTGGACCTTGTATTGACATATTTTTCGCTATTTTGGCAGCATGAGCTTCTGTAAAGCCAAGATATTTAAATAATGCCAAAGTAGCTTCATCTAACTGCTCGTAGATACGAAATAAAATGGCAGCATCGGCAGGAAATAATTCATCGCCCACAGCATTTGAATTAAACGAAACCACCAAGTAAAGAAGATGCCCGTAATTACTGAGCAGCAATTGCTTTTGAGCCGCTGCCAATTCATTGTGTATAGCATAGGCACGGCGATAATCAATGCCTGCTCTAAATGCAGCCTTGCCTATGGTGGTCAATTGAAAGCGGGTATGACTGTGTAGCTTTATGGTTCTATCGGATATTTGACTGATAGTTTTATTTTGCAAATCTTGTGTAATCAAAATATTGGAAACATCCTTTTTATCTTTGGAATTTGACATTTGCAATACTTTGTTCTTAAACATTTCAATTAGAATTTCTTTGACCATCGTCTCAACGGATATACCCAATTGGGAGGATTGTACTGCCAGCAAAGTGCTCTTAACAAGTCGATGAAGATCAGCTCGGCATGATGCTAAGCCCAAGCCAATTGCACTAAGTATGAGAGCCTATAAAAGATATTTATTTAAGCAATACTTTCATTAAATATTTGATAATATACATGGGATATCATACCTGTAAACCTATTTTGTCTTGAAAACCCAATGAACTCATTGCCTTATCCATAGGCGAGAACAGCATTTCACCAACACGTACATTATCTCGACTAGAACTTATTAGAATACTTTCACCTGCCTCTCCCAGGCCTGCTCTACCAGCTCGCCCTATCATTTGTTTATATTTACATAAAGTCATAAAGTCTGTGCCCACATATGGAGCCCTAATAATAACACGTTTGGCTGGTAAATTAACGCCAGCCGCCAACGTGGACGTACAACATATAACACTCAATACACCAAAACGATATGCAGTCTCAATAAATTTACGTTCATCTGTTGTAAGGCCAGAATGATGATAGGCTATGCCATAAGGTATGGTGCGTGCCAAGACAGGACTTAGAATACCACACACTTTATCGAGAGCATCCATTAAATCAAGTTTTTCGCTTTTGCGATGCTCTAAAAATTTAGATCTTGAGCAAAAGTTTAATATTAAAGAAATGAATTCATAAGTCTGTCTTAAATTCCGTTGAACAAAATGTTTACCTACTTTGGTAATATACGACTTAATAGTACGGCTACATTTTCACAATTCTTGCGAGAAGAACAAAATATCAGACAACCATTTTTGGGAGCACATTCCGTCACTAAGCCAGCCAAATGATCAGGATCTGAACGAAGTACAGCTTCACTATACTGGATAAGATACGATTAAAACAATTGCTAACTTTTATAGTATGGTATGATATACGAATCATTACTTGAACTTACATTAAAATTAACGCTACGTCTGTAGGCAAATATATCTTCCAAAGTTTTGCCCTGTAAATTAATTTCCAATATATCACGACCACACTTAATATATTCCTTAAGTTCTACCGGACGAAAACCTCGGGTATAGACATCAGCATTTAAAAATTCCGAAATTTCCGAAAGATTGCCAATGGTTGCACTCATGCCAACGATTTGTATTTTGGCTGCAGAAATGAAAAAAAACAAAACCGTTAATATTCGAAAATAAAATCGAAATCTTAATCGAACTTACCATTGATGTACAATATTTTTGTAAGCAAAGCTTCCAAATATGCTCCTCTACCTTTTTCGCCAATTAAATGCAATTCATCGACAACCACCAGACCAATTTCGTTTGCCCTTTGAGCATCTATTAAACTATCCAGAAGCACTGCTCCTTTTTCTATAGAAGCAATGTAAATACTTTTGCGCTTTTTCCGCGGTACCGGCGGACATTTACCCTTGCCGGCTGTATATTCATCAACGATAAAGTCAAGAGCTATTGCAAATGGTGACATGGCGCTGACCTTTTTCAATGTAAAATAGAATTTTAAAATTTATTCTGTGTGTTAATTGTATAATCAATGTCCGACATCCTTACCTTTTCTTGTACTATCGATACATATGGTAATATGAAGAGAACATTTTTCTCACGACATATAACTTCTCGTAGCATTAATATTTCAGCGACTAGAGTTTTGCCGCCACTAGTGGGTAGAGCATAGATAAGATTTTTACGCTGGCGTATAGCTGGTAGATTTAAACATTCATCCTGCCACTCTGTAAAAAATAATAAATAAATATTGTTACGAAAATGGAAATGAATGAACTTGTTTACATGATAAACAAGTAAACAAAAAATATAACAACAAAACACCAGCATAAAACAATTGATAAACATGTAAACAAAAATCTACCAACAAGCACTAAGAGAATAAATGTAAACAACATGTTTAAAATGTAAACAACATACATACATAAATATATATAATGGGCCATTACAACCCTTCAGTCAGGATTACGGCCTAGCTTCTCACGCCACTCATATTGTGTGCCTTAATTTTATACTTGAGTGGCGGGACCTACAGTTTAACTCCGAACGACAGATTTTTGAGACACTTTTTCATTGCAGGTTTATTTGTTCTCAGAGTTTTTGCCAGAAATCTGCTGTAAACAACATGTTTACATTTATAAAAATTTCGAGAAGGCAAAGCCATTCGCCTTCAAGAGTATTCATCCATAATGCCATATAAAAGGCAAGGCAAAGCAGGCAAGTGAGTCTGTAAAAATTCAGTCAGTCCTGTGCGAAGACGCCTTGCGTTTGAAAATAGTAATCGTGGTTTGAAGATTTCCGTTACAAAGATCTGTCAAACAATTGTTATCGTTTACGCAAAGGGTGTAAATAAAGGAAAACAAACAAAGTAATTGTTGTTGTTACACCAAGTTGTGAATAGTGGCACACAGAATTGTTCAAACGATAAAGAATTTAATCAAAACTAAACACAAATTTATTTTTATTTTTTATTTGCAATGTACGAGCTCATATTTTGAACGTTTTTATATGTTAAAGACGTAACTTTATTTTCAGTTTAATATACCGAACACTAACAAATATGTATGTCGACAAAGACCAGTAATCAACCTGATTATAAGGAATATTTTGATTCTCAATATGGAAGTTAGTGGAAATATTTCAACTAATAGCACTTTTTTGTCCTATAAAAATGGGAGAATTTTCATCTGTGAACCGGAATTAAAATGACTCATTTGCGATCAGCCAGAATTAATGGTCGAAAAGGTTTTTGAAAGGTAATGAGTGAGAATAAGCCACTCAATAAGTAATGAAGTGTACACCAATTACAGTAAATTGCTTTTAAAGCTTCACTTTTAAGTCACTTACCATACAAACTCTTTATGCCTTTATGCTCGAATATCATATTTTTAACTTTATCCGGCAATCCATAGAAATCTCCTTTACAGGGATAATCTTCGGCAATTTCCGATTCAAACATTTGAGTTTCCCAATTTAAATGTGTTAGATTTTGTAGTAAAGCAGTATGACTCTCAATCCCATTTGCTTGTTGTAATGGATGCATAGTACGATTTTGTATCTCTAGCCGTGTCTCGTACTGGGTACCCTGAATACAGCCATCTATTGGCAGTTTAAAAATCTTTTGGGTTACATTTAAAGCCGGGGCTTGTGGCAATTTAAAGGCCACATCATTAAGAAACTTTTGTGTACCTTGCTCCAATTCCTCCAAAGAAAAATCATCTTTAAATAGATCATCGATATCGTTTTCAGTTTTAATGAAAACCATTTTGCCACTTTGGGCAGTTTCTACATTCTCTTGATTTACTTCTATGGGTTTTGAAGGTTTTCCACTGTCTACCAATTCATCTAAATTTATCTCGGAGAATAACGTTTCATCGCCGACTATATCACCATTAGTATTGGGCAGAATTTGAATCATGGGTGTAGCGCCCACATTTTCGCCACTGCTTGGCGTCCCATGCGGCAATACAATATCAGTAAAGAGATCATCATCTGTATTGTCATCATAGAACTGATTTTTATTTTGTGGTTTTCCATCACCATGTGAATCCAGCAGCCGATCTAATTTTGCATCAGTAAAAAAACTGTCTTCGGTTTCGGGCAATAAAACACTTTCACTGGGCTGTATTACAGATCTGTTGTTACTATTTGGAATACTGTTGCCATTGTGGCATTTTTGTTTTTTATTTATGTGTTGATCCTTTCCTGAATTCCAATAGCGCGTACGTTCATTTTTGGGCATTTAGTAGATGGTTTGTTTTTAAAATCGGAAAACAAGGAAATGAATGATTGAATGAATTTTTTACCGCTAAAATATGTAAACAACCTCAGCTGATATTGAAATGTTTGATGATGCCAGACCTCTAAGTACAACTTTGTTTATATATGTACAAACAGATGGGAAATTATACGCATTATTTGCAATGCATGCATGCCGGTGCATGTGAACAAGAAGGCAAGAAGGAAAATCCCGTTATTCTTTAATGAAAACGGTACAATAAAATGTTCACAGTCTTCCGAACCACTAAAACCGGGTTGGATTCTGTAATAGGACATCGAAATGGTAATGATATAAAAGTGTATGTGCTGTGAAATAAAATTTTAAAATAATTTCTGTTGTTCATCTGGCAACCTTAGAATGCAGTTGCGCAAAATATAAACAAAAAACAGCATTGAATTTATCTGTAAAATTAATTACAATTTTTTTTTGTGTACATTTCTATTTCAGTGTTTTACTGATAATATTCTTATTTTATTATTATTAAAAAGACATTTGAATTACGTTTTTTGTTTAATGTTCGTGTATAATGATTGAATGAATGCAATAGAAAGACCGGCAAAGGAAATAATCGTACAATGGAGGAACTACGCTATTCGTCTTGGATGCTGGTAAGGGTAGATATTGGAGATACTGTACGTTTGCGGTTAGGTGTTAGTACCATTGGTCGACATTCCTCCTCTGTTATACGTATATTTGATTCAGCTTATGTGTCGCGGCATCATGCAGAGATAGAAGTGAGCGAAGATGATCGTAAAGTCTACATTACAGATTTGGTAAGTGTGCTTGTGTATGTGCATAAGTGAAATATAAATCGTATGGGTTGTGCTGGTTACTTAAATCACCAAGGTGCTATTGATCGAATTTTAATAATAAAGTGTGTCTTCCTTTGCAGCAATCTATTAATGGAATATTTGTTAATGATGTACAATACTCAAAACAAAGAGTTGAAATTCATAATAATGATCGTATTGGTATTGGTTTCACCACTAATATGGAAGAGGCACCCGAAGATGTATTACAATTGCCAATATTTGAACTAAAGTATGCGCCTTTAAGGCAAATACGTCCAGGAAATGCTCATAGACCAACACCTGCACCATTAGTAATAGCATCGCCCACGCCACCATCTTCACCAGCGGAAGAAAATACAGTTAAAAGTAATGAACATAACTGTGATGATAGCAACAACAAAAACAATAACAATTCGAATTTAAATGATGCTAAGCCATGTTGTAGTAAAACTATCAGAGAAGAGCAAAAGCCATTCAATGATGAAATATTTGTAATTAGTGACGATGATGAATGTGACGTGGTGGAGCAACCCAAAACAAATCCACAAAGTTCAATGACAAATAAAAAACCGGAAAATCTTAATGGGGTTATTGTTAAAAAAGAGCCAGAGGACTCTGTTACTATAAATTCACCACAAAATTGTGGTTTAAATTCTGATTTGAATACTGATTCTGATAGCAAAGATGTTAACGATGCATCATCTTCAGATACGAATGTTAATAAGGCAAAGGAGGGGAATAAAGACACAGAAAACGTTAAAAATACTGAAAAAGAAACAACAGCAACAACCAATAATGAAGCCATTTTACATGTACCTATTATATCTCAAGTGAAAAAGGAAATTATCCGTACCGTATCAGCCGATATAGAAAATATATTCGGAGTCATTGAGGAAGACGTAGAAATGCAACAGAAAATAAAAGAAATTAATCCTTTGGTTTACAATGAGATACAAACATCCAAAAAATTACCACCCTTACAAGATGATGGCAAAACATTAAATAATGGTGACTTAATTATAATAACAGACGACGAAGATATAGAGATGGAGAAATTAGCTACCACAGCAACGAGTAGCATGAATATTAAGGATAAGAGAATACCTAATGATGTTACCATAAGTCCCAATATATTCGATACATCATTGAATAGCTCAAAAGAAGATGCAAATGAAACTGAGGTTCCGAAAGATCTGGCTGCGAGGGCACCAACCGATAACATCGATTTAGACGAATATACAAAATATGATCCAAACAGTGATGATGAAGATATAGAAGACCTTATGTTTTCTCAGGTACTTATGGATGATATGAAAGCCGAATTTCAAGACAAGCTTGAAGATGAATCCAATTTACCTCTACCAATTGCAAACGTAACAACAGCTACAAATGCAGCACCTGTTTTTATTAAACAAGAACCGCAAACGGAGCTCTTTGCTTCAGTTCCTAAAGAGTTGGAGAACTCATGTTGGATTATAAGTGATGATGAAGACTTCGATGAGGAATTAGAAACAAAAGTCAACGACTGGTCAAATAAAATATTCTCACAGAGCTTTAATCAAATGTCTATGTCTCAAGTCTTTGACCTAAATGAACCTAATAATCAAGTCTCTGATGAAGATGACGATTTTAGTGATGAGAACTTTGATTTTTTGGAAGATGATCTTGATAATATAGCAGAACTTTACAATAATAATAATGAAAAAGATAAAGATGATGACTTGAATGAATTTGACATTAAATTGAAAACTTCAAATGTTGAAAAGCAAAAACAAGATGAAACTCCTGAAGATTTTAAAGATAAAAAAGTAAAAGACGATGAGGTAAAAGACGAAAAGCTAGAGAAGAAGAGTGATTTTAGTAAATCTGCTCAAAATGAAGAAAGTTTTCCAACGAAAGTTATTTCAGATGCACAAAAAGGTCCAATTAGGGAAGTGCCTATGGAGTCAGAAACCCTTACGGATTCACCTCTTATACGCCCAAGAAGCTTAAGTAAAACAAAGCCAGTTATTGAATCCGCATCCTCTTCAGACGATGATATGGAAGTGGATAATGAAAACCTACCTCAACCTACAAAAGATCAACAGGAAACAACTAAACCTTTGCCAAGGTTGCCACCGCCAATAATAGATGCCCCCTCGTTACCTAAACATAAAGGTAAATTACGAGGTGTATCAGCCGAAATGCCTAAAAAGAGTTCCTCAATTGAAACAAAAACTGCTGGCCTCCAAAATAAGATTTGCTCCATAAAAGATAAAATTCAACAGGATAAGTACCGAAAGGATTTAAAGAGAAAATGGCTTGAAAAGCCTAGTGTGGCTAAAAAACGAGACAAGGAACGCAATAAATTAATCAAAGAACACCGTAAGGATAAACTCAAAGAATTGGCAGAAAAGCGTAAGAGTTCTTGCAAAGACAAAAAAAAACGTAAACTTTCAACGGAAGAGCCTGAACACAAAGCAAAAGTTGCTAAAGTAAAGGTAACCTCCCAAAATAGAGGAGCCTTTCTGGTTAATAATGAACCGCTGCCACCACCCGCCACCAAAACTGATCGCCAGTTTAAAATACCAAAGATTCAGAAAAAAACTGAAGAATCAGCATTTAAACGTTCTCATTCCGTCGATAGTAACGATACATTTGCACAACAACTTAGTAAGCCAGATGGTTTGTTATTAAAACAACCAACTTTAGATGCCAAAAAATCTGATACACCCGCTAAAGTAGTTGTAGAAACCACACCCATTAGAAGGCATTCAATAAACGGGTCTGTCAAAGATCCTGTAGCAATACATACTAAACCTACTTGCAAGTCTCCACCACCTGCACCAGCTAATGCTATTTGTAAAGAGGCTATGGCTGCCCGAGCTGTAAGGACAACAAATAAAATAACATTTGCCTCCATGGAAAAGCATATTATCGAAAGTGAAGAAATTAATCGTAAATTAACAATATTAAATTCAAATAATACAACATCCTTAACACCTTCAAGCCATCCGCAAACGACTTTGAATTTATATAAATCCTGTCTAAAATCGAACTCATCAACAATATTGGCGCCATCAATAAGTGGTGCTGTAAAAAAGACAGTACGTTTCAACGATACACCTGTTGTACACTACATAGAAAGAGTTAGTGGAGCCCATAAGAAGATTATCAATAAGGATGTTATGCCTATGACAACGTACAGAGATCGACGTGCCGCTATACGAAACACATATCCAATTATCGATAAGACAAATGCAATCATAACAGACATTTTACGTTGGAGCAATGAATGGCTGATAAAACGTAATGCTGCTGCTGATGCTGCCAGTGAAGTTATCTATCCAATGCCAACACATTTCAATTCATTTGATCACTATCAAAGGTAAGAAAGAATTTATTTGTAACTTAAATCTGTAAATAAATCGGTAATCGATAATCATTTCTAATTTAGCATATTGTTCCCTTTAATGAAGCTGGAGTTTATAAGCCTATTAGAGCGAGAATATCACACGACGCAGAATATTAAAAATTTCAAAGTGTCTTTAGAGTATGCAACCCTTAACAGCGATCGTATTATGTTGGTCACGAAATGTAAGTATTTTATGAACAAAAGTTACTCTGCTTTACATATACTTTCTTTCGATAGTCACTATACTTTTTAGTGTGTTAGAATTAAAAAACACCACGCGTAGAGGTTAAGGTTCCATGCCTATTGGCATGTGCCTAAGCCATTAAGTCGGTTTCTCGTGCATTAATTATTTTCTATACATACATAATTGGCTATTAAAACCCTTCAGTCAAGATTACGACCTAGCTTCTTCTCACACCACTTTTGTTGTTTGTGTCAGTTTTATACATGAGTGGAGGGACCTACCAGAGATCAGCAATCAATCGTTTTTTTCGCTACTCATAAGTACTCATGACATTTTCAGTATGAGCGAGTCAATAGTATTGAAATTCAACTACTCTGATTCATTCGTACTCACTACAACGTTGATTTATAAGTACAGGTTGCAATGAGTATGAGTACAACGTTCAGATCAAACTCATAACATTCGAAATATGTTTGATTCATACGACTACTCATTCAGATTCATAAATTTAGATAAATACTTATAATACTCATAAATGATTCGAGTGATTCGAATCATTCATCAAAATTTACAGTCTTAGTTGTTGTTGCATTTACAAAAAAGGAAGAAAGAAAAAAACAAAGACAGCAAGCAAAGCAAACACACAACCTCCTAGTGAGTATTTTAGTGTTCGTGCGCGAATCATACTTATTTTGTGATTCTTGTAAATGTTGACTTATGGAGAGTCGAAATCAACAACATCATGCGTATTGTTCAGTATGAGTACGATATGTACTTTAAACTTTGAATATGAGTAGTATGAGAATGATATTAAAATAAGTATGAATGCGTGTACGTATCAGAAATTATGAGTATGATTCGAATCTACTCATCTTTGTGAATACTCATTGCTGATCTCTTCAAAGTTGAGTCCGAACGATAGATTTTTGATAAACTTTTCATGGCAATTTCTTTTACTCTCAGAGTTTTTGCCAGAAATCTGCTGAGAGGAAGTCGCCGAAGAAATAGTTTTTCATATTTCGTTTTGTTGAAGAAGTCTGATCTGGGGTTTGAACCGTGTCCTCAGATCTAATAAGCTAACACACTACCTTCTAGACTAGGTCGAACTTTTCCCATATCTTTTATACATACATATAATTGGCCATTACAAAACCCTTCAGTCAGGATTACGACCTAGCTTCTCACGCCACTCTTGTTGTGTGCTTTAATTTTATACTTGAGTGGCGGGACCTACAGTTTAAAGTCGACTCCGAACGACCGATTTTTTGAGAAACTTTTCATGGCAGGTTTTTTTTACTCTCAGAGTTTTTGCCAGAAATCTGCTGAGAGGAAGTCGCCAAAGAAATGTTTTTTTTTCATATTTCGTTTTGATGTCTGGCCTGGGGCTCGAATCCGGGCTTTACGTCTAATAAGCGAACACACTACCTATTAGACTACGGCGACTACGTATTTTCTATAGGAAATCTATATTTTGTACTAACTTCCTCGATCTTTAGAGATCTCCAGTCCTACCTTGCATTTATTATACTCAGTTCAGATGTTCATGTAAGGCTGAGTGTCCCTTAAGGACTCTTATCATCTCTTATTAAAAAAAGAGTTTTTAAATTGGCAGTTTTTTAAATAAATTCGAACATTCGAAAACTTATCACACAGCAATAGCCGTGGAAAGGATGTGCTCTTCGGCATTAATCGTAGTTGAAATTGATATCTTTCTGTATATTTCACTAGAGTAAGGCTATTTTGCATACTGAGTTAGGTCTTTTAGGTTAGACTAAGTGATCATCTGAAATCGCCGTGGTCTAGTAGGTAGTGTGTTGGCTTATTAGACGAAAGGCCCGAGTTCGAATCCCAGGTCAGACATCAAAACGAAAAATATGAAAATATTTCTTCGGCGACTTCCTCTCAGCAGATTTCTGGCAAAAACTCTGAGAGTAAAAAATTGCCATGAAAAGCTTCTCAAAAAATCTGTCGTTCGGAGTCGACTTTAAACTGTAGGTCCCGCCACTCATGTATAAAATTAACGCACACAACATGAGTGGTGTTGAGAAGCTAGGCCGTAATCCTGACTGAAGGGTTGTAATGGCCAATTATGTATGTATGTAAGTGATCGTCTGTGAGATTGACATTCTCCTGTATAGTCTTTCAGTAAGACATTAGAATTTGGGAGTTCATGTACAAGTGCATTATTTCACTGGAATGTGTGGAGGTAAGCTAGTTTGCATACTGAGACAGTTAGGTCTTTTAGGTTACAAAGTAAAATACGGTTACACGGAGATACAAAATTTCATTTGTACTCCAATTATAACTGAAAAGCCGACGCTATGGTCTAGGTTTTAATGGAAAAATAGGACTGCTGACTTGAAGTAGGTGCGATATAGCAATACTTTGTAGAGCTACAAGAAGAAGAGTTAGAAAAAGAATTCGAAACTATAAACGACAAAAATATTTACGAGATCAGATTCTACAGTATTCCGAAGGTTCAGTATGCTTAGTTAAATTTTCCCAACTGCATAAAAGTACACTTCAGGCTCGTAACACACAATAAAAATGAAATAGTTTTTTATCATAAAAGAGAGTTTTATAGATTAAAATGTCTTTTAGTGAATATCCAAAACAAGGAGCAAACAGAAAGTACCCTCTATGATTTGGTCATATTGGAAACGGATAGAAGAGGACCTCAAATATTTGCGTATGTGGTCGCTGTACGCAAAGGATCAGGTATGTCTTTGCATGTATAGATAATTAAATGATAATTAAAATCATGTTTAATTCCAAATTCAGGTTCTTTTAGTACATTTGTCTTGGAAATCATTGCAAAGAATTTCACCATTGAATATTTCAAGTCTATTAAAGAACTGTTTGTACGTCCCGTTATGGATAGGGTACGTGTCAACTTTGGTGCCTTCAATGCTGTATATCAATTACAAGCCACTCCTTTGTTTCCGAAAATAATCAATCCTTTTGATCTGTTCAAATGTAAACCATCGCCTAAAAAGAAAGTCATCTATCGCGGTTTCGACAAATTAAACGATAAACAAAGACAGGTTCTGCTAAATACCTATACAAAAATTATTGATGAAACCACACCGAATATAACTTTAATGCAAGGTCCACCCGGCACCGGTAAGTCATGTGTTATTACCAATCTTGTACTGCAATGTTTATACGGCGATGAAGTACGTTATTTGGATAAGAAAATTCTAATATGTGCCCAAAGTAATGCTGCTGTTGATGTAATTGCTGGCAAACTATATGATATTAGCCTGAGAATGCGTATCGAAAAGAGATTTCGTTTAATACGTTATGGTATGCTATGTAAAATACATCCTTCAGTGTTGCCGGTGGCATTACAAAAAGTGGTCGAACATGATCAATTGAAGAAGCTGAAAGCGAAAAATAAAGATTTACAAATAGAAAATAAAGAAAATCTTAAAAATCAAGTAAGTTTTTGCAAACATGAATGAGGATGTGCGTTTTTTCCTTTACGAAATTCTTTCTATAGATCATGGAATTTGAGGCTAAAATTGCAGAAATATCTTCGCGTAATGTTAAAGGCACGGTAGAGGAAGATTTACTCATCGAGAAACAGCGCCAACTGCAATTGATGCGCAATATATTGAATCAAAGCATGCGACCTGAAGATGAACGAAGCCTTTTCACTTGGTATTTAAGTAATGCAAATATAGTGTGCACCACTTTGTCCAGTTGTGTTAATCTAATGCAGTAAGTTAACTTGCTATGGAATTTTTTCGAACTTGAAATTCGAAACTATGTTCGAAATTGTAAACTCTTTTATTTTCGAAAAACGTTTTCGGTGCTAAATGTAATCATTAAGCCTGTATTGCGGAAAATTAGAGGAATTGATACTTGCAAGCTTCTATTTCAGCGAATTTTTAAAGTTTTTTTTACTATGGCATCGTTTATAATTCAATCTACTTGCAGGTATATTAACTTTTTCGATATTTGTATAATCGATGAAGCTACCCAATGTACAGAGCCCTGGACTTTGCTGCCATTAAAGTTTGGCATAAATTCTCTAGTATTAGTTGGCGATACACAACAATTACCAGCCACTGTTCTATCGAAAGTAAGATTCTCAACCATTTATTTTTTAACTTGAATCGTTAACACTCCTTAATCTAATACCCTCTTTTATAGAAAGCCAATGAGTTAGGCTTAGGCACCTCAATGTTTACACGCATTCAAAACTGTCTCGATAACATTGCTTGTACGACGGCAAACAAAGATCCAAATACTTTAATAACAACACCGGGTAACATCATATATAGCTTACAAACGCAATATCGTATGCATCCGGAAATTTGTCGTTGGCCGAATCAGTATTTCTATCGAAATGAATTGATTAATGCCAAACTGACTATGGATATTTATAAAACACCTCTCGTGCCATTTAGTATTTTAAGCTTGGCTTATACACAGAATAATGCCTGCAGCAATGGCAAGATTACAAATAATTTGGAAGCTGAATTTGTGGCGAAATTGTTAAAAGCTTTAGATGGTTTTATACCCAATAAATATAACAGTTATGGTGTTATAACACCTTATGCCCATCATCGCACTACTTTGGAAGCTTCCATACGGTAAGTTTTCGTTGTTTTTTTTTTAATCGAATAAAATAATCGATAAATTCTTTATTTTCCTGCGAAATTAGCTCATTGGGCTTAACCAATATAATGGTGAATACCATTGACTCTTATCAGGGACTTGAAAAAGATGTCATAGTTATATCGAATGCCCGTACAAATGGCATTGGTTTTCTTGCAAATCCTCAAAGATTAAATGTAGCTTTGACACGGGCAAAAAAATGTCTTATACTTTGTGGAAATTTTAAAAGCTTAGAGGTTTGTTTCGCATAGGAAAGAGGAGCTCGAAATCTTAATGCATTAATCCCAATTATAATTTTTTATTTATAGACTGTTCCTGCTTGGCGTTGTTTATTACAAAATGCACGAGAACGTAAACTTTATCATGAGATCACCGTAAACTGTATAGCTGACATACAAGCGAATGTAATTGAAAAGATTAAATTAAAAAATCAAAACCTTTCAACGTCGTCGTAGTATGTAAGATGAATTTATAGATTTTTATTTCGATTCACGTCTCAATGTGGTACACAAATTGGTACACAATAATTGTTAGTATTAGGTCTCCTCTTTATTTCATTCATTTCCAATTTCATCTTTATTTACATTTACTTTTTACAAATTAAAATTGTTTGCCGTATTTATCTATAGATATTACAACGAATGATATAATTATTTTATAAAAATTTAGAGCTCTTAATTTATTTTTATAAGCTCGTTTAAAGGAAACATAATAATAAGTTTCGTTTCAGAATATTTTTTTTATACGATTAATTTTAATATGTAGTCATAATTTTTAATAATAAGTTTTGTTACATTTTAAGATATTTCTTAAAGATGTCTTTAATATTATAAATATATCTGTGAATTATATTTTGTTTATAGTTCTCCTATACGCCTTTAAAAATGATTCTTTTAGTGATTTAATAACATTTTTTTATGCACGCCGTTGTTTAGCTATAACGTAAGTCGAACGGATAATAATGTGAATATTGTTTTAGCACTTGTTTGTTATTCAATAAATTTCATGTTAAAGTGAACCTCGCTCAAGAGATTTAGTTGTTGAAAATGTGAAGGATTTTAAATACCACAATAATGTAACCACTGTTCCAATTGCTAAGAAATGAAGCATTTCGCCAAACACCGTTTGAAACTTCTGGTATATGTAGATCTGTATACATAACAAAGTTCATTGAATGGGCTCCACATAGGTTAACGCAAATACCAGATTATTATTGTACTCTACAGCCCGAAATAATGGCTATTAAAATTGCTGCCGTGCGAATTCGCTATCGAGAGTATATCGTATGGTAATATACACATATTTACTGACAGTAAAGCAGCCATTAGAACCGTAGTGAGTGTCCTAGATTGTCCAAGAATGCCGGATGTCTTTGGAGTAGACGATTACCAACACAGGGGTTCCTGGAAACGGGGACATCGAACGCAACAATAACGCCGATGCACTTGCTAAAGCTGGGACCACGGAAAATTCTCTTACGAAACTACATTTATTAGCAAAATTAAATTGGGATAATGAACTCACTTGTAGAGACACTATACATGCAGAACAGAATTTGCATTGAACCATTGAACAAGATTCCATCTAAGGAAGCTCTTAGCAGTGATAACGAGACACTAGCTTCTGAGTGTTGACGCCACACTGCAGAAGCTGCAACGACGTGGAAGAAAAGGAGACAACAGAACATCTTCTCTGTCATGGTCCGGCCTTTGGGAACCTAAGAAGTAGAATTTTTGTACAACCAGGATTTGGTGATAAAACTTGCTATTTGAGAAAAATTCACATCATAAGACTAGGAATGATTCAGAGATATCAGCCAGGAGCTATAATTATGGGGCGGAATAGGTGATATCGGTGTTACAACGAGACCCTACAGGACCCAAGTAAGTTGTGCCCAGTGATGCGGCTGTCGGCTAACGTAACCTAATTCGGAACTATACTGACAACTCAATAACCCAAATAGATCAACTTTAGCCATGAAGAGAAATTGTATTTTATCAGTAAACCGTCAGTCCGCACACATTCAACCTGTGGAGCCCAAAACTTGTTTAATGGATTCTCACCAGAGAGCAAGTAACTACCACATATTTTCGCTTATGACGTACAATATGTTGGTGACGAATTCGCCATAATAGAAGTTGTGAAAGTCATTTTCAATGACATGACTGTTGCAATTATACTTGACTTAAATGCTATGCAACGCCTTCTTTCGATATTTACTATAAATTGCTTTAAAAATACACAATATTTTTTAGATTACATTTAAATAAATTTTATTTTTAGATTTCTTTCAAATTACACAGGACAATTATAATTAATGATTTATTTTTTTTTCTTAACATCGTATCTTTAAACGAATTATAATGATGCCTCTACAAAATCGTTAAAATATTTAAAACAACATTCTTTCACAATAGTATATGTACGTATGTATATAAAAAAAGGTATTTAAGCCTTATTACAACACTTAACGAAACGTAAATGAATTTCATTGGTTTTGTAATCGTGATCGTGAAACGTAATAAGACTGATTTACATAGTTTGGTCAACAAGCTTTTAAAATTCACTTACAAAGCTTTATTCATTTTAAATTAGGCTAGATTTCTTGTTATTCTTGGTTATAACAATAATATTTTAAATAGTTTTTTGTTTTCTGTTTATTATTTGCCATGTTTTCATAAAGTTTTTCAACAGTTAAGACTATAATAATAATCATAATAATAATAATAATGCAACCACATTTAATAGCTTAAATAGGGTGTAGTTTTTTTCTTTCTAGTTAGTGGAGTTAGTGATTTATAAAAGTACATTTTAATAGTAGACAATTTCTCTTTTAATTTAGCAAAATACGAATGTGTGTGTGTGTTCTTAGATTTAAAACAAATGAAGGTGTACCTAGTTTACAGTATTCGTATTTATTTATTGCTTCTGTATTAGTTTAAAAGTTTTAAAATTTCTTTTTAAACTAATAACAGATTTATTTTCATGAATAACATTTTCTTCAAAACGTTATAATTCTTACGATTTTAAATGTTTTCGATTTAAATTTAACGTTTTTCGTATTTCTTTTCAATTTTTTTTTTCAAGTTAAAAAATTAAAAAAACAAAGAAAATCAATTTGAAAAATTATACACACGTATCACAAAAAAGCAATTAAAAAAAAATCAGGCAAATAAGTTTAAGAAAAGAAAATTACGTCCGCTTATGCATGGCAACTGAAGTTCAGTTGCATTCCCAGTTAGGCAAATAAGCTTAAAGAAATTTACTTTCGATTATGGATGGCAACTGAAGTTCAGTTGCATTACCAGTTAGCAACTGTGAAAGTCAACTCATGTTTGTTTCGGCATCTACATCTACAAATTTTCAGTTGCCAGCTGGCAACACAACTGAAGTTAAGATGCTGTTCAATTATTTTATTGACATTGGAGAATTCCCAAGATTTGAAATTTATTCGAAAGTTAAGTATTTTTGAAACGCACTGTAACATTAGCCTCGAATTTGTAATACATTTAAAACAATATGAAATTTTGTTCTATAATCCTTTATAAGATTGCTGAATACAGTCCGAAATTCGAAAACCACAATAAATTGGATTCATGGGCTTTTAAGGTACAGTGGATATATGTACAATTAAGTTATTCATTCAAAAAAATATTCAGCAATGCTTGGGGTTTGCCAAAACCCCCCTCCATAAAGACGGAAAATTTTGGAAATTAGTCGCATGGAGTGATGAGTCTAAGTTTAATATCTTTGGAAACGATGGCAGACCCTATGTAAGACGTCCTGCCAATACACAAAGTACACCAAAAAAAAACCCGTAAAGCATGGAGATTCGTTAGTAATGGTTTGGGGTTGTTTTACCTTATCCGGTAAGAATCGATGGGAAAATGTATAAAAATATCCTACAGAACAATTTGACTAAAGATTATGAGGACGAATTGCCACTAGCGTGGATATTTCAGCGTGATAACGACCCGAAGCATCTCGGGTAGTTAAAGCTTGGTTTGCTGAGAAAAAAATAAATGTTCTTGATTGGCCCGTTCAATGTCCCGATCTGAAACCTATTGAAAATCTTTTGGGGATCCAGGCAGAATGGATTGAAATTAGTCCTGAGCAGTGTCGCAATTTAATCAACTCAATGCCACAAAGATGTACTGAAATAATACGCCAAAAAAGGGTACCCCACAAAATAGTTTGGGTGAAAAGTAAAGCAATTAAATTAAATTTTCAATATTTTTTTTCAGATAATTTAATTATGTGTCCACTTAAATTTTAAGCCTGATATCAACTCCGTACCAAAATATTTTTTTATAATGAATAACTATTTAAGTTTTAGTTGTTAATTAATTATTAAGCATATGAAATTAATAAATATTAGTTGTTTTTATTTCCATTATTCTTAAATCTTTTTAATTTTTACAAAAATGAAACATGTTGCATAATTGTCTTAATTGTGTGTCCACAAGTGTATGTGAACGTTACAATATCGTAACACCGTGTAAGCACATTATTAATGCAGCGCCTACCCATCTACCAACGGCACGTGACTTTCAGTCATTCAATTCAACTCCATTCAGAAGATCCTGGAGAATGTTTAGAATGTCCAGAGATCTGAATAAGTTACACATGCTAAAGGTATATGAATGAAACTTATTGCTGCCAATTATAAAAGTAGGTAGGCTAAGAAGTTAAAGGGTTAAAGCGTATATTTAACTTGGAACTCATTTGATGGGTTCTAACCTATAACAACTCCACCATAAGAATTGTTCTAAAAATCGGCGTAACTAACTGTCATCGCCAAAATCAATAAGTTGTAGTAACAGTGTCACAACCAAATAAATACCATAAAAAATTTTTTGTGTTAAAAAGCTTGGCACAACAAATATAAACTGATTCTACCTTTTCAATAAAAGATCGGTAGTATTGGGATTCCCCTAAATCGCACAGTGTATTGATACTTGTTGTATACCAACCAAAGGCGGTGCACTATATAGCGTCAGTGTATACTATGTATCTTTTTCAACGCTCTTTTGTTAGTCTGTCCAGAATAAAGATTCCAACTGTATTTTCCGAAGTCGCAATTACAGTACGAACGCACCTTTCCTGCGTCACAGTTGATTTATTAGTTGCCTCGTTTAAAGCTGTTTCGTCTTTCTACTACATACAAAAATGTGTTTCTCCATTAGACCAAAAGTGATAAAGAAAATTCGAAATAGATCTACAGGAATATTTAAAAAGAATTTCTTTGATTGATTAACCTATCAACCAACTAAAAAAGATTAAAATTGTTTACAAATTAATCTAGTATATCATCTAATTAGTCCTTACATCTGTTCTGTAAATAGTTTAAATACCATTTAAAAAAAAGTATTCTGTTTGCTGGTTGTTTTGGTACATTTTTAAGCCTTTTAATTATACGTTTATTATTTATTTAACTTAAAAATAATGCGAAATTATTTTAATGATTTTTCTTTTTCTTCTGTATTCCTTTTTTTAAATACATACTAATTTATATGTATGTATACATTTTAATTAATTTTTTATTTTTTGTTTACAATAAATATTTTGAATGTAAGTAATGTAGTTATTTTCCTCCTCTTTAAATTATTATTTTATATGGAATTTTATTTTTTTGTTGTTGTTCTTGTTAATTTATAATAAAGTAAACTCAAAAGAGTTTGCATTCTTCGTATATTTTGTTTTACTCTTTGTTTTCTGTTTTTTTTATGTTTTTTTTTTAATAAATTCTATTTTTAAAATTCTTTTACAAAAAATATGTGTTTCATTTTCTTTTTTATTTGTTTTTTGTTCTTGTTCTTGTTGTTATAATAATTATTAATTATTTTGTTTTCGTTATTATTCATTATTATTATTACATTTGCATTGAATTGTTTTGGTTATACATAAAAATGTATGTAAATAAATGAATTAATAATAATAAAATAAAAATAATAATAAAAACTAAAATTGCAATATTAAATTAAAAATTAAAAGAAAAATTCGTTAAAAATTAACTAAAGCTAAACTTCGGCTAGAATTGTTTATTAAATTATTTTTCTTTAAAATTATTATATAAATTTATTATTTAAAATTACTTTGAATATTAAAAATTTCAACAGCAGTTATAACAAACAAATAAAAAAAATTCTTAACAAAAAAATATTACTACTGCTGTATTTGTTGTTGTTGTTGTCAATTAATTCTAAAGAACGAGATATATTATATGTATATAGTTTTTAGGAGATGTTGCTGTTGCTTTTCACACACATACATAAATTAAATAAAATATCTTAGTTTAACATATCACCAAGTGAGTCTTTAAGCGAATTAAAGATTTGAATTTGTTGTTCAGGTTTTAGATTGTAAATCTGCAAAAAAAAAAAATAAATAAAATAAATGAAGTTAATTATACTCATAAACACAATTGATTAAAAACTAAGAAAACAGAAATAAAAAATATTTTAAAACTATTTTCAAAGACAGGCTGTTTAAGTTCGAATTTTCGAACAACGTTTTAATGTTTTTTTTTTCTTTTAGCAGCCATTAATTAGAAAGTATACGGATTGCTAGAAAAACATACATTTTATTCGAGAATCGTTTAAAAATCTAAGTAAAATGGTAGGATCTGTGAAAACCTTACAACATGGCTGAACAAGAATGTTAGTTGCAAAGCAAGCTTCATAGCATATGAACCCTTTGCACTCCAGCCTAATAAGCAATAGTACGAACCAGTAATATAAACCACTTACCAATTTATAAACAAAATACAGATCATGCACTTTGGAACGCAAACGTAAACAATTTTGTTTTCTAAGAATTAAGAGCGTTGAGCGAGATAAAGAAACGTGCCGAAAATGCGGCAACAACGAATTTATTCCTAACACGAAATATCGCAAATGGGGTGACAAGGGAGATGATATTCAAAACAACTATGCCTTATAGGGCTTTAACAAGACTACTCGACTTTTAATGTTAAAAAATTTGACCACCATCTTTAACATATTTATCAACAGATGTCATGATGGCTAATTTCTTTTTTTCACCTCTTCAAAATCCATTTTTCCTGATTGCTTCTTTCTTATATAAAGGGTCACAATGGACCAATCGGTCTCAGCGGATACAGTAATGTGCAACCTTTCCAGCTTAACCCAACCTAAACTTTGTGATTGCCTGACTGAGTATAGTCACTGAGAAAATACGCAATATTTTGTCATAGTTTATCTTCGATAAGGACGAAAGTGCATGTCAGACGATTGAAAATTGAAATAGAGCTAATATGGGTACGGTAACACCAAATTAGCATAACTTTTGTTCGAATACATAAAGCTTTGGCAGACTGATTTACGAAAATAAATAATAAAAATCGTCTAAGTGTTGTATCGACTATGACTAGAAGCTAAATAGGCTCTTGAAGAGCTTGAATAATAAATAAATACTATGTTTGGACATATACGAGGAAGAGTTCAATCATCCTTAGAATCTTGGACTGGAAAATAATTTTGTTGATCAAAAATTCAACAGTTTTATTGCCTAAAGGGTTGTTGTTGTAACAGCTCTGCAGCTGTTTGCGGAAGTGTTTCTCTTGGGAAAAACTTTCAGTTAAAACAGCTTTCGCTGGGTTGACAATCCTTGGCCGATGGATGAGTAATCGGATCGTACCGGAGCGTAGATCCAATTGTCCCTAAATTAATTAATTATTAACTTTAATTAATAAATTAATTAACTTTAAAATTTCATCATGTTACATAATTATAACGGATATCTTCTTACTACAACTTATAACAAGAGAAGATTTATTTGTCAATTCTATTAATATGCTCAGAACAATACTCATACGCTGACAGAAACACGGCTTTTCTGAGTAAAAATTCTACATGAGGCCTAAAATATAATGAAGAGTTACAATATGAATAAGGCATTCACTTTATCAGCTTGATTTTGTAAAAAATGTTTTTTAATGAATTTTTTCAGAAATTGTTTAAGGCTTAATGCTGCGTCTATATTTTGAAAGTTTCATTTGAGATCTACAATAAAAAACAAATTGCTTTACAGGCCTCTTTCAAAACAGCAACCATCACCGTATGTACAGATTTACCAAAAGAATTTTTTTTATATTATCGTAACGTATTATAATGACGTAACATCGCATCGCGAGTTATAAAAGCTTACCTGTGTTAATAGTTTGGAAGGAGATGGAGTTCTTATGAAACTAGAAATATAAACGTTAACAAATGTTGCCATTAAAAATTGACAATCGAAACGATCCATAATGCCACCATGGCCGGGAATCATGTCACCAAAGTCCTATACATTTACAAAAAATCTTATTAAAATATGTAAAAATTAATTAAATAGAAAACAAATTACCTTAATTTTAAATGCTCTCTTAAAACCAGATGCAAAGAAACCACCGAATGGTCCAATTATGGAACTAAACAAACTTAAGGAAATTGAATGCCAAATGAATGGTATTACTTTAATACTTTTACCAATGCCAAACTGAAAAGAAAGAAAATTAATTTCATTATTAAAAAGTGTACACAAGATAATAAATTAAAAAAAAGCTTGCGGACAAGGTTATGTACTTACCACACTCAAACTGTATTCTTGGGATGTAAATAAATAACTTGGTTCACAACTCATTGACATGCTGCCCAACTCCTCCGAGTATACAATGGGACAAATGAAATATTGATAATGACACAATATATACGATATTATGATACCGAATAGAACAGTTGCAAAACCGCCACCAATGAAGCCCTCCCATGTCTTTTTCGGACTTAATTTAATAAGGGGAGTCTTGCCGAAGAAGAAACCAAACATGTATGCCATGACATCATTGCACACAATCATTGAAACTGGTACAATAAACCAGATTAAACCTAAAATGAAACAATTGTAATGCACGCACAGTTTAAAATAATGAAATTAAACATTTAAAAAGGAAATTACCTTCAAATATATTCTGTATAATTAAATAACTTTGTGTAACAACAATTAATAGGGAAACATGAGTCCAAGCAAATAGACTGAACTGTTTCATGTAATATTTCTTAACCAACGACAAGACAAACCAAACAAAGCCAATACAATATAAAGCAAAGGACAGGAAACGATGATAGGTGACCATAAATTTAAGATAACCCTAGAAAGTAAGAATAACAACCAAATAACACAATAATTTACAAGAAACGGAAATTAAGGAGAAGCAGAACAATTCGAAGAACTTACCACACGATTTATGGCCACGCCAAAATAATCAACCAAGTTCTCACCATAGAAAAAGTAATTGGATGTTAAAAGGAAATACCAGGATAAACTACGGAACCATGGTAAGCCGTGTATACGATAGACTTGATAACCAATTGAGATTATTTCTTCGAAACATTTCACTTGCACCAGCAAAGTCTGTAATAAAAGAGACAAAATAAACAACCAGGCTTTCTAATATAAAATTTATTTTACCGTTATCATTAGAGCCAATGGACCACCATAGATAATTAAACAAAAGCCGCATATCATAATCCATGTGAAAATACCACGTATTACCCAATTTTTCCATCTAAAAATAGAAAAAATTAAAGAAAAACAAACAAAAGATATTCAGTCTTCTTATAAACAATTATTTATTCACAACACAAACACGTATGGAGGAGAACATTATGAATGTTTTGCTTGTTAATTATTATCAAAAATTTATATTTGTGATTGCGTGTGTTCTATAATTAATATTTAAACATATATTTAATGTTATAAACATTGAAAAAAGCCACCTGTAAGATTTATTTGATTGTACCCACCTGTCTGGTAAATCCTTAAGTGCTGAATCTAATATTTCTGGTGTTTTATCAGTACCCTGGGGTAATGTTTTAGCCAATTCTTCGACAAATTTCTCCTCAGGCAGTTTTTCTTCTTCAGAATCAACCTGTAAACATAATAAAAAAAATATAATTTGTTTGTATTTGTAACAGATTCTGATGTTATTTAATAACAAAATTTAAATAATAATTTATAGCTCAAGATTCCTTTATTATTCCGGCTAACTATACAGTGAGACTCAAAAGAAACTACACATTAAAAAAAATATACACACATACATACATAAATTACAGTTATTTTTATTTTAAAATCGTTTCATTGCCAGTTTTTAAAATTGAAACTAAAAAAAACAAAAAATTTAGAAAATATTGTCCAAATTTTTTGGGACACTCTCCGTCTGAGTTGAGTTTGGTGATTGTTATAATTTTATCCTTTAGTAGACAGTTTCTTTTGATGCTCACTGTAGATGTGATGGCATAAGGAGTAGAAATATTAAACCCAACGGCAACACATTTACACTTGTAATCTAAGAATGGTAGGTTACTACCATATTATTTATTCTTTCGATAACTGCAGTTCCTGGACACACTTCACAACAAGACGCATAAATTGGAGGCCTATAGAAAGAGGTTTAAAACGAAGACTGGATTTAAATTTTTCATCGGTAGATGTCGCCCTAGTCTAGTAGGTCGTGTGTAGGCGTATCAGAAGTGAGGCCTTGCATCAAACCCCAGTTCAGGCATCACCTACAAACTAAAACATGAGAAAATATTTCTTCGGTGCCTTCCTCTCAGCAGATTTCTGGCAAAAACTCTGAGAATAAAATCTAAATTCTCAAAAATCTGTCGTTCGGAGTCTACTTTAAATTGTAGGTCCTGCCATTCGTATATAAAAATTAGCTCATACAGCATAAGTGGTGTGAGAGGCTTAGTCATAATCCTGACTGAAGGGTTGTATTGACCAATTGTGCATGTATGTATGTATCAGAGGTCAGCAATGAGTATTCAAAAAGATGAGTAGATTCGAATCGTACTCATAATTTCTGATATGTACTTATGCGCATTCATACTTATTTTAATATCATACTCATACTACTCATATTCAAAGTTTGAAGTACTCATCGTACTCATACTTAACAATACACATGATGTTGTTTTCGACTCTCCATAACTTAACATATACATGAAGCACAAAATAAGTACTATTCGCGTATGAATACTACAATACTCACTAGAATGTTGTGTGTTTGCTTTGCTTGCTTTTTTTTCTTCCTTTTTTTTTGTGAATGCAACAACAACTAAGACTGTAAATTTTGGTGAATAATTCGAATCTGTCAAATCATTTATGAGTATTATAAGTATTTTTCTAAATTTATGAATCTGAATGGTGTATGGATCAAACATATTTCGCATGTTATAAGTTTGATGTCAACGTTGTACTCATACTCATTGCAACCTGTACTTATAAATCAATGTTGTAGTGAGTACAAATGAATCCGAGTAGTTGAATTTCAATACTGTTGGCTCACACCTACTCAAAAATTCGTGAGTACTTATGAGTAGCGAAAAAACGATTCATTGCTGATCTCTGCTATGTATGTTTTTATCGAGAGAATGGACAAAAGTTTTGGACTGGAAATGATTGTCGTGTCTGGCCCTCATGTTGAATCTTTATCTTTATAAATATCCGGCCAGCTTTCAAGGTTTTGCAAGCATCGTTTTCGAAATCCCTTCGGAGACTATCTTAACGATATATTGCTAAAATGTTTTGACCCTTTTCAGGATACATGCAAGACATGGAAACCAATCTAGTCGCAAAGTGTCAGGCAGGTAGGCACCAGACTGATTGTTTCGGACAATGAACACTTAATGTGTGTCCTGGAAAAGAAAAAGACCTTTCGAGTACTAGCATTAACCATATGGTCTTTAGAATTTCCACCTACTGTGAGAAGAAACATTACAAGTCTAACAAGAGTTCGTTTTAATATCCAACTTCGAAAAATTTCATATAAGCAAGATAATGTTATCCTTGAGACTTGCCATTTCTTTATACAAGAAATAACAACGTGATCTACATCCGCTACTTATACCGTCATAATCGTATTCTTAAGTTCGAATATGGCTTAGCATGCAGCAGCAAGGTTCAACAATGTATGTGTATATGACTGCATAGTCAACATTCCTTCCATTCTATTACAAACTAATATACTCTTGTTTGGAAATACCTTCTATTTCATTTACTGTATAAAAAAATTTACTTATTATGCTGAATCTAAAATATAAAATTCTCGTGTTACGCTATTAGTGGTTAAACTCCTCCGAAATGGATCGACCGATTTGCATGAAATTTTGTGTGCATATCGGGTAGGTCTGAGAATCGGACAACATCTATTTTTCATATCCCTAAATGTTAAGAGGGCGTGGCAAATCGTTAAAATTGAATATTTAGGTACATATTGATCGTAGAGGAATAAAATTTGGCAAGTTCGTGGAGTCGATATCGACAATCCCACCAAAAATGGGCGTGGCAACCCTCCCCCTTCAAGTGATACCTATAACTCTTAAAGTACTGAACCGATTTTAACCATTCTTTTTGTTCGAAGACTTATCAGGTTTAGATGGTTTTAAAAAAATTCGTTATAGCAAAAAGTAGGCGTGGCAAACCTTTAAAATTTAATATTTAGGGACATAGTATTCGTAGATGAATGAAATTTGGTGGGTAAGTTCGTAGATTCGATATCGACAAACTCACCAAAAATGGGCGTGGAAACCCTCCCCTTTAAGAGATACCTATAAGTCGGCTAATTCGATGGTTTATAACTACATATTTACATATATAACTTCGTCAGCCCTATTACAATAAATATATAATGTGACCTGTTTTGGGCAATAAAAAAATCAATTTTGGGCTGGACGAAGTTCGCCGGGTCAGCTAGTAATTTAATAATTTCCTCAATATTGCTATCAATAAGTGAACCATTTGTATACAACTATTTTTATGCTATATTTATGACCATATATGTACATTAAACTTATTAATTAATCTCTTAATATGTGTATTTATTTTATTGGCTCGCCCTAAGAGGCCAAAAAATGCGTCCGATTTAAAAAATACAAACAATTTCATTTAATCTTTATTAAATTATAGAATAAGAAATCAGATTGATTTACTATTATCGCATAAATTACTATAAAAAACAAAACGAAACATTGTATTTATTTGAATAGTAGGTAAGGAACTGCAAGTACACGTATGTACGTACATATGAACAATGTATGGAAATGAAAAGAGAACTTAAAAAAATATTTGCCAAAAAAATAAAATAAAGATAAGAATTATTAAGAGACAAAAATAACAATAAAGGAAACAAGATTAGCTTCTAATCCAATAGATTTATAGACGTTTTTTTGCTTGTTTTCAGGCCACTAGTTAAAACAAAAATAAAAAACAGTAAAATTTTGGCTTCAATGATGAGTTTAACGACTTGCAGGCCTTCTAATTACTATTGTGTGTTGCAAAAAAACCCCTCTTTGGTGGTATGTTATACTAACCTCTTATCAAATAGCACAGATCATAAAATTTATTATAACACTTGAATGATAAATACATACTATATTTAGGTTACCATAGTATTTCAACTAGACAATCTCACCTTATGTTTGGAGTATAAAATAGAAAATTTATTAAGTGAAGCCATGAATGAATTGCATTTTATTTAATATTGCTTCTCCTCCATAAATAACATACGAGCATACGTTCTTTCAATATAATGTCACTGATGTTAATGGCATTAAATTATAGGAAACGAAAAAGACAAGGATAGATGGGTGCGTGGGGTTTATTACCTTAAAAAGGGTGAAAAACTAAGACTAGAAAAATATTATTTTTACAAGGACTGTCTACAGACAATGTCATGGTTATTGTATATACATACATAGTATACAATGTATATGTATACATAAGTACATCATTTTTTATTTTATTTTAGTAGCAACGGCAACTAAGTGGTTGTGTATTTCCAACAGTTATTTTTTTCCATTTTCCTTTAATTGTTCTTTACTTACTATCCACTAATTAGATTTACCATATGCTTGCTACTGTCTTCATGACATTAGTCTTTGGTCACAATGTCATGTTGTTTTATTTAAAAAAAAATTAGATTAGTATGAAGGGAAAGCATTATATTGATGAAATGCGTGTATCGATTAAATCTAAACGTAAATACAGAAATAAGTCAACGCAACACGTAAAAAAATAAATCCATTTTATTAGCATAAACGAATGAGCCACACAACCCGAAAACAAGACATGGGTATTTCACACCTCTAGGGCGGCGTACCAAGCGCAAGTTATATGTGAAAAGCTCACAATTGTTGGCAGTAAAGTTTAAAACTAAAGATTTGTAGCGTGTTTCAGGCAGAGATCTTCGCAATCTTGAAACCTATCGAGGCCATAGCTGGTATGCCTACTTCGGATTAGGAATCTTATATGTCCAATCTGCCACATCTACGGCCTCAACAATGGATGCATCAGGGGGAAAGAGCAGAGGCGTTGTGTTTCTAGGTGTCTATGGCCTGCTATAGAGTGTTTGTATTATGTGTCGATATCCGACATAAAGGCTCTCCATAGATCCATTATTAGTTTGAGCTGGTTGAGAAGTATTCGGGCTTCAACAGTGTAGTCGCGCTCTCTTGTATGTTTCGTTAGTCTGTGTAATTCCTCTGTTTCCTTATTCTCGCTTTCCTTATTTTTCTCTTTTTTCCCTATCTCCCTTATTATCCTGTCCCCTTTAGAACGTTGTACATTGGGTCAACTGGACCTCCGGGAGCTGTACAGGTCTTCAATTGGCAAGTACACGTCCTCTAACCTAAATCTGAAGATTTGTTTACGGAAGGGAAATTATTAAAAAATAATTTCAAACCCTAAGCAAAGCTTATCAGATTTCTTGACCTATCCCGGCAACAATTTACACCAAATCACTGTGATTCTAGCAAGCTTTATAAATAAATAAATCGATATAGTTGAGGCTCAGTAGCAGTTTTAATATGAAAATTCGGTACACGACGTTCTTTTCTGATATAGCACGTGTGAAACCCAATATCCAACCAAGTTGAGTTTAAGTTTTTTGATATTAACGGAATCCACGTATAAGAAACTAGGTCGTTATGCTGACTGAAGGGTTATAATGAACAATTATGTATGTAATCCAAGCATATTTATGTAACAGAAGTAGTATTATTACAACGAATCATTAAATTTAACAAAGTTTTGGCTTTTGATGTCAAAAATGTTGAATTAAGCGACCTACTGGTGTTTAGACCGACATACAAAGATGAGAACCTTTTCTCTCCTTATATTGATTAAATTCAACTACCATATCTAAGGGTACAGATGTTCTCTAATCTACTAAAAGCAGAATGGGTTAGTGGAACAAATAAATAAAATAAGTACAATGTTTAGTACAAAGATACAGTTCAATAATGAATTTCACAAAGTATACATTCGCCGTAGTCTAGTAGGTAGTGTGTTGGCTTATTAGACGTAAGGCCACGCCAAGTCAGACATCAAAACGAAAACATGGGAAAAATATTGCTGACTTCCCCTCAACAGATTTCTGGCAAAAAAAAACCCTGAGAGCAAATAAAACTGCCATGAAAAGTTTGTCAAAAATCTGTCGTTCGAAGTCGACTTTAAACTGTAGGCCTCGCCACTCATGTAGAAAATTAACACACACAACATATGTAAGTGGTGTGGGGAGCTAGGCTGTAATCCTGACTGAAGGGTTGTAATGGCCAATTATGTATGTACTAGCTGTACCCTGCGCGCTTTGCTGCACTACAAACTAAAATAAATTTGAAGGAAAGACATTAGACAAATATCCAATTAAGTTTGAATCATTTTATTGATTTTGTTTCCCGTTGTCCAGATGATTCAGACGAACGGGCCTGAGTAGTACGCATTCGATCAAGTGATTCATTGTTCAAGTGATTCATGCGAACGGATCTGTGCGGCATGTACTCGAAGATTTTTCAGTCTCAATGCTGATTCTGAGGCTAGTAATGCTCTTTGCTTTTCTTTTCAACACAGGATCAAATGCACAGTTTACGATTTAATTAATTTCGAAGAATTTTCAGTGGCGCCACCTGTCGGAAATTGGTTATACCAACTTAGAAACCTTCGTCGGCTCATGCGCAACAACTTTGCTAAAGATTAAATGCATAGTTTACGATTCCATAAAGTACATTCATTTTTATATATATAGATAATTTAAACTTGAAAAAAAATAAATAAAACAAAAGTCTACGAATTTAATTTTGGTTATATTTTTTCTTATTTGGTGAATTTTTTCACAAATGTTGGTTACAAAATTTTTTTCTTTCCCTTCTATCTTTCCCCCCGCGTCGTTCTTTACACTTTATTTTCTTTGGTTTTATACATCAAGAATCACAGATAGCATACTTGTAGGGGTAACTACTATGCGTATGAGTAATATATTTCAAATGCAATTAAATATTAAGTATGTAGCATACGTGGGCATGGCCCCTCGCTCATTTGGAATATTAACATAAAAAGTAGCCTATAACTCCTTCCAGACATACAGGAAGATACTGTGAAAATTTCAAGAAAATCGGTTCAGCCGTTTAATCGTCTATAAACTTCAAACATACAAACATACAATCAAACACACATTCATTTTTATATATAAGATGTACATATGTATACATTCTATTTTTTACTGAAAATATTTTTAAGTTAAGAATGCTACACCCTATTCTATGACTAATAAATCATCCAACTACCACGATTCAAAAGTTAATGTTATAACTCAGTTAATTTCATTTAACGTCACAATGCCCTAAATTTTTAGGAATTGGCATAAATTCTATGCAGGAGTAATTCCAATCCAATAAAAGTTATGAATAAAGTATAATGCTATTGTACAATAAAATAAATGCACTTTAATAAAAGTTATAAATTAATCTTTTAATGTGAGTGTGGCTCATAATTAAATTAATTCCTATATTAGGTAATATAACGAACATTTCTGAAAGCTATTTTACCACAAACGAATTCAAAATTAATTGTTTTATAATAATAACAACTCTTTTTAATAGGATATTTTATTTTCATCGATTCTGTTCATGTAAAATGGCATAATCATCTGAAAGTTATTTCTGGAATCAAAATGTATGCACTCAACAAAAGTTTTTATTCGCTTGAAGGCACAAAAAAATGTTAAATTACCGCAAAATTGTCACATTTCTAAAGTGAGTGATGAAAAAAGGTGTGTCACTTATGACAACGTTAAGCGAAAACGGAATTAAGCGAACGGAATTAATCGAATCGTGCTGAACCAGCTGAAACGTTCGCCTAGCTAAAATTAAGTGTAGCTGAGCTTTTGAAGGGATTGCAAGAATATTTTTTAACAGAGAAGAGTGTTTGGAAGGTTCTTGTTAGTGCTCTTTGTAGGCTGTAGAAAGTGACAATAACTTCATCCTAAGTATGGTGGACATTCGCCTTAATAAAAGACTCTGAAAACCTATTGCCATAGACTTTTTTGCCAATAGAGAGTGATACATTTAGGCTAAATAAAGCATTCAATTCCAGACAAAGATCATGAAGTTGTTTTTAGTAGTAGAATAGGGCTCACACGTATATAACAATTCAATTTTCAATTTTAAAATCGTGCTATTATAAGAATGAATCCCTATTTGATAGCGAGTTAGCTCATTACACGAGAGTTCAGCTTGCAAATACCAACTTTAAAAGTAGGTATGAAATAAACTTCTATGAAAATCTCTGGGAGTAACTATTTGTATCTGAGTATAATTACTCAGATCTATAGTTCGCAGTAATGTTCCTTCAGTCATGGTTAAAATAACCAAACACTACATAGTTGGTATGAGGCTATTTAGTAATCCTTACTAAAAATTTTAATGGTCTATAATGTATGAAATTTAACATGTTGACTGCTGCGACAATTTTCAGAAAACTGGCCATGCAAGCCAACATTGACTTTTGTTCTTTTCCCAGGAGTCATTTATCGATCCTAGCACTGATATAATACGATTTTATTCGTAACTACATAAAAATGGCAGGTTTAGTCAGTACGAGATAACTCGTAGTTGGCACCCTAGAAGATAACGTAATCTAGAGGGGAACGCAATCTACGAGTTATATCGTAGTCGGCAGTCAACGTGTTAAATAATTTTTATAATTTCCTACCATCAATTATAGCAATCTGGCAACCATTTTTACTGTGCTTCATCTTCTAAAACCACTGTGACAGTGATTTGTTTTTATTTGTTTTACTTTTTCTTTTTCTTTCACATATTTTTGTTATTTTTGTAACGTGTGTGTGTTTTTTTATATTCTTCTTTTGTATACATATATTGTTTTGTTTATTTGCTATTTTCTGTCTATTTATTCTTTAAGTGTGACGTCGATCAACAAAATTGGATTTAAATTGTAGACAACAAACAATATGGAATACATTGGTACATATTTCAATAAAAATTGCAAAATAAGAATAGAAACATTCGTTCGCACTTATTTACCTTTGACCACTATCGTGCACATACACTCATTTTATCCAGATACACACACATAAAATCAGAATGAAATGGAAACGAGTACAATTTGCGTATAAAAGTTATGCAAATGCGAAGAAACACTTGCAACTGGACTTTTTTTTAATGGAAAGAATAAAAGTAACACAGGCAATATGACAACACTTACATGATCTGAAGACTCGGCGGCTGAAGAGTTGCGTTTGTCAGCCTCACTTTGAGTGGCGGCACCAGCTCCCGCTGATAGATTGGCACCTTCATCCCCGGCAGACTCCTCCGGTTTTCTGCGGCGTACTTCGGCCATTGTTCGATTCAATTGCTTCAATTAAGTCTATTTAAATCGATTTTATCAAGTTTCTGATTTAAATGCAGTGTTTTCTTTTACACTCTAAACTCTTCTTAAATTGTGGACAACGCAGAGATTTGCATAAAATTATACTAAAAAACGAATTTTCTTTTCAATTTCTTGTATATTTAACTAATTTTATGAAGTTTTCATCTTCTGCGCCGCCTCAGATTATTAAGAAAAAAAGTATGGAAAGGTGGTTGTTGTTGTTTTTATTTTTTTGTTCTCTTCGTTATCTTTAATGAATTAAGTTTTTAATTGGATTGGATTTAATTATATTTTATGCATGTATTATAATCACAACACAAATGCTTTTTAGTTACATATATACGATTTAACTAAATTTTAAATACTATATCCATTAATTACTTTTATTTTAGTCTTTTATGATTTTTACTAAAAATTTGCTTTTAACTCGACCAACCGCAACCGTTTGCTATGAAATTTACCACTTGATTGCTGAGAAAATTTTCTTTGTTTTGTTAATTCTCTTGTGTTTCTTCCTTACTGACGAAGTGTTGCCAGATCTGTAGGGTTCTTATTTACTTGAAATGTTTAACTCGTGCGTTTTGTCAGAGTACGGGTTGTACAAATATACGTATGTATACTAAATATATTTTCTTGCTAGATGGTATTCTGCGTTCACACTTATCAAGTTTACTTCATAAATGTCCTTTAGTTCTCTGTAGAAATTGTTTTTCGTCAATTTTCAACTTTTTGTGGAATATTATGGATAAAAAACAAAGAGAAAAAGAAGAGACTTGACGGTATGATCTAGCCTGTAACACTTCTTTCCAATCATTTAAGACTTGGCAAGTTCGACTTGCCGTGTGTAAACCCAGACAAAGATTAGATAATGACGCACGCCGCAATACTTTGGTTAGCAGAAGCATGATATTGTAAAAATGAAATAATATACAAGAATTGGAATAATCTTTCATTTTTATTTACAAAATAATAATGTCAGTTAAACACAGTTTTTCATTAATCCCACCAAAAACTAACGGAAAAACTTGGGCTATTGGAACGCACATAGTGCCACCATTTAGGTGGCATATACAAGCAGTCACCCGGCTGCAGGGTTAAATGATAAAATTTCACCTGGGCCACCAGAGGGAATTTATCCGTATCCAGCTGTTCAGCATCGATTTGAGAAGTATTCTGCAGAAATTCACTTTCATGGGGATACAAATTAATGGTATCCTCTGGAGAGGCCAATATAATTGATTTGCTGCCAAAAACCTGACAAAGTAAATTATGCTTGGGATCATAATGCATGGGGGATATAGTACCTTTAGGACCCAACCAAGCTTTAATATCTACATTTTCTGTGCATTTGCCTAACGTACAGTAATCTGGTACGGAGAAATCCTTCTTCAACAGAGGTATTTGCTCAAATAGTTCATGTTGGGCTAAGTACTGAATGTCAGCTTTCGCCTTGTTTGCCGAAGAAGTAGCATTTTCACAGAACTGGGTTTTCAGAAAGTCTTTAATTTTCATTAATTGTTGTGACCATTCATCATTGGCATAGTTCGAACCGATTTCTATGGGTACAGTGCGATTGCCAGCCAATTTTAAAAGATAATTTAAATCGCGCCATTTGTTTAAAGCTGGCCAATGATTTAGAGTGTCGACTAGAAGTGCAGGTTTATGTATATCAAAACATTTTCGTCGAAATTCCAATACTGAAGGTTGTTTAAGTGTTAAAATATCACACGTTAAACTTTGTCTTGTGCTATCTTCTATAACAGGCAGTTTTAAATCAGCAGGGACTGCAAAGTTAGAACAAAAATATCCGTAACAAGGTTAATATATATGGTTAGTTTTAAGCATTTCTACCTAACATTTGATCAAAAATATCCATTAAACTGTCTCTAAACACTTGGCTTTTGGAATACAATGCTTCCACACAACCAATAAGCATGGCCTGATCTAAAATTTCACTGCATTTCTCCAACTGCTGATCCTCGTGATTTTCTAGCAAAAGTAAAATGATCTTTAATTTACCACAATTTAATTGAGATCTCTGCTAATAATTTAAAAATTACCTTTAAATAGCAAGCCAAAGCATAAATTTTCCTTATTTCCAAAGGCACTTCACTAAAATGCCCCGTATGTATACGTTCCCAGAAGCGATCCACCAAAGCCTCTATCAAAAAACTCACTTCTTCAATGTCTTCTAATGTGTTAGCATTCTCCAATGAATTGAATTGCAAAGTATCCAAGGTTTTCTTAAGAATATATTTCGCTTCATTTTCATTTTTTACAATGTCCTTTAATTCCTCAAACTGTGGTAGTAATTTTAATAATTTTTTAATATTCTCTTCCATAGTTTGAGTCTCGATTTGTTGTTTTTTTTCTTTTGAAATCAAAATGTAAACAAAGTCAGCTGTGTTATGTTTTTGTAAAGCAGTGTTGGAAAATTTAGTACATTAAAAAATACCGCAGGTATCACCGCTAGCTACGCTTTCAGTACTTTTTTATTATTATATATTTTATGTCTTCCGCTTTTCAACTATTAAAATGCATTAGCAACACACGTTCAACACAATGAATGCTAAAGCTGAATTCGGCTTTAGCCCAGTTAACCAAACTTCCACGGAACGTACATTCGTTTTTAGAATACGAAAAGTACGATTTGATGCAAAAAGTACGTTTTCATTTATAATTCAGTACCATTTCAAAACTTCAGTTTTGCAACACTGTGAATTTTTTCTCGTGGCAGCACTGGTAGTTTTTGTTCGTTCAAAAAAATAAACGTACTTTACTAATTCACACATTCTTTTTCCGTTTCCGGTTTGAATAAGTAAAACTTTAAGCACTGCTTGCTTGTTTAATTTATTGCGTTGTTTGTTGTGTGTGTGTATGTATTTGTGATGGTGTGGTGGGGTGGTTGGTTGTTTTGCTGCTTGCTGCTGGTTTGGTGTGTAGGGAGGGAGGGAGTAGGGAAGAAATAAATAAAGCATAGGGGAAAAGAGGTGGTGTAAAGTTTAGTTGTTGTTGTTGTAATGGTTGTTGTTGCTGCTGCTGCTCCCGCTCTTCGTTGTTGTTGGAGTTTTGGGGCCCAAATAGGCAGAAGCGTCGGTTAATTAAAATAAAAATAGCTTTTTAATTTTTTTGGAAGTGTGGTGAGTTTCAGGTGTGGTGAGTTTTGCAAAGTGTGGTGAATTTATCAGGTGTGGTGAATAAAATCGAAACTCACCAAAGTGCCGTTATTCGAAATGGTACTGTATTACCATATATCAATGTACTGTATATTGTTATTAGGACGGGGTGTGTCTAGAATATGTAATTTTCACCTCCGATAGCGGAGGCATGCACCGACTTGTCTGGTTACCATTATGTACTGCATTATTATTACCAAAGGTGTGGTTTATGTTTGGGATACGAATAATTAATCTTGATTAGTGAAACACTGAATACAAAGGAAGTACACTCAACGAATGTAGTGTTGCCAGTATAATTTGTGTATAAAAATTAATTGGGTATGAAAACAGAAATTTTTTGCATCATTTGTAATGAACGGGAGTGAGTGAGAGAGAGTTGGCAATATTTATCACTGATTATGCCTCTCGCTATAACATTTATTATTTGAGGAGACATCTAGTAATGTCTAGTTATAATTTTTATTTTGTTTCGGCCTGTGCTTATAGAGGTCTCTTCTGCATTTTTCCGTTATAATTATTTTAAAAAAATATTTATTCACATGTAAGTATAATATCTACCCCCATATTAGAAAGATATTTTAAAATTTCTAATCCCTTTGATCAAGGAAAGGGAAAGCTTTACTTCATTTGCGTGCATTTACTATAATATGGACTAAGTTAGGGTGCCTTATAATTACAATATTAGGTACTTTCCCGATGCGGGCCTTAGTATAGTGCGATTTTGTCCAAATTATTAATTCTTAAATGGAGGAGCTATTTCTGATCTATGGTATATGATTATAAGATGAGTATTCAAAACTATGACATCGTATGTACGGGCTTATAAATAATTATTTAAAAAACGAAATGACTGGTGAATCAGCATTTGTGAAATTAGTTGTAAAGTCCGGTATTTCCCCCGTTTAAGAGATTTTTGTTTTGAAAGTGTTTAATTTTGACTAAAAGAAGGGTCACATACATACGAGTACAGTATTTCGAATTTAGCACTTATTAGATGAAATTTCTATTATGTGGGGGCGGGCGAAATTCTGAGGACTCTAATGCAGATTTAGAATTTCCTGTTAAAGTAAAGTACCTATTAGGGCTCTGCAGTCATTTGGGTCGTGTGTCATATGTTAAGGCTTCGTGGTAGAATTGGAATTCCTTTGAGAATACTGGTTTCGCCTAGTAGCAACTCAACCTTTGTCTTCTGATGTAAGGAAGAGATGAATACCATGTCCTTAATTCATATCTCGGGCCATAGAAAGTGTTGCTAATGAACTTGATAGTAGAACCTCGATAGGTAAATACTACTTAAAACTTGTAAATTTCTTCATGAGAGCGTGGGTACTGAATTTCAGAAATTCCTTCTGTACTATTTCAAGGAACCTCTTGACGAATTGAATACACGGCCGATCTAAGAAAAAACGACGACGATGTGAAAATATTCCTTCTGGTACACGGACAACAAACAGACTAATAAACTCAACAGCAAAGTATCAACTTCAATACCATTCAACACAGTCCCTACGATATTATCCCCCTCTCCCCCCGGGGGCATTTTGGCAAGTGAATTGAAAATAAAATTTGCGAAATAAGCGGGAAGAACTGGAGCGCAGAGGACAAGTACATTAATAAATAAATTGCAAATAAATTGTTTTTCACTATTATAAGTGGACAAAATGGTAGAAGTGAGCAGCGTTAAGCTAAAGGGAGGATCGTCCTACCGATAACTTTTAAACTTAAGTTTATGTTTGAACTTGCCATATTATATATTATTTCCAATATGGCAACTTAAAATATAAGCAAAATGAGCATATACAACAAAAACACGAAGCCCGTCGTTGTCACTGCGTTTAAAAAACTTGTTTAATTGAGCAATGTTATCGACATTGCTCCGGCACTGCCATATTTTTCAAAAAGTTAACTTTTTTTATCATTAGGCTTTAACAAGAAAAAAAGTTGGGTTTAGTTAAAGGTAACTTTAGCTAAAGTGAACTTTAAAGTCAACTTTAACTAAACCCAACTTTAATGGAAAGTTGTAATAATGGCCCCTAAGCATATAAAAAGGGAAGAGCTATCAACAGACAGACAGTTATGGAGAGTAATACCGTCAGGTAGTTTTGCAAAGTGTAGTATTGACGATTAAATCGCTAAAAATCAAACATACCCAACACTGTTAAAGATCTTTACAAGATTGCCAACTTCTAAACCAAAAAAATTCAATACCAAAAAGGGTTTTTGGAATACTTTGAAGATTAGACAGACGGTGATGTGAAGGAGATAACTTTACCGTTTATTTAAATGGCAATTAAGATTTCATGTGTTAATGATTCATTCTCTTCCGTTCAGTAACAGTGGATTATAAAGCACAATAGTTACTTCCCAGTATACATACGTATGTACAATAGATTTTGCTTGAATGTCCGTCTGCCAACGAACGTATCAAGCTCGAATACAAATTCAAACTTCAATTACATAAATTTCAACTAATCATTGAACAAACATATAAAATTACATTTAACATGTTTTGATCACTCTGTATGAGATTTCAGGCACACTGATTTCCTACTTAAACGAAAATGAAATTCAACAAAAAACGAAAAGGAAAGAAAAATTGAAACCTTTTAAAGAAAAATTTACACACATACATATGTATGCATGTAGACACACGATCGAAGTAATATATGTGTTGCACACCTCGTATCAAATGCTAAAATGTTTTACAACCACCACACAACAATGATACGTTACGATGAGGCCTTCTTTGTCAGTCAAGCAGCGCAGCATTAGACAGACAGACTGAGAGAGACAGTTAGTCAGTCAGTCAGTTAACTAAGCAATGGTGAGTTAACAATGAGCCACAAAACATATCGACCGGATCGAAATAAGTTGCCACTGTTAGGTGAGCTCAACACTGGCCCCACCACATTGCAATTATTTTGTGAACTTTTTTTTCTAAATCTAAACATTGTTGTTGTTGTAATCGTCAGTCAGTCACTATGACTTGTTGATCCTATAAAACCAAATCAGATGCTTGAACAGTTTTTTGCCATTCTATCGGCTGGCTGGCTTCTCCCTGGTTACTCATAACGACAGCATGAGGCATATAGCCGTATCTACACAGTAAAAGGCTTTTGATTGGCTCTAATCACACGAGAACAATTGTACTGGCGCAAAATGATAGTTTATAGGCAAGAGAGGTGAGTCGGAGTGGTAGCTCTGATATCACAAGGCTCACAGGAGCACGCATAGCGGACCATTGTGACGCCACGGGTAAACACAGTCCCTTTACTGTCCAAGTTCCCCTAAAATAAGGTAAGAGGAAGAAGTTGGTCAGCGCAAGGGCTGCACATCAAACGCACGAAAGAGAGGTGAAGATAAAGGTTTTTCGGTGGCGTAAAGTTTCAACCAGCTACAACCCCGCATCACCAGCACAAAACTAATACATGAACATTTTTAAAAATCAGCTAAACATCAAATGGATGCAAGAAACACTAATACATACAAAGCTGTGTATACGTACATATACATTTCATGCCAAACTAATATTCATCCCGTGTGATTTGAAAAGAACAAAAATTGTGCGACTAAAAATTGTTCTCGTGTGATTAGAGCCATTGTAGTTTTGCACAGCTGAGCTGATAATTTTTTCTTTTCATTCGTCTGTCTGTCTATTTGTTTGTTTGATTGTATATAACAAAATAGTTAAAAATTTATTGTAAATAATAATGATTTTAAGCCATTGTTGTCGTTGTTGTTGTTGCTGTTTTGCTGACGACGTTATAACCGCCACCGCTGCCATATAAATGCCACAGATCTAAAGAAATTTCATTTTGATTACCGAATTAAGAAAGAAAAAAAGAAGAAAAAAAAGGAAGAAAAAAGAAAAAAAATCAAAGTGAACCAAACACTAACACCCATGTATTGTATTAACGATCTATCTTTAGCGAACACTTGGTCGCTCGCTAACAACTAGAAAACACTTGGTTTTGATTTTTTTCCAAAAAGGAATTCCCACAACAACAACAACACTAGCAACAATATACCAACAAAGATTGTTAACGACAACACAGCACCATTTAAGACATGAACATTTTACACCATCACTTCCAATATCTTCTCCTCCACCTACCTACCTATCTACCCGCCCCTATAAAATTTATGAGAGAAATGTATGTATGCTGCTGCATGCAATGCAATGCCAACAAGCATTGAGGCACCACCACCATTTAACAGCCGGGTTTGTTGGCTGGCTGGCTAGCATCTACTATGTAGTCACTCAGTGGCATTAGAGTGATATTTTCCTGTAGAAAGAAATCATAGTTTGGTGGCTATGAGGTGAAATTTCAGTCACCGTATGCGCCAACACGATCGTTAAAATAAAACTAAAGTGACTGAATCACGGTCGATACAAAAGCCAAATCGTGATGTTTGTATATTGTTCGTTAATCTTTAAATATCTTATATATATTCGAGAGTACATATTTATACGTTTTTTTTTATTAGGGGTAATAAAAAGCATTATCGGATCGGCAATACGTTACGGAACGCTCTTGGTTCAGTATATGAAATTCTAAAGCAAAAATCTTTATAATTTTGGGAAATTTTTGATAATAGCAGATGAGAGAAAACTGTTCAGCATGGTTTTTTTTCAAAATTTTCTAAATTAACAGGCTTCATTCCCACTGCATATACTCCAGACAGCGGGCCTCCTCAACCTCTGAAGAGAAGATCAATGAAAATCAGGTAGAGCAATACATACATACATAACATACATAATTGGCCATTACAACCTTTCAAGTCAGGATTACGGCCTAGCTTCTCACACCACTCATGTTGTGTGCCTTAATTTTATGCGTGAGCTGCGGAACCTACAGTTTAACGTCGATTCCGAACGACAGATTTTTGAGAAACTTTTTCATGGCAGGTTTTTATTTACTTTCAGATTTTTTGCCAGACATCTGCTGAGAGGAAGTCGCCGAAGAAATATTTTTTTTTCATATTTCGTTTTGGTGTCTGGCCTAGGGCTCGAACCCGGGCTTTACGTCTAATAAGCGAACACACAAGCTACTAGACTACGTCGACTATTCAATAAGCAATGCTTCTCAATAATAAAAACTAAACTAATAATAAAAACTAACTAAAACTATTCAATACTTGTAAGCAGAACCTTTTTTCAGTAAACGACAGATGGCAACCCTGTTATTCTAAAACTTGTGCCAGCAGACTAACAATGAACAAAGTTTCTCACCACAACACTCAATAAAACTACGCAATAATTGTAAGCAGAACCTTTTGTTTTAAGGCAAAGATAGATGGCAACCCTATTATTCTAGAACTTGCTGCAGTAGACTAGTAGTGAACAAAGTTTCTTACCACTACAGTCAATAAAACTATTCAATACATTTATTCAAAATTTTTTGTTTTTAGGCAACGATAGATGGCAACCCTATTATTCTAGAACTTGCTGCAGTAGAATAGTAGTGAACAAAGTTTCTCACCACTACAATCAACAAAACTATTCAATACTTGTAAGCAGAATCTTTTGTTTTCAGGCAACGATAGATGGCAACCCTATTATTCTAGAACTTGTTTTAGTAGACTACCAATGAAAAAGTTTCTCATCACTAAACTCAATACAACTACGCAATACTTGTAAGCAGAACCTTTTGTTTTTAGGCAACGAAAGATGGCAACTCTATTATTCTAGAACTTGCTTCAGTAGAGTAGGAATGAACAAAGTTTCTCACCACTACACTCAATAAAACTATTCAATACATTTCTGCATATTTTTTTGGTTTCAGGCAACGATAACTGGCAACCCCATTATTCTAAAACTTGCTTCAGTAGACTGGGAACGAACAAAATTTCTCACCACTACACTCGATATAACTATTCAATACATTTCGGCAACGATAGATGGCAACCCTATCTGGGAACGAACAAAATTTCTCACCACTACACTCGATATAACTATTCAATACATTTCGGCAACGATAGATGGCAACCCTATCTTTCTAGATAGAGCTTGCTTCAATAGACTAGGAATGAGCAAAGTTTCTCACCGCTATACTCAATACAACTATTCAATACATGTACGCAGAACTTTTTGTTTTTAGGAAACTATAGGTGGCAACTCTAGTAAATGAAGATGTTTTGCGACTGCCTTCTGTTGTTTTAAGAAATTAAAGGCGTAATGAAGTCGCCGTAGTCTAATAGGTAAAGTGTTGGCTTATTAGACGTAAAAACGTGCCACAAACTCCTAACCAGACATCGCGAACAAAGAAACCCTATTAAGCACTGATGCAGCAGCCTTAAGAGTATTCGAGAGAGAAGTCCTACATAAGATTCTCGGTACAGTGCGAGTTGGCGATGATTTCCGCATCCGATCCAACAGTTAGCTGTATGAGGTCCTCAACGACATAGACGTTGTGCAGGGTATTAACATACAGCGGATGCGCTGGTTCGTCCATGTCGATCGAATTGAGGAGAATGCTCCGGCCAGACGGGCATCTGATGCAGGGATCTGTGGTCAGACATCAAAACGAAATATGAAAAAATATTTCTTCGGCGATTTCCTTTCAGCAGATTTCTGGCAAAAACTCTGAGAAATCTGTTGTTGTTGTTGTTCGGAGCCGACTTCAAACTGTAGGTCCCGCCACTCATGTATAAAATTACCACACACAACATGAGTGGTCGCCGTAATCCTGACTGAAGGGTTGTAATGGTCAATTATGTATGTATGTATGTATGTATGTACACTGTGAACCACTGTGTTTGCGTTGGAGGAAGGCCTGTCGTCGATTGATGTGACCAATTGGCGTAGGTGCGCAAGAAGCAAGTAAGTAAGTAAGACTTTCCCGTAACAGTCTTGTGGCAAAAACTCTGGGAGTAAAATAAAATTGCCATGAAAAGTTTCTCAAATTTGTCGTTCGGAGACGACTTGAAACTGTAGGTCCCGCCACACATGGATACAATTAACACACACAGCCTAAGTGGTGTGAGAAGCTAGGTTGTAATCCTAACTTAAGAGTTGTAATGACTAATTATGTATGTATGTTATGTACTCACTGTTACCAGATTTCAAATAATTAACTTAATTACCTACTTTACTATTGTAATGCTGAAACTTCTCATCAATCAACAAAAATGTTTCATTTTTTGCCTTCAGATACCAAGAGTCCATATCTCTAAAGCAGTACTAACTGAATGTCCATATCCCCTAAGTATGGGAACTGACTGAGTGATTGATGCAAGGCCACCTAAACATTTTTCTTTGCTTACCATCAGTTACTTAATTTGCTTTTTTCTGGAGTATAATCGCTTATTCGACAACTCTGGTAAAGGCCAATTAAGCAAGCAAAGCCTAGAAAAGTCCTTCATACCAATTATATGCCATCCCTGCTTGACGTTGTTTCAATCACACAAAAATTTATTTTCAACCTCCAATATATTTTTCGCTACTTCTTTCGCTTTTTACATCACTTCATATCTATTTTTTCATTATTTTTCTTCTACTTTAGCCAAGTGAGACTTTTTCCCCAGCTGAGCTGAATGAAGGCAATGAAGCAAGAAATTTTTCTAGTGTGCTATGCTGTGTTTCCATTTTAATGTTATTGTGCAAACACAGTGTTTTGAGTCAAACTCCTCTTATTACATACTGCTGTGATTCTGTTACTGCTGCTACACTTTGCCTCCGGTCGTTTTGAGAGTTTTTTTGTTTTTGTATAAAGTCAGTCAGTTAGTCAGCTTTTTACCTCGATTGGGTGTCTTTAGCAATAAAAGCCATTACAATGATCGCGCTCTACTTAACGCATAAACCATAACGTTTAGAGAGCGCATTTGCTCTGTTCGCGTTCGTGTATTTGAAAGAAAAAACGAAAGAAAAGAAAAACGTTGAATCGCAATCAAACGGCCACAGCCACAGCCACATTCAATGAGAAAGTCAATGTACGCGCGATATTCAAAGTCTATTTTGTTGATCTTACTTCATTTAAACGATCATTCATTCATTTGTTGTTATTGTTGTTGTTGTTGTATATTTTTGTCTCTCCTCTATCTGTGAATGAATGATGAAAGCATAGAAAATTGAAACACGTGCAACTTAGTTTTTCTTGATCGTACAACACCATGTCGTACGTAAGTTTGACTCTTGCTAATGCCCTACAATAAGATCGTTAGCATGGAGAGGTTATTAAGCACTTTGGATAGAAAATTTTGGAATATTTGAAGTTAAACTGTTAAGAGCGTTGAAGGCAATTGTGGTTTAAGGCTGAGGATAATAAAAAGTAATTAAAGTCGTAGATCACTTCCTGATTTACTAATAAAAGTATGAATAATTCTGGACTGATTCCAACGCTAAGCTATAACTATACATATCCAGTCGGGTTTCACTTATTCCATCCCCTGTTCACGTAGAATCTTAAGTGTAGTCTATTAAGTGAACAGTCTATTAAGTGTGAACGATTGAAGCCACACGTCAAAACACTGATTGGATGTTATCAGTGCGGCTTCAGACCTGGCAAGTCCATCATCGACCCGATCTTCACACTACGTCAAATCCCGGAAAAGACCCACGAAGAACAAGTCGGCACACCATCTTTTTGTCGACTATAAGGCAGCCTTCGATAGCCCCATAAGGGATCGTGTTTTTGCCGCAATGGCTGAGCTCGGTATACCTGCGAAGCTGATAAGGCTATGCAGAATGACGTTGAGCAATTCCTGCAGCTCCGTCAAGGTAGGAATGGACCTCCCCGAACTTTTTGATACCGTGCGATGGTTCAAACAAGGCGACCCCTTATCATGCGACCTCTTCAACTTAGTCATGGAGAGTGTTCTACGAAAAGCGGGGGTGCATCGCAATTGCACTATTTGACATTGACATCATAGGGCGTATCAAACGAGATGTTACTGATACCATTAATGCTATTGAACGGGAGTCTACTAAGATGAGTCTGGCAGTAAATGAGGGCAAACAAAGTATATGTTATCGACATATAGACGAGTAGATTCTCAGCTTACGGCTGATAACTATACTTTTGAAAGAGTCAAGGAATTTATTTATCTTGGCTCCGACGTTACCATCAAAAACGATGTCAGTCTGGAGATCAAGCGCAGGATCACTCTTGCCAACAGGTACTACTATGGTGTCAATGGGCAATTGAGTAGCAGAGATCTCTCTGGTGTGACAAAACTAACACTCTATAGGACACTCATCCTACCCTTATGGCGAGAGGCATGGACCCTATTAAGTACTGATGCAGCGCCTGTGTTATCGCCTGTGATTGTGTGTCAGGTTTCTTGCGACCCAACCACATTATCTTCCAGGTTCGTATTTGGGAACTAATTTTGGTCTTGATGTACAAGTTGGACCACTTCATCGCCTGTGATTTTCCGAGGCCATCATATCTTCAAAGCACTTTGTAGGCATCTGGTTTCTAAAGTGACAAGTAATATCTCCGATCCATACAGGAAGACAAATTTAACTTTCTTAATTAGTCTTTACCATCATTTAATTAGTTTTACAACCTAGCTGGACCTAAATTTTTTCATGAAAATTTCATTTATTCTCAGAGTTTTTGCCACAAGTCTGTTGAGGGGAAGTCGTCGTAAGAAATATTTCTATCTTTCTATTTCGTTTTGTTTCAGATGTCTGAGTCAGGTATTGAACCACGGTCTCTGGTCTAATAAACCAACACACAATCTATTACACTATGGGGTTACATACATACGTAGATAATTGGTCATTACAATCCTTCAGTTGGGATTATGGCCCTAGTTTCTGACGCCGCTTATGTTGTGTGTGTAAATTTTATACAAGTGTGGCGGGAGCTACAGTTTAAAGTCTTAGAGTTTTTGCCAGAAATCTGCTGAGAGGAAGGCGCCGAAGAAATATTTTTTAATACTTTCGTTTTGATGTCTGACCCTGGGATACGAACCCGGGCCTTACGTCTAATAAGCCAATACACTACCTACTAGACTACGGCGACTCATCTACGGTGTTATGAACGTGTATTTTGGTTGTTGGCGAAACTAGGTTCGAATTCCAGAGATTATATTACTTGATCTCTCAGCTCTTTACATCTGCTAAGGCGCCTATGTCAGATGCTAAGATATTGCTTAGAACTGAGTGCTTCTGATTATAGCATTGGTCATTTAGCTTTCCACATCTGCTAAAACGCCTATATCTGGTGCTAAAATACTGCTTAGAAGGGAGTGCTTCTGAGTACCTTAATGCCCTTAGTTTTGTTTATAGTGTATATATGAAAAAGTGAGGTTAGGTCACCTATGGATATTTACTTAAAGAGAATAGTTGACTTCGCATTAATCTTCTTTCTTCTTGATATACCCAAAATTACCTCTTGGAAGACCAAACTCACACAGTCCAGTTCTTTCCCAGGGATAGAGCAGTGCAAAGAACAAGAGCGTTGGAGCGTCCATCTCTCATGGTTGATAAACCATCTTCGATTCACATAATCATACCGCTTGCTAGTTTCGTTCTTGCCTTGATGCAAAAATTCTCCACAATGTTTGGCAAACTAACTTTGTTTGTTCTGTTTTATGCACTTTCATCTCATTCTAATACTCTTGGAAAGTTGTTTGCCCATTAGCCGGGTAAAGTATTCGTTAATGGATGGATCGACCGACCGTTCGACACAACATGTTAGACAAACGAACGAATAAGAATGTAAACGTTGAAGAAATCGCTTAAATGTACGAATGAAAAGACAACGTTTTATGATTTGAAATGATGAACTTGGCGAAAATGTAATCAAAGCTTGAAGAAAGCAAAGCAAAGCAAACTGAAAAGAAAAAAAAAAAAGAGAGAGAGAGAAAAAAGTCGATAAAATAGCAGTAGTCATCTAAAGTAGCGTGCCAATCTCGGCATTGGGGTCACACTAGCATTAACCTTTTAACTGTTATGCCGTTATACAGCTGGAATTCTGATTTTCTTTTGCCTTTCTTCTGAAGGTTATTAAAGAAGAAGACGATAATATACATACGTACATTCATATGTATGTATGTAAGAAACCAAGCATAAGTCATGTATAGAAATGGTTGTGCAAACATTTATAAGGGAAAATGGGAAGCCAGTCAGAAGGTTTTAATTTCGAATTTAATTGAAATTGTTATAAAAGCCATGAAGAGTTGTTGCTATTTATTTCCGGAATTGTGAAAATACGAAAAAGAATACAGAATTAATATCATGATTACTTTCTAAGGTGAATGTGATAAATAAAGAATTTTGCCAATTCTTGCGAGAAACCAAACAGAGACTGAATAGTAAATTATTACGTACGTACTAGAGATCAGGAATGAGTATTCAATAAGATGAGTAGAATCGAATTATACTCATAATATCTGATACTTATACGCATTCATACTTATTTTTATATCATTGAACCTCAACTCATAATCAAAGTTTGAAGTACTCATCATATTCATACTTAACAACACGTATGACGTTGTTGAGTTCGACTCTTCATAGCTCAACATTTACAAGAATCACAAAATATGTATGATTCGCATACGAACACTACAATACTCACTAAATGGTTGTGTGTTTGCTTTGCTTGCTATCTTTGTTTATTTCTTTTGATGAGTGATTCGAATCACTCGAGTCATTTATAAGTATTATAAGTATTTTTCTAAAGTTATGAATCTGAATGAGTAGGCGTATGAATCAAACATATTTCGAATGGTATGAGTTTGATGTCAACATTGTACTCATACTCATTGCAACCTATACTTATAAGTCAACGATGTAGTGAGTACGAATGAATCAGAGTATATAGTTAAATTACAATATTGTTGACTCACTTGCTTATATTTAAAATTTCATGAGTGCTTATGAGCAGCGAAAAAACGATTTATTGCTGATCTCTGGTACGTGCATATATACATAATTGGTCATTACAACCCTTTAGTCAGGATTACAACCTAGCTTCTCACACCACTTATGTTGTGTATGTTAATTTTATACATGAGTGGCGAGACCTACAGTTTAAAGTCAAATTCGAACGACAGTTTTTTCTTTAAAACTTTTCATGGCAATTTTATTTTTACTCTCATAGTTTTGGGGTTTGAACCGTGGCCTCACGTCTAATAAGCTAACACGCTACCTACTAAACTATGGCGACTTCTAGTAATTGTTTGCCACCAGATTATTTTGCTTTTTCAGAGAGTATTCTGTTTTAATTCCTTGAAGGTACATGTATTTGTCACAAATTATCTCCTCCCCCATAATATTGTTACGAAAATGAAAAGGGTATACCATCGTTTAACATTAAAACGATAAACAAAAAGCTACACAAACAAATACAACGAACTTGCTGCAAGTAAACCAACAACATCAGTATGAAAGAAAAGGGGGTAGACAAGTAAGCGAGAAAGCAACAACAAGCAATGTGAACAAAATACACAAACAATAATGAAGTCGCAATAGACTTCTCGAGGAAGCGAAAACACGAACATTATACTTTAAAAACCTTCATCAGACTGTATACGTGAGCATATAAAAACTCAAGACAAAGCAGGCAATAATTAGTAAGAATTCAGTCAGTCTTATGTGAAGACGGCTTGCGTGTGAAGAGAACAGTCGTGGTCTCCGATGAAAAGATCTGCGCTGTAAGCAAAGAGAAGAGCGAACACGCAATTGTTGTTGTTTACATCAAGTTGTGAACAGTGGCACATAGAATTGTGCGAGCAATAAAGAGTTTAATTGAAACGAAACACATATTTGTTTTTATTTTGGTTTGCAATCAACGATATTTCAAACGTTTGTAAAAAACTAAAAACCTAACAATACATCAATACATTGAAAGAAAGTGTAACAAATACTTCACCTGGTGATAGGTAGGTATGTATGTAGCTAAGCTGTCCAATCAAGAAGTTCGGATGGACACATTTAGGCCACATAGGTGCCATTGTGATGCCTTTGTTTCCATTTATGCTCTAATCCAGGAACCTGTTTTGGTTAGATTTTCTGTGTCGTTCTAGCCGTGTCCAGAGCTGATTAACGACTGTTGAGGGAATACCTTCCCCTATAGGTGATATAAAATTTGAATCAAATTTAATTTTAAGACTTCTGGGATGATAGACTGCTTTCTGATTCTCCGCGATTTGTACTTCGATTTGTAATCGAGCATGTGGTTGTATGAGCTCCTCAACAGTATGGACGTTGTGCAGCATATTAACATCCAGCGGCTGCGTTGGCTCGGCCATGTCGTTCGAATGGAGGAGGATACTCTGGCGAGACTAGTATTTGATGCGGAGATTTGAGGAAGTCGACGAAGATGACGATCTTGTTTCCGTTGGAAGGATCAGATCGAGGAAGCCCAGTCATCGATTGGAGGCGCCTGAAAGGCCGAAATCAGTTAATCAGGTTGTTAATGGCCAGTTAAGTCAGTAATTAAGTAAGCATTAAGTTGCCGGGGTCTAGTAGGTAGTGTGTTGGCATATGAGACTTGAGACCTCGATTCAAACCCAGGGTCAGACATCTCCCATCCGAAATATGACAAAATATTTCTTCGTCGCCTTCCTCTCAGCAGATTTCTGACAAAAACTCTGAGAGTAAGTAAACCTGCCATGAAAAAGTTTCTTAAAATCTGTCGTTCGGAGTCGACTTTAAACAGTAGGTCCCGCCACTCAAGTATAAAAATTAAGGCACACAACATGAGTAGGGGTTGTAATGGCCAATTACGTATGTATATATGTATTCTACCCTTATCCAATATCTCGTTGTCAATCATGTGCTTTCATGTTCCCAAAAGGAACTCCTATATTCAAGAATTCGTCGGAGAGTTCAATGGTCGTGCCGTGTCTAGCCAGTACATCCGCTCTACAGTTGCCCAGGATATCATTGTGTCTCGAAACCCAAATGATGTGTACCACAGAAATTCTCTTTGTAATATTTTCGAAAATAGTTGGAACTACTGCCCGATGCATCTTTGACATCAAAGCAAGAATCAATCAGCATTTTCTTATTAATCGTAGGAAAACGTAAAGCAAATCCTTATTTTCCCTTTGAGTTTCGTTCAAACCATATCGGCTCATAACTGTTGAAGAGGTTTTTGTTGTAATACAATCAATTTTTTCTGGGACTTAATCTCTATAGAAACCTTTATTGTTATCTCTTTCCATATGCCAACAATAATTCATATTATTGCCGACTCATATACACGTTCACGATACACTCAAGTTATTCCCACAATCATTTACTAAATTTGTAATAATTTTTGCATGAAATTGCAACAGTTTAGATTGGTAATGCGCAATGCACAAGTATTTCAAAATTTTCAATCATTTCGTATAGAAATGAAAACAAAAAAAAAAGTGAATAAAAAATGCCTTAGCAATGCCAACAACTAAGTAACGAACGCAAAACGTCATACAATGAGCGGAAAAGCGAATGAAACTGCAAAAAAACTACATTTTTCTACCACACTAGACACTTGTGTTTCAAATGCTTTATGAGGCATGCAATATTGCTATGCATTCGTCTCGAAGCCAACTGCAACACTATTGCCGCTCACAGTGCCAATATGCGTGTGTGTGGCATGGATCGTAAGGGAAAAAATGAAAAAACATTGGGCATCACATCTATCGTATCGTTCATCCTCTCGTTATATTTAGCAATTATGATCAACGCCGATAGGCAAAAAACAATTGAAACAAGTTGGCACGGCACGCACAAGACGATGATCATTATCATTGAAAGCATTATGATGATAACAACAACAACAACAACAACCACAGCAATCTAAGGCCAAACTATGGTACATAAAACGGACCCAAAAAAGAAAAAAAAACTTAAGAAAATGTGGAGGAGATTGTACATGATGCTACATATGCCTGATACACATACATGTATGGTACTCATGTGCCAGCAACGGCCTTTACATCAACAACAGCCACAACAACTGTTACAGAGTGAAGGGGCTCTTTTTTTTTTGTTGTTGCTTTCAATAATTTAAACTGGAGCAGAATGCGTGCATGACTTCTGCACAACATGAAATGAAATCTAATCCAAGTGTGTCTCTATGTGGCTCATGTTTGCTGCAGCCAACCAACCAACAAATGGACAAACGGCCATCAACTGCATTGTAACTGCAGTACACTATGGCTACACTACACTACACTCTTAGCATGACCATTGAATTTGTGTGTGTTTTTGTTTGTTTTTTTTATTTTACAAGATTAAAAACGTACTCGTATAGTGTAGTGAGTGTAAGTAAATAAATTAAGAAACATTTTGGAAAAGTACCCAATGACAGTGAGGTACAACCTTACAGGTGTCTTTCAAAGACTGTATTTAGTTGCGAAATGTTTACCCAACTATAGGAGATAAAACAAAGTTTATTACATTGTAAACCAAACCATAACGGCAAGCAAATCTTGAAAAATTACAAAATATTGCGTTTGATGATATTTAGACCTGTTTAGATACACTGCTTTTAGACAATAGGGATCTTATTTAGCGCCGTCTAGTCAGTACCATGTGTGATTACTATTGATGTGATTCTATCATCCAAATTCAAGTCAAATTCATGGCCACTTACTTACTTAATACGACATTACAGGTCAGGATTACAATTTAGCTTCTTATACTATCCATATTGTGTGTGTTAATTATAACCATGAGTAGTGGATCCTACAGTTTAACATCGGCTTTGAACGACAGACGAAAAAATTTTCATGGAAACTTATTTACTTATTTATTTTACCAGTAGACAGCTGAGGATAGAATTTTTTTATATTTCGTTTGGTTCGCGATTCCTGAGCTGGGGTTTGAACCAGAGATCAGCAATGAGTATTCAAAAAGATGAGTAGATTCTAAACATACTCTAACTTATTCTAATATCATACTTATACTACTCAGATCCAAAGTTTGAAGTGTACTCGTCATACTCATACTTAACAATACGCATGATGTTGTTGATTTCGACTCTATTTTACTCAACATTTAAAAGAATCACCAAATAAGTATGAGTCACGTATGATGCAATACTCACTGGAAGGTTGTGTGTTTGTTTTTCTTGCTGCCTGTGTCTTTTTTCTCTTTTTTTATAAATGCAACAACAATTAAGACTGTAAATTTCGATGAATGATTCGAATTATTTATGAGTAATATAAGTATTCTAACTTTCTGAACCTGAATGAGTAGGCGTATGAATCGAACATATTTCGAATGTTATGAGTTTGATGTCAACGTTGTACTCATACTCAAAATTCCATGAGTAGCGCAAAACACGATTCATTACTGATCTCTGATACATACATTCATAATTGGCCATTACAACCCTTCAGTGCGGGTTACGACCTAGTTTCTTACACCACTTAAGCTGCGTGTGTTAATTTTATACATGAGTGGCGGGACATATAGTTTAAAGTCGATTCCAAACGACAGATTTTTGAGAAATTTTTTATGGCAATTTTATTTACTCTCTGAGTTTTTGCCCGTAATCTGCTGAGAGGAAGAGGCTGAAGAAAAATTTTTTTTATTTCGTTTTATTCGAGATGTCTGACCTGTCTTTCAATCTTTGCGAATTAAGTTCTTTTTAACTTCCATTTTTACTTATTTTCTGGTACATGAAACACGGTTACAGCGACTGATAACTAATAACGATCTAGGTTTAAATCTCGGAGAAGATAAACAAAATTTCATAATTTTTGATCTGCTCTTTATATCATCTACAACGAACTTCAAGGTAAGATCAGGCAGGATCAACTCTTAAAAATTAATAGGATTCAGTCAGCATAGGTTCTTCACTGCTTCAACTCACACATGCCCACGGAGGATGTTGTTATAGGCTACATCAGACCTCCTAGAAATTTTTACAGCAGAGCTATCAACTGCTGTGCTGGAATAACTTGTTTAATAAAAGTGAAAGAGAAGCTAGAACTGTGAGAAGCTAGATCCTGACTGAAGGGTAGTAAATACCCATTATGTGTGTAATTAAACTGAAAGGAAGCAAATGAAAAAAGGAGTAATATAAGGACAGGAAAATACTTTCTAACAGCCTTGTGTTGCTTAAACGAACGATCTGCTTAGTGATCTAGCTGTGAGAAGCTAGGGCATGGAAAGCTTAAGTGTTAACGAAGCATTTATGTGCAATAAAAACGTGCAATACTTGACCTCACCTGAACTCCTTGAACTCCATCTATATCTATAGCCAAAATGATAGTGAAGTATTTGTATTGAATTCTTATCCTCGTCATTACACGATCGCTCGCCAGAATAAATAGATTATGTTCGCCCGATTGATTTCATTATCCTCCATCGCAATGTAGCAATGTTTGTCGACACTACAAAACAATACGGATAATAAAATAACGGAACGATTCCATATTTTTACGTAATACTCGTCCTTTATGTAAAACACCACATTCGCAGCTAATGGACTTGCGCATACCAGGCAAATATTGTCAACCCCTGCATGCAATTATACACTCAACAACATTCTAAAAAAGAAATGAAAAAAAATCCATTTCATCTGCCTCATTGTAGACAGTAATGGCGCAATATAAAGCTTTAATAGGCATTTTCTTAGCACATTTATTATGGGTCTCCGTTCTTTTTTTCACTCCTTAGCATTTAAGAAACTACTTTCCATGTTGAAATGATTTGAATCTCGACAGTATTGTGTACCTGCATCTGTATATACATATACATACATACATACACTGGCATAATATGTAATACAAGTGATGAATGTCTATGTTATACGATCTAATGATCTAGAAATGAAGTTAATAAATCGTTCAACCAGCATCTAAATTCTACTCGAGACTGTTGCACCACTGATGCCATTCTCTAACATCATAGCCATTGTGTATCGTTATGTGGCGGCGGCGGCGGTATGTCAGTTATAAATGCTTAAATGAATGACCAGACACAAGCAACACACACACAGACACACACACACAGAGAAACCCATATTCCCTCAACAACAACAGGATGGACATTTTCAATTGCATTTTACAACTCACACACCCAAACGAATGTTATGGAGATAGTTTTTCTAGGAGAGAAAATAGAACAAAACAGAATGAAAGGAATCATATGTTGTTGTTGTATTGATCTATGCTGTTAGTGTATGATTTAAATTACAAACAAAAGTTTTGCAACATGTTGGTATTACATGGTACTTATTTCAATACGACGACCAATATTTAGGTGTTGACGGTATAAAGATGATCTTTTTTGTTTTGAAACGGATCATTAACAGGAATGGGAGTTTTAATAAAACATTGAAGTTCTTCCAGTTTTGATGGGAAATGAAACCAACTAACTTAGTTTAAACATGTATACATACCAGAGATCAGCAATGAGTCGTTTTTTCGTTACTCATAAGTACTCATGAAATTTTGAGTATGAGTGAGTTAACAGTATTAAAATTTCACGACTCTGGTGCACTCATACTCACTACAACATTGATTAATAATTACAGGTTGCAATGAGTATGCGTACACCGTTGACATCAAACGCATACCATTCGAACTATGTTTGATTCATACGCCAACTCATGCAGATTTGTAAATTTAGAAAAGTACTTATAATACTCATAAATGATTCGAGTTGTTCGACTCATAAGTACTCACGAAATTGTGAATATAAGTGAGTCAACAATATTGAAATTTAACTATGTGCTCTGATTCATTCGTACTCACTACAACATTGATTTATAAGTACAGGTTGCAATGAGTATGCGTACAACGTTGACATCAAACGCATACCATTCGAACTATGTTTGATTCATACGCCTACTCACTCAGATTCATAAATTTAGAAAAATACTTATAATACTCATAAATAATTCGAGTGATTCGAATTATTCAACAAAATTTACAGTCTTAGATGTTGTTGCATTTACAAAAAAAGAATAAAGACACATAAGCAAAAAAGATAGACCAGCGAGCAAAGCAAACACACAACCTTCTAGTGAGTATTGTAGTGTTCGTACGCGAATCACACTTATTTTGTTCTTCTTGTAAATGTTGAGTAAAGGAAAGTCGAAATCAACAATATCATGTGCATTATTAAGTATGAATACGATGAGTACTTCAAACTTTGAATATGAGTAGTATGAGTATGCTAATTAAATAAGTATGAATGCGGCGTATAAGTATAAGAAATTATGATTATGATTCGAATCTGCTCATATTTTTGAATACACAGTGCTGATCTCTGGTACATACATATGATTTCTTTTTTGTATTTAATTTGAAGCTTAAAAGTCTGTATTGTGTCTATGCATCGTTCATACTGTTATTATTCTGAGGAAGACGTGCCTCACGACTGCAACTATACGATCTATTGTACTCTTCTCATACTTTGTAGGGTATTGCTATAATGTCTCCTCCAAGTCTATTGTCCTGACAAACTTCAAGATGCTATTTTTTGTCAGCAAAGCCAGTTATCGTCCCAGCCCCTGAAATTCACTCAGGAGTTTCCTTTTGGGATGTATGAAAGTCTCAGAGATTACATATATGTATATACATACATACATACATAATTGGTCATTACAATCCTTCAGTCAGGAATTTATACCTAGTTTCTCACACCACTTATTTTGTGTGTGCTAATTTTATACATGAGTGGTAGAACCTCAGTTTAAAGTCGACTCCGAACGACAGATTTTTTGAGAATTTGTGAATTTATTTACTCTCAGAGCTTTTGCCAGAAATCTGCTGACAGGAAGTCGCCAAAGAAATATTTTCCCATGTTTTCATTATCATGTCTGACCTGGCGTTTGAACGCCTTATGTCTAATAAGCCAACACACTACCTACTAGACTACGGCGACTTCTAATGTCTCAGAGATTTCAAGAATGTATTCTGCTGGATCAGTTTCATCGTTATAGAATCTACATTTTAGGGTGGAGATCATCCCCATTCTAAATTAGTCTAGTTTGAGTATACAGTACCTCATCATAAGACCGCTTATCTACCCCAGGCTATTCCTTATGTTAGTCTAATACATGACGCAGATCTCCTCATATTTTAATTTCCCCACAATAATTTTGTTTGCTTCAATCCCATTAGGTTTGAGAAGATTCCCTTTCCTTGGTTACACTTTTTCAAACATCCGTGTCCATCCCACAGAAAGGTTCTATTTCTATCAAAGGCGTGTATGCTCGCTCTCCTCCTCGCAGGCTCTTATGCCTATTCATTACTGAGAATTTTCACATGATCTGAAACCCAGCAGAGGGTAACCTTATTTTGCCTACCCAGCTGATTCAGCTTCCCTAGACAATCCCATATTATCTCCGATTTAACCTGATAAGATTCGAGTGCTTGAATGGCGGCCTGACTATTAGACCGTATTGCTATGTCCTTTCGTTTGTACCTCCTGTCCAAGTTGAATTGAGACGATTTTTCGATGGTCTTAAGTTCTACTTGAAAGATACCCGCGGGTTTTAACACGGTCTCCGAATATTTCATTCTGGGACCAAAAGCTTTCACTTCTGTCCAAAATAGTTCCAATACAGTAGTTCCTTCAATATAGCTTCCATGTATAGTAGGTAGTGGTCTAGTAGATAGTGTGTTGGCTCATTCGCCGTGAGGCCACGGTTCAAACTCCAGTTCAGACATCAAAACGAAAACATGAAAAATACTTCTTCGGCGACTTCCTCTCAGCAGATTTCTAGCAAGAACAAGAAAATTTCTCAAAAATCTGTTGTTCGGAATCGACTTTAAAAAACTGTAGGTCGTGCCACTCATGTATAAAATTAACACACACAACATGGGTGGTGTGAGAAGCTAAGATTACGCCCTATCTGAAGGGTTGTGATGATCAATTATGTATGTATGTTATGTATTCGGCTTCCAAATTACTCCATACATATTTGTTATCAAAATGCGTTGCTAAGTACTTCCCAAAATCATGGAGATTACTGGTTCCATCCAGGGGACTCCTTTAATATCCCTGGAGCTGTCAGCCATTCGATCTCGAAATCCCTTAATGTATGGTTCCTAATGTCTCCTGTCAATCTAACCATAGCCTTTAAGGTTTTTGTCTTTACTACCATGTGCAGCGGATTCAACAGAGCTTCCATGTTCTGTTCATATTCACAGTTTTGTCTGAAGATGAGTAGTTTGGATGAATGGATGAGTTTTAATGTTATAAGTGCAAGTCTGCAAGTGGTTCCATTTTATGCCTGCTACCTTCAAATAATCTAGTTGGTTACATTTTTTTATTCGTTTGTAACTCTAATTTATTTATTTTGATGATTGTATTAAATGCCATGAAAGAAATCATACAACCAACCATATGATCATACATATGAAATGACCGGCACATGTCAGTCAATTCAGTCAGATATTGTCGGCATATAAATGAATATTTAAAAATATGCATTCAAATAATCGCATAATAATATACACACAAGTATTGATATGCTATGATGTCTAATGGGTCTACATGCGAGCGGTATTGTAGTACACGTAGTTGTTGTTTTGCAGAATCATTGCAGGAAAGTTGTGTTAATTTCATTATGCTGGGCTGCTTGGCATGGCATGGCATATATGTATGTATGCATGAATGAGTGAACCAATGACTGAGCGAGTGAGTGAGTGAATGGAGAAAAATAGATGATAGTGATGTGATGATCTGTGCTGGCTGACTGCCTGCCTGATGCTGTTGTTGTTATGCGGCATATTTGGTTTGCGTGTCTTGACCAAATGGAAAAAGAGTAGCTATTTAAGTGGACATTTGAATAGACAACCAGAGATGTAAATAAAGCATAAATGGGGAAAAAGAAAAAAAGCTCTCCTTACACGGCTGTCCGTCCATTTGAAAAGTAAAGTGCCTGAGCGGTATGAGTAGATTTATTTTGTATTCATAACTGTCTGTCATCAGTTTGTTTAAGAAAATTGTATGTTTTTAGCCAAGATTGTAACTTAATTTATTTAACAGTTTTCTGCGTGTATGTGTATGTGTGTATTTTGATTAAGTTTTTAAGCCACATGTCATTGTTGATGCATGTCGGTCGAAGTGGTACCCAACATTGAGTTGAGTTTCATTCGAAGTTTTTTATTTTTTCATTAAAATTGATCTACTTTTAATGGAAAGTTGCTGGCGTATGTAAAGAAATCGTATTCGTTTTAAAATCCATTATTTTTGATGAATTTGTCATGGCATTTTTATGGAATTGTATTTAACAAAACACCTGGCAAATATTTCTTAAATATTAAAGGAAAAGTATTTGTAGTCAGCAATTAAATATGAGTGCAGAGAGCTTAGTTTGAAATAATTTTTTTTTTTAATTTTGGGTAAAATTTTTGACTGTATTGAACTACAATACATACAATGTCATGTGGTAGCATAAAGTCGCGATTTACTTAGCCTGCATTTCTTGTGACATTGCCTAGCTTTCGTGAGCTTGAGATTCCAATATTTCGGACTAGACACTATTACAGGCATAGCTCATCTCAGAAGAATGGACTGGAAGAAGTTAAGGAAATTTGTACAAGACACAGAGTTCCTATAGAAAGTAAGGCGGCATTCCAAATGTTGAGCACACAACAAGTCTACATGATTCCTTAGATGTATTTTAATTGGCATGAGACTCTTTGGCAGGTTTGATACATACATAATTGGTCATTATAACCTTTCGGTCAGGATTACGACATAGCTTCTCACCCCACTTATGTTGTGTGTGTTAATTTTATACATGAGTGGCGGGACCTAAAGTCGCTTTCTAACGACAGATTTTTGAGAAACTTTTCATGGCAATTTTATTTACTCTCAGAGATTTTGCCAGAAATCTGCTGAGAGGAAGTCGCCTAAGAAATATTTTTTTATAATTTCATTTTCATGTCTGACCTGGGGCTTCTCTTCAGTTGTTGAATTAATCTTTCGACTTTGGTAGGTTTCGTCTCCTTCAACCTATCTACATATCTACCTAGCCAGCTTATTAACACTATCTACAGTGAGCGTTAAAAGACACGGTACACTAAGGATAAAATACTAACAATCACCAAACTCAACTTTTACCTTTTTAAGGAGTGTGACTGAAAAAATTTGTTAATAATTCGAAATTATTTCTAATTTTTTTGTTCCAATTTTAAAAATCGGCAATGAAACAATTTTAAAATTAAAATAACGGTAATTTATTAATTTATATTTCTTTGTAATGTACGGTTTCTTTTGACGCTCACTGTATTTATGCATATGTAGTTGTATTTTCATAGACTTTTTATGAATTTTTTTCTTTAACGAACATAATTTTTTTTCGGTTTATTCATCAAGTTTTTTCTCTTGCAACAAGTTCTAGAATGACAGGGTTGCCATCTATTGTTGGCTAGAAACAAAACATTCTGTAATGAAGAGGAACTATAAATAATTGAGTCCTACTCGTACCCAATATGTGCCGCTGTCTGACATTCATATCAGGCTTGTTACTGATGTAGTTCCTTAGGGGTGGTTGCCTTAAAAATTTGCAAGTCAAACAAAGCCTTCTTAAAAATTCTAATCAGTCCTGAATATTTTTCGTTACTTTAAGAAATACAGGCGTCTGTCACAAAGCATCTCCCCACATTCTGGTTATTTACATAGCTTTTTTCTGTTGCATTCATAAAAGATTTTGCAGTCAAATAGGCGATGCCTAATATGACCCATCTATCGTTGCTTAAAAATAACGTCCACCTTGGACATATATTGGTTGTATTGATGAGAAATATTTTGCTAATTGAACCCAGTAGGGGATGATGTAGCCAGACTTTTTATAACATTTGTTGTTATGTTACTCTCTCCGATGAGGCTAGGGGCCTTCCTAGCTAGACTATTTGGTAGTGATTGAAGACTCATAATTGTATAAATTGGACAATCATAATCGAAATTTTTTTCTTGTTGTTAGAAATTCGAATCAGATTTATTCTGTGACACTAATATCTTCTCAGGTGTTGAACAAATTTAGAAAAAGTAAGGCAAGTAGCAAGTCGCCGTGGTCTAGTAGGTAGTGTGTAGGCTTATTAGACGAAAGGCCCGAGTTCGAATCCCAGGGCAGACATCAAAAACAAAATACAAAAAGTATTTCTTCGGCGACTTCCTCTCAGCAGATTTCTGGCAAAAACTCTGAGAGTAAAAATTGCCATGAAAAGCTTCTCAAAAAATCTGTCGTTCGGAGTCGACTTTAAACTGTAGGCCCCGCTACTCACGTATAAAATGAACGCATACAACACGAGTGGTGTGAGAAGCTAGGCCGTAATCCTAACTGAAGGGTTGTAATGGCCAATTATGTATGTATGTAAGGCAAGTGGAGTTTAGGAGTCACAGAAGTCTGGTAGGTAGTGCGGTAACTTATTAGTCGCGAGCTAGTGGTTCAAATAAAATGAAATATAAAAAAATATTTTTCGGTTATTTCCTCTCAGCAGATTTCTGGCAAAAACTCTTAGAGTAAATAAAATTGCCATGAAAAGTTTCTTCAAAAATCTTTCATACCTAGTCGGCTTTAACTGTAAGGCCCGCCACTCATGGTTAAAATTGATACATACAACATGGGCGGTGTGAGAAACTAGACTGTAATCCTGACTAAAGAGTTGTAATGATGAATTAGATAAATTAAGAAAGTAAGACAAATAGTGTGTCAAATTAATGTGTGGTATTTGCAGAATTTAATTCCTGATTTCTTTGACTATGTAATGCTAAGCAAATAATAAGAAACTAGTTGAGATGCTCAACCGTTTCATCATGTTGCTTGGTTTTCAAATTCTATTTTTATGGAGTTAACAGTAATATTGTGGTTTCATTCGGTGGCTGACTTTTTTTTTCCTGAATTAGTGGTGGTTTTGCTGTCGTACGATATGCACTTGTTTTACACTTGAATTCCGTTGAAATAATTTTAAAATTGTTTTCTTATTCTACCGCAGGAAAGATAAGTATACTTTGTGTTTAACCTAGAGGATGACTCTTTCCTACTACATTTTTAATTGCCTCTTGTGGTCACGCTTCTGACTAACTTTTTCAGGCTGTTCATTAACATGATTGTTACTAAGTTTTGCTTTCAAAATTTTCTTCAATCGACTTGGGTATGCTACTTACCTTGGTCAAGTTGGCCATTGCGTGGATATTCTTTCGGGACGTCAACCTATCCAGGGTCAATGAGGAGTTCTGCTTCATTGCCAGATTCACTTGGCCCTTGATGGATAGAAGGCTCACCAACTAGGTACTTGGACTTGATCGTAACGACATCTCGATCACAGTGGCCATGCTTACAAGTCACTCGAACCTACCTATCTACTAAGTTCTTTCAGTCAAAACTATACGATTTAAATTTTTTTAATTCCATTATATTTTTACTTAAAGAGCCCATATATTGTATACAATTTTATGTTTTATTTTTATCAAGTTTTACTTTAAAACTTTGATAAAAGCAAACAATAGTAAGTAACCTCTACGTCAAAGAGCTGAAACCACAAAAACCACAAGCAACCATGATAATAATACTCGTACATATGTACGTATAATAAGAACCTTCGGAGCGTTAATGACATTGAATGGGGTCACATGACTTGGAAATAGAAAAACAAAAACAAAAACAAATACAAGCCAGTGAAATATGAAATGCTACTAACAATGTTTCACAAAAAGAAGGCAAAAGAAAAACAACAACGATTTGAACAAGCCTGGTTTATAAAATACTTTGTTTTTGTGTTCTGCGCATAAACTCCATAATTTTCCAAACACTTTCATTTAAAAAGTTAATTAAAGGTTAAAACAACTGCAACTATGGGTACTGATTGGTCTCATTATGATCTTGCAACATTGCTCATAAAACCTTAAGGAGCTGTTGTGGCAGCAAAGCTCTGCAAACACAATAAGCGATAATGATCGAATGGTGGAGAAAAAGTAAAAAACACCTTAACTCTGACATGACCAATACAGAGACAGGATTTACTCAGTTGTGTGATTGCGATCATTATCAGCAGCGAATTTTTTTTTTGCTGATCTCTTAACATGATCACGGCACTAATATGGCTTAAAAAAATTATGAAAAAAAAACCTGCGTACTTCAGTTTACTTTCCATACATGCCAGAGTTACATACACTCCCAGTTGTTTCGTGAATGTTTTGTTTACTTTGGTAGGCATTAAAAAAATACAATGTGGCAGGCAAAAAAAGAAATACGTTTGAAAATTTTGCATTTTTAATAGCGATAGCAAGATAAGCGTTTGCATTGATCAGTTTCTGTTTTATTGGCTGATATTGGCTGATATTCTCTGTTACTGATGCTGTTCTTGTTGTCGTCTTTGCCTTCATTTATTCTACTTTAAAAAGATCTTTATCGTTTAAATTCGCAGAAAAATTCTTACACGCAAGCTTAAACAGCATTTCAAAAACATTTTGCGATTTTATATTGAAATCCCTGTCGTTCTTGGCTGCAGTTGCAGCAACCACCACCAGCATCAAAAGTATTTAGTCAAAAATAAATCGTTTATCTTTAATGCACTGAGAGAAAAATACTGGTGTACTACGGGGTTTTTAAGTATTCTGGAAAAAATTGAAATCACGTGTGGAAGCTCAGGCACCTCCAACGAAGCAATATATGCAAAAATATTTCTTCGTCGACTGTCCCACAGCAGATTTCTCGCAAAAACTCTGTAAATAAATAAAATTGCCATGAAAAAGTTTTTCAAAAATATGTCGTTCAGACTCCAGTTTAAACTGTGGTTCCAGCCACTCATGTATGAAACTAACACAACATAGATGGTGTTAGACACTAGGTCGTAATGAATTGAATAAAGCATTATAATATTCAATTATGTGTGTATGTATCAGAGATCAGCAATGAATCGTTTTTTCGCTACTCATAAGTACTCATGACATTTTGAATAAAAGTGAGTCAACAATATTGAAATTTAACTATGTACTCTGATTCATTCGGTACTCACTCCAACATTGACTTATAATTACAGGTTGCAATGAGTGTGAGTACAACGTTGACATCAAACTCATACCATTCGAAATAGGTTTGATTCATACGTCCACTCATTCAGATTCATAAATTTAGAAAAATACTCATAATACTCATAAATGATACGAGACACTCGAATCAGTCATCAAAATTTACAGTCTTAGTTGTTGCACACACACAACATGAGTGGTATGAGAAGCTACGTTGTAATCCTGACTGTGTGTACAGCTGCCACGTGTATGGGATTATATCGGGTTCTCCATCGTGGTTTCAAAAGTAAACGTAAATAAAACACATATAAAATATTTTTTCCAAAATATTTCTTTTTTATTGTAAAGTTTGAACGTTGACATTATGTGTGGAACACTACATCATTTAAATGACCTCCACGCGAAGTGTTGCAAGCATTGATTTTTTTGAGGTAATTTTCGACCACTTTTTGACACATATTGGGCGGTATCTCAGTCATAATTTGACGAATGTTGGTTTTTAAGTGCTCAAGAGTTGAAGGTTTATCTGCATAAATACGGTCTTTCGCGTAACCCCACAAAAAAAGTCTAATGGTGTCAGATCGTTGATATCGCCACAACGAGACATTACGCGGCCAGGAAATGTCTCTTGCAATAAAGCCATATTCGCTCGAGTTATGTGGCATATGGCACCGTCTTGTTGAAACCACATATTCTCCAAGTCGTATTCTTCAATAGCAGGCAAAAAAAAGTCGGTTATCATATGACCATAACGCTCCGAATTGACGGTGACAGTCGTTCCATCGTCGTTTTCGAAGAAGTAAGGTCCTTCGGACCAAAGAGCGCACCAAACAGCGACTTTTTCTGGATGTAATGGCCTCTCTTCAATTACTTGAGGATTCTCAGAACCCCAAATACGACAATTTTGTTTATTAACATACCCACCCACCGAGTGTGAAATGTGCTTCATCGCTGAAGAAAATTTTGTTCGAAAAATTGCCGTCCACCGCCTGTTGTTCAAGCACCCATTCCGCGTATCTACGACGTTGTGAATCGTCAGCTGGCTTCAGTTGTTGGACTTTATATGGATGTAGGTGTAGATCTAAATGTAAAATGCGCCATAATGAGCCGTAAGACAGTCCTAATTCCTGAGAACGATGAGGAATCGTCACATTCGGGTCTTCGGCAGCACTTTCACTTACAATAGCGATATTTTCAGCGGAACGAGCGAAACTATGATGCACAGGCCTTTCAATATTTGTAACCACTCCAGTCTCTTCAAATTTCTTTACAATTTTGCCAATTTCTTGCGTAGTTGGACGATTATGTAAACCATAATCTCCTCTTAAAATACGATACGTGGCTGTGGCAGAATCACCACGAAATGGATAGGTTTTATAATAGAGCTGAAAATCTAAATGCAAAATTCGCTATAATGAGCCATAAAATATTCGTAATTATTGAGAAAGCCGTGTAACTGTTAAATTCAAATTATTCGCCATACTTTCTCTAACAGAAGCGATATTTTCTACACTGTTTTTATTGCAATCGTACTCAGTCATGATCACATCTGTAACACTTACGATTACTCCAAATTTCTTTCTCACTTTGTTAACCATTTGCTCAGGAGTTCGATTATAATCACGTTATAATACATACATACATAATTGGCTCATTACAACCCTTCAGTCAGGATTACGGCCTAGCTTCTCAACACCACTCATGTTGTGTGCGTTAATTTTATACATGAGTGGGGGGACCTACAGTTTAAAGTCGACTCCGAACGACAGATTTTTTGAGAAACTTTTCATGGCAATTTTTACTCTCAGAGTTTTTGCCAGAAATCTGCTGAGAGGAAGTCGCCGAAGAAATACTTTTTGTATTTTGTTTTTGATGTCTGGCCTGGGATTCGAACTCGGGCCTTTTCGTCTAATAAGCCAACACACTACCTACTAGACCACGGCGACAATCACGTTATAATGTTCAAAGGAAAAATCGCAGCGTTTAAATCACCACTATCCTCTGTCTTCTAGAACGTATTTACAGTGGGTTATTTTGACCTCTAGGTATTGTACTTGTCCCAATGACAAGTGCACGTCCTCAAGCCTAACCTAAATTACCACTTTTGTAGTATCTGTAGCTGTTTACCCGTCTTACGGATGTTCAACGATCCATAATCGTACGTGAGAAGAATTCGCGCACGAGAAGAGCTTACAATGAAAGTTATCGAAAACTAATTCACCCTATGTGAGCACCGATAAGTCATAAAAATGCAGTATATTGATGAACTTTTTCACAAAATTATTTTAATTTTTCTCTCAGTGCATTGATCAGAGATTTGTAATCTTTGTCTCCATTCTCTAAGCGACAACAAAAATATCGATATTGACTGAATGAATTGATTGTGGCCAGTTAAAATAAAATCGAAATAAAAATCGAAGAAAAAAATCGTATAATACAGCGCAAGAAACTCCCATAAACACTTTTATCACGCAAACTTTACGAGTAAATAAGATCATAATCTCGGCTACACGATCTCTTTAATACAATTTAACTTCGTTTTTTTTTTTTTGTTGTAATTTTTATTTCACTTTGTTTTTGGCCAAGTGGTCTCTCCAAGAAAGAAAAAAAAAAGAAAAAGGGTTTTTGACTTGACTGTCTGTCAGTGTGACTTTAAAACGCCAAACGATCAAAAGCAAAGAAATCCAAAAAAAGCAGAAAAAATCTCAACCGAAAGCAATAAAAACAGAAACTTTTAAACACAATGCGTGTGCCATGATCTTTATCTTTTCAGGTCGTATTTTTTAACTCAGCTTTGCTCATTTTTTTCGTGGGCTCTTGACTCACTTTACTTAAAAGCCGTGGTTAAGGGTTAGGATTTCTTATTTGAAATGAACGAAGTAGATCAGTTACTTTTGATAGCTTTTCACGATTTAATGTTGAAAATAAATACCTTTTTCTTTGGCTTTAAATTACCACATTGTTTTCTTTTATTATTGTTACAGCCATTTAAGCTGCCGCTCCCATTACATATACATATACGTACGTATTGCCACAATTGTTCATATATACTTGTGTGGCAGTGTTGTGCTTGTGCTTTAGTCTCTAGGCCAAGTTATCATGTCGTCATACGTAGTACATATACGTACAGGATATAAACGTTATTAATCGGCAGTGGCTAAACTACAGTGGGAGGGAAAATTAAGTGAACGTGCAACTGTTAGATCGAAGTGGTAGTTCTGATATCAAAGAGCTCACAGGAGCGCGCATAGCGGTCCGTTGTGATGCCATGGGTGAACGCAGTCTCTGTATTGATCAAGTTCCACCAAAATCAGGGAAGAGAAAGAAGTTGGGACTGCACACGTGCAGCGGTAGTAATTCAAACAACTTTGAACCAAAAATCTATTCATGCTAGGGATTGTACTTACTTACTTACTTAATTGGCCATAACAACCCGTTTAACGGATTTCGGCCTGCCGTAACACATCCTTCCAGGCGCCTCTGCTTCTTGCGCGCCTACGCCAGTTGGTCACACCAATCGATGACAGGGCTTCCTCGATTTGGTCCTTCCAACGGATACAAGGTCGTCCTCTTCGCCGACTTCCGCAGATTCCCGCATCAAATACCCGTCTCGCCGGAGCATCCTCCTCCATTCGAACGACATGGCCGAGCCAGCGCAGCCGCTGGATATTAATGCGCTGTACAACGTCTACGTCGTTGAGGAGCTCATACAGCTCACTGTTGGATCGGATACGGAAATCATCGCCAACTCGCACTGGACCGAAGATCTTGCGTAGGACTTTTCTCTCGAACACTCGCAAGGCTGCTGCATCTGTTCTTAATAGGGTCCATGCCTCTGCGCCATAGAGAAGCACGGGGAGGATGAGCGTCTTGTAGAGTGTTAGTTTTGTAGCGCGAGAGAGGTCTCTGCTACTCAATTGCCTACTGAGACCATAGTAACACCTGTTGGCAAGAGTGATCCTACGCTTGATCTCCAGACTGACATCATTTCTGGTGGTAACGGCGGAGCCAAGATAGATGAATTCCTTGACCGTATCAAAAGTATAGTTATCGGCCGTAATCTGAGAATCAATACGCCGCGCGTCTCTACTTGTCGATAACATATACTTTGTTTTGCCCTCATTTACTGCCAGACCCATCTTACTAGACTCTCGTTCAATAGCACTAAAGGCAGCAGTAACATCTCGCTTGGTACGCCCTATAATGTCAATGTCGTCAGCGTACGCAAGCAACTGGACACTTTTTTGAAAAATAGTGCCATTGCGATGCACTCCCGCCTTTCGCAGAACACTCTCCATGACGAAGTTGAAGAGGTCGCATGATAAGGGATCGCCTTGTCTGAAACCTCGCACGGTATCAAAAGGTTCGGAGAGGTCCTTTCCTACCTTGACGGAGCTGCAGGAATTGCTCAACGTCATTCTGCATAGCCTTATCAGCTTCGCAGGTATACCGAGCTCAGACATTGCGGCAAAAACACGATCCCTTATGGGGCTATCGAAGGCTGCCTTATAGTCGACAAAAAGATGGTGTGTGTCGACTTGTTTCTCGTGGGTCTTTTCCAGGATTTGGCGTAGTGTGAAGATCTGGTCGATGGTGGACTTGCCAGGTCTGAAGCCGCACTGATAAGGTCCAATCAGTGTTTTTACGAGTGGCTTCAATCGTTCACACAATACGCCTGTAAGAACCTTATATGCGATAGGGAGAAGACTTATACCCCTGTAGTTGGCGCATATCGTAGGGTCTCCCTTTTTCAGGACAGGACAGAGGACACTGAGGTTCCAATCGTTGGGCATACTTTCCTCTAGCCATATTTTGTAAATAAGTTGGTGCATGCGCCCTACCAACTCATTACATCCGGTCTTAAACAATTCAGCGGGGAGGCCATCAGGACCCGCCGCTTTATTGTTTTTAAGACGCATAATCGCGACTTTGACCTCTACATGGCTAGGCGGCGGAATCTCCACGCCGTCATCGTCGATCGGGTTCGAAACATCATCTCTAAAGGCGGAATTGTTGTCGTCATCACCTTGCAGCAGAGTAGAGAAGTGTTTCCTCCATAACCTCAGCACCCCTTGCGCGTCTGTTATCAGGTTTCCGTTTTCGTCTTTGCAGGAAGACGCTCCGGGCTTAAAACCTTCGGTTAGACGCTTAACCTTTTGATAAAATTTTCGAGCATCATTCCTACACCTATACATCTCGACTTCCTCGCGCTCACGCCTTTCCTGCTCCCTCTTCTTGCGTCTGAAAAGGCGTCTCTCATCCCTTCTCCTCTCTCTATAGTTCTCGACAATGGCTCGCGTTGCGGCTGACTGCAGCGTTTTCTTGTATGCGGCGTTTTTCGCTGCAGCAGCCTCGCGACACTCCTCGTCGTACCATTGATTTCGTTGGGGTGGGCGCTCGAAACCAAGGACTGTTTCCGCAGTAGTGCGCAAAGAGTGGGAGATGTTGGCCCACAGTCCACCAATGTCGCTGAGATTGGATGGGGAGCGACGGAGCTTATCCGAGAGTTGAGCGGAGAACGCCTCAGTTGCCCCTTGTGATCGCAGCTTCTTGACGTCCAGCTTTCGCAATGTACTAGAGCGCGCAGATCTCGAGGCGCTAATGCGCAATCGGAACTTGGCTGCGACAAGGTAGTGGTCCGAGTCGATGTTTGGACCTCTGAATGTACGCACATCTAGTACACTGGAAACGTGCCTTCCGTCTATCACAATATGATCGATCTGGTTGGATGTTGATCGATCGGGGGACATCCAGGTGGCCTTATGAATGTCGAGATGCTGAAACCTGGTGCTACATACTACCATGTTGCGCGCCGCGGCGAAATCGATCAGCCTCATACCATTGGAGGTAGTGTCCGCGTGGAGGCTGAACTGTCCGACAGTGGGGCCAAAGATACCTTCCCGCCCGACCTTCGCATTAAAATCTCCGAGGACGATTTTGGCGTCATGGGCCGGGCACTTATCATATACGTCCTCGAGTTTAGCATAGAAGGCATCCTTAACCGCATCGTCCTTTTCTTCCGTCGGGGCGTGGGCACAAATTAGGCTTATGTTGTAGAATTTTGCCTTGATGCGGATTGTGGCTATTCTTTCGTTCACAGGTGTGAACCCAGAGACGAGGTGACGAAGTCTCTTATTAACCACAAAGCCGCATCCGAATTCGTGCTTATCTTCATGGCAGCTGTAGTAAACATCACAAGATGCAAGCCTTTTGCATCCTTGTCCTGTCCACCGCATTTCCTGTATGGCAGTGATGTCAGTCCTACATTTAATGAGGGCATCCGCCAGCTGGGCGGAAGCGCCTACCCTGTAAAGGGTGCGGACGTTCCATGTGCCAATACGTAAATCGTAGTCCTTTATACGTTTGCCGTGGTCGTCAACTTTTAAGGGGATCTTAACGGATTCTGTATTTCTGGTTTTCATTGGAGGGGGATTTTTACGTGGTGGGTTCCAAGCCCTACGCACAACCCAAATTTAACGTCCAGGGGATTGGACTTCGCTGCACGCATTAGTTAACATCTAGCGGGTGCTAGAATGCCATCCAGGAGGGGCCACGAGGAGGCTGCGTGTCAACTTGAATACAGCAAGACAAGGATCGTCCTGGAGGTCGCCACGTTGACCACAATCAGAAACTTTGCCATGCTAGGGATTGTGGTGTGTTCAAACTACAGAGTAGTAGGAAGAAAGAAATTAACTGAATACCACTCTCCAGTAACTTTTGATATCTTCTGTTCACTGAGTAAAATCCCCTTCATCGCACACAATATATGCCGAGGAAAGGTGTTACGATATTGGGCTGAAGTCGCCGTAGTCTAGTAGTGAAGTGTGTTGGCTTATTATACATGAGTGGCGGGGCCTACAGTTTAAAATCGACTCCGAACGACAGATTTTTGAGAAACTTTTCATTGCAATTTTATTTTAATCTAGGAGTTTTTGCCAGAAATCTGTTGAGAGGAAGCGGCCGAAGAAATATTTTTTTGTATTTTCGTTTTAAGTCTGACGTGGGGTTTGAACCGTGGCCTTGCGTCTAATAAGACAACACACTACCCACTAGACTATTGCCGTCCGTTGATGTAGTTTGAAAATACACAATCAATTATTTCTGCCAATCGGTAATCGAGGTCTACTACACACCCTACTACAGATACTGCTGAAAATGACTATCTTATCACTCTGAAGTCCATTTTTTTGATCTCTCTCTTCCATCCTGGTTAATGTGGGTAAAAAAAAGTAACTTGATGGACATTTATATGGCACACATTCTCTTTCATTTCTGTTTTTCCTTCTTCATTTATTAAAAATTCTTCTTTATTTTAATGACTAGTGTTTCACCACTTTTAACCGCCACTGTATTATAAAAACAATGGCGATGTGTTTTTTTTTGTACTTGTTTGCACGATTATAAAACCAACCTTTGCATTGCGTGAGCGACATTAGTGTCGACAGTAGACAACACAACGTAAACGGATCTTTAAACGCGCCATAAACACTGTGCCACAATGGTTTCGTTTATTTTTAATTTTACTTGGTACTTGGAATTAAAAAATTGAGTTTTATTTTCGGCATTAAAAAAACACTTTCAAATAAAAGGTGCGAAGCAAAAGGCTATTACAAGTGTTTAAAAAAACTACAGCTCACAGATTAAGGCATATGGCCTTAGGCCATTGCATAAGGGAATAAACTGTTTTCTTAGATGATCTGCAGAATTTTGAAAAACTTTTCATCGTTAACTTTAATCATTTTTAAATGACTGTAAGTCAAAAGACATCTGATAGATTTTTTGATCGATATATGGCTCTTGTAGCTTGCAATCTGAAAAGTTTTCCTATACTTGACTTGAACGGTAATATTAAAATTGAAAATCAGAAAGGTTCTCCTTAGATTTTGTTTGATTTCATTGCGTTGTTCTTTGACTTCACATAGTCTTCCTTTATATATCCTTTAGAAACCTGAGATATCCTTATTCCATCTACTTATACTGTGTTAGGTCGCCGTAGTCTAGCAGTTAGTGTGTTGGCTTATTAGACGTAAGGCCATGGTTCAATCCCCAGCCCAGACATCTCCAACAAATCGAAATATGAGAAAATATTTCCACGGCGACTTCCTCTCAGTTGATTTCTGACAAAAACTGAGAATAAATAAAAATGCCATTGAAAAGTTTCTCAAAAATCAGTTATTCGGAGACTTTAAACTGAGGGTCCCGCCACTCATGTATAATAATTAACACACACAACATAAGTCGTGTAAGAAACTAGGTCGTAATCCTAGCTGAATGGTTGTACTGGCCAATTATGTATGTATCCTATTTCTTAAGGGAGCCATGCACCATAAGTATTCCTACAATAGCTCACGTCTTCCGCCTTTCCATGCTTAGGATAAGTTTCGTTTCTGCTGGATTGAGCCTTGACCTTAATACCTGCGCAACCCTACAGTATGTTCCACATCGCTAAGCATGGTTTACGAGTGAATCAAAATTCTCCTCAATAATCCCATGAAGAAGTCCCTTGTCTAACCGATCTCTCTTCTGTTATATCGTCCAAAGCTGTCAGTTCATCCACATCTTCGTTGCCTCACTACAGTCCGTTCTACATCATCATGAATGGTTTACGAGTGAATCAAAATTTTCCCCAATAATCCCAAGAAGAAGTCTTGTCTCACCGATTTCTCTGCTGTTATATCCTCCAAAGATGCTAGTTCATCCACATTTTCGTTGCAAAAATCTCCGCAATGATCAGCCCCTTAGCATAATTTAATTTGATAATCTGGCATAAGGCCATTCTGCAGGCTTTTACACTCCCAGACCAGATTTGATGCCGTATTGACCAGATATCAAGCATAATTCAATGTGATAATCTGGCATGAGGCCTCTAAGCATTCTTTGACATTCCCAAAGCAGATGTGACATGTCTGGTACATGTTTTTAAGGTCCCTTCAAAGCCTTTGGTGTTGTCTAATTATCCACATAAATTGTAACTCTTGAACTCTTCGGTAGGTGGTTCCCGACCAGCTTGGTGGCTTAGACGATCCTCGGAACCCTCGCCTGAAACCCTGCACACGTGACTGTCTCCATCTAGGGCCCAAATGGCCTACTTCGCCGTAGTATGTCTTTATGGCACAACTTTGCGCTGCATGCACACCACAGATCAGCAATGAATCTTTTTTTCACTGCTCATAAGCACTCATGAAATTTTGAATGTAAGTGAGTCAACAATATTGAAATTTAACTACCCAGTAAAAATTGGAGCTTACATGTAAGCAGGTTTGTAAGGGAGAGAAGCTATTTTCCCCCTTACAAACCTGCTTCCAGAAGGCATGATTTTTATATGGCGAGTTCCCACTTGGAAGCATTACCTTTTGAAAAAATAAGCGCGTTTTCACTCGTTACATTCAGGTGTGAGTAACAGCTACATGTAAGCGCTTCATTCATGTCTCTATGAAATTGCAACATTCATTGCTTACAAAAAGCTCTTCCATCATACATATATGTACTCTGATTTATTCGGTACTCACTATAACGTGATTGACTTATAAGTACAGATTGCAATGAGTATGCTTACAACGTTGACATCAAACTCATACCATTCGAAATATGTTTGATTCATACTCATTCAGATTCATAAATTTAGAAAAATACTTATAATATGTACTCATAAATGATTCGAGTGATTCGAATTATTCATCAAAATTTACAGTCTTAGTTGTTGTCGCATTTACAAAAAAAGAAAACAGACTCATAAACAAAAAAGACAGAGTAGCACGCAGAGCAAACATACAACCATTTAGTGAGTATTTTAGTGTTCGTAAGCGAATCATACTTATTTTGTGATTCTTGTAAATGTTGAGTCATGGAGAGTCGAAATCAACAACATCATGCGTATTGTTAAGTATGAGTACTATGAGTACTTCAAACTTTGAATATGAGTAGAGGTTTCATAATATTAAAATAAGTATGAATGCGTATAAGTATCAGAAATTATGATGAATTATGATTCGATTCTGCTCATCTTTTTGAATACTCATTGCTGATCTCTGATGTACACCTGCATAGAATTAAATCGCTTCTAGCTTTGAATCGTTTCTTTCATCCCAAAATTAGAACGTAGTAAGGCTACGTAGTAAACCAATCGTTGGGTTTGTTGTGAGACTTTTTTGCGCGAATCCACTATGACATAACAATATACCCTGGTTAGGGCCTACAAAAACAAAAACTTCAAGAAACCACAAATAAATTGCGATTGTAGAAGAGAAACTTCGCGTATATACAAGACGTTGCGGGTAGTGATTTCAGTATTAAAGCGGGCAGGCTTGCAAATAATTCTTCTTTTTTTAATGAAATTCAGCGTTACGCTATGGAATGCCATGCTATATCATAACATCGCATGTGAGGGAGTCAGTCTTGTGTGGAGTTTTATTTTGTTTTCCTTTCATCTTTTTGTTTTTAATTTTTGAAACTTCTGTCCTGGACTTGATGGCTTAAGCAGGTTATATACATGTAGACGGGCATACAGATTTATTGCATTCGCATTGCACAATTGTTGTTGTTACAGTTGAATACAGCGAGTTAAGTCAGTCAATTAAAAAAAAAGAAAAACAAAAACTTGAGTTTGATTTCAAGTGCGTTTTTATGTTCAATTGTAAACTACAACGACTACAGCAAGTTGAGTCAAGGAATGTGAAAAATGAATTTTTCATTTCACTTCTTGTTTTATAAAAAAAACAGAAATGTTTTCTTTTTGTCAGCAATTGTGGTTGTTTTAAAATGCTTTTCAGTCATTTCATTAAATGTATAAAAAAGGGGAAGTATACCCTATTGCCACTTATAACGATTATCGTCGCTTTCCCACGCTTTTCCAATAATTATTGCTGCGGAAGTATCTCAATCAATGCTGTTGCTTTGATTGAAGCTGTATTGATTGATGCTATTTTGATTCATGCTATTTTGATTGATGCTATTTTGATTGATGCTGTTTTGCTTGATGCCTTCATTATTATTCTGTTCTTTGCATTTATTACCACTTTTTTTTATTACAGTATACAGTTAAAGAACCAATTGACTTCCTTATTAACATCCGTTCCTGAGAGGAAATGTGCCATTAAAGTTCTTACTTACTGACTGCTGTACTATTCTTTTGCCTTTGATTGATAACCAGTTAATATGTTAAGTGAGTAATTATGATGTTAGCAATACTTCCCTTTGTTAATAAACAATACAAAAACTGACTGACTGACTGATTTGAAAAAATTAAAGAAAAATTAATTCAGTTTAATTTTTCTTTCATTCATAGTATCAAGGCAACAACAAAACCATTTCAAGCTATGAGTATGCTTTTTTTAACAAGTTTCAAGTTTTCTTTTAATTCCAACAGCATTTTCAGAAATTAATATGCGCACCTCAATGTGCATTCAAGCCGCAAGTTTATGAACGCAACTTGAATTCGGTTTGGTTTTTATTTTTCTTCTGTTTTTCTTTTAATTGCATTTTATTTGTTTATGTTTTTTGTTTTTCAAGTTGAAATTTTATGTCAAGATGCGTTGATTGTTCATTTTGTGAGTTTGTAATTCAAATTTTTTCAAATGACAGTTGGGAGTAGGCTTATACGGTGTTCAGATATGCACCTTTATTACGTAAATCGCAATAAACGCCATTATTGAGCTCAATATTTCGTGCAGTCTCCTAAAGAGTTAAAAGTTGAGTTTGGTGATTGTTAGAATTTCATCCCTAATGTACAATTTCTTTTAACACTCACTGTATATAGACGCGTTTAAGTTATTACATGCCTTCACTTAAATAAGTTTCTCATTCACTTCTCCTCTTTAAGTTCAAAAAGCATAACAGTGTGTCAAAAGACAAATGCCATCAGACAGGCCGCTCTACAACAGTCATCAAAAATTAAAATAAACTTGACCTTATTGCTGGAACGTCATAATTCATTGAAATTTACCGCTTTTATGCTTTAATACGTATTGACAAATTTCTCATAAGGACAGGTATGCCACCAGGCTGCCTCTACTGTTGCTCCGGTATTCGTAATTGTAAATGCCGTACGATGTTAATTTTAAATATAAAATCAGAACACACCCAACAACCAGTCGTTAATAGAGGGAAGAGAGAGGGAGAGAGACAGAAAAGGTTAAAGAGTAATAAGAGGTTAACATCGACTGGGCGATACACTACATATTATTGTTCAGTACATACCAGAGATCAGCAATGAATCGTTTTTTCGCTACTCATAAGTACTCATTAAATTTTGAGTATGAGTGAGTCAACAGTATTGAAATTTAACTACTTTGATTCATTCGTACTCACAACAATATTTAATTTTAAGTACAGCTTGCTATGAGTTGCGTACAACGTTGACATCAAACTCATACCATTCGTAATATGTTTGATTCATAAGTCTACTCATTTGGATTTATAACTTTAGAAAAATTCTTATAATACTTATAAATGATTCGAGTGATTCGAATCAGTCATCAAGATTTACAGTTTTAGTTGTTGTTGCATTTACAAAAAAGAAGAAAGAAAAAGCCAAAGACAGAGAGCAAAGCAAACACACAACCTTATAGTGAGTATTGTAGTGTTCGTATGCGATTCATACTTATTTTGTGATTTTTGTAAATGTTGAGTCATGGAGAGTCATAATCAACAAAATCATGCGTACTGTTAAGTATGAGTACGATGAGTATTCAAACTTTAAATATGAGTAGTATGAGTATGATATTAAAATAAGTATGAACGCATATAAGTATCAGAAATTATGAGTATGATTCGAATCTACTCATTTTTTTGAATAGTCATTGCTGATCCCTGGTGTACATACATATGATTTCTTTTTTGTATTTAATTTGAAGCTTAAAAGTCTGTATTGTACTCATATCGATCGACATCGATCAATAAAGAAGAAAGTAAAGCCAATGGATGTCTCTAGCTCATTGTAAGAGAGAGAGTTGTGCTTTTAAACGCAACCTCTTTGCTGAGGGATAATGTCCTATTATTGTCATCTAAAACAACTCAGTCATAGTGTAGGCGGTTCAAACCCCAGATCAGACATCAAAACAAAAACATGAAAAAATATTTCTTCGTCGGCTTCCTCTCAGCAGATTTCTGACAAAAACTCTGAGAGTAAATAAAATTGGCCTGAAAAATTTCTTATAAATCTGTCGTTTGGAGACGACCTTAAACTGTAGGTCCCGCCACTCATGTATACAATTAAAACACCCAACCTAAGTACTGTGAGAAGCTAGGTTGTAATCCTGACAGAGGGGTTGTAATGACCAATTATGTATGTATGTATGTATGTATGTATGAATGTATATGCCTTGGATGCTTGTAGGGTTATCTTGCCGTATTAGCTTAAGCTAAGTGTAGTAGTCGTCGTAGTCTAGTAGATAGTGTGTTGGCTTTTGAGACGTGAGGCCACGGTTCAAACCCCAGGTCAGACATCCCCAACAAGACGAAATCAAAAAAAAAAAATTTTCAGCGGCCACATCCTCTCAGCAAATTTCTGGGAGTAAATAAAAATAGCCTGTCGTTCGCAGTCGCCTTCAAATTGCTGGTGCCGCCACTCATGTATAAACATTAACACACAACATGAGTGGTATGAGAAGCTAGGTTGTAATCCTGACTAAAGGGTTGTAATGACCAATTATTTATGTATACACGTAGGGTATCATGGCTTAAGACGTTGCATTTAAAAGAAATTTTTTATCGAATGTTTGTTTTGTTTCTTTCGAAGTAATTTTCCCTTTTTAAGTGAATGTGGCAACCAGTCGCGTTGCACTTGTATTATTCACGCATTGTTGTGTTAATTAATTAATTTTATTGTCTTTTTTTTTTGTTGTTGGGTTTTTATTTATTTGATTTTTATTGTTGCTTTTAATCCGATGATGATGATCAAACGAACACCTGCAAATATCTTCTCTGTCTGTCTATTTATGTCTAGTCGCCGATCTATTGTTGTCGCGCCGTTTGTTTGTTAACGTCAACGTTGTTCATCAACAATTCAAATTGTAAAGATGCAATCACGATGATGATGACGATGAGAATGATGATGATTATCATCATTTCGATTAACATTTGGGCGCACAGTGCCTCGCATTTTAAAAGAGAATAACAATGCAATGTTAATAAAACAAAGAAACATTCAAGAAAAAAAAGCAAAAAGCTTTTAACAGCGGGTGTTTAAGTGTTTTGTTGATTTCAAAATTAATTAAAAATTTGTTGTTTTTTTCTTACTTCTCTCATCATTTAATCGCCTGTTATTAGCAAGAGTTTGTCAATTTTCATTTCAATAGGCCGCCAACTTTGAAAGTGTTCCCCCCTTTATGGCGATTTTATGATCAAAATGATGTCATTAAAATGTAATTGAAGTTTGAATAGCAATTTTTTAAATTGATCTTATTGTGGTGATTCACATCATGTGGATAATATTTGATCCAATGAATGGAATTCACTTCGAAAATGGTTCAAATCGATTCGTATTTGATCCTTATTGTGCTTAAAATTTATTTGTTATCATTAGTCACAGAGCTTATATTTTTTGACTTTGAAATAGTCGACATCTGTACATACATAATCGGTCATTACAACCTTTGAGTCAGGATTACGACGTAACTTCTCACACCACTTATGTTGTGTGTGTGTAATTTTATGCATGAGTGGAGGAATTTACAGTTTATAATCGACTCGGAACGACAGGTTTTTGAGAAATTTTTCATAAAAATTCTATCTACCGCCAGAGCTTTTGCCAATCTCCTGAGAGGAAGTCACCGAAGAAATATTTTGTCATATTAATTTTTTTCGAGATGTCCAACCTGGGGTTTGAAGCATGGCCTCACATCTAATCAGCCAACATACTGCCTACTACACTTTGACGACTTCTTAATAGCAGATCCCTAAAGAAAAAAAATTAATTTTGTAATCTTCCCATCAACCAAAACCCCACGCGGTTTGACTATGAACAATGCTGAATAAGTGCGAGTTGCTATATTTTAACACGTTGACTGCCAACTACTCATAGATTGCGTTCCCTTCTAGGGTGCCAACTACGAGTTATCTCGTACTCACTAAACTTCGATTATTGTGCAGCTACGAATAAGATCGTATTCTATCAGTGTTAGTATCGATAAATGTCTTCTGGGAAAAGAACAAAAAGTCAATGTTGGCTTGCGTGGCCAGTTTTCTGAAAATTGCCGTGGCAGTCAACGAGTTAAACTCCTTTCTTTATAAAATGATAGGGCTTCACGGATCAAATAAGTTAAAGCTATGTTTAATCTCTCCTAATTGAGAGCACTGTAACAACAGGATCCATTATAATATCGCATAAGAAAATGTCGCCATAGATGAGTAATATCTAAGCCTTCGGGTCTATTGCGATATCCCAAACTGTACGTCAGTATCTTACCGTATCCTTTAAGTTTGTCTTTCATGTCTCTTTCGAAATTGACCACCTACCCTGAGAAATCCTCAACAATGCTAATTACCTTAAATAGTACGCTAACCATGATTAAGTATTGTTATTGAAAGAGTGCCCATTCTTCAAGAGCTCTGCAGAATATAGACTTTTGCGTTGCTGGGATTGGAGCTTTGTCTCAGAAGTTGTAGTGCGTTAAAGTTATGGACACATGATAAACTGTAGGTGCAGTCATACACCTTACATACATATTGATAATTACAACCATTCAGTCAGTATTACGACCAGGCTACACACGCCACTCATGTAGTGTGTGTTAATTTTATCCATAGGTGGCGGGACCTACAGTTTGAAATCGACTCCGAACGACAGATTTTTTTGAGAAACTTTCCATGGCAATTTTTATTTACTCTCAGAAGTTTTGCCTGAAATCTGCTGAGAGAAAGTCGCCGCGGAATTTTTTTGCATATTTCGCTTAGTTGGAGATGACTAACTTGGGGCTTGAACCGTGGCCTTACGTCAAATAATCCAACACACTACCTACTAGATTTCTACGGATTTCACCATAAAATGATTCATTTGGTGGCAGCCAGCTGAGCAGTGTAACTAACAGAGTCCTGTCGCTGAAGGTACTGCAAAATTGATAACTGCTTCTAGCCTAGACACATACTGATTGACCAACCATCATACGTTAGTCGCTTCACAATGAAAAACTGGTCTTATGACCGTGGTGAGGTCAGATACATAGTTGAAGGTTAATCATGGCGGTCTCTCAACATCCGATCTAAACGAGACAACTGTGCCATTGTCACTTGGCCTTCAGTAAAAAAAGTTTTCATGTCTTAAAACAATGCTGTTTTTTTTAGCGGAAACAGAAACCCTTATTGAATTTTCTGCATCAGGAAGCTCTAGTTTCTTTTGTGTTCCCCATCAAGGAATGATTACAATTGTTTTACTTTTTTGTTTAATCATGTTTGTTGTTATAGTTGTAGTTGTTGTTGTTTATTTTTGTTAATAAAATATCAACGCGCATGCGTAAACACCATTAAGAAAGACAAATGTTGTGCTCCAACCACGTTCATAGAAGGGAGAAAAACAACAGCAAAGAAAAGAAAACAACAACATGACAAGACAAAAGCATTAAACACGCATTCAACGATGATAACTAGTAAGCAAGCGGGTTACTACGATTTATTGTGAATGGAGGAGCAATGGCGAAGGGCCGGTTTAATGTTGGGTATAGAAGACCTTTAAATTGGGATCTTCTCACTTGGGTGCCACTTGAACATTGTTTGCGTTCTTCATTTTTTTTGTTTTTTCTGTTTTTTGTTTTCATTTGTAAAAATTACGCTTTTGTTTAAAAGGTTGAATGTTTTGTTGTTGCTGTTGTTGTTGTTGTTGTTTTCTTATACGGGTGATCTCACTTTTTGATTGATTGTGAACACCTGTGTATGATTTTGGTTGCTCTTGAAATTTGTTAAGAAATGTTTCTCATTCTTGTTTCTGCGATTGTTGTTGTAATATCCCCCCTTCCGCGTTATACGTACGTTTTACTGTTTAATGAGCCTCTTTGTAAAAGCAAAAGCGGCTTTAAAGCATTGCTCTGATCTTTTTCCACTACACATCGATCTTTATTTGGGAAATTCGTTAAGATTTCTATAAAAAAAAAATTGTTGTTTTTGTTTCTTTTTCTCTTTTGATTGTAATTTCTTGGAATAGTTTTTGAAACAAAATATTTTTGTAGCCCAGCGATGTTTTTGATGTAAAAGTTTTTAAAATGATTTTTGAAGGTTTTTTTTGTTTGATTAATGGTTAGAGATTTGGAGGAAAAAGTCCATGATTAGTTGGTGTCTTTAAATGTTGTAAGTACGGGTCAAATGCTAGTGTTGAATAGGTGCTTGAATATATAGCCCAATAAACAATATCTTTTGATTATCCCCGAAAGGATTCTGAATCGGTGTTGTGTATCAGAGGTCAGCAATACTCAATGCTGAGTAGAATCGAATCATACTCATAATTTTTGATACTTATACGTATTCATACTTATTTTAAAATCATACTCATACTACTCATATTCAAAGTTTGAAGTACTCATCGTACTCATACTTAATAACACATATGATGTTGTTGATTTCGACTCTCCATGACTCGACATATACAAGAATCACAAAATAAGTATTAGTCGTATACGAACACTAAAATACTGTTACGCAAATGGAAGCGACTTAATATCATTTCACATGTAAAATTAGAAAAGCTGCAAAAACAATGACGAAAACGCAATGAAAGCGAACGCAACAGGAGGCAATGTATACACAATACACACTAACAAATACATCGAATACGTTCCAAGTAAACCAACAACAACAAGTATAAGAGAAAAAGGGGTAGGTAAGTAAGCAAACGCCATAACAAGCAATGTGTCGCGATAGAGTTCTCGAGAAAGCGAGAACACGAACCTTCCACTTCAAGAACGTTCTATTTTGGACCATAAAAGGGCAAGACAAAGCAGACAACGAGTCAGCAAGAATTCGGTCAGTCTTGTGTGAAGAAACGTTGCGTTCGAAGTAAACAGTCAGTTTGAAGATCGCTGTTGTGAAGATCTCCGCTATACAGATCTAACGTGCAAGTGTTATTGCTTACAAAATGGTTGTAAGCAGAGAAAAATAACGAACAAGCAAGTTGTTGTTGTATCGTGAAGTTGTATACGGTTGCACACAAAAGTAATGTGAATAATAAAGAGTTTAATTGAAACGAAACACATATTTGTTTTTATTTTGGTTTGCAATCAACGAACTCATATTCTAAACATTTTGGTTGTGTGTCTGCTCTGCTTGCTGCTCTGTCTTATTTGCTTATGTGTGTTTATTCTTTTTTTTTTTTGCAAATGCAACAACAACAAGACTGTGAATTTTGATGAATAATTCGAGTCACTTGAATCATTTATAAGTATTTTTCTAAAGTTATGAATCTAAATGAGTAGGCTTATGAATCAAACATATTTCGAATGGTATGAGTTTGATGTCAACATTGTACGCATACCCATTGCAACCTGTACTTATATGTTGTAGAGAGTACGAATGAATAAGAGCAGTTGAATTTCAATACTGTTGACTCACTCATACTCAAAATTTCATGAGTACTTATGAGTAGCAAAAAATGATTCTTTGCTGATCTCTGGTATATATATTGTCTTTCATCATGGCAACTATAGAACTTAAAGATTGATAATTTAGCGCCTGACACTTTGTGAGCTTGTTTGAGAGCTTCTTTTCTAACTTCACTTAACTGAATTAAACCTGAAAATATTCTCTGCACTTCTTTATTGTGTTTATGGTACACTATTTACCAATTAATATTAGTCTTTATTAACTGAAAGTGAGCAAAAAAGTGGTGATAATGAAGATGCTGTGATTATTTTGTATTTATTTGCTGTAAGACGGAACTCATTAATACTCCTTTTTTTGTTGTCGTTTTTTCTTACAACATATGGAACTTCCGCTACAAGTGTAGATTGTTTTTTGTTTTCTGCAGTAAAACCATAATTATTCTGGCTATTATTGCCAATCTAAACAGTATTCTTGCAACAGGCGATATGAATCTTAAATTATCTTGAAGTTGCTGGCTGGCTACTCGTCACAGCTGATGTCTATTAATTCTGTTTGATTTTTTTTGCTTCTTGTATTTCGCGTTTCATTGTTTTTATTTCGAAATCTTACACAGTAATTAGGGTTGAGGCTGAGGAAATGTTCACTTCATAACAATACTTACACATGTAACTTAACTTGTTTGCTTAAGTTCTGTGTTGTGAATTTAAATTGTTACGCCAGTTAGGTCAGGCTTAAGTATATTAAATTGGGTACTTCTTCTGCTTCTTCTTCTTCTTTCATTCATTCATTAATGTTCGACATTAATGTGATACGGTTAGATCATCACTTATTCTCATTCCATTTCCATTCACTTGGATGGTTGGTTGTCTTGTTTATTTCAAACGACCGACCACAAATTGCTTACGCCCAACAACACACTCGCAGTCATAAAATTGTAGCAAATGATCGTTAAATTGTACCCGCATCTTTTTCTTTAAGTATTACACATGGGTCTTAGTCTTCTTATTTTTCTTCTTCTTCCTCTTCTTTGTGCCCTAAGCAATTAGAGCAAATGTGTCGGTTATGAGCCCTGCTGCTTCTGTCTGACATGAATTCTTACAAATTCATTGAATAAATTTCAAAATTATGAATTAATATGTGTCATGTGATTTTGTGGTATGGTATGCCCTAAACCATCAGGGGAGGTGGGTATCAGAGATTAGCAATGAGTATTTAAAAAGATGAGTAGAAGCGAATCATGGTCTTTATTTCTAATACTTATACGCATTCATGCTTATTTTAATATCATGGAACATCTTCACATATTCAAAGTTTGAAGTACTCATCATATTCATACTTAACAATAAGTATGATATTGTTGATTTCGACTCTCCATAGCTCAACATTTACAAGAACCACAAAATAAGTATGATTCGCGTATGTACACTAAAGTACTCACTAAAAGGTTGTGTGTTTGCTCTGCTTGCTCGAGTCACTCGAATCATTTATAGTTATTATAAGTATTATTCTAAAGTCATAAATCAAACATATTTCGAATGGTATGAGTTTGATGTTAACGTTGTATGTATATTCATTGCAACCTGTACTTATAAATCAACGATTCATTGCTGATCTCTGGTGGGTATACAACCATCTCTGTAAAAGAGCATGTATAATGTTCGATAGTGCATGAATCTGCTTAGTAGGGGGTATAATTATTACATCCGCAGTGTAGGTGTCTTGTACAATTAGTCATTTTACCAAAAAAGTTGAAATCTTCACTGAGGAAGTTGAGGAAGTAACTCCTGCTAAAGTTGACTTGCATTATTTACTAATTTATAAGGTTGCCTTAGTCTCACACGTGAGGCCTTGGTTCAAACCTAGGGTCAAACACCGCCAACTAAACGAAATATGAAATAGGCGACTTCACTTCAGCAGATTTTTGACAAAAACTCTGGGAATAAAACAAAATTGCCATGAATTAGTTTCTCAAAAATCTGTCATTCTGAGTCGCCTTTAAACCGTAGGTCCCGCCACTTATGCACAACATAAGCGGTGTGAGAAACTAGGTTGTAATCCTGACTAAAGGATTGTAGTGACCAATTATGTATGTATGTATCTATTTACTAAAAATGATTGAAATTCTGATATTCCACTTCACCGGCTTAGAGCCCGACAGTTATGCCCAATTCAGGAGTCGAATCAACAAGGGATCTGAACATTCAATCGATAATATTCCTAACCTCTGTAGTAGATGGTTAGGCACATGATATGAGACATGTGGTTAGATTCTGTGGGGCTTTGGTGTGATACCTCTTTCCTTACTTACCTCTACAGGAATGGAACGTCTGCAGCAGTATTTTTCAAGCATAGGTCAAGGTTACTTTGGTTACATTGCGCCGCTAATGCTTGTGGGGCTTTTCCTGATTTACTCTGACAGCCAGGCTGCAATTAACTATCTTTGGGGGGCCTTTGGTGTGACAAGTCTTTACTTACTTACCTCTACAACAAGGGAACGTCTACTGCGATATTTGTCAGATAGAGGTGTCATGGCTATTTTTGAATGTTGGAAGACGTTATTGCCCTTTAAAATCTTTTGAGTTACAAGGACAGCTAGGTTGTGATCAAGTACTTAACAAAGGAAGTTTCAACGTATCGCCTTGTATGTTATAAGAGTTAAGAAATTCTCAACAACATTTTAGATCATTTAAAGGTAACATTTATACGGGTTCCGAAACGTAGGAATAATGTTGGAAATTCCATTGTTAATGAACCGGTCAGAGCCGGTACAGAGATAGCAATTTCCGGCATATTACAGGGCATAGGTATTCCGATAGCTTCAATTAATTTGGACATTATTCACTTGCGTTACAGAGAAGCTTAATATCGTTGGCAGCAGGAAGGTACGGGAAATATTGCTAGGCTCTGCTGGATACGTATGGACAAGAAGAGGACAGCATCATTTCTGTCCTCAAGTCCCATGATCGCATGAGGATGAAGGATTTCTAGATACAGTGAGCGTCAAACTGTACATTATGGATCAAATTCTAACAATCACCAAACTCAACTTTTATCACTTAAGGACAGTGCCCGAAAAAACTTGACAATATTTCGAAATTATTTGTAATTTTTTCTTGTTTTAATTTTAAAAACTTGGCAATGAAATAATTTCAAAATAAAAATAGCGGTAATTTATTAATGTATAGTAATATACAGTTTCTTTTGACGCTCACTGTATATCGGATGATCTATGGAGCAGGCTTGTCACCTTTGTAATTGTACAATTTAATGACAATGACTCACGAGATATGACAGAAGCTTACTCATAAAGGCTTCTGTAGAAATTGTAATGTGGTGTGTAGGTTACTGAGAACATTTTTTCTAATTGATAACACTCCTATCAGTCGCCGTAGCTATAGAAGTCACCGTAGTCTTGTAGGTAGTGTGTCGGCTTATTAGACGCGAAGCCACGGTTCAAATCCCCGGTCAGACGTCAAAACGAATTATGAAAAAATATTTCGACGGAGACTTCCTCCCAGCAGATTTCTGGTGAAAACTCTGAGAGTAAATAATCGTATAATTAAATAAAAGGGACTCGCGAAATATGATGGAAGCTTATGCATTAGGACTTCTATGGAAATTGCGATGTAGTGTTCCTAGCACCCGATCTTTGTACGTTAAATTCCTTACCAAAGAACTTTTATGTGAATTGTAGGAATTTATTGTTTTGTTTATTGCTGAGACATTTTCATTATGGAGATACACATACGCTCATTTGTCTCATCATGCATCATTAATTATTGAAGAAGTACTCGCCACAGAAGTGACCCGAATATTATTGACAGATAAGTGGCCAAGGTGTGGAGTGCTAGAAGAGACATTTGTGTGGGATATTCATGCTGCTTAACACTGACGATCAGTCTCACTGTATACATGCATGCTGTGTGCGTTAATTGTTTGACATCAAAGTGAAGAATTGTTTTCAATTTCGATAAAAAATTTAAATACAGACGAATGAATTTAAAACAGTAGTTAAATGCATCCGCCAAAAAAGAAATAAGCGGAGAGAAAATAAAGAAGGAAATAAAGTGAAGGAAAGAACGTTCACATGCTAAATGAGTGAATGAATGAATGAATGGAAACGTTGTAGTTGAGGAATTTCGGAATATATTATCTTGGAGGCAATTTATGTAATGAAGTCGATGTACGGCTTGGTTGGGTTCATTTTGATACGAATGTTAGTGTGTGATGGTGGTGGTGTTGGTAAATAATTTAAATGCAGACAAATAAGAAATAAAATCAAGGAAACAAACAAACAAATAAAATAATAAAAATACAGAGAAATAAATAAATATAAACAAACGAGTGGTTTGGAATGAATGAATGCGAGTGAGTGTCTGAATAAATGAAAATGTGTGCATAAAAATTTAAAAATACGAGTAGTAGTATAGTTGGGACTTATAAAACATAAATTCAACAACAACCGGACGCACGTGTTCAATTTGAATTGAAAACAAATTTTTTTTTTTGTTCGTTTTTATTTTCGGTGCAAAAACAACGATAAACTGGCAACAATCAAGCCTCATCATCGGCAGTATCAGCAACAACTGCAGTAGCTACTGCAGCAAGAACCAATTTCAAGCCATCCAATGTTGCTGATGATGATGATCATGAAGACGGTGGCACTGCCATTACTTCCTTCACCACCACCTCCACATATGTTTGCTCTGAGAACTGCGGAAATCATTTTTATAGCATTTTGCCATACAATCCGACTTTTCTTCTTCTTTTTTGGGAAAGTGATGAAGCAATTATCGTCATCCAAGCAAACAATAAATAAGATTGAGTGCATTTACAGTGAGCGTTAAAAGGAAATGTACATTTATAAAATATACATTAATAAATTACCGTTATTTTTATTTTAAAATCGTTTCATTTCCAGTTCTTAAAATTGCGAAAAAAAAAATTAAAAAAAATTTCTACAAATTTGTTGACAAAATGTTGACAAATTTTTTCGGGCACTCTCCTTAAGTGTTAAAAGTTGAGTTTGGTGATTGTTAGAATTTTAGCCTTTAGTTTCTTTTGACGCTCACTGTATGACGCTCACTGTATGTGTAGCCGCCGTAGTCTAGTAGGTAGTGTGTTCGCTTATTAGACGTAAAGCCCGGTTTCGAGCCCCAAGCCAGACATCAAAACGAAATAAAAAAAAATATTTCTTTGGCGACTTCCTCTCAGTGATTTCTGGCAAAAAACTCTGAGAGTAAATAAACATGCCATGAAAAAGTTTCTCAAAATCTGTCCTTCGGAGTCGACGTTAAACTGCAGGTCCCGCCACTCAAGTATAAAATTAACGCACACAACATAAGTGGTGTGAGAAGCTAGGCCGTAATCCTAACTGAAGGTTTGTAATGGCCAATTATGTATGTATGTATGTATGTACATGTATTATGTATATTTGGCAAAACATTTTTCCTGCACTCTCCTTAAGTGATAAAAGTTGAGTGTGGTGATTGTTAGAATTTTATCCCTAATGCACAGTTTCTTTTGACGCTCACTGTATGTACATACATATGCATGAATGTGTTATTTTTTTGATGTCTTGAAGGAAAACAAAAAAAAAAACTAAATGCGGAAAGAACAGTTTTTATTATCGGTATAGCATTGATATGGAACACCAACCATTTACAACAAACGAACGAATTTATGGCCATCGTTAGCTGACGCAACTGGCATGGCTCAACATAAGCCACCCAGTAAGTCAATCAGTCAGTTCTCCTCGTTCAACTGCAATTTGCAATAAAATTCTATGCAAGCGATCGTTTTACAATTTGTTTTTCTTTAAGAGTTTTCGCTCTCTTCCAGTTCGCAGTGTGGAAGTAAAGAATAAAAGTCAGTCAAGCGATAGGTTTGTTGTTGTTGGCTTCAACTGAAACGGATGTAAAATGAATATTTTAACCTTTTGACTTGTAAGATCTTGGGCACTTAAAAATGTTTTTTATTTGAAAGAAAGAAAAAAATCTTGTTATTTGCATTTAATTGAGACTTGCAGTTAGGATAGACTCATTCTATAGGGTAAGCCATTTAAATGATTAAATTTAAAAATTTATGTTTTTGTTGTGAAGTACAATTATTTCGGTTAGAAATTGAATATTATTTCATTCATATGGCTGCCGCGGCCGGCCTCACAGTACATTATTCGATCGTAACAATTTTTGTGCATTTTTTTTTCGAGTTTATGTGGTCGTATCTCGGCAATGGCATCACAAATGCTGGCCTTCAAATGCTCAATTGTCTCTGGTTTGTCGGCGTAACACTTTTCTTTAACGGCTCCCCACAGAAAATAGGTTAACGGCCATCAAATGTTTGACTCAATAAAAAGATTGTGGCATGAGATGTGTGGCAAGTTTCACCATCCTGTTGAAACCAAACATCGTTCTCACTTTTTCGAGCGTGTGGGGTCGCATTCCGGCAATGGCATCATAAATGTTGGCCTTCAAATTCTCAATTGTCTGTGGTTTGTCGGCATAACACTTTTCTTTAACAGCGCCCGAAAGAACATAGTACAACGGTGTCAAATCGCAGCTTCTTGGCGGCCAATTGACATCGCTATTGCGTCTAATTAAAAGCCCATCAAACATTTGACACAATAAATCCATTGTGGCATGAGATGTGTGTCAAGTTACACAATTCGGTTGAAACCAAACATCGTTTACACCAATACCATGAAGAGAGCGTACAAAAAAATTTGTTATCATGGTGCGATGGATGTCTCCATTGACTGTAATCGTTGAGTCGTCCTCATGGAAATATGGACCAATGATGCCTTCTCTCCACAAGTCGCACTAAACAAACACTCGTAATGGGTGCATAAGACCACGGGTGGCTTTTCTGAGCCCCTAACAAGGCAATTTTGCTTATTTGGGAAGCAGATGGAAAAGAGCTTCATCCCAACAGTTGATTTTTTTTTCTGACAAAATCGACATCATCGTGCAGTTACTCGTTGGCCCAAATTTTCAATAAATCCCAACGTTGCTTAAGCGTTAATCGATTCATTACGTTCAGTAGAGATAATATTGTTACGAAAATGGAAACGGTGTATCATCGTTTAACATTTAAATGAGTAAAAGCTACACAAACACATACAACGAACTTGTTACAAGTAAACCAACAACATCAGTATGAAAGAAAATTGAATAGACAAGTAAGAGGGAACGCAACAACAAGCAATGTGAACAAAATACACAAACAACAATAAAGTCGTGATTGAGATCTCGAGGAGGCGAACGTTCGACTTCAAGAACCTTCAACAGACTGATTACGTGAGCATATAAAAAGGCAAGACAAAGCAGGCAAGGAGTAGTAAGAATTCAGTCAGTATTGCTTGAAGACGCGTTGCGTGTGAAGAAATCAGTCGTGGTTTGAAGATCGCCATTGTAAAGATCTACCGAACAGTTTTTTGTGCTAACGCGAACAGAAGTGTAAATATTGTTGTTGTATACGTCAAGTTGTAAATTGTGGCACACAAAAGTAGTGCGAACAATAAAGAATAAGAATAAAATACCTTTTAAAAAGGTAAAAACGTAACAACACACTGAATGTTGTGACAGACTAGAACGACATAAGTATTGCCAGATTTGAAATAATCGATGGTTCAAATTTAAAGCGATAGATAGCCTGCCCTATACATTAAAATTTTGATTTTAAATCCAAGTTTCACTAGCCCTAATCCTTTTTTTCTTGTTCTTTAACAAACAATTTTCCAAATTCCACTAAAATGTTCGATAATTTCCTTACAGTACCCCACAAAGATCTGCACTCAGTGAATGTGAAATTTTTTTATTAAAATTTTTGTTGTTTTATTTTGTTTTCAAACCATAAAATTAAAATGTATAATTTCCAATTATTGTTTTTGTTATTTTAATAGGAAATTTCATTAAATATAATTAAATTAATTAAATTATAAGTTTTTTTCTCTCTAAACAATCGTTAGTAAACAAAAACATTTGTTAAAATAATTGTTGTAATTAAGTATTCGTCTAACGTTTTTTAAAAATAATTTTACCCCCCCTTAACGAAAAGTGAGTGCGACAAAATCACAATAAAACAATTGAAAATTAAAATGCAGTTCTTAGAAAGAATGCATTCATAGGGTGGATTTTAAAAGGCTTACAATATTAAAAAGAACGAAATGTTCAAGATTTTAACACGAATTCAGATTGAAAACTTTCTTAAAATTATTATTTTTTAATAACTTTTACCTCAGGCATGAATTCATTGCTTGAAAGCTCTGCATTGTATTATTTAAATATTCGTAGTTTTTTTTTATAAATTTTCCCAAAACAATATTCATTAACATCAGGTGCTATTTCGTTGTTAAACACTGAATACAATTAATTTACAATAAAATTACACAACTTAAGTTGATGTAAGCGATTGTAATATGCCCCCGCATACATCGCAGTAGAAACATTAAATCGATTCAATAAACGATTTGTAACAAGTTAAGGGAATAATGCTTGCATATATAGGATGGACCATCTATCGGTTTCAATTTGAACCATCGGTTATTTCGAATCTGGCAATACTTACATATGTTACGACACGACGGTCTAAATTCTGAAGAGTTTTTGAAGAATTTACATACTTCCCATAACAAAATTCGGACAAATAAAGGAAACATGTTTGGCGTACTATGAGATGGGCCATCTATCGATTTAAATTTGAACCAACGATTATTTTGAATCTGGCAATACTTATGTCATTCTAGTCTGTCACAAAATTCAGTATAATAATCCCCACTGAACGTAATGAATTAATTTACACTTGAGCAACGTTGGGAATTAATTGAACCAACGAGTAACTGCACGATGATGTCGATTTTGCCAAAAAAAAAATTATCTTTTCGGATGAAGTTCCTTTTAATCTTTGTGGGTACAGTAAAAAGCAAAATTGCCGCATTTGGGGCTCAAAAAACCCACATGTGGTCTTATAGAATTCAATACACCCATTACGACGGTTTGGTGCGACTTAAAGAGCGGAGTCATAATTGGATCATATTTCTTTGAAGGACGCCACAACCATTACGGGCAATGAAGAAGACACCTATCCTACCATCATAACCGATTTTTTTTACGCTCTCTTCATGGTATTGATGTGAACGATGTTTGGTTTCAACAAAATGGTGAAACTTTCGACACATCTCAGGCCATAATCGATTTATTGCGTCAAACGTTTGATGGCCTTGTAATTAACCGAAATGGTGATGTCAATTGACAGCCAAGTAGCTGCGATTTGACTTACTTACTTACTTAATTGGCCATAACAACCCGTTTAACGGATTTCGGCCTGCCGCAACACATCCTTCCAGGCGCCTCTGCTTCTTGCGCGCCTACGCCAGTTGGTCACACCAATCGATGACAGGGCTTCCTCGATTTGGTCCTTCCAACGGATACAAGGTCGTCCTCTTCGCCGACTTCCGCAGATACCCGCATCAAATACTCGTCTCGCCGGAGCTGCGATTTGACACCGTTCGATTATTTTCTGTGGGGCCCTGTTAAAGAAAAGTGTTATGCCGACAAACCAGAGATAATTGAGCATTTAAAGGCCAACATTCGCGATGCCATTGCGGAGATACGACCTTATAGGCGTACAATAATTACTTCGTACTACTTGGTAATGAATACAGGAAGTAGTTGAGGCACTTTCTTTAACTGCAACGTTTAGAAGTCGCCGTAGCCTAGTAGGCAGTGTGTTCGCTTATTAGACGTAAAGCCCGGCCTTGAACCACAGGTCAGATATCAAAATGAAATATGAAAAAATATTTCGTCGGCGACTTCCTCTCAGCAGATCTCTGGCAAAAACTCTGAGAATAAAGAAAATAGCTATGAATAAAGAAAATAGCTAGTAATCCTGATTGAAGGGTTGTAATGGCCAATTGTGTATGTATGTATGTTTAGAATAAAGGGCACTAAAACCCAGAAGAAGTCACCATAGTCTAGTAGGTAGTGTGTTGGTTTATTAGATGTGAGGTCACGGTCAGACATCTCCAAGAAAACGAAATACGAAAAATATTTCTTCGATGACTTCCTCTCAGCAGATTTCTGGCAAAAACTGTGAGAACAAAAATAAAATTTCCATGAAAAGTTTCTCAAAAAATCTGTCCTTCGGAGTCGACTTTTGACTGTAGGTCTCGCCACTCACATATAAAATTAACACACACAACATAAGTGGTGTGAGAAACTAGGTTGTAATTCTGATTGAAGGGTTGTAATGGCCAATTATGTATGAAACCTAATAGATGTCTGCTGGAGTTTAATGTATCAGTAGTATTGTCATGGAGTGAACAATCCAACTATACAATCCCAATATACAAAGCATATGATCTTAATTATCGCAGAGCCGTATAACTTGCTGTAGCGCTCAACTTATTCTCTATAAACTGCCAACGAATTGTAAATACGTTGCCGTTAATAATTCTTGTTGTTTTCCATTTCAAATAAATTTCAAATTCCATCAAAAAAAGGCGCATCTCTAAAAACAAATTTGCATATTAAACGAACATTTTATTTTTAACAAAAAAACTACGTCTACAGAAATTCCAACTACGGAAATAGCGATAATTATTCTGTCATTTAGAAATTCTAAATTCTAACGAGTATTTTATTTTATAAATCTGATAAAAAAAATGTTAATAAATCTTTGTGGATTTATTTATAAAATTTCATTGAATCTCTCTCTTATCACTTTAGATAAATAATTGCTTTCCTCGAGGCTTACTTAACGAAGCTTAGTATAAAGTTTTATCATACTCATTAACACCTGAACTGTTTATATTTTTAAATAAATATTTAATAAATATTGTAATTACGGTATAATTAAGAAACAATACAAACTTACGTTTTTAAATAAGTTTTAATAATAAACTACACTACGAAAGTGTTAAGTACATTAGGCACAGTTTGTAGGTTTAATTCAATTTTGTACTGGTTAATGCAAAGTCGGAAGAGTAAAAACAGCAAATTCTGTACTACTTAGTATAAACACGTTCGGAGGAACTTGATGTTAATGTAGGTATGAAGCTTTCTAAGATGAATAGAAACTCTTCCTAGTATAGGCCTACTTCCGGCTATTTATTGAGGATGTAACAGGTTGCCTTACTCTCTTCTCATTTATTTTACATACATATATACAATGAGCGTCAAAAGAAACCGTCTATTACATACATGATACAACCCTTTAGTCAGGATTATGTCCTAGGTTCACACAGCACTCGTGTTGTGCGCCTTAATTTTATACTTGAGTGGCGGTACCTACAGTTTAACGTCGACCCCGAACGACAAATTTGTTTAGAAACTTTTATCATGGCAGATTTTAACTTAGATGTATGGGGGATTTTCAATACTGGGTTCAGTAGACCAAATGATAGCTGAAGGTTTTAGCACATCTTACAACGTTCATCAACGTTCTTGACTATTGTCAGAGTTTATGCTCACGGATCTTCTTCAAGTTTATTTCTTACGCTATCAATACGGGTAATGGTCGTCGATTCTAAGAAATATATTTAAACGTGTGTGATCAGAGGCAAATCTGGTGGACCTAATCAAGACCCCTTAATAGCTTTTTGGATGCCATCTAATTCCGCTGCAGGTTTTTGTAGGATTATGTTCGCCTAATATCAAGAAGGCACGAAATGCTTTTGCCCAACTGAATCCTGTTCAGAAATCGTCTGATATGTTATGCACGAAAATTAAAATTTTCAATTCCAACGTTAAATCCACATTGCTGTACGGTTGCGAAACGTGTAATTCCCAGTCTCTACAGGTATTTGTTAACAAATGCCTGCGTAGAATCTTGCGTGTTTACTGGCCTTTCGTAATATCCAATGCCCCCAACTCTGGCCAGATGCAAACCAGCAACTAATTGAGCGGGGAAATAAGGAGACGTAAGTAGGGATGACTTGGGCACACTCATCCTAAGCCCAAGATGTCATCATTAAATTACATCACAAAGAAAGCCATGGACTGGAATCCCCAGGGAAGAAGGCGCATCGGACGACCACCACACACTTGGAAACGCCAAATCACAACCGAACTAAACAAACTACGTCTACAGTGGAACGAAGTCATACATCGCGCTGATGATCAAGCTCATTGGAATCAACTTGTTGCGGTCCTATGCTGCCTAGAGGAGTAAAAGGAACATATATGTATATAATATGAGTAACAATGTTGAGCCGTAGTTGTGTTAAAACACATCCCTGTTTCACTCCTGCTTTTACTTCCAGGTCATTGCTTAGTTTATTCTCATGAAGTATTTTACAGTTAGAGAGATTGTGCCCTTCCAGATCGTATCTATAGTGAGCTTGTACATAAATACAAGGAATAAAGATTTTCATGCCACACATTGTTCAAAAATAACTCTTCAGATGTTTATTTGCTTCACACGGGATTTCCTTCCTCAGAATCTTGCTTATTCTGGATTGAGTTTTGGCACCAAAGCAGACCTGTGTCAGCTTGCGTAGCTATTCAGTCAGTCTTGTATGAAGACGCCCGGTGTTTCAAGAGAATAATAGTGGTTTGAAGATCTCCGTTATAAAGATCTGTCGAATAATTTTTAGTGTTTATGCAAAAGAGTGTTAAGAAGAATAACAAACAAAGCAATTGTTGTTGTTTACATCAAGTTGTGAACAGTGGTACACTGAATTGTGCGAATAATAAAGAATTTTAATTAAAATTAAACTGAAATTTTTTTTAATTTTTTTTTTGCAATCTATGAACTCATATTTTTAAATGTTTTAAAAACCACTACTGAGAGGTCGTCTTCTGGCAAAAACACTGAAAGTAAGCAGAAATTGCCATGAAAAGTTTCTTAAAGCAACTATTGTTCAGCTACAGATTTCCTTATTCTGTTGCATCTGTTACAACAATTTTTTGTTGTTGTTTCCCGGGATTTTAATATAAAATTTTAATTGCAATTTAAAAATACTTTTTGTATCCTTTTGCACCACAAAAAGAAAAAAAATTCAGTCAACTTGCCACAACCATATATTCATATAAATTTTTGTTTTGTGTGTTTTTTTTGTGTTGTTGCAACAACTTAGTGTTTGTTGCATGCCTTAAAATGTCATTTAATTTTAACAACTACATTTTCGATGAAAAGTGTTGTACACTGGTGTGTTTTCTTAGACGGCATTTTCCAATATACGTGTGTGTCCGTGAGTGTACATGGCATGTCCATGAGAGGGCCTTTGGTTATTATGGTTTAGTTGATTAAGTTGGCCAAGTTGGTTGTTGTTGTTGTTTTAATTTCCCATTTAATTTTTGAACAACTACAAGTTTCTTTTTAGTATACGATATGGTATGGCATGGCATGGTATGGCTTTTAAGTGTATTTTTCTTTTTATTTTCCCCCCTGTTTTCCGCCAAATAAAGGTATAAAAAAACAACCAGAGTTTTGTTTTTGAAACATTTGACATAAAATTGACATTTAACATACTAAACTACCATGTACAGTGTAGTTTAAAGAAATATTTTTCAACAGTTTCGTACGTTTTTTTTCTCTCTCTCTTTACGACTGCCGATCGGTCCATGGTTTTAGTCATTTGGTTGTAGCCGCTGTTTTTAATATTTCTTGTTGCATGTCTGTCTGTTTGTTTGTGGCAATATTGCAACTTGCAACACGTACATTTTGTTAAACAACAAGTGTGTGTCTTTAACATACCGTCGTTACACTATTCTTAAATGAGAAAATTTTTTTTACAACAACAACTGTAACAAAAATGGAGAGAAAAAAACAATTTTGATGATGATGAAGCAGTGGTAGCTGTTTAGTAAGAACAAGTCAAAGCATTTTGTTGTAGGCTAAACCAGACTTTATGGATACTTTACTCGCACGTTATAAAAATTTTTTTCGGGCTACGAAGAGTACCCATTTAGGGTGAGTACATTAGAAATGGATCAACCTTAGGTGTGTTGCAAATATGTATGGTAATGCTGCACGGATCAATAGGAAGTGGGAACTTTGAAATTCCTAAGACTGGAAGTCTTAATAGGGCTTTATTAACCTGATATGCCACTGATGGTTGATGTCACTATTGAACAGTACATAGACACCAGGGATCAGTAATGAATCGTTTCTTCGCTACTCATAAGCACTCGTGAAATTTTGAGTATGACTGAGTCAACAATATTGAAATTTAATTTAATCTGAATCATTCATACTCACTACAACGTTGATTTATAAGTACAGGTTGCAATGAACATGCGTACAACCTTGGCATCAAACTCATACCATTCGAAATATGTTTGACTCATACGCCTACTGATTCAGATTCATAAATTTAAAAAAAATACATATAAGACTCATAAATGATTCGAGTGAGTCTTAGTTGTTGTTGTCTTTACAAAAAAAAAGAAAGAAAGAAATAGACAAAGACAGTGAGTATTGTAGTGTTCGTATGCGAATCATACTTAGTTTGTGATTCTCGTAAACATCATACGTGTTGTTAAGTATCAGTACGATGAGTACTTCAAATTTTGAATATGAGTAGAGGTTCCATGATATTAAAAAAAGTATGAAAGTGTATAAGTATCAGAAATTATGAGTATGATTCGAATCTACTCATATTTTTGAATACTCATTGATGATCTCTAGTTTGAAGCGTGGCCTCACGTCTAATAAGTCAACACACTATCTGCTAGACTACTAAAATTTTGTGTGGAAGATGTCTGAACTTGGAAGCGAGTTACTTACTGGGTCTAGGAGACCACAGAAAATCGTATTTAAATGGTCTGCCATTAGAAAAATTTTTGTCTAAGGTTAGGACGGAGTGGTAGCTCTGATATTAAAAAAGGTCTCTTGAGCACGCATAGCGGCCCGTTGTGATGCCACAGGTGCACGCAGCCTCTATACTGATCAATTTATACCAAAACCAGGGAAGATAAAGAAGTTGGTCAGAGCAAGGGCTGCACATCAAAAGCACGACTACCCTTCGCTTGAAAATCAGCCCGAAAGTTTGACAAACGAAGCTATATTGTTGACATCAATCGATTATAGCTTCGTCAAGCTGAGACGGATTGGAGAGCCAAATAACCGGTACCTATAACTCGCAAGAAATGGTCATTGACAAAAAAAGTTGATAACAGTCTCCTCTTCCTCAGCGGATCTGCACCTACGGCAGAAGTCGTTAAATGGTAGCCTCATCCTTTCTGCGTGTCTACCCATAACACAATGGCGACTGTGATTAAGATGATGCCACGATCAAGTCCAAGTAACTGGTTGGTACGCTTTCTATCCATCAGGGCCCACGTGAGCCTAGCGGTGGAGCAGGACGCCTCATTGACCCAGGATAGGTTGACGTCCCAATAAAATTTCCGCGCAATTGCCAACTGGACCAAGGCAAGTGGCGAGTTACGTACCAAGTAGACTAAAATGTTTGTAACTGAAAAGAGATATCCGGAGTTACGCATACCTGGCAGACTTTAGGGATTTTTGATAAATATTTTTATAGGAAGAGATTCTAAATGAATGTATGGATGTGTAGGCTTTTTAGACGTGAGACCGTGGTCAAACTCCAGCCTAGACATTTCTCAAGAGTTTTGTGGCAAAAACTCTGATAGTAAAATCTGTCGGTGACTCCTTTTGTCTGCCTTTCAGAATCGACTTTAAGCTGTAGGTCCCCTCAATCATAGACAGCGTTAACACACACAACATAGGTGGCGCGATTTCATTCGTAGTAGTAAAACGTAATGAAATCTTTGACTGTCAACATCACATCAAATTCTAATTTCAGTACGATATATTTTTTTAAAATTACAGCGTCAACAACATGGCAGCAAATCTGATCACTTTATTATTTTCATAATTACAAGGAAATTTAAATTTGATCAAATTTAATTGAAAAATACAACAACAAAAAAACACAAAAATTCAACCCAATTTCTGCTTGTTTTTCAATTATAAACCTGCTTCATATAAAACACTCCATCGTTCAGGCATTTTTCCTATGATTCGCCACAAAAGGGAAATTGAAAACATTTGTTGTAATTGCTGTTGTCTTTGCGACGCCAATTTTGGTGTGTTGTCCCAAAAGACGTGATAAAAAGTGGAGTGAGGTGAGAAGAGTCAAGACGTTTTAATAAATTTTGTGCAAAAAAGAGTACGAGTATGTTCACATTTTATGCGAGTATGTCAGTTGTTTGTCGTTTTTGGTAAGTGCGTCATGTACGTCAGTCATGTTACATGTATGACTTTATTGTTGCTGTATGGTATACGTATGTACATAAAACAAAAAAAATAGGAACGAAAATGAATGGCTTTTAGTAGGTCTTGACGGATGACCTTATATGGGCGGGTGTCATTACGCAGTCGTTGTTGCCACATTTGTGGCAAGAACAACTTAACCATATGGGCATATACATACAGCAACAACAACAACAACACTAATTGTAACCGATATTTAAACGCAGCATTTTAATTAATAACAACAACAACAAGACAAAAAAAATTAAATAAAATTGTCTATAAAACGCAGTGATTTGTATGTTTAACATTAAAACAGAAAAAAGGAAAGAAGAAAAAAAAAACAACAAAAATACTTTTGTATGTATATGGCAACAACAACTATTTGTTGTTTGATTGCTGATGTTTTAACAGCAATTGCAATACCACCACCACAACAACAACAATAACAACGGCAACATCAAGAACACCACCAACCATTTATTTTTAAACATTTATTTGTATAGACAAGTTACAAACAAACAATTATTACGCACATGTGCCAAAAATCATAAACGAATAAAACGTATGAAACGTACAAATGAACGGACGAACGTCGTCATGACAGATGCTCAAAATGCACATGTTGCACTCCAACATTCAGTGTTGCGTTTTACTACTGCCGTTGCTATTGCTATTGCTGTTGTTGATGTTCTTGTTGTAATTGTTGTTATCACCATGTTTAATTTTCTTGTGTTTTTGTGATTTTATTCATCTGTTGTTGTTTTAATTTATAAAAATTACTTATAAAAGTTTGTGATTTATTCTTTGAAAGACCTTTAAAAGAGTGATTTTATTATATAACATAACATTCATACGTACCAGAGATCAGCAATGAGTATTGAAAAAGATGAGTAGAATCGAATCATATTCATAATTTATGATACTTATATGCATTCATACTTGTTTTAATTTCATGGAACCTCTACTCATATTCAAAGCTTGAAGTACTCACCATATTCATACTTAACAACACGTATGATGTTGTTGATTTCGACTAGCCATGACTCAACATATGCAAGAATCACAAAATAAGTATGCTTCGCATACGAACACTAACATACTCACTAGAAGGTTGTTAGTTTGCCGAGATCAGAAAGATGTGTAGAATCGAATCAGCCTCATTATTTCTCATATTTGTAAGCATTCATTTTATTTTGATAACCTCTACTCAAAGTTTGAAGTACTCATCATATGCATACTTAACAACACGTATGATGTTATTGATCTCAACTCTCCTTTACTCAACATTTACCAGAGTCACAAAATAAGTATGATTCCCGTACGAACACTACAATACTCACTAGAAGGTTGTGTGTTTGCTTTGCTTGCTGTCTTTGTCTTCTTCGTTCTTCTTTTTTTTGTAACTGCAACAACAACTAAGACTGTAAATTTTGATGAATGATTTATGAGTATTATAAGTTTTTCTCTAAAGGTATAAATTTGTATGAGTAGGCTTATGAGTCAAACATAATTCGAATGGTATGAGTTTGATGTCAACGTTGTGCTCATACTGTTTGCAACCTATACTTATAAATCAACGTTGTAGTGAGTACGAATGAATCAGAGTAGTTGAATTTCAATATTGTTGACTCACTTATGTATATTCAAAATTCCATTAGTACTTATTAGTAGCGAAAAAAGTTTCATTGCTGACCTCTGCTACATATATAATTGGCCATTACAACCCTTCAGTCAGAGCTACGACCTAGCGTCTCATATCACTTATGTTATGTGTGTTAATTTTATACATGTGTGGCAGGACCTACAGTTTAAAGTCGACAGATTTTGGAGAAACTTTTCATGATGTTAACTACGTATTAAAGCTTGCAATACCACAGTCTAGGGTCTAGGGTATTTCTTGTTACCCCAACGAGAGATGTCCGAGAAGCACGGGGAGGATGAACGTTTTGTAGAGTATTAGTTTTGTTGTACAAGAGAGGTCTCTGCTACTCAGTTGCCTGTTGAGACCATAGTAGCACCTATTGGTAAGGGTAAACATGCGCTAGATCTCCAGACTGACATCATGTTTTGCGGGTAACGGTGGAACCAATATAAATAAATTCATTAACTATATCGAAAGTATAGTTATCGGCCGTAATCTGGCATAGAATACGCCGCATGTCCCTACTTGTTGACAACATATACTTCGTTTTGACCTCATTTACTGGCAGACCCATTTTAATAGACTCCCGTTAAAAAAACTTTTGCGAAATAATTATATAGGGTGTTTTTTATAGAGGTATAGAACTTTAAGTTGGCATTACTTTTCAAGATGGCGACCGATTTAACAGCTGTCAAGTGATTTATTCTCAGTTTGGTTTGGCAATTCATTATGAATACACTCACGCCTGAACAACGCTTGCAAATAGTGCAATTTTATTTCGATTTATTGAAAGACACGTTTGATGACCACCTAATTTTACGTTTTGGACCTGTGAATTGGCCTCCAAGATCTTGTGATTTAACATCGCTAGACTACTTTCTGTGGGGCTATGTAAAGTCATTGGTCTATGCGGTAAAGCCACAAACGTATGACCATTTGGAAGACAACATTCGCCGTATTATTGCCGATATACGGCCACAAATGTTGGAAAAAGTCATCGAAAATGGGCGTCCAGATTGGACTACATCCGCGCCAGCCGTGGTGGTTATATGCCAGAAATCATATTTAAAATGTAATGCCGAAAGATTATCTTTCGGATAAATAAAATTCATGTCAATCGAATAATCCATCGTTGTTTTATTGCAACTTAAAGTTCTATACCTCTATAAAAAACATCCTATACAATTTCGTTAGCAAATGCAACACCCATTGTGTGAAAAACATTCTTGTCATTTAATTCCTTTAAGTGACTGACTTCAAAGCCTAAAACCGTTGCTTTACTGTTTCGGATGTTGTATGATGCTGTGACACCATATTGAGTACTGAAAAGTTGAAAATAAATTCAATCCTTAACAAACCAAAGAATAACAACAACAAAATATACTTTGTATTCAGTCCAAAGAAAAAAATTAAACAGTTTGTACAACAACCAATCTGAGTGACTAAGACAAGAAACAAACAAACTGCTGTTACACGTAAATCGTACGTACTCCACAGTATTGTAATCTTATACTGCTCGTCTGTTGTACTCCTCGAACACTGTATTTAAAAGTGTGACTTTTTTTGTTTTTGATTTTGGGGGTCTGAAGTGATTGTGTGTTGTGTGCTATTACAGAGATGCAGGTGTTGTACAAGATTTGTCACCTTCTTTTCTTTTTTTTTGTTGTTGTTGTAAGCTTTTATAGACTTTTTCCACTAATGAGTGAGTAGCTCGCCTAAAAAGTCGTTTTCAGCATTTCATGCAGTATTGATACGCGAAACATTATAGGCCAAAATGAAATTGAAATTTATGGCCAATTGTTTAAATCGTATTATTATGGTTGTGGCCTATTCTTTCATAACTTTATGTTTAACTGATGATGTAAATCATAAAAACTGTATGATGGTTTGTGCAAAAGGCACTCTATAGGCAATCGTTGCCTGATGAGGTATCGTTTCAATCCACAATTTTCTAAGTAAACCTATGTACAGACCAGAGATCAGCAATGAATCGTTTTTTCGCTACTCATAAGTACTCATGAAATTTTGAATATAAGTGAGTCAACAGTATTGAAATTTAACTACTCTGATTCATTTGTACTCACTACAACATTGATTTATAAGTACAGGTCGCAATGAGTATGCGTATCAGAGATCAGCAATGAATCGTTGTTTCGCTTCTCATAAGTACACATGAAATTTTGAGTATGAGTGAGTCAACAGTATTGAAATTCAACTACTCTGATGCCTTCATACGCACTACAACATTGATTTATAAGTACAGGTTGCAATGAGTATGAGTACAACTTTGGCATCGAATTCATACCATTCGAAATATGTTTGATCCGTAAGCTTACTCATTCAGATTCATAACTTTAGAAAAATACTTATAATACTCATAAACGATTCGAGTGATTCGAATTATTCATCAAAATTTACAGTCTTAGTTGTTGTTGCATTTACAGAAAAAGAAGAAAGAAAAAGACAAAGGCAGCAAGCAAAGTAAACTCTCAGCCTTCTAGTGAGTAGTGTAGTGTTCGTATGCGAATCATATTTATTTGGTGATTCTTGTAAATGTTGAGCAAAGGAGAGTCGAAATCAACAACATCATACGTGTTGTTAAGTATGAAGTACGATGAGTACTTCAAACTTTGAATATGAGTAGTATGAGTATGATATTAAAATAAGTATGAATGCGTATAAGTATCAGAAATTATGAGTATGATTCGAATCTACTCATCTTTTTGAATACTCATTGCTGATCGCTGGTACAGACCGATTTTCCATGCCGCCTGTCAATTCTACTTTCCGATGGCATAACACCATGGTGGCAAATACATGAGTGGATCTTCCTCACAAAGGCATTACAAACACAAAATAATTCATCCTTCTGTAGCCCATTTCCTATTCGTTAAGTTCCCAAAAAGAAATCAATTTTTCCTCATTTCTACTGATTTTCTTTTGTTTTTGGAGATACATTGTTGTTAATGTTGTTGCCATTGTTGTTGCATGCAACATACATATTTATGCTATACGTAGTTCATGATTTTGTGTAACATCTTTGTTGTCTGCTGTTTTTGTGCAGCAAATAAATGTTGTCGCTATTGTCATCATTTGTTGCAACAAACGGTCGTTAATCATAACGCATGACACTGTTAGAAAACGTTAGTTTAACGGATAAGAGTAGAGAAAAATGAAAATGAAATGAAATGTTAAAAGAAAATAAAATATTTCCTTATGATCATTATTATTGTTGTGTTATATATTTATGAGTATTTGTTTTTAGTTGACATTTAACGGGAGCGAGGGTTGTTGGAAAAGTTAAGATTTTCAAGATACTTAGTTTCAATTGTGGAAAATTGTAGAGAGAAGAAAATATTCATCGTAGTCTAGTAGGCAGTTTTTTTTTGGCTTATTAGACAAGTCCCTGTGGTTCAAATACTGGCTAAGACAGTCTCAGCTATCTTTCGACAAAAACTCAAAAAAATAAAATAAAATTGCCAAGAAAAGTTTCTTAGGAATCTGGAGTTCGGAATCGACATTAAACTCTAGGTCCCGCCACTCATTAATAAAATTAACACACACAATATGAGTGGCGTAAGAAGCTAGGTTGTAATCCTGGCTAAAGGGTTGTAATGACTAAATAAGTAAGTAAGAAAATATTCTCATCAAAAATTGATTTTCGTTTAATTGTAGAGGACTTAAACTCAAGAGTTCGTAGTTGAATTTCCGCTCCGAATTAAATTGAACTTCTGTGGAGTTACCAGATTATATACAGAAACCAGTTGGATATGCATTTTATCCTGAAATTTAGCACCAACACCTCGTATTTGAAACAAATTTCACTGAAACGGCAGATTTAAATTGTTAGCCATTGTTTTGTACTTTTTAAAGTTGATTTTTTTATTGTTATTAGAATACAGTGAGCATCAAAAGAAACTGTACATTAAAAAATATATATACATTAATAAATTACCGTATTTTCGAAATAATTTTTCGAAATTTTTTCGGGCACTCTCCTTAAGTGGTAAAAGTTAGCTTTGGTGATTATTAGATTTTTTTCCTTTAGTAGACAGATTCTTTTGACGTTTACTGTACATATATTAGTTCATGTTAAAACTGTTATTTTATGACCTTTGACTAGGCAACAACAATAAATTATTATTGCTTTGGCATCAACGAAAACATTTCCTTTTAAATTTAAATAAAATATTTCCACGAAAAACTTTTCTAAAAACATTTCACCCGATCGCTAACGGGGTCATTTTAAGGGACATTAAATCATATTTGTCAACAACATCTTCTTTTTCTTGGTGATATTGTGACACCCTACATACATAACATAATTGTGTCATTACAACTCTTCAGTCAGGATTACAAAATAGCTTCTCACACCACGAACTTTGTGGAGTTAATTTTATACATGAGTGGCATGACCTGCAGATTAAAGGCGACACCGAACAACAGATTTTTGAGAAATTTTTCATGGCATTTATGCTCAGAGTTTATGTCAGAACCGTGGTCTCACGTCTAATAAGCCAGCAACTAGACTACGGCGACTTTATACACCCTACATACATAACATAATTGTTCATTAGAACCCTTCAGTCAGGATTACAACCTAGCTTCAGAGTTTATGCCAGAACCGTGGTCTCACGTCTAATAAGCCAGCAACTAGACTACGGCGACTTCATACACCCTACATACATAACATAATTGTTCATTACAACCCTTCAGTCAGGATTACAACCTAGCTTCTAACACCACGGACTTTGTGTGCGTTTATTTTGTCCGTGAGTGGCAGGACCTACAGTTTAAAGTCGACTCCGAACGATATATATTTGTGAGAAATCTGCTGAGAGGAAGTCATCGAAGAAATATTTTGGTTTTCTTAGAGATGGTTGATCTGGGGTTTGAACCGTGTCTCACGTCTAATAGGCCAACACACTAGCTACTAGACTGCGGTGATTTGATCCTACAGCTAAAGTTTAATCTGTAATAGTTTTGATTACTTTCCATACCTCTTCGGGTGAACTTGCCTCCGATTGAACTTGCCTGTGAACGGCAAGCTACTCGCTAACCTAACCTAAATCTCTCGCTGATATAAACGTTCACTCCTTTCAGCAGTTATATACTGCTTTAGTTGTTGTAGACTTTATTGTTTCTCGATTTGGAAATTTTCATTATTCAGCTTTGGAAAAAATAACAGGTGGCAACACGAAAAGAAAATAGAGGACTAGAGGTGTATGGTATGCATACTACTGCACATACGTTATGACATAGCGTATCTACAACTTTTATGCTCCTTTTATTCCAGAACATTTTTTTTCTTATTAAAAACTTATGTTTTAACCCTAATTTCGAAAATTTTATGTTTCAACATAAATTTTATTTTGGTAGAGAAAAACGATTGAAATCATCTCCCACACTTAATAAAAATGTAAAGGAAAGGTAAATTTAAATTTTGAAGGAAATTTTCATGAAAATATTCTATAAATAATGCGCCATGTAAGTGGAGAGGAAGACACCGTAAAGTTTTCTTTAAAGGTGTATAAATTTAGAAAGAGACGTGTTGTAACATTTGTTCGCCTTCTGGGAAATAAATTGAAATTATTATTGAAACAAATTTTGTCAAGGCATGACATCAATATGATGGGCGGCGGAACAAAGGAGTGAACAATAGCTTGTAAAGTTGGGGGCCTTAAATTAGAATAAGTTTCTGATCGCTTTACATCTGAATTACTAGATTTGGTTGTGAAAATATCTGTCTCGACAGTTTATTTATGCATATTGTTACGAAAATGGAAATGGTGTAGCATCGTTTAACATTAAAATGATAAACAAAACTACAAAAACAAAGAAACAATGAACTTGTTTACATGATAACCTAGTAAGCAAGAAGACAACAACGAACAATGAAACAAAATACACAAACAACAATGAAACCACGATATTTACATTCAAGAAGTTCTAGAGAAGGCGAAGCCACAAATATTCGACTTCAAGAATATTCGTCAGACTGTTTACGTTGGCATATAAAAGGCAAGACAAAGCAGGCAACGAGTGAGAAATAATTCAATCAGTCTTATGTGAAGACGCGAAGTCGCCGTGGTCTAGTAGGTAGTGTGTTGGTTTATTAGACGAAAGGCCCGAGTTCGAATCCCAGGTCAGACATCAAAACGAAAATATGAAAATATTTATTCGGCGACTTCCTCTCAGCAGATTTCTGGCAAAAACTCTAAGAGTAAAAGTTGCCATGAAAAGCTTCTCAAAAAATCTGTCGTTCGGAGTCGACTTTAAACTGTAGGTCCCGCCACTCATGTATAAAATTAACGCACACAATATGAGTGGTGTTGAGAAGCTATTCCGTAATCCTGACTGAAGGGTTGTAATGGCCAATTATGTACGTATGTGTGTATGTGAAGACGCGTTGCATGTGAAGAAAATAATCGTGGTTTGAAGATCTCCGTTATACAGATCTATCGAACAATTGTTGTTGTTTACGCAAAGGGTTACACACACAAAGAAGAATAACAAACAAAGCAATTATTGTTGTGTACATCAAGTTGTGAACAGTGGCACACAGAATTGTGTGAACAATAAAGAATTTTAATTAAAACTAAATACAATCAATGAACTCATATTTTAAACGTTTTTAAAATAGGAAAAACGTAACAATATTAACTTTGAATTTCTAGCTCAATTCTATAATAAATTCAAGATTACTGCCGAAAACTTTTAAAGGACCTGCACAAACTGATTCATTAAATTAATATTGCCCACTCCTGCCTTAACCATAACGAAAGTATTACAAAATTCTTAAGAAACATATGAACTCTTTCCAATTCATAATGACGCGTCACGAATCATGTGTTAATCATCATCATTATGTTGCATACAACATGTGTGAGATCATAAAAAATAATGAAGGAAAAAAACCCAAAAAAGATGTGACATTCCCTACCTATTTCGAAAATCTTGATTCTCAAAAACAATATTTAAAATTGACACACAAAAAAAAAGAGAAAGTATTGGAAGTCTCCCCCCTTTTTATTGAAATTGTCTTTTCTTTTTTTCTTAAATATTTTTCTGAGTGTTTGCATATGGTTTTTTTACGTTTCTTGTAAGATTTTCTTCTTCTAACACTTTGACATTTTTTTTTCGTTAATAGGCCGCACACGCGGTATATGCAACATTGTGGGATGAGCCTTTTCTTTTGATGGGCATCACATATGAATTTCTGAAAATTATTGCATTTAAGCACAAACCAGAATGTTTAATTTCCTTTGGAAAGCTCATAAATTCGTTTTTAGTTGGAAAATTTTTATTTTTAAATCTAAGAAAAATCAATTTTGAATTGAAGTCTTTTAGCAGATAATGATTTAAAAATGTATTCATTTGGATAAAGACGACGAAATTTTTTTACTTTATGATCTTTAGTTTATGATCCTTAGGATTCATGAGATTTCCAGTTGAAATTTTTTCAACGAAACTTATCCTTCGATTCTGTAGAAAATGTATAGTTTAAGCTGTCTAGCATTACTCGAATGGTTTGGAGTATTCCAAAATGTATCGACCTAATAAAGTGGGTAGTTGTTGACGTAGCTTAAACCCTACCTTAGACATTTCAAATAAAGCTAAAAACAAAAGATATTTCAGCACTCTTCTGGCAAACACTCTGAGTGTAAAATTGCCATGAAAAGTTTCTCAAATCTGACGTTCGTTATCGATGTTAAACCGCCTCTTATGGACAAAAATTAACACACAGCATGGGTGATGTGAGAAGGTAGGTTATAATCTTGACCAGAGCTCAGCATTGAATATTCAAAAAGATGAGTAGAATCGAATCATACTAATAATTTCTGATACTTTAAAGCATTCATACTTACTTCAATACTATGGAACCTCTATTCATATTCAAAGTTTGCAGCACTCATCATACTCATACTTAATAACACGTATGATGCTATTGATTTCGACTCTCCATGACTCGACATATACACGACTCACAAAATAAGTATGATTCGAGTACGAACACTAAAGTACTCAGTAGAATGTTGTGTGTTTGCTGCTCTGACTTTTTTGCTTAGGTGTGTTTTTTTGTAAATGCAAGAACAACTAAGACTGTCGAGTCACTCGAATCATTTATAAGTACATATTATAAGTATTTTTCTAAAGTTATGAATCTGAATGTGTAGGCTTATGAATCAAACATATTTCGAATGGTATGCGTTTGATGGCAACGTTGTACGCATACTCATTGTAACCTGTACTTTTAATTCAACGTTTTTGTGAGTACGTATGAATCAGAGTAGTTAAATTGCAATATTGTTGACTCACGTATATTCAAAATTTCATGAGTACTTATGAGTAGCGAAAAAACCTCTGTGAAACCTCTGCTAAAGCAGCGAAAGACCTCTGATCCTGACTGAAGAGTTGTAATGACACATTAAGAAAGTAAGTAATAAAGCAAACACTTTTTCCCTGCAAATCTTCCTTAGACATAATTCTCTCACTTTAGAACTACTTTGTCTATTTCGTTGTCTCCGACATGAGCAATTCACCACGTACACGTCACTTGTCACGTGCAACATAACTAAGTAAATACTCTACTGAATCATCTTAACTACACTGTTTTGTACTTCTTGTAGTGTAGAAGGCTAAAACTGGCATCCATCTTAATACCGGTTTCCTCATTCCCGAATTTTTGAACAATCTGTGTTGCATAACACAATTAAATTTCATCGTGTTCACGTATCTTCAACTGTCTGTCGTTCAATTTTCTGAACCTGATGTGGACACCTTAATAGGTCGTTTTTTGTATCTCGTACGAGGGACTCAATTTCATAAAAAAAGGATGAAAAACTTACGCTATGGTCTTTGATTTTTCTGAAATATTCCTTCCATGTTGCTGTAACCCTAAGAGTATAAAATCAAATTCTTAAACCATATCCAGATCAGACAACGCCCGCTTTTCAGAATACATAGGACTGAATGTGTAAGTTCCTTATCACTACTCCCAACACAACAATCAAACGCAGGTGGCATTGTTTTTAGCCTCCAACAAATGGCAAAAATCCTACAACGTTCTAATGGAAAGCACTTACCAGGCTAAATTGAAATTAATTCTACCAAGTTGCATGAGAGGAATACAAAATCCAGTAGAAATTCGATTTGAAAAACAGCAAAACGGATAATTGGTCTAATTGAATGCAGTTCGAGAGCATTTTAGTGTTTTAAAGTGTTATAAATGTACTTACTTAATAGGTCATTACGGTACTTTAGTCAGGATTACAACCTAGCTTCCCACACCACCCATGATGTGCCTCTTAATTCTATGCATAAGTGGCGGTGCCTATAGCTTAATATAGGCTCCGACCGATAAATTCGTGAGAAGACTGCTGAGAGAAAGTTGCGAAGAAATACTTTTTCATATTTCTTTCTGTTTGATACAACTTAGCTGGGACTTGAACCACGCTATCGCTTCTAATAATACAACTTTAATAATCCCCATAGCGTATGATATATGTATTTCTAAAGTTTTTTCCGCTTTATTACATGAAAAGAAATGAAAACAGAGACATAATATTGAAAGTAGATTGTATTACTTTTGCAATTGGAGCATGTTTCCATATGTTGTTTGATGCCTGTCATGATTTCCTTTCAATACAACAGCACGACTGTTAAATCTCATACGAATTCCTAAGAAACATTATATTCAAGTCAATATTTTTGAATATTCTTTTTTTGTTGTTGTTTAAGAAACTAAACAAATGCTACACATTTACAACACATTTTCAATTTGTTCAACCAAATAGAATTTTTATTAAAAGCAGGGGCATCATCATCATCATCATCAGTGTAGCAGTTGCTTCTCTAGATATTTATATACAAAAACAAAATTATAACATGTTCCATCTGCCGACCATATTGCAAATGATTTTTTCGATTCTTTTATTTTTTTCTCTGTGATTATTTTTGATTTTAATTTGTTCGTTTTACAATAATTTTTCGACGATTCTTTTAGTTTATTGCGGTGGGTGTTCAAGTCAATTAGAATTTTTACTTGAAATTCTTACTTTTTGGCTGCTAGTTTTCCGATTTTTCAATGAAATTCGAATGTTTTTTGTGGATTTTTTTCCTTTTGATTTTCTTTTCACATCATAAATTATTTGGAAAATTTTATGGAGTGCAATTATTTCAAGTCAATAAAAAAATTAAATATCATCATATGAAAGATTTTAAACAATAATTATACGTTCAGTAGCCAGCACATCCAGCATTTTTATCATGGAATTCATTGGTTTTTTTTTTGATTAAAAACTTTGCAAATTTGTTTCGATGCCTAACGTGCGAAACGACAACAGTAATTGCAAATTTGTTTTAAGAATACAAAAAAAAGAGCACAAGAGTTTTCCAGAGATCAGAATGAATCGTTTTTTCGTTACTCATAAGTACTCATGAAATTTTGAGAATGAGTGAGTTAACAATATTGATTCATTCGTACTTACTACAATGTTGATTTACATATAAGTACAGGTTGCAATGAGTATGGGTACAACGTTGACATCAAACTCATACCATTCGAAATATGTTTGATTCATTCGCCTACTTTTCATACTTTTCATTCATAAATTTAGAAAATTACTTACAATACTCATAAATCATTCATCAAAATTTACAGTCTTAGTTGTTGTTGCATTTACAAAAAAAAAAAAAAAAAAAAAATAAAAAGACAAAGACAGCAAGCGAAGCAAACATACAACCTTCCAGTGAGTATTGTAGTGTTCGTATGTGAATAATACTGTTACCTTTTTTACCAAAATAAAAACAAATATGTATGTGTTTCGTTTCAATTAAACACTTTATTAATCACACTACTTTTGTGTGCCACCGTATACTACTTCACGATACAACAACAACTTGCTTGTTCGTTATTATTCTCTGCATACAACCTTTTTGTAAGTAACAACACTTATACTTGTGTACAGATCTATAGCGGAGATCTTCAAACCACGATTGTTTACTTCGAACACAACGTGTCTTCACACAAAACTGACTGAACTTTTTATATGTTCGCAAAATCAGTATGATGAACGTTCTCGAAGGGGAAGGTTCTTGTTCATGCCTTCTCGAGAATTCTATCGCGACTGCATTGTTGTTTGTATATCTGGTTGACATTGCTTCGCTTACTTGTCTATCCCCTTCTCTTTCATACCTATGTTGATGCTTTGCTTGTAACATGTTCGTTGTATGTGTTTGTGTGACTTGTGTTGTTAAGTATGAGTACGATGAGTATTTCAAACTTTGAATATGAGTAGTATGAGTATGATATTAAAATAAGTATGAATGTTTATGAGTATCAGAAATTATGAGTATGATTCGAATCTTCTCATCTTTTTGAATACTCATTGCTGATCTCTGGAGTTTATTTCTGATGAGAAAATCTTTTCGTATTTCAAGTAAACGTTTAAAAAGGTAGCCTAATGCAGTTGCCATTTGACCCTTTAAACCATCCATAAGAAGTAAACAATTTGTTGGTTTCAACGGCAAAAAGCAAAAATGAAAAAACTTATATTATCAATGATTAGAGTTTCAAAACCAAAAATGGCAATAAAATTAAAGCCACAAGCAGAACTTATTGTCGCTTCAACTGATTTTACAATTAACGGCCTATCATTTACGGTGCCTTAAACAGAAGTCCCAGCCGATTACAATGGCAACAACAATAAAATTTAATTACTTTTTAAGACCAAAACAAAAAACAAAAAAAACAACAACAACACAACAACAAAACATTGATTGAAAATAGTAAGTGAATAGCGTTTAAATGCAAATTACCGCTACATACAGCATTTCCGGTGTAATTCTATTGTTGTTGTACGAACTAATATATTCAATCAATTGCTGTGTTTGCCTGCCAGCCAGCCAGCCAGTTGTTGCTGTTTATTAAAAATAAAACATTTTCAACAACAAGCCACAACTAAAAATAAAACACATTGCATGCGATAATAAAAACAGAAACAACAACAATGGAAAAAAAAATCTATTTTTAAAATAGACAAAGAGTGTCATTTGAAAATGGAATGTAATCGGTCGGTCGATTACAAATATGTCGCGTTTAACAATAGAAACAAATCCAAATGGCCGATCGAACCTATTCAGTGTTGTAAACCATACGGTGGGCTCGATGGCAACGTTTTTGCTGGAAGAAAATTAAGTTCAATTAAAACTTGAAATCAATTTGAAAAAGTAGTGGGAAGCAGTTAGTAAGCCCGTTTACATACATCAGCGATCAGCAATGATTATTAAAAAAGATGAGTAGATTCGAATCACACTCATAATTTCTGATACTTATACGCATTCATACTTATTTTAATATCATGAAATCTCTACTCATATTCAAAGTTTGAAATACTCATCATACTCATACTTAATAACACGTATGATGTTGTTGATTTCGACTTTCCATAACTCAACATTTACACGAAGCACAAAATAAGTATGATTCGCGTGCGAACACTAAAATACTCACTAGAAGGTTGTGTATTTGCTCTACTTGCTGCTCTGTTTGTTTTTTGTTTATGATTCTTTTTTCTTTTGTTGTAAATGTAGAACAACTAAGACTGTAAATTTTGATGAATGATCCGAGTTACTCGTATCATTTATGAGTATTATAAATATTTTTCTAAAGTTATGAATCTAAATGAGTATGCTTATGAATCAAACATATTTCGAATGTTATGAGTTTGATGTCAACGTTGTACGCATACTCATTGCAATCTGTACTTATAAACCAACGTTGTAGTGAGTATGAATAAATCAGAGTACATAGTTAAATTTCAATATTCTTGACTCATTTATTTTCAAAATTTCATTAATGCTTATGAGTAGCGAAAAAACGATTAATTGTTGATCTCTGATATACATGATATTCTTGGAATACGTTAGCGAAGTCACAATAATCGTCTATGAATAATTTGCAGTTATTATGATAGCTGTGGTAAATTATAAACTGACTCAATCAGATCAGTATTATATTTGTTGTTATTTATAGTGTTCGCATGGAGTTAAGTGTTCAAGTGACCACTAGATTCCTCAACCCGCTAACGCGAATACAAATATCTTCCAGCATCATTGTTATTGTGACTTTGTGTCATACATATAAATCAGCGCTGTAAATGGGTCTTAATCTTCTTCTGTTAGACTTCAACTGTCAATGTTTAGCAGCATAGAAAAGCTTGTACATTTGGGCGGCTAGAAAATACACACATACATAATTAGTCATTACAACCCTTCAGTCAAGATTACGACCTAGTTTCTCAGACCACTTATATTGTGTGTGTTAATTTTATACATGAATGGCGCGGGACCTACAGTTTAAAGCCGACTTCGAACAACAGATTTTTGAGGGACTTTCATGACAATTTCATTTACTCTCAGAATTTTTGCCAGAAATCTGCTGAGGGAAAGTCACCGAAGAATTATTTTTTTTCATATTTCGTTTGGTTGAGATGGCTGAGCCAACCTACTACCCACTAGACTGCGGCGACTTCAGAGTACATACAGTGGTATGGGTAAAGTATTGATATATAAAAAATTTTACGGAAGTTCGTTACTTTCGGGACCGTTGACTACGTAATGTTACATTGATTTCGCAAAAAAGTACAGAACAATCAACACAACCTGGTAGTGTGAGTAAATGGTATAACGCAACTCTTCAATGATTTTGAACAGTTATTTATGAAAAACTGGAAACTAAATGGTTATGGGTGGATATACATATAGCCTAGAAAATAACAGATATATCGCACGATATATTCCTATTTGACATTGTAGTGTATTTCAAGCGGCAGTATCAGCCATACGAGCACTGCGATGATTATTGGAGGGCGTAATAAGTTCGGCAAAAATGTTTGTATACTTTTGGATCGACGGGAGAGTGTAATGGCATTCGATTTTCACATAATAGCCTCAAGAACTCCTAAAGACTTCCATAGCCAGATGAATACCGGGCCACAGTGTTATTTCGGGAAACTGCAGAGAAAATACTCAAATCATATACAGAGAGCATTAAAAGAAACTATACACTTAGGATAAAATTCTTACAATCACCAAATTCAATTTTTACCACTTAAGGAAAGTGCACGAAAAAATTTGACAATATTTCGAAATTTTTTTAAATTTATTTTGTTTCCATTTTAAAAACTGGCAATGAAACAATTTTAAAATTAGAATAACGGTAATTTATGAATGCATATTTTTTTTTTAATGTACGGTTACTTTTGACGCTCACTGTATATCATGATCACCTAGTATGCTTTATTTGAAGCCGTTACGTTGGCAGCTTCAGATATTGACAATATGATTCAAAAATTCTGACATACATTGGATAATGAGCGCAGTGAAGATATGTTCAAAAGTAAATAAGTTATTACAGAACATTGTAGACATCATTCGAGTCGAATAAGAAGTGGTTATCTTATCACTGACTTCTGCAGAAGTTGCAGAGACAGATAAGATAAGGAAAAAATTCTTTGATTATTTGATACAATCCCAGCATATTGTTGCGAGAGAAGGAGAAGTACTGACCTGTCGGAATAAATAAATTCTGTAAAAACTTTTTTTATTTTTTTGGAAAACCCACAGATTTTAATACAAAAAGTTTCTAAACGGTCTCACTGTGCTATTAAACAGCCAACAATTTACAAAAAAACACTTTTTTTTAATTTTTTTTTTGTATAAAATTAACGAGTGACAATAGATTAAAATAGCAACAGGCATAGTTACAATGGACAACAACAGCAACATATCCGCTGACAACATACGCATGTTAATTACAACAAAACAAACGACAACAATAACACAAAAAAAAAACATGACAAAAATTAAAGAATTTCTCTTGGTTGAGTGGCCATTGGCTCTGCCATTCTTTCACTGACTGATTGTTGTATTTGTTGTTGTTGGTAAATAAAAAATGCAAAAATATTCCGAAAAACAAATTGATTACAACAAAAACATGTTAAAGAAATATTTTTATGTTGTACTTACCATTTCATTGTTGTTGTTGTTGGTATTCTATGAATTGTAAATAATTATGTTGCCATACATGCCATCTAACATGTGTTGCAAGTTCGAGGTAACGAACATGTTATTCTTGTTAATGCTACGACTGCTGTTGCGCCAAATGCGGTTTAATGAATTCATTATTTAAAGATCTGAGATAATTTAGGTCAACAACTGAGTGAATAGTAAGCCAGAGTTAAGGGGAATGGTTTTGAAAACATAGTTTTCGTAAATGGTTTGGAACCAGGATTACGCGTTTAATTCAAAATCATTTCGGACGTTACATGCTAACAAAACGACCAGATTACTGGAGTTATGGCTTTGCACTCTTCTCAGAAAAAGCATGACTAAAGTAGGAAGCCGTCGTAGTCTAGTAGGTACGGTATTGGCTTGTTAAACGTGAACCTGTTGTTCAAATCCTAGCTCAGACATCTCGAAGGAAATGTGGAAAACAAAACATTTCTTCAGCAACTTTCTTTCAGTAGTCTTCTGACAAAAACGCTAAGAGTGAATACAACTGTAGGTTCCGCCATTTTAGGATCAATATCAACACACACAACATGGGTGGCGTAAGAAACTAGGTTGTAAACCTGACTAAAAAGTTGTAATTTCCAATTAAGTAAGGTCATGCGCTGGATCTATTCTGCAGTCATCGAATCCAAGCTCCTATACGCTGTTGCTTTCTGGTGGACTGCTCTGAATAAACTGCACAATGTCAGACTTCTTGACAAGGTTTGAAGTTCTGCAGGTTATTGGGCTTTCTAATACTTGTCAGCTTGACGGAGCTATCGTCCATTAATGTCATGGATATAGTTCCGTTTATCAAATTTTCTGGCCGGTTTTCCACTGTAGGGTAGTCATGCTTTAAATGTGCAGCCATTGCGCTGACCAATTTCTTCTTCCCTGATTTGGAGAAACTTGGTCAGTACAGAGACTGTGTTCAGCTGTGGCGTCACAACGGGCCGCTATGAGTGCTCAAGTCAGCTTTTGGTATCAAAGATAGCACCCCAACCTAACCTAACCTAATTAAGTAAGTAATGAAGAAATAATTCTGTCTACATAGCGTGGTTATATGGTTTACGGGGTTGTTCTTTAGAGTCCGTAAATTACAGGCTCATAGAGTGATAGGTAATATGTCCATGAAATTATGAAGTTAACGATTTTTCTGCGACTAACTTCAAGTTAAACACGCTTGACGATCCAAACATGTGGCCATGCAACTACAACATGTAAAAATGTTTGCATTATTTACACAACAATTGGCCACACACATGCACTTCGATGTTCGACAACATCGACAACAAATACCAACAACAATTTAAATGCAAACATGTTGCGACGAATTGTTCTGTTGTTGTTAAAATAAAAATGCCTACAACAATAGTGATTACGATAGCGACAACAGAAGCATTAAAAAGTGTTTAAAAAAATTTGAATTTTTTAGGGTGCGTCCCAATCGAATGCAACTGGAAAGGAAACAAAAGCAAAAACTGCACATATTTAGGTAATTCACACAACTTTGTATCGTGTATGTTGTATTAATAAATTTGTTTGTTAGTGAACGCTCAATGCTATAATGTATTGTGTATTTCGTGGCATTCAAATAATTTGATAGCCCGAAACCAACACAACATATGAAAACATATACACATTTTTTTCATTCACACAATTTGATAGCACGAAACCAATACAACTTTTAAAAACATATGGAAAAAATGTGTATCAGTTTATCGGATTTTTATATCAAAATTATCAACAACAATCATACACTGTTGTACGTTCTTCCAACAATACAACGAATACAACGACTTGTGTGAATTGACCAATTGTCACACTAAGCAAATACTTGATGAAAATAAGTTTCAATTTTAAATACTGTTTGATATTGTTGCCAGTTTGCCAAGAGATTGTTACGCTAATGGTTGTCGCCCATGTTTTACTTGTACTTATGCAGTAATCCACCAACAGCAGCAGCAGCAGCTGTTGCTGATTATTGTTGATCATGTAATAAGCGCATGCGCCACCTAAATTTGCCATGTTTTTTGTTTTTGTTGCTTCTCCAAACCACTTGACAATGTTTAACAAATTATAAACGATACATCATATCCACTCTGGGTGTGTATGAGAGAGTACCACTAGCAAGTATTTTTCTTTTATGGGGAATGGCCGGCCATCTACTTGAGCGTCTGTCTTAGCGGCCGTCCTTCATTTGAAAACTCTCTGTTTAGTCTTCACGAACACACAGTTAATTGAATGCGTTTCATTAGTTTTCGGCATTCAATGTGGTCACCAGGTTTACTGTTGCACATTTTTGGTAATCGTGTTGGTGTTCCCATCGCCATATATCTAGTTAGTGTTGGTTGGTGTTGGTGTTTCGCGATAGTGTTCACATGTCAGCTACTGGGCGTATTAAGTGCATGCAATATTGATTAATTAAATTGTTCAATGAAATTTATTTTCTATTTTGAAACCCGCTTGTACGTGGTGCCCCTGTGACGACTTGGTGTGCCTTGCGGATATTGGTTTTTTTTTTTTGAGAAAATTAAAATGTTAGTTTAAGCAGTTACAGTGTTACTCCTCCTAAATTTTGAGATAAACTTGCCTGCCACAAATGGAAAATCGAATTGTAAAGGAAGGTTTTGTTTTTATACGGAATTTTTGATAATCTTGAAAGAATTCCTTGAAAAAGGCGCAAAAACAAATTGAATTTTAAATTAAAATTAAAAGGACCGTCTTCTCCAGTAAGTTTTGGAATAATTCCTTTGGTTGTTTTTGTTGTTTAAGTTGGGCTAACCCACAGTTTCCTGCAATAGATAAGAAGGCAATTTGAAGTGAAAACATACTGCTCTGCACTTTCCGTAGACGCTCCTCAAGCCTTCGACATAGTTTGATACGAAGGCCTGACAAATGTTAACGAAGAAAATTTTGTAACTGCACCTCAGTCGATTGCAGTAGATGTACCACAGGGTAGTATATTGGCAAGCAGTACATACTTCTTGTGAACTTCGGATGTGCCATTAAACAACAAGTCGGAGTTCATTCATCATTGCCGATTGCAGCGATTTTCGAAGCTAACACGAAAACCTCCATGAGAATGTCCACCCAAGGAAATCGGATGTACACACTTAGGCCACATAGGGTCCCTTATGAAACTACAGTTTTTCCAATATCCCTATTCTCACTAGGGGCTTCTGAAACGTGAGCGACCAGTGCCTACTTACATCCATACATAATTATTCATTACAACCCTTAAGTCAGGATTACAACCTAGCTTCTGAACACCACTTATGTTGTGTGTGTTAATTTTTATACATGAGTGAGTGAGACCTACGGTTTAAAGTCGACTCCGAAGGACAGATTTTTTGAGAAACTTTTTGTAGCAGTTTTACTCAGAGTTTGTGGCAGAAATCTGCTGAGAGGAAGTCGCCGAAGAAACATTTTTTTTTCGTTTATTGGACATGTCTAACCTGGGGTTTAAACCAAGGCCTCACATTTAATTAGCCAACACACTACCTACTAGACTCCGGCGACTACGACCATTGTCTGAGCCTTGCAATTGTGCAGTCGCCCAGATACGCCTACTACTCTTGGACGCCATGCCAAGCGGAGAAAGGCATACAATTATCTCCAGTGCCATCATAGGTGTAGTGCGTCTTGAAATTTACAGAAAGAGATTTTCCAGGTTGTCGTAGTCAACCTACGAAACTCTATATGGAATTCAGCAATTCTCTAATTGGGTTCTACTAGATATCGTGAGAACCACCATTCCATGGCGGAATATTTTGTTCTAGGGCCATAAATTCCTACCTCTGTTGTTGGGAATCGCTATTCATGTATAAAATTATACACACAACGAAAAGTGGTATGACAAACTAGGTCATGATCCTGACGAATGAATTGTAATGACCAATTATGCATGTATGTATGATTTTCCAACTGTGAAGCAGAATTCAGATGTTCTTTGGTTTCAATTAATAATCACGTACCACATGTGGATAATTTGCTTTAAATTAACCTCAAAATCATTTCTTGTTTGTTTAAATCGTTTGTCACTCAAATGCTTTCAGTTTTTTTTTTTGGATGCAGCTGCACTTAAACTGTCAAAATAGTGACAAAATATTCTTAAACGCCCACCTTTAGCCACAATAAAGCTGTTAATGATTTAAATTTTATTTATTATGCTTGTGTTGAATGCATTTCATAAATATTTTTTCACCAAAAACGAATAATATTTTGGACCACCAGGCAGGCAACACAGACAGCACAGAACTATGAATTCGCATGCAGTGTAGCAGTTTCGATAAAAAAAGAAGGTGCAGCAATACTAAGATAAAGCTGAAGATGATGCTGTCTATCTGTCTGTTTAACGTTTATCTGATAATGAAGTCGAAATCGTTCTAAAAGTGCAAAAGTGCATCAACATTTTAACATTTCACATGTCAAAAATGCTACTCAAATCACACATTTTGACTTTTTTGACTTTGTTGGCGGGGTTCTGGTCTCTGCTACTGCTGCTTCTGTAATATTCTTTTAGCCGGGGCTTAAACATAAAGATGACACTTTTTTTTTTGCTTATAAAGGATTTGTGTGTTGTCTTAAAGTAATTAACAGTTGAAGTTTTGTTTCCCCATTTTCTTGTATTTTATTTGGCTGTTGTCATGCCACATCATTTGTCTTCAGCAGTTTATTTTTTACAGTTCTTTGCCACCACCTCTGCAGAAACTGTCTGTCTTTTACAATTACGCGACAGGCAACAATGACAATGTCAACAACAGCAAAGAAACAAGCTTATTACAACAAATAATTCTGTATACACAGTCATGTTGCAAGTATGTGTTCCTCTTGCTTTGCAACTGCTGCTCATATGGTTGCCTTTTTTTCTTCTTCTCTTCTTGCTGTTGTTGTTTGTTGTCAGTATGTGGCAAAGAGACTCACCAAGTGAGTCTTAGTTTTTCCGTATGTTTTACAGACGCAACATGTTTACCTAGTGCTGTATGCTGTGTGGTGTGTGCTGTGTTGCACATTGCTAAATTACAGCAATAATATGCCACATGTTTCTGCATTTAATTCAAAATTCAAATTTAATTAGTCTTTCAAATGCTTACTGCATCCATTTGAATTTGTTTGCTTATGCACGAAGGAAAAGGAGATTGCCTTGCATCGCTTTAAATGATTTTAGAGCGGCGTTAGTGGTTTGCCATAAGCGCTACTTCAGCGCAGAGGTCGCCGTGGTCTAGTAGGTAGTGTGTTGGCTTATTAGACGAAAGGCCCGAGTTCGAATCCCAGGTCAGACATCAAAATGAAAAAATATTTCTTCGGCGACTTCCTCTCAGCAGATTTCTGGCAAAAACTCTAAGAGTAAAAGTTGCCATGAAAAGCGTCTCAAAAAATCTGTCGTTCAGAGTCGACTTTAAACTGTAGGTCCCGCCACTCATGTATAAAAATTAATGCACACAACATGAGTGGTGTTGAGAAGCTAGGCCGTAATCCTGACTGGAGGGTTGTAATGGCCAATTATGTATGTATGTATGTACTACTTCAGCGCAAAAGATTGCTTATAAAGGTGATCTAACAGTGGTCTTCCAGAGTTGACTCCCTTTAAATTTTTCGCTTTAACAAGTCTAAGTAGACTTTTGAAGGGGCTAAGACTTGTTATAATTGAAGACGTTAAGACTGAAGGACAAAAGAGTCCAAGTTATCGGTACAGGGTTGAACGGGGATATGGTGGAATATTGTTAAGAAAAAACGGAAATGGTGTTACATCGTTTAACATTAAAATGATAAACAAAAACTGCAAAAACAAATACAATGGACTTGTTTACATGATCAACAAATGAACAAAAATATAGCAATAACATCAGTATAAAATAAAGGGGGATAGACAACTAAACAAAAAGCAACAACAAACATTATCAGAATAAATGTAAACAAAATACACAAACAGCAATGAAACAACGATGTTTCCAGTTGCAGAGATTTGGAGATTTCAAGAAGGCATCCATCTGGCTGTTTACCCTGCGATATAAAAGGCAAGACAAAGCATGCCCCGTTAGTAAAAATCCAGTCAGTCTTGTGTGAAGATATGTTGCGTGTGAAGAGAATAATCGTGGTTTGAAGATCTCCGTTATAAAGATCGGTCGAACTATTGTTAGTTTTTACGCAGAAGAGTGTAAAGAAGAATAGCAAACAAAGCAAATTGTTGTTGTTTACATCGAGTTGTGTACAGTGGCACATAGAATTGTACGAACAATAAAGAATTTAATTAAAAGCAGGCAACAGGGTCAGTAAAATTCAGTCAGTCTTGTGTGACGACACGATGCGTATGAAGAGAATAATCGTTTTTTGAAGATCCCCGTTATAAAGATCGGTCGAACAATTGTTAGTGTTTACACAGAAGAGTGTAAAGGAGAATAAAAACAAAGCAAATTGTTGTTGTTTACATCAAGTTGTGAACAGTGGCAGAATTGTGCGAACAATAAAGAATTTTAATTAAAACTAAAACACAAATTTATTTCTATTTTATTTGCAATCTACGAACTCATATTTTAAACATTTTTAAAAGAGTAAAAAGCTCCCTCTGTTATGCTCTGAACATACACATATGGCAAGTAGAGTACCTACTGGTTTTCGTATGCTGCAACATTCATGAGGCATTTACATCACTTTAAAAGGCAGACAGCTGCAAATGTTGTTTGCACATTTAATAGTGAGATGTTAAGGAAATTATAGACATCAAGTGGGCCACATTTGTATGAATGATTGCTCAGAAAAGAAAAAAACTGAATAGAAATCAAAACGCCAAAGCAAGTCATCACTTGGATAAAAGCCACATTCCATTTGGATTTCTTAAACCATTAAATGCGAGAAAACTGTTCCGATATGCTTTTAATAACGTGGAGATGAAGAGAAGAGAAAAAGAAAAACATCTGTGGAGGCTTTTGGAACTGCTACTCTCTATTTATTTGACGTAGAAATGTAGGCATGGAATGACGAAGCAAGAGCTAAGTCATCAACATTGCTTTACATACACAGTTTGCGGTAAACATATGGCTGCAACATACTACATGGGATTTATCATTTACTTACTCACTTACACACTTAATCAGTCTCTCATATTTATTTTGCATACTTATGCGTCAGCGCTGCCCATATTGTCTACAGAGTTGCATATGCTTCATATGTCGCTGATCAACAATGGTTCTGATCTCACTTGTCCTACTCGTCGTTCTGACGAATGTGGTAAGTTTTTTCAACATAGCACTTCTTGTTCTCCCTGCTTTGGTGCTCTTATTCCAAATCCAGTTACAATTATAAGTGACACTGAGATATGCTTCTGGTAGCACATTGGATCACAGCCTACCATAAGCATTTAGCGCACAGTAACCATTTGGAACTGCAAATCATCTTCACATTTTATTTTCTTGAAGACTACTTTGGTGTCTTGCCTATTTACGCACTACGAATATGATTAGAATTGGCTATCTTAGTGTATAATTGCACTCCCAGCTTGACGCCTTACTACTTTTATAAGAGACTGTCAAGTCTATTTTTGGTTTCATTTCGAAAACTGCCAACTACTCTTCTCGTTTTGAGCAATTCATGCCATCAGATCAGTTTTTTTTTTCCTTCTCTATATTTTAACGTTTTCATGTGGTTGGCATCTGCTGGATGGGATGGATGAATGTCTGTTGAGTTGCCTTCACACATTAGTCAGAGGCCACGAAGAAGATTTCATTTGCGAATTGCAATTATAAATCTGTCAGTGCTAAAGCAAACATGTGCTAAAGCCTATCAACGCAATGACATTACAATTTATGAGGAGGTTTTCTTTTCATTGTATTTGAATGGCATTTAGCCTGGCATTGCAATTCAAATGTGGTTGCAATAAACCACTTTCAAAAATTGTGGCAAGCATGGCTTAATAATATTTAAAGCTACTGACAGATAGGTAGGTAGGTTGCAGTGGTAGATTTGATACCAAAAGCTCACATGAGCACGCATAGCGGCCCTTTGTACTGATGGATGTAGAAAAAATGTTTGAGGATATTTTTATAGGCTGCATTGGTCGTAAGACTTGAGTTATGTACTCTTTTCTAATTGAAAAATTGTAACCAATTCGTAGAGCCAACTGTAATGTTGCACCAACGATTTAATGAATGAAAATGGTGTAGTAGGTATAGTGAGGTTCGGTCTTAGAACCAAAGATTACAGGAATGGACACATCGTGGTGGACCGAAAATATATTCCCGGGAACGGACAGAATCCTATAATACGAATCGGATTAAGGTCTACAGGGATAGGTTAAACCGAAGAAATGGACAAAAGAATTTAGTTCAGCCTGAAGCATCTGTTATTTAGAAGTCAAGTCGCTATAGTTTAGTATATAGTGTCTTGGCTTGTTAGACGAGAGCTTGTGGTTCAACACCTGGCTTAGACATAATTTATAAAATTAACACACACAACATGAGAGATGTGAGAAGCTAGGCCGCAATCCTGACTGAAGGGTTATCATGGCCAATTATGTATGTGTGTATAGATGTTTCTGAAGTCGTCGTAGTCTAGTAGGTAGTGTGTTGGCTTATTAGACGTAGGCAAACGGTTCAAACCCCTGTTCAGACATCAAAACGAAAATATGACAAAAAATATTTCGTCGGCGACTTCCTCTCAGCAGATTTCTGGCAAAAACTATGAAAGTAAATAAAATTGGGACGAAAAGTTTTTAAAAAATCTGTCGTTCGAAGTCGACTTCATACTTCAATACTAAGTAGAAGTGTATGAAGATAGGTTGTAATCCTAGCTAGTAATGATAATTAAGTAAGTTAGAATTTCGGAAATGAATACATTGTGTTTGAATGATAAAATGTTTTTGGGAATGCGCAAAATCCTATAAGATTTCTTATGGCAGAACTACAACGCCATGGAGTATATGATGGTCTGTAGAGATCGATTTGAATCGAAGTTGTGTCCTGGTTGTACTGTAAATGGCCAAAAAGAATGTGGTTCAGCCTGTAGTACATGTGTGTTATTTAGAAGCCCTTTCTTTTTAGGGAGAATATGTATGTATGCATCAAGTCGTAATAGTTTATTAGGTATTGTGTTGACTTATCAGACGAGATCTCGTGGATCAACTTCAGCCTCCGACGTCTCGAACTTAACGAAATATGAAAAAATTTCTTTCAGCGACTTCCTCTCAGCAATCTTTTGGCAAAAACACTGAAAGCACATAAAATTGAAATAAAAAGTTTTCTAAATCTGTGGTTCGGAGTCGACCATAAACAGTGCGTTACACCACACATGTATGTATAACATACACAACAAGGGTGGTGTGAGAAACTAGGTTGTAGTCATGACTACAGGAGTGTAATAACCAATCAAGTGATATGTAGGGAGAAGAGGACAATCATTAAGCTCCACGACTAGAATAGTCCGCAATCTCTTCGAAATTCTGAACGATGTACCATTCGTTGCACGCAAATAATTTCTGCTTTTGAGGGTTAGTTTCGGTGTAATATGGTGTATGGTGTGAACATTTTTTTTGACAAAGGTAGGCTATCTTTGAAGTATTGCCTATGCCTTGTACCACTTAACCTAACTTTTCTGTTTGAAATTATCAATACCTTGTATTGGTATGCGCAAAAGCAAAAAAACTTTAATTATTTTAATAAATCTAATTGGGGAGTATTTCATAATTTCTCTTAATTGTTAAAATTATTTTCGATTGCCTTCTTCGTTACCACTTGAACATATTGGAATCAGTCTCTAGTAACTCTTTCTTAGAAAACATCCTGAAACCAACTTTCAAAAATCAAAAGAAACCTACATTTTGTTCAAAGGTATGCCGAAATCTGTCTTGCGAAATAGTATGCGATGCCAGGCAATAAATAAATTTCGATTTGAAATAAATTTCATCCATTGAAACGTTAAGGATTTCTGAGTCTCCCCCCAAGAAAATGATTTTGTATTCCATGATTTATGTGTTGTGTATGTATGCAAATAATTTACAAACGAATAAAATTTATGATCAAGCCAACAATAATTTGATGAAAATATTTCAAATACAATAACAACAGAAGAAACAATGACGACAACAATGATGATGATGACGACGACCATAACGGACAGACAGACAAAGAGTCAAAAGTATAAACGGATGAACGGATGAAATGGCGTCTTAGCGAATGAACCCACTAGAGGGAATAGATATTTTTTTCTATTTTGTATATTTATGTACGTTGGCGCCACATTCAACACAAACAAACGTCCAAATTGTACAAACGAAAATTGAAATTTCAACTCAACTGTAATCAAATCAAGGAGGAATACAACGAATATTTTTTTATTTTTTCGTATTGAAATTGAAATCAGTGTTGGAAAAGTCACAACAACAATCTACATATAAACGACCCCACGTGCAAATTGAACTCACGATTGATCTCAAAAAAAAAAAACTAGAAAACTTTAACAAAAGAATTTGAAGAAAAAAAATTAATTTTGAATTTCATTTTAAAAAAGAAAAAAAAAACTTGGAAAGAAATCATTGAAACCCATAAACAACATTATTGTCTGAATAACAACAACAACAACAGCAATAGCAACTACAAAAGGCTACCGAGAAATTGAAAATTAAATTTTAAATAGAATGCGACAATAAGATCACATACACATACACACATATTCTATAGAGTTAGACGAACAAATCGGCGATAGGGTCAGAATGACGGTTAGTTTGTCGCATATTCATTCATAGATATTTGATTTGTATATATATTTGTATCGATATACAACAACCATACAAACAAATAGAGTAGGTGGAGTAGGAGGTGTAAGTAGTTGGGTTCACGTACACTGCGAAAAAATTAACTGTAATGTAAGGGCCTGTTTATGTATGCTGAACTCAAATTCCATGAAAATATTTTTTGATCCTTTTTTCCTTTTCCTTTTTGTTTGCTAGCTAGGTCTAGCAGCCTTATCAGCAACAGTTAAAGGCTGGATATGAATGCTTAAGAAAAAATTCGGCATTAAATATTAAGATGGATGTTAATATTGGTTACAGTTTTACCTTTTAGAAATGTTTAAAATATGAGTTCGCTGATACATACATACATAATTGGCCATTACAACCATTCAGTCAGGATTACGGCCTAGCTTCTCAACACCACTCATGTTGTGTGCGTTAATTTTATACATGAGTGGCGGGACCTACAGTTTAAAGTCGACTCCGAACGACAAATTTTTTGAGAAGCTTTTCATGGCAATTTTTACTCTCAGAGTTTTTGCCAGAAATCTGCTGAGAGAAAGTCGCCACGGCGATAGCAAACAAAATAAAAATAAATTTGTGTTTAGTTTTAATTAAAATTCTTTATTATTCGCATAACTCTGTGTGCCACTGTTCACAACTTGATGTAAACAACAACAATTGCTTTTCTTTGTTATTCCGTTGTTTACACCGTTTGCATAAACAATAACAATTACTAGACAATTATTCGACAGATCTTTGTAACGGAGATCTTCAAACCACGATTACTCTCTTCAAACTCACCACGTCTTCACACAAGACTGACTGAATTTCATTGATTCACTCGCCTGCTTTGCCTTGCCTTTTATATGACAGAGTAAACAGTCTGATGAATGTTCTTGAAGGCGCTTTGTTCGTGACTTAGCCCTCCTGAGATCTCTATAAATGTAAACATCGTTGTTTATGTTCATTATTTGATATTTGTTTACATTTATTCTTGTAGTGTTTGTTGTTGTATTTTTGTTTACTTGTTTACCATTTTTTATGCTTGTGTTTGTTGTTATATTACGCAGTGCAATAATTTGTAAACAAGTTCACTGTTTTGTTTTTGTAGCTTTTGTTTATAATTTTAATGTTAAGCGATCTAAAAGCAAAACACCAGTATCTAGATTCTTTCATTTTCGTAACAGTATGTTTTCCTATGAGATCAACTGCAAAGTACTCGCTAAGTCACCTTCATTAACGACAATCTTTTGTTCGATGATATAGCTTTATTGGTATGGGATCACCCGAGGTTTGGGAATCATTTTGAATTAAGCAACCTTCGCCTCTTAACTTAACTGCACGATGATGTCGATTTTGCTAAAAAAAAATCATCTTTCGGGTGAGCTTTTCATCTTCTTTAACGTAATAAGCAATGTGGTGTTACAGAAGGCAATGCCCGTATTACGAGTGATTGTTTGGTGCGGCTTGTTGAGCGTAGGCATCTTTGGCCCATATTTCCTTAAAAATGAGGACAATGTAACCATCACAGTTTTGTATGACCAAGCTATTTAATTACCCACTAAGCAAATTACTTTATTCTTGAAATAATTTACTGGATTAGGCCAGTTTAGTTGTCAACGCATTGATTTCTTTCAATGTGTTGCTATAAACTTAAAACCTTTTTTTTTTACATACTTTAACAGTTCAAGCGAAAACTACAAAACAACACCACCAACACCAACAACAATCGGCAGCAAACATATAATAGAAATTCATGACGTTTGTATGACGATATTTAAATTATAGTCTCTCTCTCTCATATTGAATTGCAGCTGTCTAAAAAGGTAAAGGCAAACAACAACAACAACTAAGAATGAATACATTTTTATTTTAATTTTTATATTTGGCGTTCTGACCCCAAATGACAATAACAACAATCAAAAACTCAATAAGTCATGCCGCGCCACCATCTGCAAAGCTATGCGGCCATATAAATGGGTGTCCCTAAAATAAACGAATCTGAAGAAAAAAAAAAAGAAAACGAAAAGGAACTACAACACGATAAAGAAAAAAATTAAAAATAAACAAAGAATTGAAGAAAAAAAATTTTAAATAAAGCACGGGTGGCCTTAATGTGGCCATAATATTGGTTCACTCATTCAATCTCCATCGTCGTTGTCGTCTAAATATTCTTGTTATTGAAAGAGTTATAAAAACGGAAATGTTTGACATTTTACAAAAGCGACAATCTAGGCGACGAATGACACGTGGCTTATGATCACGACATATCCAACAACCAATCAACCAACAACAACAACAACTGAATACAACACATTATATACAACATATTTTATGCATAACTATAGGACACAATGCCACATGGTGTTGCAATCCAACATACATACATACACATGTATTTCTTTCACCGATTTGAATAAGTCTGGAACAAATGTTGAAATGAATGATTTTGGTATTCGAATACGAAATGTTGTATGAAGAAAAGCAATTGTGGCAGGAAACTAAGGACCCTTTAACTGTTATTATCATAAAAATGATTGATTTCCTACCATGAAATGTTATGCCACAACACTGAACATTTCCGCGGTGTTAGAGCAATGGAAGGTGAAGTATTAAAACGACTGGTAAGTAATGCTACCGTATGAAACGTAAATTTTTTTAAATCATTCTACTCGGTGGAGTACATACATACATAATTGGTCATTACAACCAATGCAGACATTACAATCTGCTGAGAGGAAGTCGCCGAAGAAATATTTTTCATATTTTGTTTAGTTGGAGATGCCTGACCCAGGGTTTGAACCGTGGCCTTATGTCTAACAAGCCAACACACTACCTACTAGACTACGGTGACTTCATTCTAAAATTTCTCATGACTCTGGGGTGTAAATCAGGCTGATTTTGATCGGTGGCATAGGTTATCTTCGTTTCTAGGACCACTGTGGGTTTGTAGTTTATTTGCATACACCTACGACTTTAGAAAACCCCACAAGAAAAAGTCTCACGGGGTCAAACCTCACAATTTTTATTGTCAATTCACATCACCTTCATATAAAATAACCATGCCCTTAAAACTCTCGCGCAGTATGTTCAATGTGGAATGATTTGTGTAGCACATAGTGCAGTACAAATGAAATCACTTGTCTTCAGCTCACAAGATGATGGTAACAGTGATGGAGTTGCCGATGACACCGTCAATTCAAAATCCACGCCAAAGAGTAACTTTTTCGTGATGCATGGGACGGTCTTGGATCTCATGCACGTTGGTATTGCCCCAAATTCGATACGTAATGCCGTTCTGTTAAAATCAAATGTTGTTAGTGCCCAGATCATCAACTTGAGGTCACAAAACGATCGTAAAAGTGTTGGCCTTGCCGATGAGGCCGTTAATCCAATATCCACACCAAACGGTAACTTTTTCGAGCTGCTCTTGGGACACTCTTGGAACTGATGAAGATTGGTGTGGTCCAAAATTTGACACGTAATGCCGTCCTATTGAAATCACAAGTTTTCAATGTTCAAATCATCAAATTCAGGTCACAATATGATGGTAACAGTGATTGCGTTGCCGATGACGGCGTCAATTCCAAATTTACACCAAAGAGTAACTTTTTCGGTATTCATTGGACGCTCTTGGATCTCGTGTGCACTTTTATCATTCCAAATTCGACAATTTTGTTTGCTCAAGTGCCATCCTTTTAGGAATGCGTCATCTCCATGAACATGATTTTCGATGAAAATTAAGATCAGTTTGTCAACTGCTCCAGAGCTTATCCAGCGAGCCGACATGGTGATTTGGTAAAGCAGACTGATTAGATGGCAACTACATTGTACAGAGTTTACACCAACACTCTGCCAATTAGACAGCGGTGATTTCATATTCTTACTAATTCATAGTATACATCGTAGTTGACATTTTGAGGTGTCCAGCAGCGGATCGGATGTTGATTAAACGCGGGGACAATCTACATACATACCAGAGGTCAGCAATAAATTCTTTTTACGCTGTTCATAAGCACTCATGAAATTTTGAGCATAAATGAGTCAACAATATTGAAATATAACTATGTACTCTGATTCATTCGTACTCGCTACAACATTGATTTATAGGTACAGATTGCAATGAGTATGCGCACAACATTGACATCAAACTCATACCATTCGAAACATGTTTGATTCATAAGCCTACTCATTCAGATTCATAAATTTAGAAAAATACTTATAATACTCATAAATGATTGAAGTGATTCGAATCATTCATCGAAATTTACAGTCTTAGTTGTTGTTGCATTTGCAAAAAAAAAGAAAAGACATGTAAGCAAAAAAGAAATAGAGCAACAAGCAGACCAAACACACAACCTTTTCGTGAGTATTTTAGTGTTCGTACGCGATTCACACTTATTTTGTGCTTCGTGTATATGATTAGTTATGAAGAATCGAAACCAACAACATCATACGTGTTGTTAAGTAGAAGTTCCATGATATTAAAAAAAGTATGAAAACGTATAAGTATCAGAAATTATGAGTATGATTCGATTCTTTTCATCTTTTTGAATACTCATTGCTGATCTCTGACATATATACATACATATATAATTAGTTATTACAACCTTCAGTCAGTTTAAAAGTTGAATCTCGATTCCGAACGACAGATTTTTTGAGAAACTTTTCATGGCAATTTTATTTACTCTCTCAAAGTTTTTACCAGAAATCTGCTGAGAAGAAGTCGCTGAAGAAATATTTTTTTTAACCCTTATGTGCTTATCGCCTCATTTTTAAAACGGTAAGATATTGATCAGCTGTGTGGTATACCATATAGATTTCAATAAATACAAAAAATCCATGTTTTTACCAGAAAAAAAAGTTGGGCACTTACGGGTTAATATTTCGTTTTGGTGGAGATGGGGTTTGAACCGAGGTCTCATGTCTAATAAGTCAACACACTACTGCAACTTCTAACATAAACTTTTCGGCTCAAATCAAAAGATTGCTTTAGAAATTGTGGACTTGAAGCATTATATCTGAGAAAAAGATAAATGAATCTGAAAATCTGTTTAAATTATACGAATTGAATGCTATAGGGTATCATTCTAGGAAAAAGGGGTTTCGTTTTTAGTTTTAAAATTAAAGTTGTCCACATGCTTAGTGAACGAACACGTTCGCACAAGAGTTGTTTCTTAAAGAAAATGTTAAATATTCACGTCGGTGGTGAGACAGACAGAGAGTCAATACTTCATAATCAAGATAAATGACAACATTGTTGCATACTAAGTTCCTGTTTGTTTGTTTACGCCGTTTAAGTCTTTAAATAATGCCGCAACTGATATGTGTGTATGAAGGTTTCTTTTGTGAGATGATGAAAATACTTTCAAGAAATATTTGCTTACAATGAAACGTGAATTGATTTATAAATTGCCAAAATATCAGAAACAATGTTGCTCTTGAAATGACAGTGACAGTTCTCCATTACAAAGGAATTGTAGATTTTGTAAGAGATATTGAAGAAGTATTGTTTAAAGACTTTGAAACATAAAGTAACTAAAAATTTATATAATTATTAAGAAGATAACATTATAAAATAGTGGATGCTTCGGAGTTATTTTTTCTTTTCTCTTCAATTCTATCAATTCATTGAACATTTCCTTCAATTAAGTTCCCACATGAACATGCAGGTCTTTAAACATCAAACCTGCATTTCTGTCATAAAAGAGTTCGTCAATTGAGGAATTCATGTTGTCATCCTATACTCACGTCAGTTAATAATTGTACGAAATACAAAATCATACGAATGCATTAAATTGTGACCTCAATTTGAACGTACATATGTACAGTGAGCGTCGAAAGAAACTATACACTATGGATAAAATTCTAACAGTCACCAAACTCTACTTTTACCACTTAATGAGAGTGCCCGACAAATATTTGACAATATTGTTACGAAAATGGAAACGGTGTAACATCGTTTAACATTAATATGATAAACAAAACTTACACAAACAAATACAACGAATTTGTTAGAAGTAAATCAACAACATCAGTATGAAAGAAAAGGAGATAGTTAAGTAAGCGATAAAGCAACAACAAGCAATGTGAACAAACTACACAAACAACAATGAAGTCGCGATAACGATCTCAAGAAGGCGAAACCACGAACGTTTGAGTTCAAGACTGATACGTTGGCATTATAAAAAGGCAAGACAAAGAAGGCAAAGAGTAGTAAGAATTCAATCAGTCTTGTGTGAAGACGCGTTGCGTGTGAAGAGAACAGTCGTGGTTTAAAGATCGCCGTTGTAAAGATCTACCGAACAGAAATGTAAAGAAGAATAACGAACTAAGCAAATTGTTGTTGTAACATCAAGTTGTGAATAATGGCACATAATAATACTGCGAGCAACGACGAATTTATCTGAAACTAAACACAGATTTGTTTTTATTTTGTTTGCAATCAACGTACTCATATTTTAAACGTTTTTAAAAAGGTAAAAACGTAACAATATTTCGAAATTTTTTGAAATTTTTTTTCAATTTTAAAAACTCGCAATAAAACGATTTTAAAATAAAAATAACCGTACAGTGTCTTTTGTCGCTCACTGTCCGTACGCGGGCCCAGTAGAATTCTCATCAATTAGTGAGAATGCCGTTTGAAAAGAGCCTTAATTTCATGAACACACTAATACTCACTAACTAGAACGGCATACTGGCTGACTGGCACGCGCCTATTAAATTTAATGAAAAACACATCCATCCATCGTTTTGGCAGAACAACCACCACCATCACAGCACAGTGAATACTGATACCGCCACAACCATTAAATACAATGTTATGCCTGCCATAATATTATCAATAAAAAGAGGACACGTGACCGCCTTAATTTTAGGGCGTTGTGCTCACATGAGAATGCAAATACAATTCTTTTCATCAACGTTTGTTTTATTGAATTTCTTTATTTTTCTTTTTTCGGTTTCATTCTGAAATTTTTGACATGGGAATGGGAATGAATTAAAGAATATAAAGGGAATAAAAGTCAATTAGAACCATATTTATGGAGCGTTATTGTTGGCACTAATTAGTGAAGAAAAAACCAATTTCAAGAAATTCAAGATGTAGAAGGACAAGAGAAGTGTTTGAGAACAAAATTTCATACATGGATTTACGACAAATTGTTGAAAAATTTTTGTGAATCAATAACATGGTCAAACTGTAAGAGACTGGAAAGACATATTAGCATGCTTACGTTACTTTACACGAATACTCCTGTTAAGATACTCATTTTCATTATAATGCCTTGTATGCAGCAGTTACCATTTGATCGTCAAAGGAGGTGTGCACTAAAACAACGACCACAATGAAAAATATGAAACTGCTGTACTCATAGAGTCCTAAGGGCTACCAGATATCTGTCCTGGATGTTATCGCAGGCGATCAGGGTGATGTTGAATAAATTATTTGAAGAAGGAATAAACCCTCTTAGTTTTTTTTTAACATTTTCAACCACCATGATGAAAAATTTTTTATCTTCCCAAGGACTTTTATGGTAAGCCTTTGGGCTTAAAGGATGTAATACACAGTACGTGTTCATATCGTTTATTGTTTATCTTCCCAAGGGCTTTTAGGGATTAGTCCATACATAGTAGTGTGTTTTGTATGGTTCGTGAATCGAGCAGGCACTTTGGATGTTGGGACGAAATGATATAATACGGAGTACTTTTTCACACCTTACTGAAACATAAGCTTCCAGGGGGATAAGAGGAAACATCGGTGGATTTAAGGCATCTCCGAACGCCTCCTGTTTGTTGAATTCTTTACAGTCTCGACCGAGGTACAGGAGATAATCCAATGGAATAGATTTATAGCCTCCATTTTTCCTTTAACAGTGGACCGTATTTTAAGAAGCGCCGCTGGCATGATGGGCTATAGGAATGAGACGAAAACGTATTCAAAGCATCTTACATTTGGATATTTGCAAAGTTCCTTCTTGAAGTCACCATAGTCTATTGGCTGCTCTGTTGGCTAATGAGAAGAGGGTCCTCGGTTCAAGCCCCAGATCAGACATCTCCAACAAAGCGAAATATGAAAAATATTTCTTCGGCGTCTTTCTCTCACTCAGCAGATTTCTGGCAAAAACTTTGAAAGTATATACAATTGCCATGAAAAAGTTTCTCAATAATTTGTCGTTCGGAATCGACTTTAAACTGTAGGCCCCGCCACACATGCATAAATCCAACACTCACAAAATAGGTGATGTGAGAAGCTAGGTCGTAATCCTGACTAAAGGGTTGTAACGAAAATAAGTTAAAGGTGACTTTAAAGTTCACTTTAACTAAAGTTAGCTTTAACTAAACCAAACTTTAATGGCAAGTTGTAATAATGGAACTTAGTCGATTAACTAATGGATCTTAGTAGGTGTTACGGATAGGATTCGGCCCTCTTTAGCGAAACTATTCTTATGTAGAAGTTTTTCTTTTCTCATACAATTTAAATAAATTTAAATTTAAACCCTTAAACCGCTCATAAAACATGAACTTGAAGAATAATTGAGTAGTTAGTTGAGTGACGGATATATGATATACAATGTTGTAAATCTTAAACAAGCATACGTACACATATTCATTCATAATTATTATCGCATTCAATGTTTTTCAATAAATTTTTAAAGTCACTAAACCAGATAAATGATCTCGCACACCAGCTAGCAGCTGTTAAAGCAGCGAGTTAAAGTTTAATTCATAAATTATTGGCCAACTTTGCGGATAACAATAAAATCGTATGTTATTAACAAGAAAACTTTATTAATTTTACACACACACACAGAGAGAGAGAGAGAGCAGGAGAGAAAGAGCTCATGATATAAAATTTCATAAAATCATATTAAACGACAGTTATTGACATGACATTTTCAACATTTAAGACTCGATTAATATCTCATCGAATGCAATAATAAATACGAGTACTTATATGCTCATACGTACATGTAAGTATGCATGGACAGACGGGCAGACAGTCATTTTAAAAACAATGTTAAAGGCACTGTCATAAACTTCATTCACAGACACAATAGGGTGGTATTCGCTTACCTCTAATGAGTATGAAGAGATTGTAACAAGAAATGTAAAGAAGGTGTTCAGATATGTACGCGCCCTAATGATTTTACCATTGTTGCTGGTTAGTTTTGGAAAAGCACACTCCTGTAAATCTCTGTCACAGTTGTTACACTATTTCACTCCACTCCACTCTACACAACAATAAAGTTGGGAACACTTACAAGATCACTTATACGACTCAAGTACTTTTATATAAGCGACTCGTATCAAGTTTTTGTATTATTTGTTGAGACATGAAATTTGACTTTTATTGGCCTGTTTGTTAAAGCAGAAAAAATATGAAAAAAATTATAAAAATATGTATGTATGTTTAGTATTGTAATAAATATACAAATAAAATGACTTAATGGCGCGTTATTCATAAATTTAATAAAATTTGCATATACGTATGTACGTACGTATAGTTTTTTTTTTATTATGATTTTCATTGATATGCATATTGCATTAATATTATTAATATTTTTCATAGATACATACATACACACACACACGTTTTTTTTGATATTTGATGGAATTTAATTTAAAATTTTCAGTTTTTTTTCTGCCTCAAGTTTATTGTGACTCACAAATGAAATCTTAAATGAATATAGACAAGCAACCAAGTGCCATAAAGGATTTGATAAGCCCTCAGTGTGGCAGAGTTTTTAAATTTGAGTTAGCAAGATGTGTGGTTTCGGTAGAGCAGTGGGTAGAACAACAAGTTGACTCGTTGGGTCCTAACCTTTGCCTCTATACCTTAAGAAAAGAAATACTTCTTCTGACAAGATCTTCTCTGCAGCCTTTTAGCTAAAACTCTGAGAGTCGCTACATACATACATACATAATTGGTTATTACAACCCTTCTGTCAGGATTACGACCTAGCTTCTCACATCACTTATGTTGTGTGTGTTAATTTTATATATGGGTGACGTTACCTATAGTTTAAAGTCGACTCCGAACGACATATTTTTGGGAAACTTTTCATGGCAATTTTATTTGATTCACAGAGTTTTTTCCAGAAATTTACGGAAAGGAAGTCGGCCAAGAAATATTTTTTCATATTTTCTGACTTGGAGTTTTAATCGTGGTCTCACGTCTAATGAGCCAACATACTACATACTAGACTACGGCAACCTCTGCCTGCATATCTTAAAAACTACTTCTTCTGATAGTTCGTTTTCAGCTGTCTTGTGGCAAAAACTCAGAGGTTCACTAATTGCCTCAGAGATCTATGGATTGTTCGAGATTAAGTAGAACTATGAGTGAAGGCAGCTTTTCAAAGACAAAAGCTACAGATTACTCAACGAGGCTAAATGACTACTACAGACGTGAAGTATTAGTCGAATGGCAATGTCATTAAGGACGGCAATAACTCTAAAAAAAATATGAGCATATTTTCTGAAAGGCGCCTCTGTTTGGAAAACGTTTTCTGACATAACGATCTATAAAACGGATTTCAGTTGTCGCTCAACATGACAGATCTATACAAAATCCGATCATATCGGTATATAAAGATAGTGGTAATAAGGGAAATAGTGTGCCAAATACAGTGCCTAAAATTGGTGCTCAAATTCCAAAGAAACATGCCCAACGTCGTTACTAGACATTGTGGATACTCTTGCGAGGAACATTGGTTTTGCCCATATGGAAGCGGAAACAGTTCATCGTTACTTGAGTGCTGCTCAGCTTAATGTCGTAGGAATGAAGTGTTTAAAATTAAATTCGTCAGTCTCATAAAGCAAATGCGTTCACGGTCAATTAGCCAATGGTATGCACAATGAAATTGCATTCACGCTGCACTACGGCTATGCGGAACGCTTCTTCTTCAAAATAAAAGGATTCAAATCTAAAATTTATAGAAGTAAATATGATTCTCCATGCTACCAAAACCTCTTTTTCCTACTTCGAAAACAATGCACTGCGTTTATAGGAGTCTTCCTCTGAGAAAGAAGAAACAGTACTTCATCCCTTGGGTGAAAACAACTTGCACTGTGAGTTTCTAATCTAGTTTGTCTAGACGCACTACATTCACATGAAAGTGCTGTACCGATTCTGAAGTCGACTCCGAACTACAGATTTTGAGATACTTTTAATGAAAATATATCGTACTCCCACAGTTTCTGCCAGAAATCTGCTGAGGGGAAGTCGCCGAAGAAATATTTTATAATGTTTCGTTTTGTTGGAGATATCTGACCTGAGTTTTGAACCCAATACACTACCTACTAGACTACGGCGTCTTTTAATGATACATTGTCGAGTAATTTCACTTGTAAGAAATTAGTCAAAACTGCAGTTTTGGTATACCATAAGACAAGTTATTGTACTCGAGTTTTTAATCGGATCTTATACATGATTTTACATTCACTTCGTCCAATCTAAGACATGAAATCGGCTTTTTTTGTAAACATTTTCTGCACAAGAGATGAGAGAAGACCCTGTCTAGATAAGACATACAAACAAATCAGGGGTGGTTCTTGTGGTGATGTGCATTTTGTTTCTTCTTCTTAATTGCATAGAATTCCTAGCATTTTGTATTTTTTAATGAATTCATTAAAAATGGGAATTGGGAATGGGAACAGTAAAATTTAATACTCTTCTTTTAACAATGTAATCCGTGATTTTTATCAACAAATTTTCTGAATGCCTGTCATAATTTTAATGAGCCGTATGCCAGTAACTTGGCTGCTGGTCACGTGCTATGATGTCACGAACGTGTGCTTGTAACGCATTTGCATTTTCATTTGTTTCGTTTAAAACGCTTCTACAAGCGTCAAGTGGTATACAGTTCATTAAACGTTTGAAAGGAATAATAGGGGAAGGTACAAAAGCGGTATTTAACGAAGAAAATATCAGCAAATCATCTCTTGTTATCCTGGCAATAGCAATCTTAATACATGTTATTGCTTAAGTTCTGCGAAAGCAAGTTTCGTCACAAAATGGGTAAAACTGGGGTAAAAGACGCAATGAAATATAGCATATACCGTTAGAAATAGCTGTAAAATAAAAAATTGGAACCACCCTGCTGTTTTGACCAACAGCAATTGTTGCACCTGGTGTCAAATGATTTAAATGGAAAAAAATTTCCCAGGGATATTTCTGTTTTGAGAGAACATCTCTTCATAAAAACAAAGCGCTCAGTGCGCAGGTTATTTGCTACGCCTTTTCAGTATCCTTGAGTGCAAGAAGAGAGTGCCGTTAGTCTAGAGGTAAAGGAAAAACAGTTTTTCGTGGCATTACATACACTTTATTTTGTCTGTATCTGTTTGAATTCTGTATACAATTTTCAGGAGGTCCTTGAACTAATTTTTTTTTATATTTTAGAATTTTCACATCTTTTGCATGTATTGGTAGCCATGGCAGCCATTTTGAATATTTTTCTGTCTCAGTGAGTATATAAAAAAACGTTTGAAATTCTTATACACTCTGGGGAATTTTAATTAAATTTCTTAATGATGACTTTAATGTTAAGTTTTTATGGCTTGAAGCCTCAATTTAAATTTGAAGTGAAATTAAATTGCATGTACATACTATAAGAATATATATGTGTGAGACCAATATTATTAAAATTCCTTTAAGAATCCACCCTAAAATACTACTTCGACCAACAGCATCGCTTGCACCTGGTACCAAAATTTGGTATATATGAAAAGGCTACAAAATCTCTTCCAGTCGTAATGCTGGTTTTGGAATGGATGAGATGGAATCATCAAAATTGAACCAATAATAGCAAGTATATAAGGGGAGACATATTAACATATTATGTCTGGCAATTTAGTTAAGAAAACTAAAATTCTAATAAGCCTGCAGAATATCGTACCAAAATGTATTTACGTAGGCCAAGAAGAACAAACTAAAACTTTTTTAATCTTTTTGTGATAATTTATAGCTAATCTGAGCGAATCTAGACATTAGTTTGTTAGACCAGACCCACTATATGCCACTGTTAGCATTTCAAAACGATTAAGATTCTTCTGTGGTCGCCGTAGTCTAGTAGGTAGTGTGTTCGCTTATTAGACGTAAATTTCTGGCAAAAACTCTGAGAGTAAATATAACTGCCATGAAAAAGTTTCTCAAAATCTGTCGCTCGGAGCCGACGTCAAACTGTAGGTCCCACCACTCAAATATAAAATTAAGACACACAACATGAGTGGTGTGAGAAGCTAGGCCGTAATCCTGACTGAGGGGTTGTAATGGCGAATTATGTATGTATGTATGTATGTATGTATGTAAGATTCTAAACGATTCCCAAAAGTCTCGTGTGTTTAGATATACAATGAGCGTCAAAAGAAAATGTACACTATGGATAAAATTCTAACAATCACCAAACTCAACTTTTACCACTTAAGGAGAGAAACCGAAAAAAATTTGTTAATATTTCGAAATTTTTTGTAATTTTTTTGTTTCAATCTTAAAAACTGGCAACTAGAAACAATTTTAAAATAAAAATAACCGTAATTTATTAATGTATATTTTTATTTAATGTACAGTTCTTTTTGTCACTCACTGTATGCCCAGTTATATGATAATCTGTAATACTTAAAGCCAATAAGTACCATATCTTTCATTAGCACCTTCATTCTCTTTAATGTCTTTGAAATCCTATAGAAAGCTTTTGTGCAACCACTTCTGCTACTAATCGTATTCAGTACCTTTGTCTTGTCGTTACCATGAAAATCTGAGAAGAAAAATGTTCAAAGTATGTTCTATGTGCTTCCCGAATGATTTACTGACCTAGGATTTTTAATGAGAGGGTGAAACGACTTAAATGCTGTGCAACTATCCATCAATTTCTACTGCCTCCAAAACTTGATTACCTTCCTTGCTGAAAAACAGTGTCTATACCAATGTTTTTGATGCCAAATATGTCTTAAAGGTTTACGTATACCTAAGCGAAGTAAAATTAATGCGTCCCTTCTACAAAAACTTTAAATGTCGAAGGACTTATTTGTTCATCTAAATATCCTTTAAGTAAGGTTGCCAAGCCTATATTGTACAGCCTGCGTGGTCCTTATGAGAGCCAATCCTAGACAAAAGTTACAAGATTTGTCAGCAAGTAAATATACTTGATACAGAACGCACTATAGAAGAAACATGAACCAAAGCGGCCATAGAGCAGCGCAATCACATAAAAGGTGTTGTATTGACTTCTCCTATTCCTTATCCTATCAATTATAACGTCACACAGTGCCCAGTAATAATGCCGCTAGAAGTCTAATTGATTCTTTTTCAAACTTCATGGGGTTAAACCTTAAAAGCGCACTCATTAGCAATATTTTTCGCACGAAGGCCCGATTGACTGTGATACCGTTTTGTGAATAAAGACGCTTTTTGGAGGCATTATGTTTATATGATAGGCGCTGTTGAAAAATATCCTTTAGTCTCCTGACTACAACCTAGCTTCTCGCATCACCCCCGTTGTCTATAGGTGTTAATTTTATAAATGTTTGGTGGGATCTACAGTTTAACTTCGACTTCGAATAACAGACTTGATAAATCTTTTCAAGGCAATAATTTACTCTCAGCCCTTTTGCCTGTATACTGCTCAGGATTGAACTCATGAGTTCTCTAGGGAGACTTATAAGCATATACACACAATAGAATTCAATTTCCAATTGCAGGAGCTGACTGTAACCAAATGTACTTCCACCTTATGTTAAGTAAACCTTTAAACCATCTCAAAATATTTTTCCTTGTACTCCATCATTTATTTTTATTCTATACCTAGTTTTTAAATATTTTTAAAGCATTTTATAAATTTTTTAATAAAAAAAAACTACAAATAAAAGTAAAATAACTTGTGATTCCATAGAACTATTTCAGTTTGCTTTTGAAATTTCTATCTCACTTAAGAAATCATTAAGTCTGCTTAAGTGAAATGATTTCTTTTCCATTAGTAGCACATATTTGTTTAATCGCACCTAATGGACAATTAGAAGAATACATAAAAAATATTTCTTAACTTATCGTAGCTTCTTTTTTTAAGGAGAAATAAAAAAGCGTGGATTACGAGTATTAAAGAAATGATTTTAGATCAAGAAAAAGTTCATTAAAATCATCAGTCATATTGGTGGTATTAACGCTACTTGCGGTTCAATGGGTATGGTTAAGTTTTCTCATGGACTGGCACGCTGTATATTCTTGGTTACAGAAGTGCACACTTTAGAAATTTCATTTGCAGTGATTGTTGTGTTATCTTTCGTTTTTATTTTTTCAACAATTTATGGTATTCCCTTCTTGACCGTATTGGTCGAGTTTCCAGCTTAGAGACTAGAATGAGCTTTACAGCTCACACTGCATAGTTCCCTACCAAGCCAACGAAGCGCTCAACTTGTATGTCGTTAATCCTTAAAATTCAATCCAATCTTTAAAACGTTTGTGAAGGTTCTTCGACCCTTACTACGATGGTGACTCGATAAATTAAATTTCTTTGCATTTATTCCTCCTCTAGCACTCAAATATTGAGATTCTTTGCATCGTCACTATATCTAGATGATTGTAGAATCAGCTGTACGGTGAAAAACCTTCACCGAGTTTTTCAGTGATTGAACACTTGTTTTTAAATAAATATTTCGGGATGCTTTCTATTCATTGAAAACCTGACCATTTTTATATAAACGTAGAATATTCAATTCAATTTTGTCCACATGATAATGCTTATCAACTCCTCGAAGCATTTTTGTTAATCAATTTCTGAAAAGATTTTGCTGAATCACAGAAGAAACAAGTTGAAACCATTTCCTCCCTGAAACGCGCGATAACTTGCGGTGAGGTCTTCTGATGTACTTCGTTACGGAAGTCAAAGAAAACATTGTTATTGTCTCGCCGAAGCTTGGTAGTCGTCATTCGAAATATGTTTGATTCATAAGCCTACTCACTCAGATTCATAAATTTAGAAAAATATAAATGATTCGAGTAACTCGACAGTCTTAGTTGTTGTCGCATTTACAAAAAAAGAAAAAAGACTCATAAGCAAAAAAAAAAAACAGAGCTTGCTGCAAAGCAAACACACAACCTTCTAGTGAGTATTTTAGTGTTCGTATGCGAATCATACTTATTTTGTGATTCGTGTAAATGTTGAGTAAAGGATAGTCGAACACAACAACATCATACGTGTTGTTAACTATGAGTACTATGAGTACTTCAAACTATGAATATGAGTAGTATGAGTATGATACTAAAATAAGTATGAATGCGTATAAGTATCATATATTATGAGTATGATTCGATTCTACTTATCTTTTTGAATACTCATTTTCTGATCTCTGATGGGTACGCATTCGAAGTGCATTGGTCTTGGACACCTTGCTAATGATTTCTGCAGAAGCTACAGGGATGACGAAGACCTGTTGGGTATATGCCTGGCACTTTGCCAAAGGAGAAAAAAGTACTTAAATGCTTATTTTATGGATGTTGTAGAGGAACTGTCAAGGATTGACATTGGCGGTATAAGTCACTTCAACAGGAGCTCCGAGTAGTTCCGAAACCAGGGGATAGAAGAAATCTTTAGTAACATAATGGGCCCTATGTGGCCTAAGTGTATCCTTCTGATTCTCTTGGATGGACAGTCACATCTACCAGGGCGGTAATTTACTCTCATTCTGACTTTTAACAATATTAGGAGTCTGCTGTTAAAACTTCTTCAAACTGAGGCCAAAGAAAATTTTGTAGATCGCATTGAATTCGTTTTCATTGCACATGAATATTTTAAAACCAAAAAACACTCTCTTGCAACATTTCTTTTCCTTCTTTCCAATCACACCATAAGAAACACCAGCTGCACATAATGAATGAATGGAAAAAGATTGCAAAAAGGAAAAGACAACAACAACAACAACAACAACAACAACATAATGAAAGATATTGTAAATGTAACAGACAACGAACGGCAACGAGTAACTGCTGCAACATTAGCGTTAGTAAACTTTAAATGGAACAACAACCAGCATTACAATATACGTACGTATATGTATAGGAATTGCAAGCAAGCAAGCAGCCAACTAAACTAACTTGACTAACTTAACTTAACTAATGCTTACAATTAACTTCATCATAACTTGGTAAATTATTTCATTTCAATTCATATTGATAAGATCGCAAATCACGTTCAAACCACAATGAAAAGCAACTCCCCAGACATACAATTCAAACACAGCCACCACAGTTGTAGTTGGATTAAGAAGCATTTCGTTAGCATTTGTTGCTAAGGAGCGAAAAGAAAGAAAGTCTTGTTTTGCTTCATGATGGCAGTTGTCTAATGTTATAGAAAATTAAGTCAAATCGTTTCCCTAAACTGAAATGATAACGAAAGAAAAGGAGTAAATTTGCCATACAATGTGAACTCCATGCCTTCGACTTCGACTATCAGCAACAGCAGTTGCAGCAGCAACAACAGGCAGCAGCAGGAGTTTAAAGCTTGATTTGGTCTCGGCAAATAGGTGAAGTGCAGCTGCAATAATCTTTCCTTGGCAAGTAAAATTTTGTTTTCAAGGAATGAATTGAAAATCAAGTCAAAACGAATTCCTTTTTTTTCTTATTGTTACTGCTGTTGCTGTTGCAGTTGTAATGTTTTGTAGCCTGACTGTTGTTTGTAACAAACAACGAACACGATTTGTTGTATTGTTTTTTGACTCCACCAACAACTACACCACCACCAGAGATTATAACACTCACTCACTCACATTACAAGGCACAAAACTATTGTAAAATTGTTAAGCCAGCCAGCCAGCTTAACCGTTTTTCCGTTGAATTGTTAAGACATGTATATTGTTGTCTGTGCTAATCAGTTGCCAACTATCTCATCTTCTTTAGTTAGTTGGACTACCAGCCCCAAATGTTTTTAAACAACGTATCAGCTCTCCTACAATGAACTTACCAACTGCCAAAATCCTACAACACTACACATACTTTTTTTTCCAACAACAAAACAATTGTTGTATGAAATAAACATCAACTACAACTCCTTGTTTTGTTTCAGTTATGCTCCTCAGTAAGTCTTAGTGTTTCTCATGCGGATTTCATATTTCAATGGTTTATTAAAGAAACACCCCTGTAAACTTGCTGTTCAATGGCACCAACTAAATGAGGCTTTCTTTTATGAGTTCCGGGTTCGGTTTGGAATAAAATCGTATTTTTTTAATTCATTGCACAGTTTTCTTAGCAGAGTGGGGCTCTACTTTTAGGTTTTCTTTACTGCGTAATCGGGAATTGAGGACTTTTAATTGATTGCAAGATTGAATAGTTTTTCGATTATGAAATGAGTGGAGTGTACAATGTACATACATACATACATACATAATTGGCCATTACAACCCTTCAGACAGGATTACGGCCTAGCTTCTCACACCAGTCATATTGTGTGCCTTAATTTTGTACTTGAGTGGCGGGACATACAGTTTAACGCCGACTGCGCACGACAAATGTTTGAGAAACTTTACATGGCAATTTTATTTACTCTCAGTTTTTTTGGCCAGAAATCTGCTGAGAGGAAGTTGCCTAAGAAATCTTATTTTTTTATATTTCGTTTTGATGTCTGGCCTGGGGCTCGAACCCGGGCTTTTTGTCTAATAAGCGAACACACTACCTACTAGACTACGGAGTGTACACAGATCATAAGATACCTCATAGTTCTTCTCACGCAGCTCATAAAGAAGTCATTCGAGAAAATACCCTTAGAGGGCTTTGCAGAGCCCTCTTGTTGCTAATGAAGTTAAGTCTCTCTTTAAAACAAAAGGAGAATAGCTAGTTTAACTATGGTAATCGGAATACCTATACATAGTCGCTGTACTCTAGTGGGTAGTATGTTGGCTTATTTGACGTGAGGCCGTGGTTCAAACTCCAGCGCAGACATCTCAAACAAAACGAAGTATGAAAAATATTTCGTCTGCGAGTTCCTTTCAGCAGTCTAGTACAAAAAACTCTGAGAGTAAATAAAATGGCCATGCAAAGTTTCTCAAAAATATGTCGTTCGGTCTCTTCCTCTTTCTTTTCTTTAATTGGCATTTAACAACCCGATTAACAGATTTCGGTTTGCCTTAACACATCCTTTCAGGCGCTTCTGCTTCTTGTGCGTCTACGCCAGTTGGTCCCATCATTTGATGATGGGGATTCCTAGGTTTGGCCCTTTCAACGCAAGCAAGATCATCCTCTTCGCCGACTTCCCCGCATTCCCGCGTTAAATACCCGTCTCACCGAAGCACCTTCCTCCACTCGAACAACATGGTCAAGCCAGCGCAGCCATAACTCTCAAATATCTTGCTATCTCCTCCGGAGGTGATCGGAATTCTTGAAAATTCTCAGACTTGCTGTACACATTCTCTAGGGAACCAATGGCTGCTTTACTGTCGGTAAATACGCATATATTACCATACCCTTTACTCGATTACAGGGCTTCATCGAATTTTTCCTTCCAACGCAAACTAGGTCGTCCTATTCGCCGACTTTTGCAAATCGCCGTATCAAATACCCATTTCGCTGGAGCATCCTCCTCCATTCGAACGACGTGGTCGAGCCAGTGCAGCTGCTGGATGTTAATACGCTGCACAACGCCCATGTCGTTGAGGAGCTCATTCAGCTCACTGTTGGATCGGATGCGCAAATCATCTCCAACTCGTACTGGACCGAAGATCTTACGCAGGACTATTCTTTCGAATACTCTCAAGGCTCTATATAAGTGCGTAATAGTGTCCATGCCTCTGCGCCTTAAAGAAGCACGGTAAGGATGAGCGTTTTGTAGAGGCGTTCGGCCTCCCATAGATAATTACAGCACATGCACCATGAGTGGTAGGAGAAGCCAGGTTTTAATTATGGCTAAACGGATATTATGATCAATTAAGCAAGTGAGTAAGCTATCGGAATACCTATGCTCTGTTCCATGTCAGACATTGTGAGCAACATGCCAGTGCTGGCCAGCTTATCGGAAATACAATTTCCGATGATATCCCCTGTGAAATTAAAGAATACTAGCTTTGGGAATCATAAAAATGTTTGCGTTTCTAAGCGACTTAAGGTGTCAATGCTGTGAATCCTCCTTTCATTAACAACAAGTTACAATCGGTCACATTATTTCTCTATAAAATAAGTCTTCTTCTGTTGCTCCTTCAACTTATTTCTTTTACCTTGTTTACCTTTGTTTATTGCCTGGCATCTTACAACATACAACAACCTTTAGCCACCACTAGCTGTCCGATTTAACGAACAACATTAAGGAGAGAACTTCGAACTGAACACACCATCACCCGATACAGAAAAATGAAAAGAAAAGCAGAGAAAGAAATAGGCTACACACACTCGAAATCTACAAGGAAAAATCTTTTCCTTATAAATCTCAAGCATTTAAAGCGTTGTCGTTAATATGCTCGTACGAGTATCTTAAATTTTAAGCAACAAACAAACAAAAGAAAGAAAGCAAATTTATGCAAAACAAAACTCCTAGTCAATGTCATCTATAAATTCAACATTTAGTTGCATGAGTTTCCTTGCAACTTGTTTAGTTGAACTACTACTGCTGCTGTATCAGCCATCAGCATTAGCAGCTGCAAGTGAAGTCATCACCATAAGGATACTCATGCTCATGTTTTTGTATTCAAATCGAAAAAAAATTCCCAGAAAAACGAATTTCATGCCTTTAATTCGGTTGATTGGTCGATTTGATCTGATGAACTCCTCATTGAGTGTCATTCAATCTATGGATGGATGTTGTAGGTTGTTTTGTCTACATTGGCATGGAATAGTTAGTCTTATGATTGTTGTGCTAAGTTGCATTGGTTGGTAATATATTGGTAATTCGACTCTTGAAGTCGAATTATATTGAAAGCTTGTGAGGAAAATTGATGCCAGTGAACTTATGATTTTCAAGAGTAGAATTAATAATACTGGTAGCCAACTTCCATAAACTATTTTCAACTTATGCTTTAAAAATAATGAGTTCACCTTCTTTTCTGTATTTGATACCTTGGAAGACTAGGAAATAAATGAGGGTCTAAGAGAACTACATCATCGTGCTTAGGTTACTATTCCTAACTGGCTAGCCCTAGAAATCTTGGCGAAACAAGTGTCTGCAAACGCCGCAACGGGATTGAGGGTCAAAAGATTATAGCTATGGTCATGCCAAAATCTTGGGTATTGTTGACATGAATAACCGATTCCTAACCCGTTTTCGATCCTGGTTTTATAACCCCATGCCTGATAGATTCTTTAGTGAAAATGGTTTACAAATCCCACAAATCCCGCTCACTGTATGTCACACGACAAAATCGCAGGGGGAATATTTTCAGATCAAATGAGTTGTTGATTGTCTCCTGCACAACTCGATTACTGCAGAACTATTCAGTCTGAAATAATGGCTGTAAAGATTGCCGCTATGCTCATTCGGTATCAGAGTATATGCTGTGGTGATATCCGCTTATTTATCGACAGTAAAGCAGCCATCGGTTTTTTAGAAAATGAGTACACCAAGTCTAAGATATTTGAAAAATTCCGATCACCTCTGGAGCAGATAGCAAGATATTCGAGAGTTATGGCTGCGCTGGCTCAGCCATGTTGATCGAATGGAAGCGGATGTTTCGGTGAGACGGGTATTTGATACGGGAATTTGCGAAAGTCGGCGAAGAGTACGACCGTGTTTGCGTTGAAAGTGCCAAATTGAGGAAGCCCTGTCATCGATTGGTGTGCCCAACTGTTGTAGGCGCGCAAGAAGCAGAGGCGCCAGGAAGGATGTGTTAAGACAGCCCGAAATCCATTAATCGGGTTGTTAATGGCCTATTAATTAAGTAAGTATCTTCATATGGATTCCTGGGTATGAGAACGTTGAAGGTAGCAATAAAGCCGACGCGTTTGCTAAAGTTGACATCCCATACTGGAGATTGGCATTCCTCTGCAGAGAGGCATATATAAATGATCTCACACAGACTTTATTTGTAAAACAAAGATGAGACAACACACCCACATGTAAAGATACCAAACAGATTTGGAGCGATACGGATATATAAACCTAATCATGACTTCTGCAGAACAGATGTAATGATGAGAAAGAGATGGCGACAACAGAACATCTCCTCTGTTTTTGCCTGGCGCTTGAAAATCGAGGAAGAAAAATTCTTGAGAAGTTTGAATAAAATTCACGCCTTCACAAAACTATCAAGGAGACTCAACTAAACTATATTAGTACAAAAATACAACAACAAACAGCAGCATAAATAAATGGTAAACAAAAATACAACAAAACCACCAGAATAAAAAAGGTAAACAAGTAAACAAAAATGTACCAACAACACAACAATAATAAACTTGAACGATTTTCGCCTTCAGAAACATTCACCAGACTTTACTTTGCCACATAAAAGGCAAGGTAACGCAGGCGACTGAGTTGGTTAATGAAGTTCACTCAGTCTTGTATGAGTAATGGTGGTCTGCAGATTTCTGTTACAAAGATCTTTCGTATAATTGCTTAGTGATTGTTGTTGTTTATACAAAGAGTATAAACAGAGGAATAATTAATTAAAGCAATTGTTGTTGTTTGCAACAAGTTGTGAACAGTGGCACACAGAATTGCGCGAATAGTAAATAATTTTAATTAAAACTAAAGAAAAATTTATTTTTATTTTATTTCGAATCTAAGAGCTCATATTTTAAACGTAACAATATCCTTGCCGCATTAATTGTCTCTTAAAGCCATGTATACTAGTATTTGTGTGCTTTAAAGTGAATTTTAGGTTTAAAAAAACACACAAACACAAAAGAGATCTAAAAATCGATAAAATCTTCGAGCACCAATAAACATAAGCACAGGGAAGCCATCATGGATTTAAAAGTGGATACTCTTCCTGCAACATTCCCTAAAATTTTTTGTAAACTGTTTCATATGGTTTTACACCAAAAGTCTCCACATTAAATAAGGCCATAAAGATGTTCTCTTATATGGGGGAGGACCAAAATACAATAAATACTACTGCGCAGCAATGGCTGTCATAGCAGTCTACAAAATAGAGGGAGGTGCCAACCTTGGATGGCTGGCTAGCTGGCTGGGTGAATTGTGGAAAAATCGATTTTCCCAAAAGTATACAATTTCAAACATGTCCTGGTTTCTTAGCTAATGATTCTGGTAATATGAGACTCCCTCTCCTGATTTCGAATGGCTTCCTTGCTTTGTACTTTTCAAAGTATTTTTTAAAGAAGTTTTTTGTTTTACTTTTCCGTTTCGTTGTTCCGGTATGTTGGGTTATAAATTTCTTTCTATCGAAATCAAAATCATGCACGTGCAACTTTCAATCCGAATGCCAACAACGTTACGATCTAAAATGGTTTGTAATGGTGGTTGTAATACTTCAGTCTCTGGGAAGGAGTTGGTTGTATGCCGTTATTATATTGTGGATTTTGTTTTATAAGAAAACAATACAAGGAGGATAAAATGTTTAAACATTTAAAACACGTGACCGGAATCAAGTTAATGCATGTATAAAAGCGGAAATAAGATCTTTTAAAGAAGTGTGTATTGTATACATGGCTTTCTATGTGTATTTTCCGCTTCTTTGTATTTCTTTTAAAAGCAAAAACAAAACCATACAAAGGATATATTTTTCTTATTTGGGGGGATTTTACACAAAAAGCACAATTTCTATGACGTCCTTTATTGTTCTCCCGCGCTCTACCCAAAATAATTTCTTTATTGTGACATGATGCTGGGAATTAATGGAGTTGCTTTCAACTTTTTTTTTTATTTGAATTTGCAACTTTTATTGTTTGTGTTGCTGCTTGTTGCTAATGCAACATACAAACAATGGACAACACTTTACATTCATTGATTCCTACATTCATTAGATGTTTCATAAGCACGTGGGGGGGCTGGAGTAGGAGGTCCTTTTATAGTAAACAAATGACATCAAATTTGTATTCGTGTGTGCTGTAATAAAATTAATGTATTGTGGCTTGATTTTGTTTTCATGAAACGCCTTGTTGTTACATTGTGTCAGATTTTGTAAACAATGTTGTTGTAATTCATTTATACGCTTTATTTTGTGGGATTTTATTTTATTTAAAAGACTGTTATGTTTTTGTCTTTTAAAAACTTTTAAAATATAAGTTCGTAGATTGTAAAATAAAATAAAAATAAATTTGTCTTTAGTTTTAATTAAAATTCTTTATTATTCGCACAATTCTGTGTGCCACTGTTCACAACTTGATGTAAACAACAACAATTGCTTTTCTTTGTTATTCCTCTGTTTATATGATTTGCATAAACAATAACAATTATTCGACAGATCTTTGTAAAGGAGATCTTTAAGCCACGATTACCCTCTGACGGAACTTCACTACCTAACTCGCCTGCTTTGCCTTGCCTTTTATATGACAGGGTTAACAGTCTGATGAATGAAGGCGTATGCTCGTGACTTAGCCTTCCCGAAATCTCTATAAATGTAAACGTCGTTGTTTATGTTCATTATTGTTATTTGTATATATTGTTTACATATATTCTTGTAGTGTTTGTTGTTGTATTTTTGTTTACTTGTTTACCAATTTTTATGCGGGTGTTTGTTGTTGTATTTTGTTATATTAAGCAGTACGATAATAATTTATAAACATTGTTTATATCTTCAATGTCAAGGAATGTAAAAGCAAAACGCCAGTATCTAGATTTTTTATGTATGAATTCATTTTTTAAGTAAGAGCCAAAGTGAGCATATTTTGGACCAGGAACTACTTTCCACCAGGACTAAATATATAGAATTTAACTCCCCTTTTTTTTGGTAAATAATTGATACAAATTTATATAAAGGGACGAGAAAGCAGCCGTAGCCTAGTAGGTAGTGTGATGGCATATTAGACGTGAGGCCACGGTTCAAACCCCATGACACACATGTCCAACAAGACGAAATATGGAAAAATATTTCTTCGACGACCCCTGTGATATCCTGTGCGAAGCAATAACTTTGAAATTCTAGAGTTCTTGGTATTACTTATAGACAAACCATACCAGCCGACCTTTATCTGAAAGAGGTCTAACTGCCGTCAGTTTGAGATGAAATCTAAATTAAACATTCCTAATGTAAAAAGAGCCTAGTGTTAAAGGAAAAAACTCCCAAACTCTTGTATGGTCTCCAACAGAGCTTCGATTTCATTCATTTCGCATTTCTCATCCATATACATATGTACATACATAATAGGCCATTACAACCCTTTAGCCAAGATTACAACCTAGCTTCTCACACCACTTATGTTGTGTGTGTTAATTTTAAACATGAGTGGCGGGACCAACAGTTTAAAGTCGATTTCGAACGACAGATTTTTTAGAAAAATTTTCATGACAATTTTTTTTTTATTTTTTTCATTTTTCGTTTTGTTGACAATGTCTGACGTGTGATTTGGTAGTGACCTACTAGACTATGGCCTCATTTATATACATTTCAATTTATGAATCGACAAATACAAGACATACTATACTCGGACTATTCAGTTTTCTTGTACATCTTGACCTCTTTTCAAATTCGTAACATACTCGGTACACTTACTGAACTACAAACGCTTGAGCTTAGCAAGAAATTTCTGCAAAAGCTTACCAATTTTACAGATGATTATAAATATATTTTCCTCAAATTGCCAACCGTTTTTAATAATCATAATCCCCAAAAATTATAGAAGACAACCATTAAACACTAGGCTGTTAACGCTAGGCTTTCAATTTCTAAAATACATTCAAGCATTGTCGTTAAAACTGAATATTAAATCCGTTGATCTTCTGTCGCCAGCATACGATCATCATCATAATTTGCCATTTTTAACACAACAACAAACATTAAAAAGTTTGTTGTATAAAAATCATAAAATTATAAACAAATTATGATCGCAATAAATGTTAACATTTATATGCTTAAACACTTACAGGCTACCAAAAAATTTTCAATAATGCAGCTACGAGAAGAAAAAGTAAACGAAAGACTAACAAAAAAAATATATTGAAATGCAATCAACATAAATTTTAAGCGAACAACAACAAAAAAAAAAGCAGCAAACAACAGAAAAGTGAAGAATAAAATAACTCGGGTCGACCATAAATTTTATTAGAGAGAGAGAGAGAGAATACCAATGATCGTAAACCTGACTAAATGGTGGTATTTAGCTGGTGTTGCTGGTCGCTGAAAAGGAAAAGCCATTGCTGGTGGAATGGACATTTTTGGCTGTAGTTAAGTTTTAATTTACACTCTGTTAACAAGTATTAAGTCATAGTAACTAAGCAGGGAAAAAACGTTTTAATTTGAAATTTTTTTTTAAATGTCTGAAGTACGTTTAACATTTAATTTTTTTTCTTTTCTGACTAAAAATATATTGAAGGAACATACAGGGTCCGCCAAATAACTTTTTTTTAAATGCTTTATAAATAAAATTACTGAATAGTTTCTCAAATTTTTTTTTTATTTGAAAGTACAATCCTTCCGGTTAATAATGGAAAGTAATTTCATTCGAATGGCTGCCTCGACTGGTCATGCAGTAGCCTACACGATCGGTCCAATTTTTAAGCACATTTATCGATTGTGTGCAACTGTATTTCACCAATGGCTTCACGAATATTGTCCTTTAAAGCGTCAATTGTCTCTGGCTTGTCGGCGTAACACTTTTCTTTGACGGCACCCCACAAATAATAGTCCGAGGTGGCCAAGCGACATCAGCTCTGCGGCTGATAATGCGATCTTCAAAAACAGGGCGCAAAACATCGAGTGTAGCTTCGGCTGTGTGGCACGAAGCGCCGTCCTGTTGAAACCAAATGTTGCCAATATCGTCCTCTTCAATTTTTGTGAACAAGAATTAGTTCAACATGGCCCGATAACGATCGCCATTGACTGTAACGGCCAATGGCCCAATTATGCCTCTGGACCAAAATCTGCACCAAACAGTGACTCGTTTTGGGTGCGTCGGCTTTTTAATGTATGCGTGCGGGTTTTCTGTGCCCTAAATACGACAATTTTGCTTGTTTACATACCCGCCAAGATCAAAATGAGCTTCATCTGAAAAGATGATTTTTTTTTGCCAAAATCGGCATCTTCTGTAGGCTACTACATGGCCAGCCGAGGCAGCCATTTGAATGAAATTATTTTCCATTATTAACCGGAAGGATTTTACTTTCAAATAAAAATAAGAAATTTGAGAAAATATTCAGTAGTTTTTTTTTAAAGCATTTTCAAAAAAAAAAAGTTATTTGGCGGCCCCTTTAGAACGGAAAGAATAGAAAAAAAGTTAATTTTGTAGCAAAAAATTTAATAGAACCATTTGCCATAATTCTCTTTTCTATTGCTTCCCTAATTAATATGCATATGATTTGCCATACATTACAGCTCCTTGAATCCCTTATGACACGTTCCACGCTTCAAGAATGAACAGAATTATCGAAGAATTGCTTTGACAATTCTAAAGTGAGTTAAGTTACTTGGGGTTGAGCGAATGACGAGAAAATGTTTAATTGGAATATGAAATCAAATAAAATGAACTGAAAGGAGAGGAGAGGCAAAAAAAAATGAACACATGCAGAGGAAATCCAATAAATGTCCTTGTGCACGTGTTCATATTGACAGAGATGATGAAATGAAAAGAAGGACTCTTACAAATACAAATAAAAACATACGTACTCAGTAAATATATGTACATAATATACACATCAAGGATATGAATGAAGGCAAACATTACAAGCAAAGTGACTGTGAGCGACTTATACAGTGTGACACTTGAGTAATACGCACATATAGGGGGAGGGGGGCAGCTAAGCAAGCATATATCGATTTTTAAAGGAGAAATCCATTGCGTTTGTGAACAGCGTCTTAGTATTATTGTGAAAAAATATGTTTTTCTGTTCGACTTTTAGTTATTAAGTCGTAGTGCTAGCGAAACCTCCAACATTCAAACCTCCAGTCTAGGTCGATTTCTAAATATTTACGGTCCATTCACAAAGTAGTCGCCGTAGTCTAGTAAGTAGTGTGTTGGCTTCTTAGACTTGGGACCACGGTTCAAACTCCAGGTCAGACATCTCCAATAAAATGAAATATGAAAAATATTTTTTCGGCGACTGCCTCTCAGCAGATTTCTGGCATAAACTGTGGGAGTAAATCAAATTGCCAAGACAATTTTTTCAAAAATCTGTCTTTCGCGGTCGACTTTAAACTTTAGGTCTCGCCGCTCATTTTTAAAATTTACACACACAACGTAAGTAGTATGTGAATTGTTTTTATCTTCTAAAAACGTTCAAAATATGAGTTCGTAGATTGCAAATAAAATAAAAAAAATTTGTGTTTAGTTTTAATTAAAATTCTTTATTATTCACAAACTGCCACTGTTCACAACTTGATGTAAACAACAACAATTGCTTGTCTTTATTATTCCTCTGTTTATACCATTTGCATAAACAATAACAATTACTAGACAATTATTTGACTGATCTTTATAACGGAGATCTTCAAACCGCGATTACTGTCTTCAAACGCATAGCATCTTCACACAAGATTGACTGCACTTCAGTAATTCATAAAACATATTCAATGATAATAAAAAGTATCAAAATGTGGTCAGAATTCAAAAAAATATTCCAAATGCTGTTTAATATGAAGTAAACTTTCTTTATCTTTTATTCTGCTGGTTTAAATCATGCAGTTGCCTAAAATTTAAAATCCAATAACAAGTCTTTCTGCATTTGGTTGTTCCCGTTACACTTTTATATGGCACCCCTAGGGATCAAATTCCAAAAAAAACCAAAAAATCATGCAAAATATTCAGCATTTAAGCTGAAATATACTTTCGAGGTATTAAGTAAACATTACGCATAATATGGACAGTTGGAATGGGATGCTTGGTTGATTGAGAAAATAATTGAAACACTTGCAAGTGTTGGACTCGTTTAATATGGGCGTTCATTTGGTCTTGGCTTTGAAACTGAACTGAACAACTAAAATGACGTACGCTATGGAATTATACTATGTGGCTTCGGCTGGCTGTCATTACTGACATATAACGCTGCTGCTGACGCCGCCGCCAACGAGACGTCTTTGCTTGTTTTTCATTTACAATTACAAACGCACTGTGTTGTGTTGTGCCCCGTAGGCTTGCACGTGTTCAGCAGAGTTGTTGTGGCTAAAACGAGGCGCTTATTGTCGTAACATTATCCAACTACATCGTTAAATGCGTTTTTTGTTTTTTTCCTTTAACGCTGACTCAGTGTCGTGGATTACGCCAACGTTCTTCCCACTAGTGTGGTGTATGCAGCAGTAGTTTGCATGGCAATGTGTGTAAATAAGGGCACAAGTCCAAGGCATACGTTCATCCGTGTGGCATGCAATTAAATGATGTACAGACAGCCGTGGATTTAACAAAAATATTGTGTTATAGTTTCTCTTTTTCTTTCTCTTTGCCTTTAAATCATTGATTTTTAATAAAGTTTCATGTTGGTTGCTGTTGTTGTTGTTGTTTTTATCTCCTGGGGATTAGTAACTGAATACATTGTATATTTCTTTAATACTTTGTTATTGTTGGTGTGTAGGAAATATTACAGAAATAAAAGGCAAGCCAAGCCAAGCCAAGTCAGGCATCATCATTATTTAAAAGAGATTTAAATTGTTATTCCCGTAGATTTATCAGTGGATCAACAGACTACATTTTGGCAAATTACTTTTGCATTTAAGTGCTGGGGGTTTTTCTTCAAAAGAAATGGGAAAAAATAATGTAAATGTCTGTCATACAAACATCTTACAACTGCTACATGACCTCATATTTAATTTGAATAAAAAATGTTCAGGAATCGGAATATTTCATTTTCTTCCTGAACAAGGATCAGTTTTTTTTAAAGCAGTTTGGAAAAATAGAAACAATTTATGTAGTTCAGAAGATACTTTCAGATGATTTTCTTTATCTTCTTCATCCGTTTTTCCGTTGCTAAAATGATGCCAAAAATAATTTAAGTTTAAATCTTAGGAGCACGGCATTCAATGAAAAGTCTAAAGGGACAATGATCGAAAAAAGTATTCCATCTACGACTAAGGCTCTGTAGTCCTTTCGCAATATAAACTCCTATATTGGCGCCTTAAAGTGAGGTGCGGCTTATAAGCCTAGTATTCCATCTGCGAATAAGGCTCGGTAGTTCTTTGGCAGTACAAACTCCTATATCGAGACCATGAAATAAAGTGCGATTTATAAGAACAGATACAGTGAGTGTCAAAATAAACTGTATACTAAAGATAAAATTCGAACAATCATCAAACTCAACTTTTAGCACTTAAGGAGAGTGCCCGAAAAAAACTGTTAAAAAATTTTGAAATTTTTTGTAATTTTTTTGTTTGTTTCAATTGTAAAAATTGACAATGAAACAATTTTAAAATAAAAATAACGGTAATTTATTAATGTATGTTTTTTTAATGTACAGTTTCTTTTGACGCTCACTGTATATATGCAAAGAAACTCTCAGCATTATAGAAGAGATTTTCTTAGTAACTCATAACGATAGGGCCCCTGCATACGTGTACTTAATTTTTGGTTGACACCTATACTCCGAATATGATTGTCATTATCTCAGTCATTAGATTTATTTTTCTTTCTTTGGATTTTTCAATTTTAAATATACTTATAAGCTTAGAAGGATGAAGATCCTGATTAACTTAAAAACTCTAAAGCTCTGCCAAGAACTGCTGTCCCTTAGGACTAAATGGATTACCAAGCTCAAGATAGTCTGTTCTCTGCCAAAATTTAACACTTTTAGATCATCTTTTGTTAATCGCAAAATTACAGAGTTAGGCTATAATAAATTCTCGCAGCAAACATATCCACTAGAATCTAATACCTTGCAGCGGTCATAGCGTACTGTGCAGTAGCAATGTAAGCCTCGTAATGAAGTCAAAGTTTCATGATTTGTTTTTCCAAGATAAAATCTTAAGCATTTGATTGGTGTTGCCTAAATCAATTTTGCACTGCGGATCAGTTAGAAGGAAACTTTAGTTGATTAACTGCCCAACCGTCTCCAATCTACCACTGCAACAGAAATAAAAGGATTTTGAAAATTGTTGCCCTCTATGTTATACTGCTATGAAATTTCCGATAACTTTTGTTTCAATTAGCTTTGCTCTTTAGTAACAATGGCTTCTGTATATTTCGGAATAAGTTAGCAACAGCTTTTAAAATGCAGTCACAGAAGAAAGTCTACATACAACAGGGTACATACAACGGTGTACGCAGACTTTTTTTCAGCTAATATTTTTGTTTTCTTTCTAATAATTTCTAGGTTATATTTATTTGTATTCGGTTTTGTCTTCAAGCTTTCTTAATTGTGGCTGTCTTAAAGAATGCTATAACACCTTTTTTAATATGAAAAAAATTGCCGCATATACCGTTGTATGTGGACTTTTTTCCTTGACTGTAAATTCTCATATCCTAGTTCATACAATTTCCATTTAATCCCTGCAATTCATAGAGACATTGGATCGTATCGAAGCCGTTCTATTCCAACCTTCTTACTTAGTTGGTCAATACAACCCTTAAGTCAGGATTACGACCAAGCTTCTCACACCACTCATGTTGTGTGTGTTAATTTTATACATGAGTATAAATCTACAGTTTAAAGTAAAAGTAAAGTATTTATTTACTTTCAGAGTTTTTGCCGGAAATCTGCTGAGGTGAAGTCGCCGAAGATTTCGATTTGATTGAGATGTCAGACCTGGGCTTTGAACAGTGGCGCCTAATAAGCCAACACACTGTCTACTAGACTACGGCGACTTCAAAAAGAGCTTTGACTATGAGAATTCTTGCAATTCGTTTCCTTGCAATGCGCCTTGTTTTAACCAATTACTATATTATTGTACACCCAATATTTTTAATAAGCATATAGTGAGTATCAAAAGAAACTGTACACTAAGGATAAAATTCTAACAATTATTAAACTCAACTTTTATCACTTAAGGAGAGTGTCCCAAAAAATTTTGAAATATTTTGTAATTTTTGTTTTTTTTTGTTTCAATTTTAAAATAAAAATAACGGTAATTTATTAACGTATACATGTTTCTTAATGTACTGTTTCTTTTCACGCTCACTGTATATATTTCTTCACTTAAATTCTTTCGCATACCTATCTTATCCCTTCCATAAGTATACATTTTAAGAGTGTATCTATTTTTAATAGACGCTATTAATACGAAATAATTGTCACATAAAATAAAAAGCCAATATCAGCAGCAACAACAACAAAAAACAACAACTGCAATTGGTTTAAATTAAATGCAACATTTTAAGGCACCCCTTTTAAATGTCAACAGAATGACACATTCAACATATGTTGCATGTTTGTTCTTATTACGTTGACGATTTTGATGAAAACAACGTCTACAACAACTATGACAACAACAGCCAATGATACAAAAATATTCAAAACTTTTCGACAATTTCAATAAAAATGTTTGTGTGTCGCATTGAATTTTATTCTTAAAAAATTATTTGTCGCCTGTTGCCAAAAAACACTAAAAGAGTTGATAGAGAGCGAGAGCGACAAAACAAGAAACAGACATAAATTGCTTGCGAATATCTGCTCAAGTGTAAGTGTGTGCATGTACACGTATGTATGTATGTACATACATAAGGGACATGTCATCATTATAGTCAGCATCGTCACAATCGTCATCGTCATCATCAAGTCAAAATGGTTACGTTTTTTGGCAGCGCCTTTATAAATATTTGCATACGCAGCATATTTTCATATCTATTCGAATACAAATTCATTTTCTCTTGGCATTATCCTATGCATGCGTGTGTGTGTGTGTTTGAGGCAGACAGTTTTTGCAACATTAAATGCAATTTAAAGAGACATAAAAGCGACACTCACGCATGCCATACATTTTGACAAGGTCCACACACACACACAGACAGTTGGCAGACTATATAGTTGAGCTTTAAGAGCATTAAGAGAACTGGGCAACATTCTTATGTTGCAGACAACTGTCACAGCCAGTGTCATACATGTGAACATGCAACAAATCAGGGACAACAAATTTGCATGAAAAAAAGATATGAAACCGAAACGGGAAAATTAAATGCAAACGATATGCTGCTGAACATACCAATGCTTGACGCTAAAAATGATTAAATTCAAGCGTTTATGCGAAGATCAATTTAACGCCTATAAGTGACGAATTAAAGGCACCCTTTAGTTAATTTTTTTCTGAAAAATATGGAAGTATTGTAACCTCGATTGAAAATTTTTTTGGTTTCTACACTGTAAATTTATTTAACTCATATTAACTGTGTTGCTCAAACACCAGCATAAAAGAAATGGTAAACAAGTAAGCAAAAATACACCAATAACATTATAAGAATAAATGTAAACAAAATACACATACAACACTACAATAATAAATGTAAACAACGATGTTTGCATTTATAGAGATTTCCAGAAAGCGACGTCATGAACATTCACCTTCAAGAACATTCATCAGACTATTTACTTTGCCATATAAATGATCTTGATATTGTTATTTACATCGCTTAACATTAAAACTATAAATAAAAGCAGCAACAACAAAACAAAGCTGTAGACAAACCTGTACAAACCAGCATAACAAAAATGGCAAACAAGTAAACAAAAATACACAAACAACATTACAAGAATAATAGTAAACAAAATACACCAACAACACTACAATAATAAATCATAGAGATTTCGAGAAGGCGAAATCATGAACATTCGCCTTCAAGAACATTTATCAGACTGTTTAGTTTACCATATAAAAGGCAAGGCAACGCAGGCGACTGAGTTAGTTAGTGAGGTTCACTCAATCTTGTGTGAAGACGTGGTGTGTTTGAAGAGAGTAATCGTGGTTTGAAGATCTCCGTTTTAAAGATCAGTCTAATAATTGTCTAGCAATTGTTATTGATTACGCAAAGGATGTAAACAGAGGAAAAACAAGAAAAGCAATTGTTGTTGTTTACATCAAGTTGTGAACAGTGCATCTAGTCCTAATAATAAAGAATTTTATTTAAAACTAAACACAAATTTATTTTTATTTCATTTACAATCTACGAGCTCATATTTGAAACTTTTTTAAAACGTAAAAACGTAACAATTTTACATCTTGTGCCTTTTAATTTTGTGTAGGGCGTGTACATGTAATACATAACTTATAGAATGCATTTAAGTGCACTTTAATTAATTATGCAGTGCGCGTGCCACATGCAAATATTTAAGATTTAAAAAAACTGAATTTCTTTTTCTCAAATCAATAAAAAGCAAAGAAAAATTGTTAAATGCTCCCATAAATATGTCTCTTTTTATGTTCAATAATATGCCAAACTGATCTTATGGACTATCATTATACAGAATAAAAATAAATTAAATTCCCCTTCTCTTCTTCTGCTAATAATAATTAAAATCTGTTCAATTTAATCAAGCAAACGTTTTGCGCTATTGGAGGAGTGTGTAGAAAAAAAGATCTTTATATCTCTTACTGTGATTGAAAATTAAAATTTTTAATCAAAATCTGCTTCGCGCTCAAAAGATTTCAACCAGAAAGTAATTGTAGACTACAGGAAAGCAAGTAATATAATAAGGATTTCGTCATAAATTTCAACATCTTTAGAAGAAAAGTGACCCTAGCAGTGAACTGCTCAGAGGATTTTGTCAAAGAATTGCAAAAGTCATGTCTTACGACAATTAAAGTTTAAAAATTGTTTGATAGAAATGCAAGAAAAAGAATGCAAGAAAAAAAAAAAAAGATTAAAAAGGTTACGAATTTTAATGGATAATAAGACGTATCCATTTTCTAAGACAGAAATAGTACACTGATATTATATAGGGTTATCCATTTCGTGGTTTCAAAAGTAAACGTAAATAAAACACATATAAAATATTTATTCCAAAATATTAATTTTTTTTGGAAAGTTTGAACGTTGACATTGTGTGTGAAGCACTACATCATTTAAATGACCTCCACGGGAAGTGTTGCAAGCATTGATTCTTTTGAGGTAATTTTCGAAATGGATAGCCCTATATATCAGAAATGGATAACCCTATATTTATGAACGTCTGCTCGCAATGTGTTGTTGCCTACGATAATTGTGTGGGTGTTGCGTTTGTGTGCATTACCTTGGTTTTCGTTATGTTTGTGGATAACGCAGCTAGTCCACCATACTTTCAACATGACCGCGTATTTAATAATATGTTTACATTAATAAAATACCGTTATTTTTATTTTAAAATTGTTTCATAGTCAGGTTTGAGAAACCTTACATGGCAATTTTATTGTGCTCTAGAGTTTTAGCCAGAAGACAGCACAGAAGACTGAAGTATCTTACAGAAATTCATATTTCGTTTCGTTAGAGATATCTGAGCTGGGGTTTGAACCACAGGCTCTCGGTTCAATTTAGTCATTAAATTTTGTGTAATTTTTTCCGCCTTGAATACTACAGGGGACAGCTCGAAAGCATTTGTTAGTTACATTCATTCCGTCTAAGTTGAGAGGAATGCATGTCATCCACCAAAGCCTATAGCAGTAGTCAAGTATGTAGTGTGTTGACATAAGGCCTTGGTTCAAATCCCAGGTCAGACATTTCCAACAAAACGTTATATGAAAAAATATTTCTTTGGCGACTTCCTCTCAGCAGATTTCTAGCAATAACTCTGGAAGTAAATAAAATTGCCATGAAAAGTTTCTCAAAAATCGTACGTTCGGAATTGACTTTAAATTGTGGGGCCCATAGTTGTGGGAAGTTAGGTCGTAATTCTGACTGAAGAGTTGCAAGGACCAATTGTTTATGTAGGTATGTATGTGATATCAATTGATAAGTTCGGTATAAATTACCTTTGCATATCTATTCCAATTTCCACCAGGGATTTGCAAGAATTGCAAAAAATTTTTGTGACAGTTTCTCAGGAAACAAATTTGTAGGGCATCTTATTATGCTTCCGATGGATATACTTTTCAAGAATATTTATTTTTTTTTATTGATTTTTTGTTTGTTTATAAAGCCGAAGCAATGAAAATATTTCAACAAAAGTTCTTTGCTAAACAAACCCCATTTAAGTCTCCATGTGGAACATTAAGATAATAATCGACATGAACATGAATAAAATTAAATTTCACATTAAACACCTGCAAAAATGTTTTTTTTTCTCTTTTTTGCTTTTAAGCAGATGCAAATTTATTCCCACTTCTACTCCCACACTTGCCACGCAACGAATTATATGTAGCAATGGCAACCACCATCGTAATAGCCATTATGGGGGATAGACATTCTAGTCGCTTTCAAAATATTCGAACAGCTGACAGTCTGGTCGTATTTTGAAATTAAATGAAATGAAATAACATCACAGTTTCTTAATGAAACGGAGAAAAAAAGCCCTTTCAATGTAAAAGAAAGAATATTTCTTATACATGCAATGGAAAGGAGAGGCAAGGAGAGAAGGAATGAAGGCAATAAGTCAAACTGAATAACCCTTGAACCGAAACTAAAACTGGAGTATAAACTACCACACTTTTTGTTTTAACAAGTATACAGAGATGAGGAGGGTTTGTAGCAGAACTTCCTGTCGCCTCTATGAAAAGCTTTTAAAGACCGTAACTATTATGTTCTCCCCACAAAGCGCCCCCAATGCCACCATACCATTTTTTATTTTTATACACACAGAGTCAAGTCATCGTCATCGATGTTGTTTTTCGCTGGCTGGGTTTTTAATGAAAACAAACCCATGGAATACATTTACAGACACACCCCAACATTAGTGGGGTTGTTCAGGGAACTAGAGCACATTTCTCATTTTCTATACAAATCAGGGTGGTAGCTAAGCTGGGAGAGTTTTATTTATAAGTTTACTATGCCCGTTCGATGACGCTACTGTTTTAACTGTGCACGTGCAAATTATTGTGTTTCATCCCAACAATCAAACGGAATCTTCTCTGGCTTCCCCAGCGCCCAACGTCATTCATTTACAAAAATTTTCATTACTTTTTCGTTTCGTTTTTATATTTATTTTTCCTCTTCTTCTTCTTTCTCCTCAATTCGTCTTCATTGTTCATTCCTTTAGGGGATTTCATATGAAATGAATTTCTATGGCTTTCTGTTTGGCTGTATAACACAAGCGTCTGACATTTATTTGTCTGATTATCTCTCTAGTAGTTGGTGGCTTAGAGAGGGGGTGTAAGAAGAGGGGGGAAGCAAAGAAGATGGGTTAGGGTTTGTTTAGGTGTTTAAATCTTTTTCTATTGGAATTTTTTTGTTTGGTTTTTCTGTGTATTTCCATTGGAATTTCGTTTAAATTTTGCCTAGAATTTAAAATACGTTGAACAGAAAATTTTTATGTGACGGAAAGTCATAGTGGTTTAATTTTTTGAATAGTCGTCCTAAATAATGTCACCCTTAAACCCCTAGAATTGGTATTTAAATGACACAGGTTGAACCGAGTAGCCTAGGTAATTTAAAAGGGAGCGTATTATATATTAAAATTCAGTTGAATTAGCCTGTTCTGAATTATAGCACATTGATTTGGTGAAAAGTGATGAATATGACGTCATATCTCCTTGAAATAAATATTTCTTTGGCTAGAGCGTTAACTTACACATTAGAGTTATATCATTCGACTCCATATTGATACTCAGACAGGTTAGAAGACTGCTGCATAATTGTTTTGCACTGGAGACCATGTCGGGGAAACCAAGTGAAATACATTTTGAAATAATCATGTATTATATGACTAGAACAATGAATTTCATGAGTAGAGTCTTCCAACAGAGACTTGCGGACTTTGACAGTTGATAAGGGTCTTCTTGTTGAAGCTATACATGTCAGTTTGGCTGCCATTTATTTAATTTGATTTTCCAAGTCACCATGGACCGCCAAAGACAACAATGTGTCTTCGCTGAAGTCAAAATCTTTATCATCTTCAGGAATAGGGCCCATTTCTGGCTAAATAGGTACGCAAACACACGAAATTGACAAATTTGGCACGATGTCAAGCCACTTGAGATCAAAGACCGTGTAATATATCCCGAAAAAGTACTGCTGCTGACGTCATCGGTCCATATTTCTTGGAGAACGACATTCGCTAGTCTATTAGTGTTAACAGCAAGCACTATAGGTCGATGATTAATAACTTCTTTTGGCCTGAATTGAATGTTCTAGACACCAAAAACATGTGATTTCAACAGGACGTTGATACATGCCACATATCTCATGCCACATCAGATATTTTCTATGAGCGATTTGATGACAGTGAGAACTTATATAGAAATGATGTAAACTGGCAAGAAGATCATATGATTGGGCACCGTTAGACTTATTTCTGTGGGATTTTCATAAGTCCCAGACCACAGCGGTTCCCAAATCCAGCAATAGCCTAATTTATATGCCACTGTAATGGAGAATTTAATATTTCGTATGCTGAAATATGTTTGTGGATATTAAAGTGATCTTAAGTTCCACACGTAATACCAACAACATGTCTTTCAAACAAATAAAATATTTCGGTAATATCTTCAATACATACATACACATAATTGGTCATTACAACCCTTCAGTGAGGATTACGTCCTAGGTTCACACATCACTTAAGTCGCCGTGGTCTAGTAGGTAGTGTGCTGGCTTATTAGACGTGAGGCTTCAAACTCCAGGTCAAGCATCTCCAACTAAACGAAATATGATAAAATATTTCTTCGTCGACTTCCTCTCAGTTTTCTCAAAAACAACAAAATTGCCAGGAAAAGTTTCTCAAAAATCTGTCGTTCGGAGTCGACTTTAAACAGTAGGTCCCACCACTCATGTATAAAAATTAACCCACACAACAAAAGTGGTGTGAGAAACTAGGTCGTAATCCTGACTAAAGGGTTGTAATGACCAATTATGTATGTATGTTCACACACCACTTATTTTATTTTAGCCTCAGAGATTTTGTCAATAGACAACTGAGACAAAGTTAAGAAAAAATTTTTGTTTTTTATTCTGAACTGAGGTCTGAACGTGTTCTGTGCGAATTCATTAAAACTGGTTAAAATAAGGTGGAGGTTTCATTGTAATGAATTAATTGCAGTCGAGCAATTAGATTGGCTCTGAAAGATCTGTCCTATGATATATAAAAGGGCCCAAGAAGAATAAAAACAGCCTTGTCTGTAGAATCTTTATGTAGTTTTTTAATGAAAACATTTAATTGGTAACGTTTTAAGTACCGACTATACATATATTATAATACAATATTATGATGGCCTTTGTAAAACCCAACCAAAGTTAATGGCTAGAGAAAGCATGAGAAAAAAGTTCATAAAAGCCTGTCTGCCTTTATCCTCTTTTCAATGAACATAGAACAGCTGCATAATAATACTTGCTACGTGGGCGCTACTATGGATAGAGGCAAGGAATGTTCTTAATTGGTTAAAATTCTTTGCATACTTTTGTGAATATGATCTGATTCTCATAATAATCAGTATTTTTTGTTTCGTTGTTTTAATTTACTTACTTACTTACTTACTTACTTACTTAATTGGCCATAACAACCCGTTTAACGGATTTCGGCCTGCCGCAACACATCCTTCCAGGCGCCTCTGCTTCTTGCGCGCCTACGCCAGTTGGTCACACCAATCGATGACAGGGCTTCCTCGATTTGGTCCTTCCAACGGATACAAGGTCGTCCTCTTCGCCGACTTCCGCAGATACCCGCATCAAATACTCGTCTCGCCGGAGCATCCTCCTCCATTCGAACGACATGGCCGAGCCAGCGCAGCCGCTGGATGTTAATACGCTGTACAACGTCAATGTCGTTGAGGAGCTCATACAGCTCACTGTTGAATCGGATACGGAAATCATCGCCAACACGCACTGGACCGAAGATCTTACGTAGGACTTTTCTCTCGAACACTCTCAAGGCCGCTACATCAGTACTTAATAGGGTCCATGCCTCAGCGCCATAAAGAAGCACGGGTAGGATGAGTGTCTTGTAGAGTGTTAGTTTTGTCGCACGAGAGAGGTCTCTGCTACTCAATTGCCTATTGAGACCATAGTAGCACCTGTTGGCAAGAGTGATCCTACGCTTGATCTCCAGACTGACATCATTTCTGGTGGTAACGGCGGAGCCAAGATAAATAAATTCCTTGACTGTTTCAAAAGTATAGTTATCGGCCGTAATCTGAGAATCAATACGCCGCACGTCTCTACTTGTCGATAACATATACTTTGTTTTGCCCTCATTTACTGCCATACCCATCTTGGTAGACTCCCGTTCAATAGCACTAAAGGCAGCAGTAACATCTCGCTTGGTACGCCCTATGATGTCAATGTCGTCAGCGTACGCAAGCAGCTGGACACTCTTTTGAAAAATAGTGCCATTGCGATGCACTCCCGCCTTTCGCAGAACACTCTCCATGACGAAGTTGAAGAGGTCGCATGCTAAGGGATCGCCTTGTCTGAAACCTCGCACGGTATCAAAAGGTTCGGAGAGGTCCATTCCTACCTTGACGGAGCTGCAGGAATTGCTCAACGTCATTCTGCATAGCCTTATCAGCTTCGCAGGTATACCGAGCTCAGACATTGCGGCAAAAACACGATCCCTTATGGGGCTATCAAAGGCTGCCTTATAGTCGACAAAAAGATGGTGTGTGTCGACTTGTTGTTCATGGGTCTTTTCCAGGATTTGGCGTAGTGTGAAGATCTGGTCGATGGTGGACTTGCCAGGTCTGAAGCCGCACTGATAAGGTCCAATCAGTGTTTTGACGAGTGGCTTCAGTCGTTCACACAATACGCCTGTAAGAACCTTATATGCGATGTTTTAATTTATTTTTGTTAATTTTAGTACATATTTGTATTTGTATTTATTAGGAATTGTTTACTGAGTGTGTTTAAATATGGAATAAAATTTCATTTGAAATTATTTAAGACTTGATACCCCGTGGCGTATACGCGTTAATAATAATTTTTCGTTTACATTTGTTAGTTTAAAATTTTTTTTTATTTTTTCTTCTTTTTTTGTTGTTGGCTAATGGCTGTTGTTTGAATAGCTGAATGGAAGTGTTTACTGATATTTGGTTTTTCATTTGCCAATAATATTGGGTAGGGGTAAAAGTTTATTCATTTTAAAGAATCTTTTTTAATAGAATACAAGATTTTCAGATCTGGTTCTCCCGAATTTTTTTTTAATTTGTTCTGAAATTGGTTTGTCACATACTGTCTTCCACATACTATATTCACTATGCTGCTTTTTTTAAATTTTCTTGCGGAGATCCTCCAGAGATCTGTAATGAGTATTCAAAAAGATGAGTAGAGTCTAAGCATACTCATAGTTTCTGATATTTATACACATTCTTACTTATTTTAATATCCTGGAGCCTGTACTCATATTCAAAGTTTAAAGTACTCATCATAGTCATACTGAACAACACGTATGATGTTGTTGATTTCGACGCTGCATAACTCAACATATACACGAATCAGAAAATAATTTTGAATCGCGTCCGAACACTAAAATACTGTTACGAAAATTAAAATGGTGTAACATTAAAAGGAGGTAAAAGCTACACAAACAAATACAACGAACTTGTTACTAGTAAGCCAACAACATCAGTATGAAAGAAAAGGGGATAGACAAGTAAGCGAGAACGCAACAGCAAGCAATGTGTACAAAATACGTAAACAACAATGACGTCGCGATAGAGTTTTCAAGAGAGCGAAACTACTAACGTTCGACTTCAAGAACCTTCATCAGACTGTTTATGTGGGCATAGAAAAAGACAAAACAAGTCGGGCAACAAGTAGTAAGAATTCGGTCAGTCTTGTGTGAAGACGCCTTGCGTGTTTGTTGTTTTAAGATCTCCGTTGAAAAGATCTGCGTTGTAAGCAAAGAAGAATGGCGAGCAAGCAAGCAAGTTATAAACAGTGGCACACAAAAAATTGTGCGAACAATAAAGAGTTCAATTGAAACTAAATACATACTCATTGCAAATTGTACTTATAAATCAATGTTGTAGTGAGTACGAATGAATCACAGTAGTTTTCAAATTTCAATATTGTTGACTCACTTACATTCAAAACTTCATGAGTGCTTATGAGTAGTGAAAAAACGATTCATTGCTGATCTCTGACCCCCACCCAATACCATCCAAATGCGTTTTAAATATATTTTTTTGTTGGTTTTTTTTATTTCTTCATACGCTCCCACCATTAACAAAAAAAAAAAAAAAAAAGAGAAGAAAAAAGAGTCGAAATTGAAAATCGACTTTTCAAATGTGAAAATTATAAATGATCTCCTGCCTGGCCATCATAATATTTAAATGGCGTTAATCACCCATTTCAATAGATGTTTTAAGTGGTTTTCCACATCAATATCATGTGGCTTAAGTTATTACCGTGTTAGTAAACATGGTTGTTTTACGTATCTACACATATAAATATTGAATCATACATACATTGTATTCCCCTTGTATTTACGATTGTTAGTATTTTAGTGAATAGCAATGTTAAACACTTAAATGGATATGCATATCTGTTGTGGAATTGAAAAGGTGTTATTAAATGTCTATGCATGTCTGTCTCTCTCTCTCTTTTTCTCTATGTATGTATGTTTTCAGAAATTTGACAAGAGCTGATTTAGACCTGAGGTAATTTTTGATTTTTGAAAAGTTAAATTGCTGCTGAAAAAATACCCTACAACAGCAGTTATTTGGTATTATCCAGTGTAGATCTTTAATTATAAACTATTAAGCTTAGAAGTGGGAGCCAGTAAGTAAACTTTAATGTCAGACGTCAGACAACATAAGGCTTACAAGACTTCTAAACAGCTAACTAGTATGGCACTATACCTCTAATCATTTGCTATTACATTCTATCATCATTGTTTTTGAAGAGTTATGCTTAAAGGAAATTTTCGAAATTTATTCAGTCAAAATATGATGATTCTGTTAATGTTCTGTTAAAAACATTACTTCAAATCCTAGATATGTTGTGGTATATTTACTTAGGGATTCTGATGTTAACCTTTCTTATAGGCTGCCTGATGAATTGCTATTCAAAAATCTCAACATAAGTTATTTGACAAAATAGGTCGTAATCCTGACTAAAGGGTTGTAATGATTAATTACAGTGAGTGTCGAAAGCAACTGTACATTAAAAAAACATATGTATAATATACATTGTATATACATTAATAAATTACCGTTAGTTTTATTTTAATTTATTTCATTGTCAGTGTTTAAAATTGAAACAAAAATATTTCAAGAAATTTCGAAATATTGCCAAATTTTTTCGGTCACTCTCCTTAAATGGTAAAAGCTAAGTTTGGTGATTGTTAGAATTTTATCCTTTAGTAGACAGTTTCTTTTGACTCTCACTGTATGTATGTATAGACTGTTTAACCACTGCAGTATCCAGCTAGAGGTAATTGCAATTTTGAAAGCATGTGGAGGGGATTTTCCCTGAAAATCTGTTGATTTATTCAGATAGCCAGGCTATGAGTAAGTCCCTAATGAATGTGGTTTCAAGGTCCATCCTTGTCCGCGAATGCCGAGGAGTTTTCAGAGAAATTTTGGTTCATTTAAAAGCAACTCTTAAATGCGTTCCGGAACATAGGAATATCGTTGGAAATTGCATTGCTGATGGGCAGGCCAGTGTCGGTATAGAGCTCGCAATCTCCGACATGTTACTGGTCATAAGCATTCCGATAGCCTCCGTTAATTTCGATATTATTCGGTCGTTTTAAAGGGAGACCCAATCTCATGAGCATCAGGAGGGTACGCGCAATATTGTTAGACTCTCTTGAGCATGTATGGATAAGACGACAATCGATTTACTTCTGTCCTTAAATCGCATGACTATCCATTACACGAAAACAATTCTTACGGGCCACTGTCCCTTTGGTAGGCATGTCCCTAATAAACGTAGTTTCAAAGTCCGTCCTTGTCCATGAATGCAGAGAATAATTTGGGATCACTCAATAGTAATTCTTATATGGTTTCCGGGACATAGAAGTATCGCTGGAAATTGCATTGCTGATGGACAGGACAGTGCCGGTACGGAGCTCGCAATCTCCGACATGTTACATGTCATAGGTATCCCGATTGCCTCAATTAATTTGGATATTATCCGGATATTATAGTTTTTATGGAAACACAATTTCGTGAGCAGTAGCAGGGTACGTGCAAAATTGTTAGACCTTCTTGGGAGAGGATCGACATTCTTCGGCCCTTAAACTGCATGGCCATGCATTACACAATAGTGACTATCACTAGCAACTTTCCTTTCGATAGGTGTGCCGAACGACTTGGCAGTTCGTAAAATGACTTCTGCAGGAGCTAGGCGTCTGACTAGAAGTAGAAGGCAGAGACTGTCTTTCACCTCATGTGTCAGTTGCATGCTCTTGTTCTAAAGAGCCGGAGGTGTTTGGCCTCTCACTCTCTGATATCCTTAACTGAGCTCTCTGATATAAAGATTGGTGCAATACCAAAACATATTTATTTTGGGCTTAGAATGGTTTCCTTTAGGGAATGTTTAATCTCTTCTCTGCTTGAATTCGTCGTAGATAGTATCTTGGCTTATTAGACGTGGAGCCAAGGTTCAAACCCAAGATTATAAATCAAAACGAAATACAAAAATGTATTTCTTCGGCGACTTCCTCTCAGCTGATTTCTGACAAAAAATCTGAGAGTAAATGAAGATCAAAAGCCGATCAAAGTAGTCTAGTAGATATTGTGTTGGCTTATTAGACTTGAGACAACGTTTCAAACTCCAGGTCAGACATCTGCAACAAAACGAAATGTGAGAAACTATTTCTTCGGCGACTACCTTGCCTATGCGAACCGCTATGCGTGCTCAACTGTGCTTTAATAATAGAAGCCACTACTTCGACCTAACCTAACTTATCCTCTCAACAGATTTCTGAGAAAAACTCTGAGTGTAAATAATAAAATTGCCATGAAAAGTTTCTCAAAAATCTGTCGTTCGGAGTCGACTTTAAACTGTAGTTGCCGCCACTCATGTATAAAATTAGCACACACATCATAAGTGGTGTCAGAAACTAGGTTGTAGTCCTGACGGAAGGGCTGTAATGGTCAATTATGTATGTACATAGTATTTGATCTCCGGGATTAGAACTGATTGTGATAATACAATGGGCCTAAATGATGATCTTAGTAGGAGCGCTTCCTTGAAAATGGAACGGCTAGGTTATCTAACTTAACCTAGAACATTTTGAATGTATGTAGCGTAACTGTTAATTGACTTCTGTTGATTCGTTTTATATTCCAATAAATTCTAAACAATTTTATTAAACATTTTATTTGTTTTTTTCTTCTTAATTTTCCAATATTTTTTGGGAGTGTCCGTATGTAGCCGGTCGCCTTGTTACATGCATTCTGTATTATATTTGTATTTCTGCCTCTTTAAATTCTATATTTTTTTTCTGTTGTTGTGTGTTTGTGTTAATAAATTAAATATTTTTATTTGCTTAAGCGTTTTTTTTTTAGTTTATTAAGTATTTCTTTAATAAAACTTTATTAAAACTTTTATTGTAAATGATTATGAATGTGATTTGAAGTAAAATGTGCTTAAATTTCATTTGATTGGTTCTGTTTATATTCGCGCGTATTTTTAATATTTTCATAAATTAATTTTGTTTTTTCTTCTATTTGTTTAAAAATAATTGTTTTTTGTTGTTAATGTTTGTATGGATATTTGTTTAGTCATATTAAATTTAGTTTATTTTGCAAAATATTGTCTGCATATGTTCAGTAAGTACCATACATTCATGGTATGTATACAACTACGGCACTATGGGGTGTTGCCAATAATAATTTATTAATTATACTTCGATTTCTTTAAACGCCATTGATTATATATTTTTGTTGTTTCCTTTTTTTAATAGATTGTTAATTGCTTGTAATAAATATATTTTAAATATTTTATGTACCGATTTTTAAAGTTAAATATCGCAGATAATTAAATGAAAATCAAATACCATTGAATGATATTAATTTTTATTTTATACTTCATGGCATACATTGTTTATTTTGAAAATAAAAATAAATTTTAAATCAAACATGTGGTATTATTTTCAATAAAAAAACGACTTTAAAGTAGCAACCCAAAATCCTTGTTGATTGTAATAATACTTTCGAATAGACTACACAAATACAGGACAAAATAAATCATAAATTGGTCGAAAAGATCATGCATGTGATAAGTGGGTTGTAACTTCATTGATCAATTTTAAATCCTCAATGGTACAATTGAATAGGATTCCTCATCTGTTAAGCCTTTTATTATACTGGTTGACTAACAGCAACTTTTTGAAGGCGTCCACCTCTTTCACTTTCTTCTATCTGCTTGGCAAAGTAATTTTTTATATTAGTTACTTAACTTCATTGGCTATTACAACTCCTTGCTTAAAATTACAACCTAGCTGCTTACACCACCCATGGTCATTCAGTCAGGATTACAACCTAGCTTCATACACCACTTATGTTGTGTGAATTAATTTTATACACGAGTGACGGGACCTACAGATTCTTGTGAAACTTTTCATAGCAATTTTATTTACTCTCAGAGTTTTTGCCAGCGACTGACAGGCTGCAGAAATATTTGTTCACTTTGTTACGTTTTTACTTTTTAAAAACGTTTAAAATATGAACTCGTAGGTTGATAGTGAAATAAAAATAAATCTGCGTTTAGTTTTGATTAAAATTCTTTATTATTCGCACAATTCTGTGTGCTACTGTTCACTACTTGATGTAACAACAACAATTGCTTAGTTTGTTATTCCTCTGTTGACACTCTTTTCGTAAACAGTAACAATTAATATACAATTGTTCGACAGATCTTTGTAACGGAGATCTTCAAACCACGATTACTCTCTTCAAACACACCGCGTCTTCCCATAACACTGACTGAAATTTTACTTTGCCTTGCCTTTTATATGGCAACGTAAAGATAACATAATTGGCCATTACAACCCTTCAGTCAGGATTACGGCCTAGCTTCTCAACACCACTCACGTTGTGTGCGTTAATTTTATACATGAGTGGCGGGACCAACAGTTTAAAGTCGACTACGAACGACTGATTTTTTGAGAAGCTTTTCATGGCAATTTTTACTCTCAGAGTTTTTGCCAGAAATCTGCTGAGAGGAAGTCGCCGAGGAAATATATTCATATTTTCGTTTTGATGTCTGACCTGGGATTCGAACTCGGGCCTTTCGTCTAATAAGCCAACACACTACCTACTAGACCACGGCGACCATGGCAACGTAAACAGTCTGTTGAATGTTCGTGGCCTTCTCGAGATCTCTATAAATATAAACATCGTTGTTTCATTACTGTTGTTTGTGCACTTGGTTTACATTTATTCTTGTAGTGTTTGTTGGTATATTTCTGTTTACTTGTTTATAATTTTTTTATGGTGGTGTTTACGCAGTGCGATAATTTGTAAACAAGTTCATTGCTTTTGTTCATAATTTCAATGTTAAACGATGTAACAAAAGAAAACCCCCAGTATCAAGATTTTTCCATTTTCGTAAAAATATTTTATTTTGGTGGAGATATCTGAGCTCGGATTTGAACCGCGATTTGCACTAAAATTTATCGAAACAAATTTTTGTAATCTAGCCACATTGCAACAATCCTGTTTTTAATAGACAGAGGAATGGAAGTCATCGTAGTCTAATAGGTAGTGTGTTGGCTTATTAGACGTAAAGCCCGGGTTCAAACGCTAGGTCAGACCTCCAAACGAAATATGAAAAAATATTTCTTCGGCTGCTTCCTCTCTTCAGGCAAAAATTCTGAGGGAGAAATAAAATTGCTATGAATAGTTTCGACTTTAAAATGTAGATCCCGCCACTTCAGAACGAAATTATCACACACGCACACAATGGCGCTGTAGAAAGTAAGTATGATTGTACATTTTCTATACACTATAGCTGACACAAGCCAGAGTATCACAGTTTCTGTTTTCGAGATATTTGAGATTTGATACATATTTAAAATTTTCTACTTTGACAGCAGCACCAGCATCAGTTTCTGTATTTCAAACAGATTTCGCAATCGAAATCTAAAGCTATACAAGCTTTTTTTTTAATAAGAAAAAAGTTCCCTTTGTATTGTATAATTTATGTTTTTTTTATTTTTTAATTCTATTTTTATACTCATATCTCATACATCTTTATCACATCTTTATCATATTATTATTATTTTTAGTACCATTTATCATTTTATAGTATTCAAATGCTGTCATAAATTTGTATGTTTTTACAGTGTCTATAAAAATGGATTTGATTGTGGGTGCCACAAAATAATAATGGAACAGGCCCGTATATCTTGTCTTAATTGAAGTAAACGTCTGTAGTTGTAATTCAGTTAGAATTTCCTTAAGGTTATCATAAGTTAAACCTTCGCAGTGATTCACTGATAGATCAGTTAAATTTTTAAATCCACTGAAATAGTCGACTTCAACAAAACTGCAATGATTAAAAGACAATTGCCTTAGCTGGGGACAAGCGTAAGCCAATGCCTTGAGTTGTTGTGTCCCAATGCCATGAACAATGAAGAGGGTAAGGTTATGCAGATTTGGAAACATTGACCACAAGTGTTCATTTAACGAAGGCATGTAAACATTTAGGGATTCAAGGCTTGTGCTTATATCCGTGGAGATCTTTAATTTATAATGTTTAAAACAATTTCTTATTTCATTATGGCAACTCGATGTGAGTGTAAAACTTTTTAGACTTTTCATTTGCAATAACGGTTCACATTCAATGTCAGAACCGAAGCATATTAATTTACGTTTTCGATTACAGCAAGCGTGCACGAGCAGAGTTTCCAATTTGCAGCATGTTTCGGCCATTAAACGCATATCTTCCGGGGTCAAAAGTAGATAGTAATACCGAATAGTGACTAGATTTGGTAACATCTTAAAGATATTTAAAGCCGAACCATGCTTTTGAATAAATTCTTCCACATCCTCACCATAAATCTGCAGAAAGTAATCGAATTCCTCCAACGATAACTCGAAATCCATGTGATTTGTATCATTTATAACACGTACTCGCTCATAAGATTTTAGTATTTTAAGTGTTTTAAAATTGGCACACCAAATATAGTTTCGTAAGGCAAATGCAAGTTGCGGTGTTACATTCGCAAATCTCAGCTGATCTTCTGGTTCGAGTAACTTAAACAGTTTGCGTAGCACATCCAAATTAACGCAGAAGTCTTCAAATGCTTTTGACTCATTATTGTTGAATTTTTTCATTTCATTCTTGAATTGTTTTGTACTTTTGCGATTCATCACTTTCTAGAGACTGAAATCTTTTTTTTTTTTTTTTTGAAATGAAACATTCATTGTTTTACCGTTGCGACGGTCCGAATCGAACGAAAGAATGAAATACAAATGTGAACCACAATTGTTTTTCCATTTCGATGGAATGTAATCAATGTTCTTTATTTTTAATAAGTTATTATCATACGAGGGTTGTGTGATGAATAATTCGTTTTCATATGTACATATAAGCTTTAAAGATAATCAGAAAAAAGAACCAGAATGAGAGGTGTTGTGTTTGAGAATCGTCTAAGGTGCATTTCCAGACTTATCGGAAACATAACCGCATTAAGTGTAATTTTTATATTTCAGAAGTTCTTTCCATTATGACTTACTGTTTACAGATTAAAAGTCTGCAGTTGAACTTTGTAATATAAAGACCGCAGTCAAAAACGCACGATAAGTCATAGTGTTAAAAATAAACGCAATTACTTTGCACAGCCATAAACTGACGCATTCATTATGAATTTTATAAATGATTAAAGATGATCTATAAGTCCATAGTAATTCATATTTGTTTATGAATTAAATCAGCATTTAAACAAACACTTCCTTTTTAATCGATTGCCGGAATTGGAATTGAATTGCAAAATGGTAAGGCATTGCTTAAGAGAGATAAATAGGGAGAAATGATGTGAAATAAGGCCTTGCTTAGACAAACTCTTATACGTACATACATAAATAATTGGCCATTACAACCCTTCAGTCAGGATTACGGCCTCGCTTCTCACGCCACTCATGTTGTGTGCGTTAATTTTATACATGAATGGAGGGACCTACAGTTTAACGTCGACTCCGAACGACAGATTATTGAGAAACTTTTTCATGGCAGGTTTATTTACTCTCAGAGATTTTTCCAAAAAATATTTTTTTTTCATATTTCGTTTTGATGTCTGACCTGGGGTTCGAACCCGGCTTTACGGCGACTTATACATTTCATTAATTTGAAGAGGATTTTTAAGGCTGAGATGAAGACAATCGCCGGAGCATCTATGGTGTTATAACATCAGCAAAACTTAGGAATACATTCATGGACCAGCACCCGCGGTTCAATGCTTGGCTTAGGCATCTCAAGCAAAATGAAATATCAAAAAAAATATTTCTGTCGGCGACTTCCTCTCATTAGTTCTCTGGCAAGAAGTCTGCTAGTAAATGAAAATTAGAAGTTATCGTAGTGCAGTACATAGGTTGTCGGCTTATTAGGCGTGAGGCCACGTTTCAAACTCCAGGGCAGACAAGTCCAACAAAACGAAATATGAGAAACTATTTCTTCGGCGGCGACTTTTTGCCTGTGGTGGCACAACGGGCCGCTATGCGTGTTCAACTGAGCTTTGGTAATCAGAGCTACTACTTCGAACTAACCTAACTTATCCTCTCAACAGATTTCTGGCAAAAATTCTGAGAGTAAGTGAAGATCAAAAGTCGCCGTTGTCTAGTATATAGTAAGTTGGCTTATTAGACATGGGGCCACGGTTCAAACCTCATGACAGACATTTCTAATAAAACCAAATATGAGAAACTATTTCTTCAGCGACTTCCGTGCCTGTAGCTTCACAACGGGCCGCTGTGCTTGCCCAACTGAAGTTTGATAATCAAAGCTACTTCGACCTAACCTAACTTATCCTCTCAACAGATTTCGGGCAAAAGCTCTGGGAGTAAATAATAATAAAATTGCTATGAAAAGTTTCTCAAAAATCTGTAGTTCAGAGTCGACTTTAAACTGTAGATACCGCCGCTTATGTATAAAATTAACACACACATTATAAATGGCGTGATAAGCTAGATTTTAGTCCAGACTAATGACTAACTAAGTAAGCAAGTAATTTCTTTATGTCCACAAACTTAAGGACTGATTATTTAGTTATGAATAGATTAGAAATATTGTACCAATAGTGCCTGCTATTGACGGTAGCTTTTTGCCCCATGCCATGGATCAAGCATGAAGGACCATTTTATTCATCAAACAGTGACTTTCAAACTTTAATATGAAACACAATGAATATCACAAACAGATTGTCTAATCACTGATTTTACACTGTTGTGTTATTAAAATTTGTAGAATAACAGACATACAGTCAAAGAAAAAAGTCTACATACACCAATGTCTACATTCACCATTGTATGTAGACTTTTTCTCGCAAATTTTCATATTTTTTACCACAATCATTTCTATGTTATATTCTTTCAAATTCGATTTTTCTTCAAACATTATTAATCGTAAACGCCTTTAATAATGTTATAACATCTTTTGAAAATTTGGAAAAACCACTGTATGTAGACTTTTTGCTTTGACTGTATGCACTGTCCTCTAAAATACAAAGTAGGCCAGGGTTTCAGAGTTGTTTATAAAATTCACATTACCTACTAGACCACGGCGACTTCAAAGCACGCGAAAAACTCGCTTTTGTTGCGGCTACTCTGAAACTCAAAAATGATTTTTTTTTGACTTGCAAAGCCCTGGTGTTTAGGGAAATTTTTTCTGCAATAAATTTCATTGCCTTAGTGGAATTATTAGGCTTCCATTCCACCAACAAACATCCTGCTGGATTACGAATAATGTTATAAATTCATCGAACTTTTTAGCAAAGACCACAACCGTTCATTAAAAAAGATCGTGTGTCCTTATATGAGTTCTGCTCTACAAAGCTTAATGAAAGGGAGAGGATAATAAACAATTGTAGTATTTTTTCCATGGAAAGACAATGGGTTCGAATTTTTATTTTTCAGAATATTTGTGTGGCAAACATAAAATTCAATCGATGTATGCATCTTCCTCTTAATGAGCACTTTTCATTCATTGTTTGCTTGAAAACTAACTCAACAACTGTCAACGTTATGTTCTGTTTGCCAATTTCAAAAATTAAACTCAAATATAATTTTATTTCTCTCTTCCACAAACCATACAAAAATCCACTTGTACGCTTATTTCCAATTACATTACGAAGACAATTATCCGCGTAAATATTTATTCAGTGTAGTGGTGCTGGTACTTAAGTTTTGTCAATTTTTCCCCTTATGGCCACAGAAACACAATCAAATGATATGAAATTGAATCTGAATATCGATGACTAAAGCCATGTTCACATATCCACAAATGTGCGAATTTCTCAAAGAGGAAGGAAGAATTTGTTGTTTTTATTTTTGTTTTTTTAAGGGAATTTCGAAAATTTACACATGGATTACAACGACAAATGTGCGAAATTCTTTGCCGATAAACAATACATACTACGCGCAATAGAGAACATAGATGGCGATTTATTTGCATTACGGATTACATCAAGGGAAACAAGTGAAAACATACACGGTCGTATACAATTTGTCAATTCACAACAACAATATTTCGATTTTTATTTGCCAAGGTATTGTTCACGAAATATGTTCAGATTTTGTATTCTCCTAACACACATATGTATAAGGAAGACCTTTTAATACTCGTATATGTACAGTACAGTACAGGGGATGATTTCATGATGATGATTTGTTCTTTGGTTTGTTTATTTGGCTGGTTTTCATAAATGATTGCAACCAACCAACGAACGAACGAACGAACAACTGTTGTTAATGTTTAGTTCCTCAAGTGGTGGGCCAAACAAAACAAATATCGTGTAATTATTGATATTTTCTGCAATTCATTGAACGTTTGTTTTGTTGTTGTTGTTGCCTTATGTCTTTCAATTTTTCAGTATTCTATTATTGGCATTCGGTTTGACAAATGGTCGAACACCTGTCTGGAAATGCAAAGCAAATACCATCGTCTCCAATTAATGAACATTTTTTATGTTTTTACCACTCTGCACACGCTGTCGTTGTGCTCAAAACGAATCCCTTCAATTAACTTAATTAAAAATGAATTTAATATTGAGAAATGCTTTCTTATGCTATCGTATATGTATTCCGCCACCCACCCATCGACCTCTTTTCTGCTCATTTCCTTTTGTTTTAGCCTCATACAGCTACTAGTAGCGCTACCAACTGCTTAAATATTCAAATGCTTTTTGGTAACCCCTTTAATCATTCTTCTTTCATTGAAATTGTGCTGTGTCATGTCATTGTATTGGCTTTAAAAGGTAAATATTTATACACCACTTATACTCCCCCTTCCCCCTCGTAATTCTTGTAGTATTTGCTTTCAAAAGCAAATTCAAATTCTAATTGCAATCGTTGTGTTAATAGTGGAAATTCATTTCAATTATAGAAATGGAAAAAACCTTATTAGCAAGTGATTTATTTAAATACTCATGTAAGTGTAAATGCACATACAGTGAGCGTCAAAAGAAACTGTCTACTAAAGGATAAAATTCTAACAATCACTAAAAACTAACTTTTATCACGAAACGAAAAATTTTTTGACAATATTTGGAAATTTTTTGTAATTTTTTTTGTTTGTTTTAATTTTAAAAACCAGGCAATGAAACAATTTTAAAATAAAAATAACGGTAATTTATTAATGCATATTATTTTTAAATGTACAGTTTCTTTTAACGCTCACTGTACATATGTATGTTGTGGTTCAGTTCAAAAAATTCTTATTTTTTAGAGAAAGCTCCGCAATAGTATTAACAAAGGCAATGGAACCCAAGTAATATTGCTGGAACCCATATATCCTCTTTCTTCCTTTGATACGAGTTCGAGAAACTTCAGAATAAATTTCAATATACATATCGAAAAGTAGCATTGGCAATGGACAATACGTCATAGTTGGCAGTTATTGGTGGTATAGGCAAACACTTCCGGCCGTATAGTCCGATCGAGTGTAACACAAGTAGTCAGTGCTTAAATGGACTACGAAAAAATGACACATTAGTGGTTGGGATCGACTAAAAATTATATACCACGTCGGAAACTTGATTATCTCTGTAATGACTAACATGATGCTGTCAATAGTCATCATATGATATTAATACACATAACATAGAGCATTTCCGGTTTCAAAATAAGAAATCAATGGTTATGGCTGTAATGAAACTATTTCTGTATTCATTGTGTTTCATATTAAAGTCTAAAAGCCTCTGTTTGATGAATAAAATGGTCCTTCATACTGATCCATGGCATGTGGCAAAAAGCTACCGTCAATAGCGGACGCCTTAGTTACAAGATTATTAATCTGTACATATCTCAATAAACCGCCACAGTGCACAGTGGACACAGTGCAATTACCAACTTGTATACATAATTAGTTGGTCATTACAATCCTTTAGCCAAGATTACTGCCTAGCTTCTCATGTCACTTATGTTGTGTGTGTTAATGAATGGCGGTTTGAACTACAGATTTTGTAGAAACTTTTTCATGGCAATTATATATTACATCCAGAGTTTTTGCCAGAAATCTGCTGAGAGATAGTCGCGGAGGAAATATTTTGTTGTTTGCCATACGTCTAATAAGCCAACACACTGCCTACTAGACTATGTCTACTACAACAACATTGATATTAACACACAACACAGTTGTTGTAAAGAATTCTGCGACCATACGATCTATTGTGCTGCCCTCAATCTATGTGGGATGTCTCTATAATATTTTCTCCATATCTATTGCCCTGATAAACATCAAGATGATGATGGATATTCACAAAGACAACTATCTGATGTGTACCCTGATGTTACCTACATATATATAAATATGTTCCTTTTACTGCTCTAGGGAGCATAAGGCCGCAGATATTTCTTTCTGGAATGCATTAATGTCTCACAGGCTCTAAGAATTTATTCTAATGATTCATTCTTATTATCACAGGGTCTACATGTTGTGCTCCAAGCAATCCCTATTCTGTATAAGTGTACCCTGAGCCAACTGTCATAAGAGCTGATTTGGTGGTTATTCCTGAGTAGTCTGATACACTGAAGACGCTGTAGTCTGGTATATAGTGATTCCATGGTTCAAACTCTAGCTTAGGCATCTCAAACAAAACGCATTTTGAAGAAATATTTCTTCGGCAACAGCCTCTCTGCAACCTTTTGGCATACCTTATGAAAGTAAAAATAAAATGGCCATGAAAAGTTTCTCACAAATCTGTTGTTTGGAGTCTACTATGAACAATAGGTCCCGCCATTCATTTGTAACATTAGCATATGCAAGTTAGGAAGTATGAGTACTTAGGTCTTAGCCCTGGCTAAAGGGTCATAATGACCAATTATGTAGCTAAGTAAGTCCGCTGCGTGACGCTTTCTGGTGATTCGTTCTCGTCGTAACAGTCTATACGTTGCGTTCGAATGGAAGTTGCGTTCGATTGGAGGTTGCGTTCAAATGGAGGTTGCGTTCGAATAGAACATTGCATTCGAATGGATGTTGCCATTCTGAGTGAGTTTTAGCAGTGAGTTATTAGTAGCTTTAGCAGCAATTAAGAGTCGAAATAAAATTGTTATAATGATTGCCTATCACAAAATCTAAGTGGTAGTGGTATGGTAAACAATTCATATACATACGTATCTATCATCATCATAAACAAATTGTATACTAAACATACTAAATTAATATTTTTTTATGTGAGTAACTCCATAAAAAAAACGCTGGAAACGTATTCAAACCAAATGAAAAACATTTTTTTTTTTGTAGTGTGAACGTAAAGTTTTCTTTTCGCGAACATTGCTGTGGAGAATCATAATTTCAACACTATTTAACGGATACGAATATGTTGCACGCTCTTTTGGCTTGCTGATGCCTGAGATGCCTTAAGGTTTTCATACTTTATGAGCAGATTTAAAATGAAATTTATTTTGAATGATTTTCTGAGCAAAGCAATGCAAGAGATTTGCTTTGTTTTCAATTCAAATAACATGAGTAAGTAGGTACAGTGGAACCTTTGTTATTCGAATTGGATTCCATTCAAAGCAGCATTTATGTATATTGTAGTTGCTCATAACCTGCTGTAAATTGCACCGCAATTTCATGTCAATACCCTTCAAGTATTGTGGGTATTTATTTATTTTAAACCAAAGCAACGACCCGTAAAACCAATTCATTTGTTGTGTTCTTTATTGTTTCTCTAAAACCAATGGACAAAATGCAATTGTTTGCGTTGTTATATTTTTATGGTTTGGTCGGTGGTAGTTCTTTTTTTTTATTGGGTTTTTGGGGCAAAATTTCGACGGATTTATTGTTTATTGAAATTGTGGCCAATAAGTAGGGGCCATACGGCCACAACTTAAATGCATTTTGAGGTGTTCAACTACATGAAAACTTTTATGTTTTCATTCATGTTTATCGTCTATTAAATATTAAATATTGGAAAATGTGTTATCATGTAGGTTGTTGTATGTAAAGTAGTAGGGTTGTCAAGTATATACAAAAAATCAAATGATAAAATATAAAGTTTACGTACTGGTTTGACAGAAAATGAATAATTTCGAAGCTATCCTGAGAGGTATCTTTGCTATTTCCTCCTTTTTAACTTTAGCATATAAAAACATTTTTAATTTTGCAAAAAAAAAAAAAAATTATTAACGCCCGGCCTTAGCACACATGAAAACTTATTGTTCTAATCGTAAAGGCTTTATAGCACTGCGAACCTACGATCTGCTTTGTTACCCTCAAACCTTATAGGGCATTCCCATAACACTTCTCTAAACCTATTGCCCTGATAAATTTTAAATTTACTTAGTGCCAACTAGAAGAATTCCTTGCCCAGAACCTGATAAGCACCCAAAAATTTCCTTCTGGAATGCATTAATGCTTCAGACGTCCAACAACATTTTCCGGTGATTCGTTTCATCATCACAGGGTAGCGTTCGCATGGAAGTATGTTAAAATGGAAATTGCGTTCGAATAAAAAGTTGCGTTCGAATGGAAGTTGCGTCAAATAGGAAGTTGCCTTCGAATGGAAGTTACGTTCGAATTGAAGTTGTGTTCGAATAGAAAGTTACCTTCGAATGCAAGCTACGTTCGAATAGAAGTTGCGTTCGAATGGAAGTTGCGTTCGAATAAAATGTTGAGTTCGAATGGAGGCTGTAATTCTGAGTGAATGAGAATTTTCTGTGACCTCAGTTTATTCCTGGAATGTCCACTGCATGACTTAAATCTCCTCTTATTGTAACTTCTCCATAAAACAGTCTGAAACGTGGTTTGTGAAAATAATACCTTTGCATGTAGTTGCTGTAGTCTAGTAGATTTTGCGTTAGCTTATTAGACGTGAGGCGCCGGTTCAAACCCCAGGTCAGAGATCTCCCACAAAACGAAATACGAAAAAATGTTTCTTCGGTGACTTCCTCTCAACAGATTTGTGGCAAAAACTCTGAAGGTAAATAAAATTGTCACGAATAAGTTGCTCAAAAATCTGTGGTTCGGAATCGACTTTAAATTGTGGGTGCCACCATTCATGCATAAAATTAACACACACACAACATAAGTGGTGTAAGAACCTAGTTTGTAATCCTGACTAAAGGGTTGTAATGACCAATTATGTATGTACGTATATGTGTATATCTTTCCAAATATTCGTTCCCACTCCACAGAAAGACTCTGACACGATCAGGGGCATACAAGCTTTCCACCTCCCAAGCTCATCTGCCTGTTCACTACTGCGAATTCCAGCGTGAACAGAGGCCTAGTAGAGGGTAATCCTATTTGCCTTACTAGTTGTTCAGTTGTCTCAAACAGTCCTGAACTATCTTCGATTTAACTCCGTAAAAGCCGAGTGCTTGAATAGCTGTCAAGCACTTTAATCACTACGCGACGCTATCACTTCTAACCCATAAGGGGTCAGAAAGTCGAACGAAATTTAATGATTAAAAACACCATCGAATAGCCAGAGCACTTCCAACATCAACTTATCCGACTCACTTCAGATAGTGTTGGTATATCTCGTCCTTTCTACCTCCTATCCAAATTGAGTTTAGAAAATCTTTCGAATAAAAATGTCTGCGTTTTCCCATGGGTTCGGGATATTTCATTCCAAAACTAAAAACACCTGCTCCTATCCCACTATCCATTCTTATCCAGCGGTATAAACTTCTTTCCCGGGATCATAATGTTGTATTTATATTTACAACTCTTGGCAACTCTTTCTATATGCAAGCAAAGGAAATTGGATACCACGAAGTAAATTTTATGCAAATTTAAAATGTTTTTTTTTTTTTGTTTTTCGGGGGTTTTTTATGCCACATTGAATATGTTTATTTGTTTTTTGTTTGTTTGTTGCATTTGTTGCTGTTGAATTATGATTGTAAATTACAAAATAGTCATAAACTACTCATGTAGGTAAAGCTGACATTGCCCTGAAGCCATTTAGTAATCGAAACTACAAATAAATTTCAATTGTTTACGAAGTAAAACAACAAATTAAATGAAATGAAATATTTTTAATGCTGAATGAAGGAATATTTTCTGAAGAAATTTCTTAATTTTCTTAAAAGCCTACATATATATTGACCCTCTTTTCTAAAATAAATAAATAAATACATATGTATTGTATGAAGAACAATACTTCTTACACGTGTTCAAAAGTTATTTTTGTGCTTTGGTTGTGACTCCAAAAACGGCACCCTTATTTAAGCCAAAATATCTTTTTTCTTCTTCTTCTCTTTCTCTCTTCCCCATTGTGTTTAACGTTCGTTTGATAATAAAAACACCAAAAAATCACGTCTAATCAAGATTGATGGCGCATAACGAAATTATATGCCGTAACGCTTTATTGTTGTTGCTGTTGTTGTTGTCTATTGTCTATTGTTCTTTGCCATTCCATTTATCCTGCATCCTTTTTGATATTAAAGTCATGTAATCTCAGCCTTCCCCCTCTTTTGTAAGTTGGCTGACATCATTTTCTGTCTTTTTGTTGCTCTGAGTTGGCAAGTTTTTATCTTTGAATACAAGATTTTAATCATTGATTGACACAAAGGGGGAAGGGGGCATTGCCATAAAAGAAGTCATTTTTAAAATTAACAGTTGGTTAATGGCTATGGCCCCCCAGTATGATTTTAGTAATGACCACCACGATGTGGTTTGAGGGCATAGAAATAGAACACCCAGTCATAGACAGTTTTGGGAATTGGGAATGGCAATACTAGTGGCATTGTCAGTGCAATTTGGGAGTTCAATAAGTAGAAGTCGCTTTAGTCTAGAGTGTAGAGTGTTGACTTATTAAATGCAAGTCCGTGGTTCAAGACCCTAGCAATATAAAGTGGAGACTTAGAGCATACGGTAGCCAACCTGGTGTGGATAGAACGGCATTAACATGTATGACATGGTATGGTAAATTTAGGTGTAGTAGATGGTGTGTTGACTTGATGTACACGAGTTCAAACCCAACTCATACATCTCCTTCAAACGAAAAATGAAAAAAAATTTCAGTTAACGACTTTCTCTCAGTAGACTTCTGGCAAAAATTCTGAGTGTAAATAAAAAATTGCTGTGAAAAGTGCCTCAAAAATCTATTGTTAGAACTCGACTTTAAATTTTAGGTCCCTCTGCTCATAGATAAAAATTAACGTATACAACACGGGTGGTAGGAGAAGCTGGGTTGTAGTCCTAGCTAAAGGGTTGTAATAACCAGTGAAGGCGACATAAATAGAAATAGGAAAGCAGTTCAAGGCATCTTAAGACCTTGTTGGCATATGCGAGTCCTATTACCGAAAATGTTCAATTAATGATGCTCATAATGCCTGTTACCATATGAGGAAATGTAGTTCTGACTCCCGCAATAATGAAGCAGTCGGGGAAATACTTCATGGACCACATATTTTACTGACGGCTGTGAAAATACATTATGTTGCGAATCCCTGTTACAGTGTGGTGGTGACTATATATACATAATTGGTCTGTACAACCCTTTAGTCTGGATTACAACCTAGTTTCTCACATCACTTATTCTGTGTGTGTTAATTTTATAAATGAGTGGCGGGGCCTACAGTTTAAAGTCGATTCCGAACTATAGATTTTTGAGTAGCTTTTCATGACAATTTTATTTTTACTCTCAGAGTTTTTGCCAGAAATCTGCTGATAGGAAGTAGCCGAAGAAATATTTACTTCATACGTCGTTTAGTTGGAGATGTCTGACCTGGGGTTTGAACCTAGGCCTCATGTCTAATAAGCCAACACATTATATACTAGACCACGGCAACTTCAAAGTACGCGGAAAAATTTAATTCGCTGTAGTTGCGAGTGCTTTGAAACTCAAAAATGCTTAATTTTTTGGTTTTGTAAAGTCCCGGTGTTTAGGGTAATGTTTCATGAAAACGGTTCTCGCCTTAGTGGTGTTACTAGGCTTCCATTCCACCAACAAACTTGTTATCAAACATTCTGCTAGATTACGCATAATCCTATAAATTCATCGAACATTTTAGCAAAGATCACAACCGATCATTAAAAAAGATCGTGTATTCTTGTAGAAGTTCTACTCTATAAAGCTTAATGCAAAGGGAGAGGATAATATACAACTGCAGTCTTTTTGTGGCTTGCTGGCTTACGCATAATCTTACAAATTCATCGAACTTTTTAGCAAGGACCACAACCATTCATAAGATCGTGTGTTCTTATATAAGTTCTGCTCTATAAAGCTTAATGAAAGGCTTAATGAAAGCAGAAGGATAATAAACAATTGTAGTCATTTTTTCAAGGGAAGGCCATGGGTTCGAACATGTATTTTTCAAGATTTTTGTATGGCGAATATGGTTGGAATACTTGGTTCCTTCCTTCCCTGATGAATTTTTGCTTTTATGTTAAGACTTCAAGCCAAACTATGGGAAACTTAAAATTTAACACATTCTCTCGCTTTAAAATTCTAAGCAAACACCTGCTTTTATTTATTTTTCTTGTGAAAGCAACTAAAACCTCTTCTGAAAAAGTTTACTTTAAGGCAAAAGAAAAAGTAAAAAAGTTTCTAACAAGACTTTTTATTTGTTGCTTAAGTGTCATGTAATGTTCGTTCAAAAAAAATTTTTTTCTCAGATATTGAATCCTTCTTTTTCGGTATATAATTTCTTATTAAGACCAGTAGTTGCAATTGTTGGCTGTTAAAAGTTTAAAAAAAAAAATTATGCATGTTCCACGGTCATATAATAATGTGGCAATAAAACTGTAGCTGCCGCAGCACTAGAAGCTAAAACAGCATTCATGGTAATAAACTTGTTGACCATGCAACATGAAACCTAACATAGACAGTGTTTTGTTTTGCATCTGTTGCATGATGGCTTGGGCATTAAAAAGAAAAATTTTTCTTTTACTTCTTCAGACAAAACGAAAGAAAAAAATATTTTGCAGTTGGGAAAGGTGTTAGAAAGAGTTGAAGTTAAATTTATTAAACCGTTTGGAACTGCTAAGGGGGATCAGGACAGAGATCAGCAATGAGTATTCAAAAAGATGAGTAGAATAGACTCATACTCATAATTTCTGATACTTTCATACGCATTCATACTTATTTTAATATCATCGAACCTCTACTCGTATTCAAAGTTTGAAGTGTACTCATCATATTCATACTAAACAACACGTATGATGTTGTTGATTTTGACTCTCCATGACTCAACATATACCTACACGAATCACAAAATAAGTATGAATCGCATACGAACACTAAAACACTCATTAGAAGGTTGTGTGTTTGATCTGCTTGCTGTTCTGTCTTTTTTGCTTATGAGTCTTTTTTCTTTTTTAGTAAATACCACTAGAACTAAGACTGTAAATTTTGATGAATGATTTGAGTCACTCGAATCATTTATAATTGTTGTTACGTTTTTACCTTCTTAAAAACGTTTAAAAAATGATTTCGTTGATTGCAAACAAAATAAAATTCAATTTGGGTTTGGTTTCAATTAAATTCTTTATTGTTCTCATTACTTTTATGTGCCACTAATTACAACTTGACGAATACAACAATTATTGCATGTTCGCTCTTCTTCTTTGCGTACAGCGCAGGTCTTTTCAACGGAAATCTTCAAACTACGACTGTTTACTTTACACGCAACGCGTCTTGACACAAGACTGACTCAATTATTACTGCTCGTTGCTTGCTTTGTCTTGCATTTTTATATGCTCACGTAAACAGTCTGATGAAGGTTCTTGAAGTAGAATTTTCGTGTTTTCGCCTTCTCGAGATGTCTATTGTGACTTCATTGTGCATTTTGTTTACATTGTGCATTTTGTTTACATTGTTTGTTGTTGCGTTCTCGCTTATTTGTCTATCGTCGTTTCTTTCATACCGATGTTGTTGGTTTACTTAAAGCAAGTTCGTTGTATTTGTTTGTGTAGTTTTTGTTAATCTTGTTAATGTTAAGCGATGTTTCCATTTTCGTAACAGTATTATAAGTATTTTTTCTAAAGTTATGAATCTAAATGAGTAGGCTTATGAATCAAACATATTTCGAATAGTATGAGTTTGATGTCAACGTTGTACACATCATACTCATTGTAACCTGTACTTATAAATCTTTGTAGTGAGTATGAATGCATTAGAGTTGTGAAATTTCATTATTGTTGACTTACTTATATTCAATATTTCATGAGTGATTATGAGTAGCGAAAAAACGATTCATTGCTGATCTCTGGTTCGGAATGCTTTGTTCCTCAGCTTACATACATACATAAGTCGCCATTGCAACCCATCAGTCAGGATTACGGCCTAGCTTATCATATCACTTATGTTGCGTGTGTTAATTCTTTACATGAGTGGCGGGATCTACAGTTTAACATCGGCTCCGAACGACAGATTTTTGAGACAGTTTGTCATGGCAGGTTTTTATTTACTCTCAGAGTTTTTGCCAGAAATCTGCTGAGAAGAAGTCACCGCAGAAATATTTTTTTCATATTTCGTTTTGATGTCTGACCTGGGTTTTGAATCCGGGCTTTACGTTTAATAAGCGAACACACTACCTACTAGACTACGGCGACTAGTCCTCAGCTTGAAAGCTTTTAATAACATCCACGTGTGTATATACCATACGACTATAATTTAATTATGGGCTTCCATATTTTATTTTGCCATGGCCATTTTTAAAACAATAAAAATCATGAAATTTATTTGCCTCACGATGGGTTAATCACAGTTGTTGTATGTATGTGTACCATAAAAACATAATTTTTCATTTTAATTAAGATTTAAGCAGGTAATGTTTTGTTTTTATTGGCCATCATAAACAAACTAATCTGGCTTAATACAATAACCGTGGCATTAATAATATTTTCATTAAGCAACAACTACATCTACAACAAGTATGATGACTACTAGTATTAACAAATTAATAATTTATAAACAAATAAAATAAAATAAAAACCAAATTAATAACACAAAAACAAATACAAATAAATTCAACTCAACTTAGCTTTCATAAGAGTTTGTTTGGCATTTACCATGAAACGTATTTGGGCTTAATTAAGAATTTGTGTAACTAAATACCAAATAATTAGTAAAAACTACTACCCCTTTACCCCTTCTCCACTAGTTACTCTTAGCTAACATTGTCTCATGCCACCATATGAATATAATCCAGTCATGGAAAACGTAAACCGAAAAACACTGACATACGGTTTTTTGATTAAGTTTTAAAACAACAACACAAATTTGCACTCCACTCCCCCTTTATTTTTTTCCTTCTTTTTTCCTTTGTGGGTTTTCCCTGTCAAAATGGAAAGAGAGAAGAGTGAAATACAATTGAGTTGAGACTTGAAGTGACTTACTGACATTAAAGCCATTTTAAGTAACAAATGGAAGAATGAAAATGAAAATGAATACATATCTGTTCGTCTGTTTATTTCGTATTTCGAACAGTTGTGTGTCTGCTGCCGCCAACACCACTCACCTCACCTTAATTTTTCGTTTGGCAAACAGCATTAATATCTAGAAAATCCCCAAATGGGTTTACGTATACGTTACGTATACATATGTAATGTAAGGGATGATTTCGGTTTTTTTTATTTTAGTCCTCTTCACTTTTGTATGGAAGTCGTTTGTAAGTGCTAAAGGTACAAACTAATGAATACATTTTTCAAGTAACCCAGCAAAAGTTTTGATTCTAAATTGATTTCCATTTAGCTTGTTAGAGGTTAAGCAATTGGCCCTACAATTATTGTGTCATTATAAAACTCCAAAATCCAAATGTTGGATATAAGATGATGATATTTGCTCACATAGGTTAGGGTAGGTTAGAGGAGGACGTGTACTTCGATTTGACCCATTGTACGTAACGTCCTTAAGAAGGAAGGATATATGAGGGGATAGGAAAATAGGAGAGGAAGTAGGAAGGGAGAATTGAAAGCGAAGGAATTACACAGACCAAACAAAACAAAAAGGGAGAGCGCGACTACACTTATGAGGCCCTAGCACTTCTCAACCGGCTCAAGTTACTAATGAATCTGTGGAGAGCCTTGATGTCGGCTCACGACAAAGAGTTCAAACCCTTAAAGAAGCCCCTGCCAAGGGTCCTCAACCTCAACCTACCAAAGGCTAGAAGGCTAGGCAGTTACAGAGGAAATGCTCGACAGTCTCCAACTTCTCCTCATCGCAACATACCCACATAGTTCATATAGTTCCACACTTTCTCAGGAGCTGGCGTTGTCTCAACTTCTCATTGTGTTGCTGTTATTTTCTCTTGGCGAGCTCATAATATTTCTTTCTAGTTCCACACTTTCCCAGGAGCTGGCGTTGGTTGTCTCACCTTCCCATGGTATTGCTGTTATTTTCTCTTGGCGAATTTAGGATATTTCTTCCTAGAGTGATACTTTTTAGTCTTTCTCCGGATTTGAGTCTGGATTGCTCATGTTTATAATCAAGTACTCTAACAACTACATTCCGCTATCACCTACAATCCCTATGCGGTGCTAATGTTCTAATAATTGCAGCATTTAGCAGCCACTACACCAACGTATCTGATTCGAATCAGAGAAGACTACCGTTGGAGTCAAACGTCTTTCAATAACATCATTTCCTTTAGGGAATCTTGTTTAAAGCTAGAGAATAGACTGAATGAGGGATTAATCCGTAGACTACTTCATATATTTTGGCAATCGAAATTACATATGCATGCGCCATTGCATTATAGTCGTTTAAGAGAAGTTTTTTCTTGATTAAAAGTCTTCGCCTTTTTAGTAGACTTAGTATTCAACATACATACATAGTTACATACATACATAATTGGTCATTACAACTCTTCAGTTAGGGTTACGACCTAGCCTCTCACATTACTTATGTTGAGTGTGTTAATTTATGTGTTAATTTATAAATGAGGGACTGGGACTGAGACTGGGACTGTAGGTCCCAGTTTAAAGTCCACTGCGAACGACAGATTTTTGCTGAGAGAAAGTCGCCGAAGAAATATTTTTTCATATGTCGTTTTGGGGTTTGAACCGTGGCCTCATGTCCAATAAGCCAACACACTACCTACCTGACTACGGCCACTACATTGCTTAATCCTTTCCAACCTAGTGAATATGAATTATAAAGCATGCATTTCCAAAAATGGTGGCAATGACTTTGTTGTCGAAAAAACACTCCTTGTTCTTCATTGTTGCCGATTCGACAGCAGAACCCTGCTCTTTTGACTACTATATGACTTGTGGTATGTTGAGGCAAACAAACGTAGCATCCATTTTAGGGAAAACTTTCTCCTACCCAAGTGATTATTCAAAATTGAACCACCGAATCTATCTTTGAAAGGCAACGCCATATCGAAAATTTACTCAGTTGTTTGACCTCGACTGCTATATCAGCCAGCTTAAAAGAATTTTATAAAACTTTTCTTGTTAAAATTTTGGGAGCCATGCTCCCATACAGTGTTTAACTCAAGCGGTGGCGTACTTATGGAGTTAAAGTCTGTTTTTATTTTCCAATATTTCCCAGTTCCTAACAAATTCAAAAACCCAAAAAAAGGTCGCTGGGATATGCTTAATAGCTTTGACTTGTGTTTTATTATGACAACATTTCCATTTCTTGCCACATTTTTTGTAAAAAGGGTGTCAATGGCAATGCTTAAAGCATTTATCTATTCCGTGTAAATGTTTCTTTTGTACTTCTGCTACTACCAGCGAATCAATGTAGTTCGTGTTCTCCTTCCCCTTTTCTGCGGTAGCAATAATGTACCTTTAAAATCTTCTTTTCACTCTTGCATACATATTCAGTTTTAAACGACACATGCCACAAAATGCAGCACTTTTATGGATTTCTATTCATTCATCTATCTATTAACGGTTCCTCTGTATACACTCATCATTAGCTTTCGACATGATTTCCATATGTTCGAGTTTTACACCACACCCCACACCCCACACTCGGCTACTCTTATTTCATTTCCAATATCCTGTCCTGTATTTCTAGCTTTCTTATCATCTTTTTTTTAGTAATTCGTCCTTCTGTTCATATTTTCTCTTCTGTTTTTAACTTCTGTTTCCAATTGTTTGTATTTTATTTTAATGTCCTTTTGTTGTTGTTGTTGTTGTAATTAAAAAGTCTTTTTCATGGTTTCATGCAAATTAAAATGGACATTAAAGAACACTTTTTCAAGTTAATGACACATTAAAACGAGAAAAATTTTATACACTGGGAGAGGATAGGAAAGAGAGTTCTTTCGGAGTTCGAAAAGGATGGTAAATAACTTGGTTTTCTATTCTCAAAGAAAATGTTTGAGCAGTTTAAAGAGCATGGCATCAGAATGTTTCCAGGACTGATAAGTCCTGATTAAACGAAATTGACAGATAGCATCATAGCTTCGTCAGGGGCTACAGAGTCAATGGCTTCAGAGTCAGGGGCTACAGAGTCATGTGGTACAGAGCTATGGACTACAGAGTCAGGACCTACAGGGCCATTGACTAAAGAGTCAGGGTCTACGGAGTCTAGGCCTATAGAGTCTTGGGCTATAGACTCAGGGGCTACAAAGCCATGGTCGACAAAGTCAGGGGCTATAGAGCCATGGGCTACAGAGCCATGGGCTACAGAGCCATGGGATACAAAGTCAGGGTCTACAGAGTCAAGGGATTCTGACTCAGGGGCTACAGAGTCATGTGCTAGAGAGCCATATACTGCAGAGTCAGAGAATACAGAGCCGTCGGCTGCAGAGTCACAGTCTACAGAATCTTGGACTACAGAGTCAGGGGTTACAGAATGTAGGCCTTTAGAGTCATGAGCTACATAATCAGGGGCTACGGAGCCTTGGACTGCAGAGTCAGGTTCTACAGAGTCATGTGCTACAGAGTCATGGGCTACAGAGTCAGGGCTACAGAGTCAGGGATTACAGAGTCAAGGGATCTCCAGATAGGACCGGTAGAATAGATTCATAAAATTTTTCAAATTTTGTGAGTATTTTAGTTGGAGGGGAAGTGGAAGAAGAATTTTATAATCCTCTCCGATACAATATCATAATTGGTCATTACAACTCTTAAGACTTCTGTCGCGGATGCAGATCTGTTGAGGGAGAGGAGACTGTTATCCACTTTCTTTGTCAATGTACATCTTTTGTGAGGTGCAGATACCGATTATTTTGCTCTCTAATCCTTGTCATCATTGAAGTCGCAGGTAGCGTCTCGGCTTATCAGACGTAAAGCAAGGGTTCAAACCCTAGGTCAGACATCAAAATGAGAATATGAAAAAAATATTTCGTCGGCGACTTCCTCTCAGCAGATTTCTGTTAAAAACTCTGCGAGTAAATAAAATTGCCATGAAAATTTTCTTAAATATCTGTAGTTCGCAGTCGAATTTAAACTGTAGTTCCTGCCACTTATGTATAAAAAATTAACGCACACAACGTAAGTGATGTGAAAAGCTAGATCGTAATCCTGGCTGAAGTGTTGTAATGACCAATTATGCATGTAATCCTTGTCATCCATTGATGCCAAATATGTAACTTCGTTTATCAAACTTTCGGGCTGGTTTTCCAGCGTAGGGCTGTGGTGTTTTTAATTTTCAAATCCTATAATAATTTCAATTCTGTTGTAACGTCAGAAATCATAGAAAAAAATTTTTTTTAAATTTTTGACACTCAACAAACACACACGCCTGGCTTAAGTGATAAACTTGAAAAACCTCTGAAATCATATTCAAATATTATCACATGCCAGCAATAAAACGCAAGAAAATTTAAAATTATTTTGAATTTTTATAAAAACTCGAACCGATCAGCTATAAAAACAATAAAAACGAAATCTTCATCGTATCCATCCAATAAGAACGGCTAAAAATCAAAAAATTTTAACATTTTGTGGCATGTGCGTTAAGTGTGCGAGTGTAGTATAGTGTGGTGTGCGTGTGTTTGGTGTGCAGTGTTGTGATGAGCGCATTAAAAGATCTCACTGTCGCACATGTGTTCAAATAAAATGACATCAAGTCTAACGAATAGATGATCACACAACAAATGTTTGCATTGCACGAGGCAAATGTGCCTTGAAATACATATATTTTGTGATGAAAAAAGAAAAAAAAAGCTTCAAATGAAAGAAAAATAATTTTTTTTTGAAAAATAAATGCTCGACATGATCTTCCAAGTGTACGAAAAGTCAGAAGAAGGAAAAAAGTCAATAACGTTGCTCCGAAAATATTATCCAAATGAAAACATTTGTCATGATACATCATGTTAAACAAATATCACTGATTTAAATAAAAAAGTTTTTGGATAGAAAGGAATTTTTAAATGTGAACATTTAAACGATCAACTCCACTCGTATCTTCAATATGGAAATTAATTTCATTTTAAATATTTTCATGATGAAACAAATATTGAACATTTCGTTGAGATTTTTTTTTAATGGAAACTATTACAAATGAAGTACATTGCTTTGAAAATTATTTTTAAAGTTAAGTTTCTTGTTAGGATCACAAAACGCTTTTTTATTTCATCTTCTTTAATATTTTCTTCATTATGTTGTTTCAGTTTGATTGAGCAGCTAAGGTCCTTTTATCGAAAATTCATTGGAATGATAGGATGTATTGGTTGCTCATTGAGTACTACTCTCTTTTAAGATATGACGTTCTCTGACATTGTAATCGTAATGATGTTAATTTGTCTGAGGGTTTAAGGGATTTCTGGACTATATATATTTTTTTTTTATAACATTACTTTTTATTCTCCCGCATTTGTATCTGTATTGCTAAGATTTGTAGGCAAACACATTAACCACTATATCGATCCAAGTTCGAACGAAAAACTTCCGATAATTTGTTTGATAACCGCAGGCTGCATTCTTAACAAACTCTCTTGTCTTCGAGAAAAGGGGAAAACATTTAGAAAGTAGTAACAGAGACAAGATTGTGGCAAATTTTCGCGATAAAAATTCAGTACAGACCGTAAAAAGATTTTTACACTTCCGGGTGTATTTCCTACGATCTAAGTAGAGTGATTATGTGAAATGAAACGAACATATTGAATCATAATTCTTATAATATATCTTTTTAATTTAAAGTTCCAAATAGACTAAGGATTTCAGATTTAGATTTTCTCATCCTTCAACGAAGCTTCTGAATTTAAACTCTCGTCTCCATTTACTCACAAATGCACGAATTAAAAAAAAATGTTTCTTCTCACATTCCATGAGTTCTGTGGAATTCCTCCGCTTCCCATTCTCCCCTTTACTACTTTCTCTCCTTTTTTAAGAACGTCATGTACAATGGGTCAATTCGATCTCCGGGTACTGCACACGTCCTCTAACCTAACCTTCCATGAGTTCTTCTGTAAATCGATATTAGGACGTATATAGGACACTACCATTCTTCTTTCTACTTTTCAGTGGATTCTCAGTGGACGCTAGTAATGTTTGTAGTTCTTTCGAACCTATGTAGTCTGAATTTTTCATACCATTTCTTAAGGCAATCCATTAAAGAGGATTTTATACAGGAATTTTTCTACAGGGCTGGACAACAACTCAACTGAGTGTTCTTCACAGCCACTATACGGCAGACTCATTCTTCGTATTAGACAACAGCCAGTAATAACAACGAATATTTTACGAAGGTGGCTTAATCAATGCAGATGTTCTTTTTATAACATAAAAGTGATGAATTCGTCGTATCTTGCTTTGTCACCTTCAACTTCAACTACCTAATTATGCAACAAACAGTTGTTCGCTCGTTATTGTTAGTAAAATTACTGTTAGTGCTAGCAGCCTAGAGCCATTCATTATTCTATGGTCGCACAACAGGTACTGTAAATACTCTCCTAAACAAAAAAAAATCTTAGCGGCCAGTTTAAACACAAATCGAATCAGATATTCTAATTGCAGTCGTTTGTCATCCTCTGCATGAGCTTCAAAATTACGTATAATTTGTGCTATTTCAAGAGATAACTTCAAACTAACTGATCCATAGAACTTACTTACTTAATGGATCATTACAATGCTTTAGTCAGAATTACGACCTAGCTTCTCACATCACCCGTTTTGTATGTTCTAATTTTATACATAAGTGGGAGTGACCCACAGCTTAGAGTCTGGCTAGGGTTAAATCACATAAGCCAACACACTACCTACTAGACTACGACGATCTCATAAAAAGTACGGACAAAAACCAAAGTGACAAAGCATACATCTAGACGTGTGAATCCAATCAGCCATAGGTTTTAAACATCCCCATCCAGAATGTAAAGGTCCCAAATTTCGACTGTAGTACGTTGCCCTCTTGACTAGCGACAACATCAACTTACCCAATCCATTCTTATACTGCCCTGTGAAGAAGAAACATATGTTTCGTTTTAGCGGGACTTACCACAGCTTTATAACACTTAAGCTATGTTTTATTTTGTTGTTAAAGTAATAAAAAATACTTTAATTATGGCAGTAAAATATGAATATTTGAAACTGTTTGGTTTCTAACATTCATTTACTGTTTCGAACTTACAATTTTTTAGCGCTCATGTTATAGTTTTATTTGTTGTAAAAACTTAACTTAATAACAACTAATGTATCTTCAACGCTATTCATACAATTTTACAACACTTTACATCGTTCGTTCTTACAACCGAGATTTATTTGTTTCAGTGTTTTGTTTTTCGGTTGATTCATCATTCATTTTAAGACTGCTGGTGGCACATGGAATGAAGTTAAATAAAATCTTTGTAATCTTTGAAGCATCTTTGAAGCTGTTAATGAGATTATTTTTTCTGCCATGAATACAATCGTTTCTGTTGTTCATATTTGGTATCTTTGTTACGTTTGCGAAATAAAGTTTCTTAACCTCTTGCATTAGCCGTGTAAATTGCAACACTTTTTTTTGCCATTACCGGAGGTGAATGATTTCGTCGGTTTTTTTTTATTTTTTATTTTTTTTGCTCAGTATTGCTTAATAAATTATTAAAAAACTAAAAAATATTATGAAATTTCATTTATAAAATTCAATTTTAATTAAATGCCATTGATAGCAGCACCTTACAAAACGTTGCTATTCATAGAGATCGATCAGTTGATCGATCGATAGATAATTAACACAGTTTGTAACATGTTTTATTTTTCTGTTTAAACTAATTGAGTGAAAGTGTAAACAACATTAAAATCATTAGAAAATGTCACCGTAATTGTTCATAATTTATTGAGTGAACGATTATAATTAAAGACTGTAATTAAGAGGAATAGTGTGAACACAATTTGCATATGCATGTGCATAACAGATAGAATATATAGAAAGTTATCGATTAATTTATTCACAAAGATTTTTTAATATTCTATACAGGAAGGTGTTATGCGCATGACTCAATTCATACATACACACGTAGTAATTACAACCCTCCAGTCAGTATTACAACCGAAATTTTTAGACCACTTATGTCGTGTGTGTTAACTTTAAAAATGAATGGCGGGACCTAGAGTTTAAAGTCGACTCCGAACGAACGATTTTTTTGAGAAACTTTTTCATTGCAATTTTTCTTTTATTTACTCTCTTAGAGTTCTTGCCAGAAGTCTGCTGAAAGGAAGTCGCCGAAGATTTATTTTTTCCATGTTTTGTTTTGTTGGAGATGTCTGACCTGGGACATATCTGAATTCGGTTTGTCTTATTCAATGTATGTATCCCTCAAGCGTTAAAAACAAAGAGCTTATGAATCAAACTACATCTGAAATGAAGTAGAACCCTATCTGAACTGAGTAATTATGAGCAAATAAAAAAGCATCACATACGTCAGTATCAAGGAACAACAAAACAAAAAGAAGATCAAGAATGACGGCCAAGCCAGGACCGACGGCTTCAAAAGGTTTCTTTAAACTTTAAATCTATAGCAGGTCCGTTGAAAGAAATTCATCGCCAAAAAAAGAACGTTTTTTCGGAAGCTTTGGCAATTTAGTTTATTAGTTCATATGTTTCCGCCTTATTCTATGTATCTGGCGCTGAATTAATTGTCTCTGGGTTGTCGGCATAAGACATTTCTTTAACGGGGCCCCACACAAAATAATCCAACAGTGTTAAATCGCAGCTTCTTGGCGGTCAATTGTCAGCACAAAGGGTTGACTCACTAAATCGATTGTTTCATGATAAGTGTGGCATCCATCCTGTTGAAACCAAACATCGTTCACATCACTACCCTGAAGAGCAGGTACAAAAAAATCGATTATCATGGTACGATAGGCGTAATGGTTTCTCATTTTCAAAGGAATATGAACCAATCATGCCTTCCCTTCACAACTCCAAACAGTCATTTGTAATAGGTGCATTGGCTTCTTTGGTAAGACGACGTATAGGTTTTCTAAGCCCCAAATACGGCAATTTTGCTGATTACCGTACCCACCAAGATGAAAACGAGTTTTATCAGAAAAGATGATTTTTTTTATTTGCAATTTTTGCAATTTCCGACCAATTGTCTTTGTTTTGAAAATAAATTTCCAATAAATTCCAACGTTGATCAAGTGTTCATCTATGCATTACGTTCAGTGGAGATAATATATTGAATGTTGTAACAGACTAAAATGACATAAGTATTACCGGATTCGAAATTATCGATGGTTCAAGTTTAAACCGATATGTCGATGGCCCACCCGATATATCGTTCGGCAATTTTTTCGTAGAAATTGTGATAAAAGACTGTTGTCTTGAGAGCAATTAAAATTAGCCTTAAAAGTTTTTCCTGTCATTCGGAGCTTACTTTAAACTGTAGGTCCCGTCACTCATGTATATTATTAACAAACCAAACACGGTTGGTATGAGAAGCTAGGTTGTAATCCTGGCTAATTTAGTAAGTAAGTATATGGAAACACAGCGACATTTTCTCTCTTTCATCAGTCTCTCTCTCTCTTTCTTTTTTTCTCTCTTTGCCTAAAATTATTCTGCTAATTCCTACATATTACATGAAGCAGAAACCATTCACAACATGTGAATCCAAATGAAAAACATGCATTAGAAGCCTTGATGTCCTTGTTTTCATGGAAAGAAGAAAATTAAAAATTGTGATCTGAGTTATAATGTATTTAAGTAACACTTTCTCTTCTTCTCCCTTTAATACTTCTTTTCCTTTCACCAATCTCCTCTATTATCCCCTCACGTCACGTACACGTCCTCTAACCTAAAAACCTAACATCTTCTCTAAAGGGTGTTTGTGGATATCTGGTGCTAATTTTGCTATAATAATAGCGTGATAGGTTTGAAGGACTTTGGCTTTTAAACTGAAGTCAAGTGCTTCCAATGGCTGTCCTTGCTATACTTTCGTACTGAAATTACTACCACACAGTCAGTAATTTTTACAAATTTTCAAATACTGATGAAATCATTAGACATCTTCTACGAAGACATACAGTTTTTGCAGCACGAAATGCCAGTTGATTAATTGCCTGAAACATCAATTGCAGCACACAGTATACAAATTTAGGTGGCTCTTAATGAAGCAGCAACATTTCTATTCCTGGTATTTCGGTAATTATTTCGAATTACAAAACTTAAAACAAAAACTTCGTTACCAAACAACCAAAACATTCATCATTAAAGGAACAAAAAAAGAAAGAAAGAAAAAAGTGTCTCAAAAATAGATCACAAGTCTAAATGAGCCATTCGAATACAATTCCCTGTGTATCAGACAGAGAGAGAGAGAGAGAGTCGTCTGTAGAGTTGCAACAGAAAATAAAAAATTGTTTAACAAAGACAGCAACAATTGCAGATTGTCGCAGCTGTCAGAATTTGGCATTAAAAACATTCACATGCATGCAGGCAGGCTGGCATGCTGACTGGCTGGCATGCATGCATGAATCATTTAGACTGATGATCTTTATGCACAAGAAGAGAAATGAATTGAGACAATAGAACACAAGAATAACACACACTCTAAATGCTGACAATGAGAGCGAAATGTCTATTAATAATCAACTCTGTCTGCATTGGCTTCAAATAGATAAACAGACAGACAGACAGAAAGACAGACACAGAGATAGACAGACATTTAGACTCTCATATGGAACAGTGTACTAAATGAACTTGGTTTTGTGCATGTATAGATTGTAATCGACAACAACAGTAACAACTGTTAAGACAACAATAGCAGCAACAACAACAACAACAACAATGACATGACAACAATTGAGCAAAAGCGTGATCATCAGTAGCAAAGAACAATCAACTGGAGACTGAAACAACTCACTACTATGCCATATACATTGTACACTGGTTGGAAAAGGGGGTGTTTATAGTGGGGCCTTCAAGGGCAGCTGAACTCAAAAATTATAAAAATATTGTCGGTTAAATCAACCAGTTCCCCATTAATGGGGTGTAATGGGAACCATCTGGTGTCCTATTAGGAATTATGCACAGAGATGAGGTGACAGAAAAACTGTCCTATCTACAATGCCTAGGCAATAAACCGGATGGTCGCTAAACCTAATCTCCTTACCTAATCTCTGGACGTAGCCCAATTCAAACCGTGCTGAGCATGATAGCCGCGATACATACGATCTATGGTCCAATCAGGACAAAACGCTAGTCGAAAATCTAGTAGAATGGATGCTGCTCTGTTCATAAAAAAAGAACACCAGGAGCAAATTCATATACTCCAAGTATAAGACTATTGTGTCAAGGCTTTTTAATTTTTAAAGTACTTCAGAAGAGCAATGGGTTTTTGCAGTGGAACAGTCTATATTTCTTCAATCGTAGCAACCTGTAGTCCTTGTGAAAATGTTTGGAGTTAATTTAAATGGTTGGGGCACTTAATGATCGTGTTACGAAAATGGAAATGGTGTTACATCGTTTAACATTAAAATGATAAACAAAAGCAACAGAAACAATGGACTTGTTTACACGATCAGCGAATAAACAAAAATTTAGCAACAACATCAGTATAAAAAAGGGGATAAACAAGTAAACAAAAAGCAACAACAAACCTTACCAGAATAAACGTGAACAAAATACACAAACAACTACAAAGCAACGATGTTTACATTTACAGAGATTTCGAGAAGGCGAAGTCATTCTCCTTCAAGAGCATCCATTAGACTGTTTACCATGCGATGTGTGAAGACGCGTTGCGTGTGAAGACAATAAATTGTGGTTTGAAGATCTCCGCTATAAAGATCGGTTGCACAATTGTTATTGTTTACGCAAAAGATTGTAAAGCAGAATAAGAAACAAAGCAATTGCTGTTGTTTACATCAAGTTGTGAACAGCGGCACACAGAATTGTGCGAATAATAAAGAATTTTAATTAAAACTGAACACAAAAATACTTTTATTTTCTTTGTAATCTATGAGCTCATATTTTAAACGTTTTTAAAATGTGAAAACGTAAAAATAGTTTAGGCCACTAAAAAGGCCTTTTAAAAGGCCATTTTAACTTCTCCCCTGGCTTATTGGCTAATTGCAATCATCGTCTGCATAGACAGACGACAACACATGTTTTTATTTTCTTAATTTTTGCATATCGAGACATAAGAAAATAAAAACAACAACAACTACAACTGAGTCTTGATAGTCTTGCGAATGATCGACATCATCATCGTCATCATCAAACATTTCTCATCTGCATCAACATGATCAACAGCAACAAATGTCAGAGACTTTATCCATCTTTTGAATACATATGTATGCTTGCACACACATACAATACAGCCTTGATGTGGCACAGCATGCCATGTGTGGATAGGTGGGTGCATAACGAAGTTACTTAAATTAAATTTAAACTTTTTCATTGCAGAAAAAAGGAAAATATTCTGCCTCTGTAAAATGAAGACAAGCAGACCCTAAAGGATTGCATGTATGGTAGTTGAGTTTGGCACTGGTTTTGGCCAATTCATCTGTCGGACATTAGTCCGGGGCTTAACGTGAGCACCGCCATGATGGCACACCCTACGGTGCTATAAGCAAGGGTGGAAACAATGCGTCTACCAAGGCTCCCATGCATAATGACACAACCTCATCGTAAGACTACCAAAGATTGTATCATAATACGTAAGTAGCTGGGAAGCCATGCATTTGGCCACGACTTCCTTTTTGGTAAGGGGTTGGAGACTATCTAAACTCCTTTGTGAAAGTGGTTAAGAGTGTAACGCTACAACGAGCTCGCGCTTTTTCCACGATTTGGGTATAAACAACAGCCACCACGTTGTTCCTACAAGCGGGCCTCAGCGTAGTCGGCGAGAGACGTCTCTGGGACTCCCGACACCCGCAATACATAGCCCTATGGTTAGGCTTCGAACTCCAAACCGTTCGGGACTGGTGATCCAATATATATAAGTACGCACAACCAAACACTATAAGAGGACACAACTCCCCAGCGATGAACGTGGACAACACAGACTACCCACCTCGGCAAACTACTAGTGTAGGATGCGCACGCAAACATTGAGTTTAACGGACCGACAACGACAGAGAACTCACGACGAACGGCGTTGAAAGGCGAGCGAACTCGTCAAGTCTTTGCTTAGATCCGTAGCTAAGGCCCTACTAAAGTCCACTTTATCCCCGTCTCGATTATGCCCATCGCTTCTAAATCCGTAAGGTCTTCGTAGAGCGAATATGTAGTCAATATATGCCGCCAGTTCTCAGGTCCCAACCCACACCCACAGTCCTCTGTCTCACTGAGGTCCCTCTTATGCAAGAATGAATTAGGCGAGCCATGTCCCGTCATTAAGAATCCCACACTGATGCATCATAAGCTGCACAAGCGACGAATAGTCCACCGTATATGGTGCGTACGGCATGTCTACTGAGGCCCCAGTCATTCCTAAAGATACGCCTGATTTTCAGCTTCTCCCAGGAAATTCATCCTTTCGCTCAAAGCAATTCCCAGGTATTTGACCTCTATTGCATACCTCAAACTAACACTTCCAGCTCTAATGAGTGGAGCACATCTGATTGACACGTGACATCTGCAGTACAGTAGTCCGGCATGTCTCGCTTTATTTTTTTATTGTTCTAAGTATAAGAATAAAATTCTTTGTTTACTAACTTTCAAATTGACCCACGTTGTTATACGATGGATATTTTGATAAATTGCAGCAGTATGTTGCACTTGCATAGAAGAAGAAGAAGAATAAAAAAGAATTATTGAGTCTCGTTGTGTTTAGTTTCAGTCTTCAATTGCAAAAACATTTGTATTTGCATTCGTATTCGCAACTGTAACAGTTCAAAGCTCTTTAGATCAGAATATTTTGTTGTTGTTATAATTGTTGTTGTTGTTGTTGTATATCGCCTTTATTTCTATAGTTTTTATTTTATAAAGACAACAACAGCAGCAGCAACTATAACGGCAGCATCGACATGTTGAAACATAGAAAAAAAACAAACCAACACACTCGCACATTAACAACTGCTGCAACTAATGAGTGCAACGACATTTATTTGCAACTGCAACTGTTGTTTCCATATTCCATACGATTGTTTTTTCTTGTTTCATTGACACATTAATACGTACACAGGCGCAAAAAGAGCAGAAACAGTTGAACGAACAATTGATTGTGTTGCTGATGTTGATGTTGATGCCGTTACAAATTTATGTTGCACGTGCGTTAAATAAATGAGGGTGTATTTAATTTTGTGTGTTTTTTTGTGTTCATTTGCTTCATTGACATTGTTGTTGGTATTAGTGATGGTAGTGCCTGTTGTCGTCACTGTCAAATAATTGATTACTTGACTGGCTGTTGTTGTTCACCATCATTTGACATCATCAGACAAATGTAAACACACTGTGTGTGTCATTTGGGTACTTTAAAAACAAACAAAATTCTGTTATTGCTGTTGTTCCTATTCATGTGCTTTCTAAATGACAACTTAATTGATGGACTCGGTTCATTCATACGATCACTTATGCATTCAATCATCAAGCACATCGCGATTTTGGGCACTCTTGTTTTGAGTTAGAAATTGAACTTAGAAAGCCCTGTTTAAGAAGAGTTGTTTAAGGAAATTTGAAATGGATTCTCTGGGTCAATAGCATTCGAAATGTCTAATTTTCTGTTCCATATATCAGCCTGAATTTGACAGATGTTATGGGTTATGTAGGCTTTGAGGATAGCTTTGATCCAACCAAGGTATGTCATGCCGATTGACATACACCTAAGTCATCATGCAGGCCTGTTGTGCGCTTACCATTAAAAATACCATCTTTTTTTCTACTGGAAGTCTTTATCTCGTTCAAACTAATTCCAATTCACTCTTCTGAGACAAGTTATGTCTGGTATAGTGTCACTCCCCAAAATACCGGGATCTCGATCTTTCGTAAGCTGGACAATGACACAAAAAGTGCTTCATTGTTTCGATATACCGCAGCTACTTAAGAAACCACCACAAGAAAAAAGTCTAACGGGGTTTAATTGCATGATCTCAGTGCCCAGACCACATCACCTACACGTGGGATGGCCATGCTAGTGTGGAATAGCTTCTGGGACATGAGTTTTGTGGCATGTATCACTTTCCTATTGAAACCACATGTCGCTGGCGTCCATATCAGAGATCAGCAATGAATCATTTTTTCACTACTCATAAGCACTCATGAAATTTTGAATATAAGTGCGTCAACAAGATTGAAATTTAACTATGTACTCTGATTCATTTGTACTCACTACAACATTGAGTTATAAGTACAGGTTGCAATCAGTATGAGTCCAACGTTGACTTCAAGCGCATACCATTCGAAATATGTTTGATTTATAAGACTACTCATTTAGATTCATGAATTTAGAAAAATATTTATAAGACTCATAAATGATTCGAGTGTTTATACGCGAATCATACTTATTTTGTGCTTCGTGTCTATGTTGAGTTATGGAGAATCGAAATCAACAACATCATGCGTGTTGTTAAGTATGAATATGATGAGTACACTTCAAACTTTGAATATGAATAGAGGTTCCACGATATTAAAATAAGTCTGAATGCGTATAAGTATCAGAAATTATGAGTACGATTCGATTCTACTCAATCTTTTTGAATACCCATTGCTGAGCTCTGGTCCAGATCATCCAATTCAGGGCAAAAGAGTTTGAAAATCATCGACCTATGGTGATCGCTGTGAATAGTAATGGCCTGACCTACGTTTTCCTCAAAGCATTATGGACCGAAGAGGCCGTCAGCCAAGATTCACAGCAAAGGGTAACTTTTTCGAAATAAATCGGAGGCTTTTGTTTCGCATGTGGATTGATTTCATCATAAATTTAATCAATTTTGTTTGCTCACATATCCATTCATCCTGAAATCAGTCGCCAACTGCTAAAGAGCTTATTCAGCGAACACATGTTGTTGTCTATGATTGTTTACATTCAGTTTCTGGGACAATTGAATCTTGTACGTAGTAGTCTTTGTCGTCGTAGTCTAGTAGGTAGTGTGTTGGCTTATTAGACGTAAGGCCACGGTTCAAACCCCAGGTCAGACATCAAAACGAAATATGAAAAAATATTTCTTCGGCGGCTTCCTCTCAGCACATTTCTGGTGAAAACTCTGAGAGTAAATAAAAAATTGCCATGAAAAGTTTCTCAAAAAAATCGGTCGTTCGGATTCGACTTTAAACTGTAGGTTGCGCCACTCATGTATGAAATTAACCCACACAACATAAGTGTTCTGAGGAGCTAGATCGTAATCCTGACTGAAGGGTTGTAATGACCAATATTCCTCCAAATTATGTTCTGCAAAAGGCCGAATACTTTTGAAATGTACGGCTTCAGGCACAAGTCACTGCACAATATTCGCCAAGTTGTAAACGAATTATTGTGAGCGTCTTGAAATAAAATAAAAATTGTTAAGCATCCAACAAGACTTAAAACACGTCAAACAAATAAATATTTCCAAAACACCCCTCGTATGTCTTATTAAAAAGTAATAAAGTTAAGATTTATCTCCGAAAGAGGTTTATAACACAAACGCCTCCCAATCTTGCTGTTTACATAAATCAAAAGCCAAAAAAAATTTTTGTGTGTTTTTCATGCAGATGGTCAGTTGTATAACCAGTTACCGTTATTTACCGTTGAATAGACCGTTAATTAATTTAAATATAGACAAATTCATTAATTAAATCATACATCTCTTAATCATTTAAGCCACAAGAAACGCAAAAATGCACTTGTCTTTTGGCAAACAGCATAGAAAAATTTTTATGTAGCTTAGGCTATGTGTGTGAGTATGTGTGCATACAGATGTATATTGCAATGAAAAAAGAATGGCCAATAAAAACCAGAATCCTAAATTTTTGAGTCCACCGAGTGTCTTAATGGCAAATGGTAGACACAAATAAAACGACAGGCGTTAAATGACGCCTCACAATTAAAAACTCATAAATAATGCGAAAAAAAATGCAAAACTGAAGTCAGGCATTCATTCAAAGGAGGATTGAATGAAGGAATGACTGCTTGAACGAATGAAAAAAAGAGCACAAATTTTATAAATTATATGGAATAATTACAACAACAACAACAAAATATTTAAATTTAAATGTTTTCTTTTTTCTCTTGTTTTTCTGTAAATAAATTGAACATGTGCCACTGCTGATGATAGACTTCTGCGACGGTGATAAATTTTATAGACAGTCACAGACAAGTGCATCATGATCAATAGTGAAGGCAAAAAAGAAAGAAAAAATGTTGAACAAATTGTCATCAATTTAATGAATTAAAAACATTTTGTCACAACGACACAACAACAACAACAATAACAGAAATAAAAACAATCAAGAGCAAACAACTGACAACATTTTTAAGTGCTTAAATATACCTCAAAATAGTGCAAAGACTCAGGCATATGCCATGAGAATAACAAACACACACCATATGCAAACTACAGAGAGAGAGTGGTGCTCCAACTGCTTATACATACGAAAGCAGCATAAAATTTTAAAACAAAAGTTTGTTGCTTTCTTTTAAGTGGATGTTATACTCCTTCACATTCTCGCTCCCCCTAAATCATCTCTCTTTCATATCCTTTACTTATGCATGTAAATGTATGTGTCATGTGTGTGTATGTGAAAGCCGAACATTTAATACGACTTTGTTTCGTTTATTAAACGAACAACACTGTTGTCAAATCGAACATTTGTTATCCGTGTTGCATTATGATAATTTTCATACATTTGTTTAACAATGATATCGATGTTGGTTGTTGTTGTTGCTATTATCACAACTGTCATTTGTTTTTTTGTTCTAATTATGTTGCATGCATCATCAATAATTTATTTCATTCGATATAAAACACACACAAAACAAAGAAAAAGAGAGAAACCTCTTGACTTTATTTGTTTTTAGTCCTGGTATTAAACCGTAATATGGGCTTAACACATTATATTGTTTTCCGACTGTTGTTTTTGTTGTTATTGTAGTACATCAAGCACAGTGGTGTCCATAGACAAATACTACATCAGGGAGGCTTTGACTTTACTTTGCTCAAATATGCACTGAACAAATTGTAGACGCTTCGCATGGACCACTTATTTAAGTTTCTTGTACGCTGTAGTACACAAAAATTCGTTCAGAAAATCTAGAATTTTAACTCCATCTTGAAATATTCTTAGTATAGACACTCCAAATCTCCCGCAACTACAAAGTTAGACGCTACAGTAAACAGAAATAGTAGTGAGGAAGACGTAGCACTATACAGATTTAAGGATACTTTTTTGATATTAACTCCTCTACACTCTTTGGAGTGTAGTATAGTGTTTTTGTGGCATCATAACCACTTATGAGCTTTGATGGTGCAAAGACGATGCTGTACTCAAGGCAACTCAAACTAACAGCAAGAACTTCAGTAGATGACTCAAATGAATGGAAGTCCTTAACTCTTCAGCAATTATAATTTCATTTAAAGTGTTCACTGCTTGCGGACTTCTTCAGTGTTCTATCCTCAAGAGCATTTGTTACTTAGACTTGACCCGCTGTAACAAGTCAATATTTCAGGTCCTTTGAAACATTTGGTTCCAATTTTTACTCAATATTTACCACAAATTCTTCATTAAACAAATCGAATAGATCTTACCTTCATGTCTTTAAGAAGTAATCTAATAAGGCGATTAATAGCCGTCGTAGTCCAGTGGGTAGTGTGTTGGCTTTCAGACCTGAGGCCACGGTTCAAATCCCAGGTCGGACATCTGCAATAAAGCGAAATATGAAAAAATATTTCTTCGGCAACTGCCTCTCAGTAGATTTCTAGCAAAAATAAATAAAATTGTCATGAAAAGTTTCTCAAAAATTTGTCGTTCGGAGTCGACTTTAAACTTTAGGTCCCGCCACTCATGTATAAAATTAACACACACAATATCAGTGATGTGAGAAGCTAGGTCATATTCCTGACTAAAGGGTTGTAATGACCAATTAGGTATGTATGTACAGTGTAAGAACAGTTTTGCTTACTGTAGGTAGGTAGTTTGAAGGAGAGGAGATCAAAAGTCTTATGCCTACTGACATACACCTTAGCCATCATGTAGGCCTGTTGTGCGCCTGCTATTAGAAATACTACCTTACTTCGTATAGGAAGTCTCTATCTCGTAGCTATGATTTCTAGTTCACTCCTCTGAGACGAGTTATGTTTGGTACAGTGTCATCCGCGAAATATTGGGATCTCGGATTTACGGTTCAGATGTATATTTAAGGCGGAGTGATCCACAAATAAGCTCACTAGCGTTCTCAACTCGCGCTTTTTAATTTTAAAATACTCGTGGTTCTCTCCTTATAAGGAACGTCCCCAAGCACATGCTTTTAATGCAAAGGGATGCTGTGACCACAATTGGGACTGTTCTGAAGACTTTGCAACCAAATTTTAGCGTCAGTGAGGCTTCTCAGAAATTATCTGCTAATCCTTGATATTGTGGCATTGGTCATACGAGGATACTTGCAGCAATTGATATTGTCGGAAGCAGTGACTATATGATACCACGATATGACTTCTCAATGAGTTTTAGGACATCCATTCCGGAATGGGAGAACTGGAGGAAGGGTGCGGCGCACAGCGCAATGGATTCCATACAAATTTACACCGATGGCTTCACACCGTAAGGAGACGTTGGGTGTGGAATTTATTCGGAATCAATCGGAATACCCCGGTCTATAAGAAAATAGGCGGAAAATCACCATACTTTCCGATAGGCAAGCGGCTATCAGAGCATTAGATACTAATGTAATGAACTCTAGGACGATATACGACTATCGCAGATGTCTCAAATCTATATGATGTTTGTATCACATGGGTACCGGTACATAAGGATACTCCCGGTATCTGCAAAGCGAATGAACTGGCCAGAAGGGACACGACCATCGGGATCCTTGATGAATTCTCTACGTTGTGGATCCCTTTGGGTACCTGCGAGCTTATAACTGACAATGCAATCGTGCCTTAAAAACAGTAGATGGGTGTGCAGAAACAGCAAATCTGGCCAAGGCTGGATAAAAGGTAGGCGGCGGCTCTGCTTAAACTCCAAAGAAGTAAGCTCAGAACTGTTATCGGGTTTATTACGGGGCATTGTGTCATAGGAACGCATGCGAGGCGTATTGGTCTTGGAAAGCTACTTCTACATACCTACCTACCTTGATAGTGTAGGATAGTATCACATAAGGCACATAAACATAGTAAACTCCTATTTTTTACTTACAGCTTGAAAACTTTAAGGAGTCTGTATATGGAGTTTCAATCGTGTTACTCTTCTCATACTCCTCTATAAACCTGAGCGTACGTTAAAAAATTTTTAAATCAAAAGCCAATCGTCTACTCAAGTTTCTCAATACCGACTGAAGTTTAACTGCAACAAATAGAACTCCAAACGCATTTGTAGCGTGTTCAAATTATTATTGACATTGATGACAGATTTACCAGGCTATGCCAGCCTCACTACACACAATTCCTTACCATCATACCACTGTTCATTAAAATTCATATTCCTTTTGCGTTTACGAAAACAACCCCTATTTAGAGAAAATTGTTGTCAATTTGCCTCGTATTGGAAAAGGATGTGAATCCTTCTGAAACACAATAAAGGGGTTGTTTCGCTGTATCAGTTCGTAAACACTGAGCCTGTTATTATTATGACTGGTGTTAGTGTTCTAGTTGTTGTTGTTATTATTGTTGTTTATTGTTAATATCCATATTAATACAGTTGTTAGAACATTTGTTTTTATTATTATTCCTGTTTTTATTGTTGTTGTCTCTTCATCTGTTCTGAATGTACGAGTGTTGAATTTTTTGTGTATTTTTCTCCCCTCCGGTTGCTCGTTAATTTTGTTAAAGACAAATTAGAAGTATTTTATAAGGCGATAAAAGAGAGATCCATAGAAAAGGGAACAATTTAGAGAATTGTTCGTGTAACACCCCTGTTATAAGTAGATTTGCCACAGTCACTACCACCAACACTACCACGACTACTCCCAACGTTTGAGAGAGAATGCTGAGTGCCAGACAATTTGTCTGTCTTTCCCTTTCAGAGTCTTGTTTTCGATTGTGACATATATGTTGATATTGTTTTGACATTTATTGACTTTAAACTTTAAAATAAATGACCTGCTGTTGAGATTTTTTTTCGAGTTTCTTTTTTTGTTTTTGCTTTTAATTGCGTTTAGAAAACGTTTAAATAAATTAATTTTAAAGTGGATAATATGAGTGTATGCGTATGTTTCCCTAAGCCTTTTTAGTTTTCTTTTGTATTTGCAGGATAATTATTTCAATTTAATTAAGTTGTCGTAGGCATTTGAAAATTGTTGAGTAAATGCTTAGACAATTTGCGAAAACTTTTAAGTGATCATGTTTATATAATTTTGAATTCTACCACTGATCAGTGGCATTTTATTTAGAAGCTTATTGCTAGACGTTATTTCGAATCTAGTACACCAAAAAAAATTTGGTACAGATGTTAGAAAGCGAAATAGGTTCTATCGGTACTCAAAATGGAAAAAAAATACTTACGAATATTAAAAGTCTTTGATCTTCATCCCGATGGAATGAGTTTCTTAGAATGTATTTTCTAAACGAAAATAGCAATCGTATCCTTCATCTCAGCAGCTTAAAACTTCTATAGAGTTGGCCTCTGAGAGTAAATTCACATTCATGCTTACTAGTCTCCTCAAAATTCTGGTCAATGCAGAAGAAGATTTCCGATCTGAACCATGTTGGTATCAGCTTTTGGCAACACATCAGCAAATAAATTTTTATCATCGTCTTCGGCAACCAACATCCAGGTGAACTCATTGTAGCCCACTACATACATAATTGGTCATTACAACCTTTCAGTCAGGATTATGGACCGAGTTTATCACACCACTTATGTTGAGTATGTTAATTTTATACATGAGTGGCGGGACCTATAGTTTAAAGTTGATTACGAACGACAGATTTTTTGAGACACTTTTATGGCAATTTTATTTACTCGGAGAGTTTTTGTCAGAAATCTGCTGAGAGCAAGTCACCGAAGAAATATTTTTTTATATTTTCGTTTAGATGTCTAACCTAGGGGTTGAACCGTGGCCTCACGTCTATAAGCCAACACACTATCTACTAGACTAGACTATAGCCGTCTAGTAAACAGCGTTGTACAGTATATTACAGTTGTTATCCCAGTTGTTGCTCACCGTTAGAGCCAGTTAGCCACTAGGCTAACTGTAATGAATTTATAGAAAAAGTATTTATTTATTTATATATTAATTACAATACAATTACAAATTATATTCTAATTTTATACGAGCGGAGTAACAAGACCATATGCTCGGTGTAGTGTCAGAGACCAGAGTCTCTGGTGGGAATCGAACGCACGACCCTCACGCTAATAGTCTAGCACACTACCCACTAGACTACCAGGGCACCCTATAGAAAAAGTAAATGATACTTGAAGTGTATATCCACCACTAACCCTACTTGTAAGGTAACCAACAAATTCATCTATGTATACAAAGTCATCAGTGTATTTGAGAAGTAATCAATGAGGCCATTTCAGAAGGCGCTCATTGTGCACATAGTCGAAAAGGACAATCTTTAACCTACAAACAGATTCCCTGTCAATTTAGCGAATTGTACTTAGGCATACGTACGATGATCTAAATGTCTCTGTGTTCACACAGAACTGTATCCAATTCAATTGATTCTCTATATAGCTGCTGCAGGTATTACTTCAAAGAGTTCCATGCGCTTATGTCCGATCATGTACTGACCTAAATAGTGTCGTATTTTGTCTCTTTGTTTCTTCATAAGCTTTTCCAAGCCAAAACGACGTGGGAATACTGAAGGTGGTTCTAATTTTTATTTCAATCTCCAACATTCGTCGGCTATTTTATTAGAATGAAAAGCGAGATACTCGTTCTAATAGCCTGATATATTTGTTATCGGACGCTGCTATTATGATGTAATGGCGACATTCTTTTTATAGCCTAGAATGTTACTTACTTAATTGGTCATTACAAACAACCCTTTATTGGAGATTAGAAGCTATCTGCTCACACCACCTATATTGTGTGTGTTAATTTTATACATGAGTGGCAGGACCTACAGTTTAAAGTCGACTCCAAACGATATTTAATTTTTTTTTTCTTTTTTTGAAACTCAAAGTTTTTGCCAGAAGACTACTGATAGGATGAAGCCAAAAGAAATTTTGTTCATATTTCGTTTTGTTTGAGATGCCATAATCAGGGCTAGAATAAGCCAACACACTACCTAATAGACAACGGCCACTGCAGCCTGGAATATGAAAGAGATAACAACACTGAAATGTTTCTAAATCTGTTTCATTTAAATTTGTCGTATATTCCATAGTTTCCATTTGAAAAGTGTAGCCGGCAGACTATCCCTAAAAATTCTATGTTCGGGTTGATAACATTACATTTGAAGTCAAATGACATTGCTTTCAAATATTATGCACCATAAGAGCTTATCTTGTTACAGAGACCTGAACTTGTACTAGCACGCTGGTATGAGGAACTGCTGGAGGGAGCGGGTTGTATACACAGAAAAATCGAAATCAAAATCGAAAAATTAATGAATATGTCTCAGGAATGTCTTCATATTAATATTATATATGTATGTATGTGATCATATTTGCGTTACTAATTGATGAACGGTTTAATCAGTATATACCAGAGAACAGCAATGAGTATTCAAGAAGATGAATAGAATCGAATCATACTCATTATTTCTGATACTTATACGCATTCATACTTATTTTAATATCATGGAACATCTACTCATATTCCAAGTTTGAAGTGTACTCATACACATGATGTCGTTGATTTCGACTCTTCATTACTCAGCATTTACAAGAACCACAAAATAAGTATGATTCGCGTACGAACACTAAAATATTCACTTGCTGCTCTGTCTTTTTTGCTTATGTGTCTGTTTTCTTTTTTTGTAAATGCAACAACAACTAAGACAGTCGTGTCACTCAAATCATTTATAAGCATTTATAAGTATTTTTCTAAAGTTCTGAATCTAAATGAGTAGGCTTATGAATCAAACATATTTCGAATGGTATGAGTTTGATGTCAACGTTCTACTCATACTCATTGCAACCTGTGCTTATAAATCAATGTTGTAGTGAGTGCGACTAATTCAGAGTAGTTAAATTTCAATATTGTTGACTCATTTATATCCAAATTTCATGAGTGCTTATGAGTAGCGAAAAAATGATTCATTGATGATCTCTGATTCCGATACAAACTGATCAGGTCTTTAATCTCTTCCTCTTATATAATTTCCATTTCAAACTCATTAAACCGTGTCTAGACACACTTTAATTCTCATCTGAACGTTGCTGATTAGATTTTCAAAAAATATTTTCAAATTAATAACGCAACAGGGTCTCGAACTTAAACTCGAAGTCAAACTTCAAAGTGAGTATTATTACTTACAATTTCAATTTAATTTATTACGTACAATAAGAGATCGATAAATAAATATAAAAATATTTAAATAATTTCATTAATTTAAATTTAATATCCGTTTATGGCACATTAAGACATTTTACAACAACCCGTGACAGAGATCGATGGATAAACAGATGGAAACCTAAAAAATCGAACCAAAAAAAAAGTTATCGATAAGGCCTTAAACTATATTTTTGCTTAACAAAATAAAAGAAAACAAATAAAAATTAATGAAAAATAAAAAACGTATTGTTAATTACTTTTAATTGTAGAAAAATGCAAATGAAGGTGTCAGACAACATTTTGTTCAATATTTGTATGATTTTCAACGAATTGTGACAATAAATACGCACAATTTACGTATGAAAACCACTTCAGATTTGCACAGGTGCCCCCTAAAAATCAAAGTTGTATGCCAGCAGCCAGCCAGCTAAACGAAAAAAAACAGGCAACAACAACAAAAACATGTTTTTATGAATATTGTATGTAAATGCAACAGCAATCGATTGCTGCTGCTGCAATCGTTGTTATCAGATTGTTAAAGTTAAATTCGGTTTGGTTTTTACGATTTTTTCTGGTTTTTTGTTGTTGTTTTTTTGCTTCTGCAAAATTAATTTTTTTTCTGTTGTTGTTGTGGTTGCCAATGTTTTGCATAAAATTTATTACAAAAACTAATAGCAAAGAGATCAAGCAATTAATCAACTCGTAAGATATTAAATAAAAAACAAAAAGTAGACAAAAAAACAAAACAAAATCGATGTATGAATAGGTAGAATAGATGAGATAGAAAACGATTTTCGTAACACCTGTTTTGAAAAGTTAGGCTGACTTTTGAATATTTGAACTCTGGCATCATTTATAATCAAAAACATTATACTGGACCACCTGTTATCGGTTTTGACATGTCACACTTGGCCTAATGGCTTAGAAACTTAAATTACAGTCTTCACACTTACATGATGGAAGCAGTAGAAATCAAAAATTCACAAAAATTTTTATGCCACATTCCTCTTTATAGGCGATGATTTCAGAGCTTTGTTCTCTATATTATATAGGGTGTTTTTTATAGAGGTATAGAACTTTAAGTTGCAATAAAACAACGATGGATTATTCGATTGACAAGAATTGTATTTATCCGAAAGATAATCTTGTGGCATTACATTTTAAATAGATTTCTGGCATATGACCGCCACGGCTGGCGCGGATGTAGTCCAATCTGAACATCCAATTTTCGATGACTTTTTCCAACATTTGTGGCCGTATATCGGCAATAACACGGCGAATGTTGTCTTCCAAATGGTCAAGCGTTTGTGGCTTTACCGCATAGACCAATGACTTTACATAGCCCCACAGAAAGTAGTCTAGCGGTGTTAAATCACAAGATCTTGGAGGCCAATTCACAGGTCCAAAACATGAAATTAGGCGGTCACCAAACCTGTCTTTCAATAAATCTATTGTGGCACGAGCTGTGTGACATGTTGCGCCGTCTTGTTGAAACCACATCTCCTGGACATGGCTCTATACCGCGGATGGACTCATTCGGGTCTTCCTCAATGCTACGCTCTACAGCAGCAAAAGCTTCTTCTGTACGCACCGTACAGCGTCTCTGGGGATGCGAGTTATCAATAAGAGTAAACGTGGTGCGAAAACGTTCCATGGTTAATCGAATTAACTGCTCTGATGGTCGATTTTGTCGACGATAAAATGGACGTAGTGCGCGTAGAAAAAAAAGAAAGAGAAGAAAAGCTTTCTTAATGAACTTATCTTGTGTTATAACATTTGGCCTAATGGCTTAGAAACTTAAGTAAGATTCTCCACACTTACATGGTTTATTAACATTAAAGGCAGTTGCTCTTGGTTTGAGCAGTAGAGACCAAAAATTTATCGTTTTTACAAAATTTTTGGTGCCACCCTCCTCTTCGAAGACCATGATCTCTGAGCTGCATTCTCGCTAGTTTATAGGAGGAGGAAGAGCTTTATTTATGAACTTATTTTGTAAGATTTAAGTCCGCAACATACAATAATTTTAGTTTCAAGAACTCTGAGGTCCTATACATTAAATATTTTCTTGTCATGCAGTCGGTACTAGGAGATCTGTCTTCATGGGATTCATGGCCTGGGTTTTAACATGAAACATCTGCATAACTTCTCATAAACATTCCTAAACTCTTGATGCACTCCTCTATGTTAATCGAATAAAATTATCAACGAAGTCATGAAATTTAATCGAATCTATATAGTCAGTAATCACTCTAGCAAACAATCGGAGTTCCTTTAAATGCTAATGAATCAATTTTACTGGGTAGAGGTAGAGGTGGCTGTCCATACTAAGAGAGTCGGATGGACACACTTGGCCACAGGGTAAGTAATCGAAATTTTTTAGCCTATTTGGGTTTTGAAATTTGAAGAAAAAATTTAGAAAATTTTAAAAGTGAATATTAGTTGGGTCTATAAGGGAGTGCCAAACTTTGTGTAGAGTATTCTTCCAGGCTTTCAGTGCATGAATTGTGGATGGTGTGTTCCTACACATGAGAGGCCACATCTATATAGCAGTGTGTTGGCTTATTAGATACGAACCTGTGGTTCAAAACCCAGCTAAGACGTCTTGAGCATATAAAGAAATATTTTTTCGGTGACTTCTTGGAGAGTAAATAAACCCGCACTGAAAAGTTTCTGAAATCTTTTATTCGGAGCGGCTATTAAACTGTAGGTCCCGAAATACATGGCTATAATTAACTTAGTACTTAGCATGAATGATGTGAAAAGATTGGTTGTAATCTTGACTAAAGGGTTGTACTCATCTATTAAGCGAATAAATATGTAAGGTAGGTAGGGTCAAATCAACTTATATTGACGGCCAGGGACTGCTCCAACACGTAAACACGTATCTCTATAGGTATATAGAATTGCCATGCGATATGTGCTATCGTCTAGTTGAAACCATATGTTAGCCCAGTTATATTATACCGTTTTTGGGGAAAAGGTTCAGTAAACCTCGTTGCTATTCTGCTGAGATTTTCATTGCTATAAAGAAGTACGAACTAATGATGCCACCTACTTCCAAACAACCCCAAACGATACATTTTTCAGAAGGCATTGGCAACTCAATTTCTTGATGTATCCACGGTGTTGAGAAGCTAGGCCGTAGTCCTGACTGAAGGGTTGTAATGGCCAATTATGTATGTATGTACGTATGTATCCACGGAAACAAAAATGAGCTTCAAAGCTAAATATTATTCAAGTAACTTGAATTGTGATAATTATATAATTATTTCACATGTCACGAGTCTTTTTTTACACTGAAAAAATTACACTCAAAAAGAATTTATAAAAAACTAGGCAGCAAGAAATCAAAAAACTGCCGGAATGTCATACTATCACGTTGATCTGACTGTTTTGCTTGAAATTTACCAGTTTGTTATGGCCCCCCTATCCAGCCTAGCATCTAGGTAGAATATTTTAAAATTCCAATAAAAAGTGCCTGGAATTTCTTCGTCAAGATATTCAAGAGAACATGACTAAAATTTTGAAACTTAATTACTTTAACTGGTATGATGTTTACGTTATAAATTCTTAAAGGACTTTCCATTAGACAGCTTAAGGTTTGTTGGGGACATTCTTGGTACTCAAAATAAGTCAGTTTTAGAACCTATACTAATACCTTGTACTAAAATAAGAGGCACAAATTGCCTTCCAATCCATCATTGCCGACAATAGCGCCTTGTGGTCGCTTCTATTGAAATCCACACGACCAAATGATTTTACATCCATAAATTATGCCATGCGATACGCAAAACATATTGAATTGACCACAAAAAAAATGAAGACTGAAAAAAAACACACAAAAAAGAGAAGAAAAATCGTAAAAAAATCTATGAAAATGGAAAAAAGAAAAAAACAAAAACGAAAATCGTATCAAATCAATACACGCTTACAGACACAAATTCAAATTCAAATTCGTTGCTGATCATAATCTCTGCACAATAAAATAGAGAAACACTAGCAGCAGGGTCGGTTGTTCGAACCACATAAACGTACGTATACAAAAAAAAATGTTGTATTCGATATGCATAAATAATAACAAAAAACAAAGGCGAGAACAAGAAAAAAAGCAACGGCACTATGTTAAAAAAATGCATTTAACAGGTGCAAAATAATTACCAATCGACAATCAGATTTAATGATTACGATGCCGATTTTTAATTTCAAACACATTTTTTTCTTGCTTCTGATTTTCTATAATTTTTTTCAGTTTTCGGTTATAAATTTAAAAATTGAACACCGAAAATGGTATCGTAAAACACAAGAGAGTTAATCACAGTGATAGGCAGGTAGGTTGCTTATTATTATTCGTAAAAATCATTCATTAAAGCACAGATATAAAGCCTATAAAGAGACCTGTTTGCAGAGAATATAAACATTTATTATTATTTTGGTTTGGTTATTGTAATTTATTTGTTTTATAAATTGTTGTTGTTGTTGTTAGTTAATGTCCCTTTTAAAATGCCATAAAACACAACAACAAACGATTAACCAGTGGGTGGTATTCCACTGAAAAGTACATTTCAAATCAAAGCTGCAGAAAACTAACAAGAATTGCTGCAATATTAGCGATTGCTGCACTCTACAGAAAGCATACAAACCAGAGATCGGCAATGAATCGTTTTTTCGCTACTCATAAGCACTCATGAATTTTTAAATATAAGTGAGTCAACAATATTGAAATTTAACTGTGTACTCTGATGCATTCATACTCACTACAACATTGATTTATTAGTCTAGGTTGCAATGACTATGCGTACAAAGTTGACATCAAACTCATACCATTCGAAACATGTTTGATTCATAAGCCTACTCATTTAGATTCATAATTTTAGAAAAATACTTATAAATGATTCGAGTGACTCAAATCATTCATTAAAATTTACAGTCTTAGTTGTTGTTGCATTTACAACAAACACACAAAAAGATCAATCTCTTTGTTTTTGATAAAAGATATCAGAGCTAATCGTTTAACTGGGTTTTAAGACCTCAGAATGAGCATTTCCTCATAATCCTACTAGAGGTACGGCGTTACTTTTCTCTTTACCGATTTCGGCTTTATTTCATCCTTTTTATATTTTGTTTTGTCGGAGATGTCAGAGCTTGGGTTTGGACCACGAGTTCTTATCTAATAAGATAACGCACTATCTTTTAGACCTAGGCAACTGCAACATTCACGTTTATTGTGTGTAGGCCTTTTCCATCAATTCCTTGACATTTTTTATGATTTAATGAATAGGACGAATCGAAATTATCCTTCTGTTATGTTTTATATTGAAGTCTACTTAACACACTTAACAGACCTTCGACTTCTAGCTCTGCTTTAAAAACATAAGAGTTCACCAGCTTACATATCTCTGGACTTAAAGCCCAGATTATGTTTTCCTTCACCATCCTACGGAAGAGTATATGATTATGATGCTTGACAGTGGCACGTGAATTTTGCAAAAAAAGTGTCTATCAATCAAGCTGTTAATAGGGCTTCAATCATTGTAAGATACTCTTAATGCCACAAGGACTACAGGACTTTCTGTAGCTTTTACTTTAGTTAAAGCTAATATTTCTAACTTTCTAGGACTTCTTTATAGCCTTTGTTACTGTTTTAGTACCCCAAACTAAATCGATCTCCACCACAACTATTAAATTATTGCCTCTGAATATTTCCTCTTCATTTATATTCAGTTTCTTATGATATTTGTTTTTATTTTCATTATGCTGTTGGTGCGGATAAAATTTTATTCTGTTGCTGCTGTTGCTGCTGTTGCTGCTGTTTTATTATTACAAGCGAATGATTTGTGTGCCACTGCAAGTCTCTTAAATTTGTAAGCGTGTTCGAATGCTTGCTAATGGATTTTCAAAAAAGACAACTTGCAACAAATATACATACACACACAGAGGCACACAAATCGATTTTTGTGGCAACTATTTAACGTTGTTGCCGTTGTCGTTGTTGTTGCAAGCAGTAGACTATTTTCATAAAAATGATCTCGTTTTTGAGTGGCTCACAGCAGGTGTTGTTATGTCTTTGGCATCAACTAAAAAAAAAATTAAATTTTAATAAAAAAAAAAATAAAAAATTATTTTAAAAGCAAAAAACCAACAACAAACAAATTGGCAGCTAAAATGTGACAAATTTATGTTATTTTACACAAGAATTTTCGAATTTTTTTTTTGTTTTTTGTAATTTTTCTCGTCTTTCATGAAACAAAGTGTGAAAAAATATGTTCGTCTGTCCGAATTGTCATACGCATAAATAGCGACAGATTTTAAAATCGTTTTTTTGTTTTTGTTTTTGTATCGCATCGTTCTTATTAAAAAAAAGAAAATTTTCTGTACATTTCTATTGAAAAGTGCATTCAAAAAGAAAAACACGAAAAAGAAAATTTTAATGGCCATTCAAATAAATATCGCAGAGAAATAAATTTTAAGACAAATTAAAAAGAAATAAACAAATGAAACGAATTTTTATTTATATGTTTAATTTTTAATAGCCAAACGGAGAGTTTAAATGGCTGTTGGAAGGCATTAATTGATTTGGGTAGAGAGAAGATTTAAATGGATTTCCCCGATTCATTATTTTCTTTGTAAAAATTGACTTTCGATATAAACAGAGAACAGCAATGAGTATTCAAAAAGGAGAGTAGAAGCGAATCATACTTATAATTTCTGATACTTATATGCATTCATAGTTATTTTAATATCATGGAACCTCTAATCATATTCAAAGTCTGAAGTGTACTCATCATATTCATAATTAACAACACGTAATTTCGACTCTCCATAAGAGAGACAAAATAAATTCGCGTACGGATTCTCACTAAAAGGCTGTGTGTTTGGTCTGCTTGCTGCTCTGTCTTTCATGAATCTAAACGAGTAGGCTTATGAATCAAACATATTTCGAATGGTATGAGTTTGATGTCAGCATTGTATTCTAACTCATTGCAACCTGTACTTATAAATCAACGTTGTAGTGAGTGCAAATGCATCAGTGTAGAAGAATTTCAATATTGTTGACTAACTTTTATTCAAAGTTTCATGCGTACTTATGAGTAGCGAAAAAACAATTCATTGCTGATCTCGGATACAGACTAGGAAAGTCGAGGTCAAGCTTTTAGTGATTCTCACTGCAGCAGGTCTTTTGCTGAACAATTGATCGGAACAGAAGACTGTATTGATAAACTTTAGCGCCTTGATTGTCAATTATTTCCAGCCAATTGCTATTTAATTCGCATTATGGAAAGAGAGCTCTTTAGAATTTAATTTGCAAGATAATAGAATACCGTTGGAGGCAATAGATATTTAGATTCCTGAGTCTATTTAACAACTTTGAACGTCCATACATATGTAATGAATTTGTTTATTAGCAAAACATAGAGCACAGATTTGTAGAAACACATGAAAAATTATTACTTATAGCAATGAAAGGATCAGCGAATACTTGGACATTATCTCGAGATTATGGAAACACAGGGTAAAGTGATGTGTGAAACTAGGTCTTAATTCGGACTAAAGGGTTGTAGTGACCAATGTAATGTATGCTATGTATGTGATACCACAATAAATTCAACATGAGGATCAAACATTCCCTAAAGGAAACCAATCTAAGTATAAACTAAATCTTGCTATTGCAGGAATCCTTACATCAGACAGCTTGTTTAAAGATGTCAGAAAGAGTGACGTCAAAAACCTTCGTCTCTTTACGGCAAGAGCTGGACTCTGTCATATGAGGTGAAAGACACCTCATGCTCACACCCACAGCTCTTGCAGAAGTCGTTTGACGGAATGCCAAGCTTTTCAGCATGCCTAGCACAGGACAGTGGCTAGTAAAAATCAGTGTTGTGCGAAGGATGGCCATGAAATTTATGGACAGAAGTGAGCCGGTAGTTTAGTTTCTTGTCCATACATGTTCAGCAGAGTCTAGCAATATTGCACGTACCTTTCTGCTGCCAGGAAGTGCTTCCTTGTAAAACGAGTGGATAATATCCACATTAAATACATACATACATACATCATTGGCCATTACAACCCTTCAGTCAGAATTACGGCCTAGCTTCTCACACATCATATCCACATTAACTAAGCCAATTGGAATACCTAAGCCCTGCAGTATGTCGGAGATTGCGAGCTCTGTACTGGCCCTGGCCAGCCCCTTAGCAATACAATTTAGAACGATATCCCTGTGTTGTGAAATCTACTTAAGAGTTATTTTTCAATGATCCGAAATTTCTCTGAGAAATCCTTGACATTTATGAACAATGATGGACGTAGAAACCACGTTCATTAGGGACTATCAGAGTATATCAAGAATTTTCAGAGAAATTCATTCCAGTCAGCAAGCATTGCGTATATTTGCCCTTGTACAAGTCAATATAAACCCTCCGATCTTTTTTATTTACATCTTCTAAATTCTCCACATTCCGAGACAAAATAGTACAGGAGTGTATTCCCGGCATATTCTCCAACTATCCAACTGCACTTCAGAGAAAGTTAACTAGACATACCAAAATAATGTTTATAACACACCCAAGATGATAAAATGAATTATCAGTTGAGCCCCTCTTCCTGTTAAGACATTGATTAACAAAATTTTGCTTTGTTTTCCCACTGTTCAGATGTTGACTACCGCATGCCAAATATTTTTTAAGCAGCTCCATGCATTAACTCAACTTTACATATATCAACTTTATGTTCATCTTTCTCTATCGATTAAGTTTTTATTCGTTAATTAGATTCGGTTTCCATGTAAATAAATAAAAAAATCTCAATTTAAAGTAAAAATTTGATGACTCGACGAATAATTTAAAGTTTTTTCGTTTATTTGTTTTTTAATATCATTCATCATTACGTAATCGTGAAATAATAAAAATAGGCTTTAAAACTGATAGTAGTAGTACAATACGCAATATTGTACGTAAAATGCACTCGTATATGGGCAAAGATAAGATACAGTCAGTCAAGTCAAGTCAGTCAGTCATTATCTCGTAGAAATAATACACAAATAAAAACAAATCAAGTGCATAACACCTGTGTAAATGATTCTTCAACTACTATTGTGTTGTTATTATTGTTGTTGTTGTTGCAGTTTTAGTTAAACAAAAAACAAAAACAAAAAACCCCATCACATTAATTTTTTAACACAAACAATAAATGGCAGGCATGAAGGCAAATTCATTGCTGTACGTATGAAGTCACCTTACGTAAGGCTTTTTAACAAAATTTTTTCTATTTACGCTACACTCAGAGTGTTAGTAGCAGCTTCATAAAATAGTTTTAGAAATAGGTAGGCATGTAGGTCGGTGGGTTAAAAGATGTGGAGCACAACCGATGGGTCCATTTATAGGAAGCCTGTACAAAATTATGTACAAAGTTAAAAAGCCTTACGTAAGGTTATTTCATACGTATGATGAATTTGCCTTCATGCCTGCCATTTATTGTACAGACTTCCTTAGCTTATCGAGCTTATGAAATCTGTGCACACATATACACATATACATAACTAGTCATTACAACCCAATGGAGAGTTCATAAAATGACCACTGTAGTGTTTTATAAGTAGAGATCATAGCAGTTTTGAAAGTGGGTCAATGCTTGTTAAGTGACCAGTGATTCCCTGAAAATCCCTTGATTTATGCCGACAGCCACATTGCGATTAAGTCCTTAACGAACGTGGTTTAAATGTCCATCCTTGCTAGTAAATGCCAAGGATTTCATAGAGACATTTGTAATGATTTAAAGATAACTCTTCTGTATGTTTCACAACATAGGGATATCGTTGTAAATCGTATTGCTGATGAGCTAGTCAGGGTCGAAATGGAGCTCGCAATATCGCACATGTTACAAGGCATAGGTATTCCAATTGGCTTAGTTAATGTGGATATTATTCACATGTTTTACAAGGAAGCTCAATCTTGCTGGCTGTAGAAACGTACGTGCAATATTGTTAGACTCAGCTGGACACGTATCCAACGGCCCACTTCTGTTTTAAAATCGTAAGGCCATCCATCACATAATAGCGATTTTGACGAGCCACTGTCCTTCTAATAGGCATGCCGAAAGTCTTGACATACCGTCAAATGATTTCTGCAGCAGCAGCCGAGGGACTAATAAGGAAAAGAAACTCATACCAGTCAGTTCTCTGCTCTTGTCGTAAAGGGAAGAAGGTTTTTGACGTCACATTTTCCTTAACCGATCTACCTGATGTAAAGCTTACTGCAATAGCAAGATTTAGGTTGGTTTCGTTTGGGCAATGTTTGATCCTCGTGTAGAATTGATTGTGGTATCACATACATACATACATAATTGGTCATTACAAACCTTCAGCCAGGATTACGACCTAGCTAGCCTGTTGTGTATGTTACTTTTATACATGAGTAGCGTTACCTATTGTTTAAAGTCGACTGCGAACTATCGATTTTTTAAAAAACTTTTCATAGCAATTTTATCTACTCTTAGAGTTTTTGCCAGATATCTGCTAAGAGGAAGTCACCGTAGATATATTTTCTCATATTTTATTGCGTTGGAGAAGTCTGACCTGTGGTTTGATGCTTGTCCTTACGTCTAATAAGCTAACTTACTAATCACTAGACTACGGCGACTTCATGAATGCAATGGCAAAGGAATATTAAGTCGTTTCGATGTCCACAACACAGTGTCTGGCATCATTATTATCTATCACACCTATTCGAGGCCAGTGTCCTATAAGGACGCACTGATTAGTGCACTTAAGTCGCATTTATTCGGTTTCAGTGTCTCCCTTTCACACACATTCCTAGCCACAGAATATGGTCCTACTGTGCCTCTGTTGCTCCACGGTTTATTTGACCTTTCTGCCTTCATTTGTAAACTGGCCTTCAATGCCCCGAAAGCCATTCGACTACCGAAGTTTATTAGTCTGAATTTTTATTACCATGGGGTTACTCTGCTGATGTAGGGGTTTATGTGTCACTCTGTACACCGAAAGTAACATTTTTTTACTCTCTTTTTTGTTTAATTTTTAATTCACATTGAGTTTCCCCTTTTAACTGTTTTTAGATGCGTATGAAAAGTTTACGATAACAAAATATACGAAAACAACAACAACAAAATATTGTACCCCTATTAAGGTGGAGTTGTTGCAACAAATAGTGTCTCATGGTTTTAGTTTTCCATTCAATTGGTGGGCTGCTAGTAAACGACTCGTAGCAGCGTTCAAAGGTGTGTGAGATACTTACTGTGTATGTGTTGGGCTGTGAGCTTTTCTTATCTTCGAATGTGGCCGATTAAATATGAACAGGTGCAGACTTTATAAGTACAACTATATCTAGGCATTATTACTATACTAGCAGTGTCGTTGTTGCTGTTGTTGGTTTTGCTTACTAAATTTAAACTACTTTTTCTATTTTCATTAAAAAACTTTAATAGAAAGAAAATAAACAAAGTTATCTAAGCGATTAAAATGTAATTCGGTCAACGTGAATGTTGTTAAGCCTTAAATACGAAAAAAAAAAATAAATAAGTTTACAAAACCTGTATCATGCGATATATTTTGCAGAGAACTTATATATGGGCATATGAAGAACCGAATCCATTTGATTTTCGGCTTTCCTTAAAAGAATTTGTCATCGAATCAATCGATTAATGACCACGAATAAAAATTTTTTTTAAAGAAAAACTAATTCAAAGTAATACACATGGAAAGTTAGTGCCAATTTATTTGCCAATTTATTTAGTTTTCTATCTCATGCAACAATATTTTGTTAACCACATTTTTCTTTATTAAACCATTTGGTTCTCAGCATTATCAGATAAGCATAGGACCCCAGTTAGTTCGATGCTAAATGGAAATGTGGGTAATAATTTTAAATTGTTTTACCCGTTGAAGCAAACCCTACGATGTATTCAATAAATCTGAAATACTTCCTCTATGTTGGGTACAAGTTTAAGTTATAAGAGCAACAACATCCAGCAGTGAAACAGGTGGACGTAAATAAAAAATCATTCGTATTTATAATACGTTATCGCTTTAAAAATGTTTGCTTTATAATTCCCATTTAATACCCTCGGGTAAAAGTTTATGTTGAATAAATAAACTGGAAGATAAGCTGATATACAGAAGAGTCTGGCTAAAAACGCCATCAGTTTGATGAAAATTAGTTCGAAAAATAAACACAAATATTTGAAGAACAGAAACAGAAAAAAATCAAGAGTTTTGGTACCATAGTCGAGCCTGGAACAGTTTGTCATGTGGAACTTCAGTACAATTGCCCTTTTGAACTCTAAAGCGAATAACTGTGTTTCATTATGAAAATTAATTTTTCAAAAGCATGTTTGAAAGAGATCGTATCTAACAACTCTTTATTGCATTTCAATTACAATTATGGTGGTTTCTTAAGAGCTTGTGGAAAGTGATAAATACAAGTGAAAAATATTGCTGGGATTGCTTATTTCATTGTATTTTTTTTTCTCAAACAAAATTTTGGCTAAATGTCCGCCCGAATTGCAAATTACATGGTTTGTTGGATCATTCGAACTGTTGACTACCTGTTCCAATTATCTGGCTATATGGCGTTGAGGTGAAGCTAGGCTAATTAGGTATGGCGTTGTCGTAGGATAGTTTTACGCAAATTATTCTTTGGCGCAAATTTTCGATGGCGTAAGTAGTCGTAGCCTAGTAATTAGTGTGTTGGCTTATTAGACTTAAGGCCACGGTTCAAAGTTCACGTTAGAGAATTCCAACACAACTAAAATAGTGAAAAAATATTCCTGTCGGCGACTTCCTCTCGGCGGAGTTTTGGCTAAAACTGTGGGAATAACAAAAAAAATGACATGAAAAGTTTTTCAAGAAAATCTATCGTTCGTATAAAATTGACACACACAAGTGGTGTGAGAAGCTAGGTCGTAGACCTGTCTGAAGGGTTGTAATGACCATGTCTGACGTAATCGCCGTAGTGTAATAGAATAGCAGCCTGACTGTCAAACCCGCCTGTATTGCTATGTCTCGTCTTTTGTTCTACGTGATAAAGTTTTTGCACACATTTTTCGTTGCCAAAAGTAGACTCACTCCTAGTAATTAGTGTGTTGGCTTATTAGATGTGAGACCACGGTTCTAAGCGAAGGTTAGACTATTCCAACAAAACGAAAATAGCGAAAAAATATTTCTGTCTGCGACTTCCTCTTAGCGGAGTTTTGACGAAAAGTCTGAGAGGAAATAAAATTGCCATGTAAAGTTTCTCAAGGAAACATGACGTCTGTGGCGTGAGAAGCTAGGTCGTAGTCTTGACTGAAGGGTTCCAAAGACAATTAGGTATGGCGTAGTCGAAGCAGGCTACCAGTATAGCGAACTGACTGTTAAACTATATTGTTATGTCTCGTCGTAGTTTACGCATTTTTCGATGGCAAAAGTAGTCGTACCCTTAGTAATAAGTGTGTTAGACGCTAGCCCAAGGTTCAAACTCTAGCTCAGACATCTCAAACGCAATATGAAAGATAAAAAGAAATATTTGTGTTGTCGACTTCCTCTCAGCAGTTTACTGGCTGTCCATTAATAAGTCAAAAGTAGCCGTAGTCTAGTAGGTAGTGTGTTGGTTAAGTAGACGGGAGACTGTAGTTCAATCCCTTGCTTAGATATCTCAAACGAAATACAAAAAAATGCTTTTAGGGGAAAACTCCCTCAGTAGTCTTATAGAAAAAATTTTGAGAGTAAAACAGCCATGAAAAGTTTCTCAAAAATCTGTCTTTCGGAGTCGCGTTTAAACTGTAGGTCCTGTCACCCATGGATAAATTTAACATGGGTGGTGTGGGAGGATAGGTTGTAATCTTGACTAAAGAGTTGTAATGATCATTTAGGAAGGTAGATAAGTATGTAGGTATGGCGTAATCCAGACATATTAAATTACGCGCATGTGTACGTGATATATGTAGTCAAAGAACTATGAGAGCAAAGACTTCTATTATTTGTTCCTTGTTTTAATAGAAACTTCTAAAATTTCTTCATTGTTTTGATTCGATTGTTTTTCCTTCTTATTAGCGAATAGTGTTTCGATAACGCATTAATTGTTGCTGGTATTTTGACAAGTTACAATTTGATAAATTAATCGATTTTTTATTTGTCTTTTTTGTGTACAAACAGTCACAAGCAGCAGCAGCAGCAAATGATTGTAATTTATTGCAAAACGTTTAACAGGCGAATCAAAATATTTGTCATATTTTTTGTTAAAAATTTATGGCAACAACAATAGCAACACCAGCAACAACAACAGTTGTGATATTGAGAAAAATATTTCAAATATTTTTCACATATTTTTTTTTCTTAAATTGTTTTTTTATTGTTTGTTGTTGTTATTATTGTTCTATTATAGCTGCGAGGAATAAAAAATACATGCGAAAACAAATATTCATTGTTATTACTCATACGCACCTGTGTACCATTTAACAAAAATACAAATAAAAATAAAAAATTATTTTAAAAAAACAAATTGAATTCAATTGTCAAAAAGCCAAGCCAGCAGAGAGAACAAAAAAATGTATTTAACATAAAAACAACAACAAGAATACCAAGTACAAACAAATCACAGACAGAAAACAAACGCACTTTCTTTTATCATTGATGGCCACTGACCAGCCGACCCACCGACCACTTGGCCTATTGTTTCGGTTTTTATGGCTAAAATAAGAGACAAAATATGTCTGTTCATAGGTATGTTTATACAGACAGACGTATGTCCGTTACAATTTAATTCTATTGTTGCCACTCGGACACGCACACTCTGACAAAACAATTGACATTTTGCGTTAAATTTTCAGACATTTTATGCGTGTGTATGTGTGATTATTTATTTGTTTCGATTTCAATTTTTCAGTGAATTTTAGTTCACCAAAGAAAGAAAAAAACTGAACGAAATAGAGATTGAAACCAAATAGAAGATTGACAAGCAGCTGTTGCTGAAAAAAATTTCGTTTTTGTTAGCGAAAACCCCCCTAACAATTCAATTGTTGTTTGCTTGGTATGTGACATTAAAAAAAACAAAAAAACAGAAACAAAATTGTTTATAAAAATTTGCAGAATTTGTTTATGAATTTGACACATGAGAACTAAACGACAACAATGTATACAAAAAGAAAAAAATAAAAATTCCTCAATGAATTGTTTATGCTGGGTGTAGCATTAAACAGGCATATTAGGCATGTGGGTGGTTGCTAAATGGCATACACGTAGGTAAGCCAATTAAGAAACTGACAAGGGGGAAACTAGAAGAGAAAACAACGAGAAAGAGAGAGATAGAGAGAGAGGAAGAAAATATTTACAGAGAGATGTCTTGCAACGATGAATTGCAACTAGACGATCTAATCTGTACTTACTTACTTACTTAATTGGTCATAACAACCCGATTAACGGATTTCAGCCTGCTTTAACACATCCTTACAGGCGCCTCTGCTTCTTGTGCGCCTTTCGCCAGTGGGTCACACTAATCGATGAAAGAATTTCTTTGATTTGGTCCTTCCAACGCAAGCAAAGTTGTCCTCTTCGTCGACTTCCGCAAATTCCCTCATCAAATACCCGTCTTGGCGGAGCATCCTCCTCCATTCGAACGACATGTTGATGTTAATACGCTGCACAGCGTCCTCTTCGTTAATCATTATTGAATCGAATGAGGAAATCATAGCCAACTTCACTGGACGGAAAATCTTACGTAGGACTTTTCTCTTAAAAACTGTCAAGTCTGATGCATCAGTGCTTAATAGTATCCATGCCTCTGTGTCATAAAGAAGCGTCTTGTAGAGTATTAGTTTATCTATAAGTCTGCTCAATGTTGCTGTCCTGAAGAAACTCAGAATATTGTTTGGTTTCAAATAGGCAGCCACATAGTTCCTTCTAAAACGCATTAATGTCGCTTAGATTCCTATTAGGAGTTCCAGTGATTTGATTTCCTTTTTACGGAATTTAAATAGTGGGGTTGAGGTGATTTTTATGCTGATCAAATGCTCTCTAAATCCACAACATCTAGCGAAAAAACCCGGTTATTATTATTTGGTTATTTGTGGATAGCATTATGCAAGATACAAATTTCCTTCGTCAAGCCTGTTTGACAACCTAAAAGTATTCATCTTTCTAAACAAATTTTTCAACTCCACACAGAGTTTCTTGCTCTATCACTTTTGTGAAGAGTTTCTCTCTTGGCAAGCTTGTCTGCCTGTTTCTTACCATAAAATCACACATGACATAAGATCAAGAAAAGGTTGTCCCAATGTCTCCTGACTAGCTGATAAGAACTTCCCAGCTAACCCGATAAAAATTTTGAGTTAACTGCCACAGTTGCTAAGTGAGTGGAGAACGTGCTGACTATATTCCTATGTCTCGTCTTCTCTGCTGCCTATTTAAGTTGAATTGTGCACATTTTTTGATGCTATAAGTAACCGTAGTCTACTAATTAGTGCGTTGGTTAGACGAGAGCATGTGGTTCGAACTTCAGCTAACACATCTTGAACAAAACGATCTCATAAAAGAAGTTCTTCTGTTGGTGATTTTCCCTCAACTGTTTTCTGGCAAAATATCTGAAAGTAATTAAAATTGCCATGAAATGTTTTCAAAAGTCTGTCGTTCAAAGCCAACATTAAACTGTAGGTCCTCCCACCACTCACGGATAAAATTAACGCACACAACATGTGTGGTGTGAGAAGCTAGGTTGTAATCCTGGCTAATGAGTATTAATATTGAATTAAGTAAGTAAAAAAAATTTTGTTTTCTGGGTCCAGAGTACTTCCCTCTAGGACAGCATACTACTGCTCAAATTCTACGTAAGTCTAAATAATGACGTAATGACAACTGGACAACTATTAAACACGATTGTCAGACTAACATTCTGTAAACGCAGTATTGTCGCCGTGGTGTAGTAGGTAGTATGTTGGCTTATTAAATGCGAAGGCACGGTTCAAACCCCCGGTCTGACATCAAAACAAAACATGAAAAAATATTTCTTCGGCGACTTCCTCTTAGCAGATTTCTGGAAAAAACTCTGAGATTAAATAAAATTGCTATGAAAAGTTTCTCAAAAATCTGTCGTTCGGAGTCGATTTGAATTTGCTTGTAGGTCAAGCTACTTATGTAAGAATTAACACACACCATGTGTGGTGTTGAGAAGCTAGGCAGTAATCCTGACTGAAGGGTTATAATGGCCAATTATATATTTGCCTAGAGACCCGAAATATTGAACCCAGAGTTACATAAGTGCTTGTCCCTTTTCTGCACCTCTTTAGTACATAAAATAAAAAATTGTACACAGGACTACCACGTGCAACAAAATGCCTCAATTAACCTGAAGGTTGTGAATATGTTTTCCAATTTCGATCTGAATTTGGTTTTCGATTTCGGTTGGCCTATATAATTCCCCTACAGTTGTGTTTCTCTCAAACCAATTGGTGAAGCATTTAATCTAAAATTCTATTTAATTTTAACGCCATCATCGTCAAATTTGATTAAAAGCCAACAAATTCTTTTTAATGCCAATGCTCCCTCTGCTCGATCACAGGCAGAGGCAGACACATAGACAGAGACAGTGATTGTGGCGTTTAAATTCAATTCAATTCGTTAAGAGGTAGAAACCTACACAAAAGTAATAAAAAATGAAATTTATTTGAATTTCGTATAAAAAAACAAAAATTCTTAGCAACACAACAATGAAGATCATCTTCTATTTACTGTTTCGCCATCATGATCATCATCACCTCGGTATGATGATCATCATAAAAGAACGTTTAGCTCATAAACAGATTATTTAGTGGTCAATAAAATATTTCATTAAAATGCCTCAACACCTGTTATTTGTTCAAAATTATGTGTCAATGATTAAAGCCAACAATTCATTTTTTTTTTTGCTGTTATTGTTATTGTTGTTCTTGTTGGATGTTCAAACTAGAGAAATACACTGACATACACTCACCATATGCACTCGCTAGAATAGAAAGTACATTCGATTCTTATTCTTTCTTTTTTTGTTTTTGTACCAGTTGTTACTGTTTAATTCATTCTATTTTGAAGAGCATTCTCTGGCACCAACCTCCACTAGAGAGAGACTTCTCCCCATCTGAAGCACTTTACACAAAGGCTACTGTATTGATCGATATGCTCATGCTGCTCATGTATTCAATTCGATGCAGTTGAAAAAGACTCGTGCCCGCTGTTTGCTCTCAATTCTATGATACTTGGCGATTCGAAAACAAATTATTTTTCCTTACATTTCTATGTGTGCGTGTGTATTGGTGTTGATTCTTTCATTCATTCATTCTTGTTAAAAGTACTCTTCGCTTTCGATATCATCCGATCGCCAGTTTTATGAACCGTCGACTGTCGATTGCTATTTTGTTCGTTTTGCTACTCATATAACCCGGCTACTGTTTACGATCCAAAACGAATGAAAGAACATTGTAGGTATGTATGTATGTATGTATGCAAGTGCCGTTCGTTTGTCTATTTGATCAGCAGCATAGTGTAGCACTTTAACGTAATGATTGCGGAAATTGTTTTGCAAATACCATCATCGTCTGCATTTCGATGGCTGTCGATGTTATTGCACCAAAAAGAGATTCAACGATGATTCTTTATAGCGCGTCATATAATTTGAAAATTTTATCGCAGGTGTTATTAGCCATTTATAATGCCATAAATCACCCTACAGTCAACTGTTTGTTGATATTGTTGAATAACTTATTATACCACATAGAATGATGCTGCACGTGGTGCACACTATGCGGATAAAAACGGCAAATTTGTATAAATTTCTCCTCTCTTTTTTTGAGAAAATGTTAACGAAAGGAATGGTAGTCTAGAGATAGTAATCCGTTTAATCCGGTAGTCACTTATCCCCAAAAAATTTTAACGTTCCCATGTCTCCGTCATTGACAGAGAAGATGCTAATTGGTCTCCTCTTCTTTTTCTTCATTACAGCTTGTGCAGATGTCGATCTAAGTTATGATTAAACATTCCGACTAGTGCTTCAAATGTCCACTGTCCTGTTGAGATTTCAAGATGAATTTAAAGTAGATTTAAAGCAAATCATTACTGGAATTGACGCCTGATTCGCCTCAGAAATCACTGAAAGTATATACTGTCGGCTCGAAATTGGACGGTAAAAGGGGTGTTTGAACCTCTATGGATATGAGAAACTCATATAGTCTCCCAGAGAACAGCTAACGGATGACATGGCTGTTATCGTTTCAATTAAATGCCTGGTTGATGGCGGAATATATCCCGCGGAGATACTGACATATTACCACTAAGTCCCTTTTAGAAGTCATATCGTGGTCCGATCTTATGCATGAATGTCACCTACTTCTCCGAGAAATGATGAAAACAGCTTATGTGGCCCGATATTTACAGCTAAGTTGGAAATTAGACAAAAATTCCACGCCTTGTCTTACATATCCTAGATATCAGAAGGGATCTGTTTGCTCATTAAGTTGAGATGGCCGAACCTTAACATAGAGAGAACGAAACAGCTCTTTTTACTCTGCCGCATTGACATTTATTATGCGGTCACTGTCCTCAAGGGCATTGTCTGATATAGCCTGACTTCTGCAGAAGTTGCAATTCGAAGGAGAAGGAAGGGTTTCAGTGTTGCCTAATGCTCGACTGTCAGCAAACACTGGGTATAACATTGTTGATATCCTTTGGGTTACCTTCAGACTTTAGGATAAGAAACGTTGCTCGATTTATAAGTGAGTCTGAGTTGCTCAGTTTAGAGTACTCTTCCTGATACATACATACATACATAATTGGTCATTACAACCCTTCAGTATGGACTACGACCTAGTTTCTCACACTACTTATACTGTGTGTGTTAAAATTGGCGGGACCTACAGCTTAACGTCGACTCCGAACGACAGATTTTTTGAAGAAACTTTTCATGGCAATTTTTTATTTACTTCCAGAGCTTATGCCAGAAATTTGCAGAGAGGAAGTCGCCGAAGAAATATTTGTTCGTTATTTTCGTTTTATTGCAGATGTCTGACTTGGGGTTGAAACCGTGGCATACGGCTGCTATTTATCATGTATTTGCCTATATTTCCCAAAATGGAGAAAACCTAGTAGGCGCCTTGTGCCCCACGACTACGATTTGGATGGTTAGGTTAGGTTAGTGTGGTAGCTTTATACCAGAAGCTCACTTGAGCACGCATAGCGGCCCATTGTGAGGCCACAGGTGACCTGTACTGACCAAGTTCCCCCGAATCCAAGAGGGAGAGGTCGGTCAGCGGAAGACCTTCAAATCCAAAGCACGACTACCCCACGCTGAAAAACCAGCCTGAAAGTTTAACGATTTGGATGAAAATAAAGGAAATATTACACGCCTTGGTTAACATTTCCAGAGTAGAAGAGACGATCTGGCGGAATCTTAATTTAGAGAGGACGCAACAACTTATTTTTCGCCACCGAATTTCGACGTTCATTATGTGACCTCTGTCCTCATGGCCCATAGAGAGTTGAACGATTAGGAAGAGACTGCCAGTCATTTAATGTTTTACTGTCCAGAAATCGTGTGAACGTGCGACAATACTAGGTATATCATTATTGTAATCCCTAGGAGAATCCTCAGACTTTAGAATAAGAAACGCTGCTCGATTTATAAGTGAGTCTGCGACGCTTAGGTTAGGGTTGTAATGACTAATTATGTATGTATGTACATATGTATGTAAAACAACAAATGATCTAATATTCAATTAAAGTGGAAACATTACATAGTTTTTATATGAAGTGACGCCACTTAACGTAATCTCTCTTAAAGCATATCATGGGCTCTGTATATTTCTAATAGTTCAAGTTTGCCTGGGTTCTACGCAATTTTTTCGTCTCTTTCTTTGCAAACGAACAAAGTAAGTGTGAGATCAATTGCTTGTCTTTTATGGAATATCAATCTCACGTCTAAATTCTTTCGTATTAATTGTTGTACCAGATGTGTTGTTGTCTCCTATATCGACCTCCAAATTTCCGTACTCGTTCTCCGATGGATATATGTAATTGCCATACCATGATTTATAAAAAACCACGATCACGTATCATTATTGTTAATTGGGATATCAACAGTACTTACGATTTTAATATGAGCATTGCTTCTGTACTGCCAAGTCATAAAGTCTAGTTTTTTAACAAATCTGATCTATTTTACAGGTGATTAGAGATTGTTAAGATATAATGAACACCCATAATTAAGCATTTTGATGGTTGAAGATACTTGCTTGCATAGCCCTTCCTGTCCGGTAGCTGTAGTCAGAATAATTTTTTTAAAACAAATACTAGAGAATTAAATTATTATTAAACTAACGAATAATAATTTTTATTGCATTCTTGTCTTATGTCTTGGATAAAAATTTGAGGATATGAGGCGCTAACAATACAGTTCTTATGGTTAATGTTAATATTACAGTAACTATAGGCACTTGGGTTCTTAAAAATATCTCTTAACACTTGCCCAAAAAATTCTTTAAGCCAATTTGTTATTGTTTTACGTCTTTTGCCTATTCAAACAACTCTAAACAATTGCCACATTTCCTCCTCATATGCGGCAAGCGGCAGCAGCATTTTCATCAAACCAAAGAAGGTTTTCAGCACTACGTTCAGATCATTCAACATGTGTTTGAGATTTTTTCATTTGTTTTTGTTTATTTGTGAAATAATTTTTATTGTTTCAATAGATTTTTCACTCCCCTTTCCCTGCGTCTCTATGATAGCAAAGCTTTAAGTATTGGATGCGGAATGCTATGCTGCTGCTTCTGCTGTTATAGCTGCTAAGTAAGCTGCTACATGAAATGGTAGAGCAGATGTTGCTATCATGATATATGTATGTATGGAGCACATACCGTACCATACGAAGACGATATGATGCTGATTGTTGTTGGTGATGGAAATTTTAAAGATATCTTTGGTTTATTGGCCACTTAAATGTTATTAGAAATTGTTTATGTTCATCATTTGTTAACAATTTTCACAACGAATCGCTGAGTTTTTGTTAAATTTATTTTCTTTAATTTTTCTTCATATCCATCCAACGCCATCATGCCCCATAACTCGGCATTATATCAGGCATTAAAATATTGAAATTTATTAACTTGCGATTATGAAAGACCAACAAACATTTGCTTTAAACTAACTTCTGCATGAGTATGTTTGTTTCTATTTAAAATTTTTAAATTTTCTTCATAATTCCGGAATTTTGTGTTGCCAGATCCCTTAATGATTTTTCACTACCAAAAAGATTCACTGGGTAATAAATATACATATATATATTGGATATATGTACTCTTTAACATTTCATTCATACAATATTTATTTGGAATATATTCTAAAGTAAATAATCAATTTTAATTCATATTTATGTGTGAATGAAAAAGGGCAGTGTATTAAATAATCCAGTAAATAAAATAAAACAGAAATAAAGGGTGTTTTTTATAGAGGTATAGAACTTTAAGTTGGCATTACTTTTCAAGATGGCGACCGATTTAACAGCTGTCAAGTGATTTATTCTCAGTTTGGTTTGGCAATTCATCATGAATAGACTCACGCCTGAACAACGCTTGCAAATAGTGCAATTTTATTTCGAAAATAATGGTTCTGCGTTCCCGATTTTCATAAGCGAATTTTGCTTAGCGATGAAGCGCACTTCTGGTTGAATGGCTACGTCAACAAACAAAACTGCCGCATTTGGAGTGAATGTAATCCTCAAGTGTATGTGGAAACACCGTTACATCCAGAAAAACTGACTGTTTGGTGCGCTTTGTGGGCTGGTGGAATCATTGGTCCGTACTTTTTCAAAAACGATGGTGGCCAGAACGTTACAGTCAATGGTGATCGGTATAGAACCATGATTACTAACTTTTTCATTCCTGAATTGAATAACCATGATGTCCATGAGATGTGGTTTCAACAAGACCGCGCAACATGTCACACAGCTCGTGCCACAATAGATTTATTGAAAGACACGTTTGGTGACCGCCTAATTTCACGTTTTGGACCTGTGAATTGGCCTCCAAGATCTTGTGATTTAACACCGCTAGACTACTTTCTGTAGGGCTATGGAAAGTCATTGATCTATGCGGTAAAGCCACAAACGCTTGACCGTTTGGAAGACAACATTCGCCGTGTTATTGCCGATATACAGCCACAAATGTTGGAAAAAGTCATCGAACATTGGACGTCCAGCTTGAACGACATCCGCGCCAGCCGTGGCGGTCATATGCCAGAAATCATATATAAAATGTAATGCCACAAGATTATCTTGCGGATAAATAAAATTCAAGTCAATCGAATAATCCATCGTTGCTTTATTGCAACTTAAAGTTCTATACCTCTATAAAAAACACCCTATATTTTTCGAACTACGTACCAGAGATAAGCAATGAGAATTCAAAATGATGAGTATAATCGAATTATACTCATAATTTCTGATACTTATACGCATTCATACTTATTTTAATATCATAGAACCTCTACTCATATTAAAAGTTTGAAGTACTCAATCATATTAATACTTAACAACACGTATGATGTTGTTGATTTCGACTATCCATAACTCAACATTTACAGGAATGAAGTACGATGAGTACTTCAAACTTTGGATATGAGCAGTATGAGTATGATATTAAAATAAATATGAATACGTATTAGTATTAGAAATTATGAGTATGATTCGAATCTACTAATCTCTTTAAATACTCATTGCTGATCTCTGGTACAAAATATTCATTTTTAAAGAAGTTATCATACGATCTACGATGATAGCAAGAAAACATTGTCCCAAGTCTATCTTATCTGATGTTATTATAGGAAAATAATATGTTTTTATGTATAAGAGAGTAAAAATGAATTAAACAAACTTCGTATTTATTTTAGAAATTTACAGAATTTAAGTTTTATAAACAAAACCGAATAAAATTAACGAATTAAATAATTTGACGACTACTGTATTAACTCAAATACATTACATCTGTCATTACATCTGTTACAATACACGAGTCAATTAACTTTAATTATTTAAACACTCGTTAACATTTAAAATTAAATTTCAATTTAACTTTAAGTACAAATTATTTTTGTTTTTGTTTTTGCTGAAGTAACTCAAAACTTTAAGTAGTCTATCACGTCTATTTCTGCTTAGTTTTTGACTAAATCACCGCTTAAGTTCAATTCAATTCATTTTATTTGAAATGTTATACGAAATGGCAGAAACGAATAAACGTAACTGTCACTCAATTTTTTTGCATTGAAAATGTCAATTTGAAGTTACTTCATGCCAAGTGCCAAGTGGCAAAAGTGCAGAATTGATTACATTTTATGAGAATCTTAACAAATTGAGAAATTTATATTCAACTGGAACTATGCTAAGCGTTAATGCTACAAGTGGTTTTTGCAAAACTAAAATAAGTTCACAAAGAGATTAAAGAATAAAAACGAAAATAAAGTTATACACATAGTTGGCCATTTTATGCACTCAATGCTACAAAAAATAGCAGAAAATAACCGCCAATTCCATATAAGTTTTCGCGCAAAAGCTTTAATTACCTAGACAAGTGCCACCAACTCTGCTGGTTTTATAAGGTGATGAACCAGTTGCTGCAGAAATAGAATATTACAACATTAACAACAACAATAGCAACTGTATTAGCAATAACAATAACGCCATCTCTGAAACAGCGCCACTAGCGCAACAACAGTCCACACTAATTATACGATTCTGGTCTCAATAATAAATCCATAATTTTTAATAGTAAGCCGCTTGCTAGAGCGAGGCAGAGAGGAAAAGGTGGCAAGCTGGCCTCGTCATATAGCATACGAGTACGTATGTATGTAAGTCATGTACATTTGTAATGCTACTGCATTTATGGCTTCTATACGAAGTGCTAACCGTTCATTCATTCATTGATATTCCATTTATTGTTTCAGTTTTTGTTGTTATCTTGTTGTTGTTGTATATATTTTCCTAATCATGAGGTGTATAATTACCCTTTTCCATAACGACTGCTAAAGCCATACAAATTATTTTGTAGAAACTTGCAATTTTTATTTGATTTTTTATTGAATTTTTTTGTTTTAGTTTTTTTTCTTATTTTTTCCGTTTTTATTGTAATTTTTGTGCCAAGCGTATGAAAACTTACACATGCACAGTGGAATGAAACGCGAAATAGTAAGGGAATAAAAAGTCAACAATATATAAACTAAAACTGGGTAATATACATACATACATAATTGGCCATTACAACCCTTCAGTTAGGATTACGGCATAGCTACTCACACTACTCATGTTGTGTGCCTTAATTTTATACTTGAGTGACGGGACCTACAGCTTAAACTCGACTCCGAACGACAGATTTTGAGAAACTTTTTTATGGCAATCTCATTTACGCTCAGAGTTTTTGCCAGAAATCTGATGAGAGGAAGTCACCGAAGAAATATTTTTTTCATATTTCGTTTTGATGTCTGGCCTGGGGCTCGAAATCGGGCTTTACGCCTAATAAGCGAACACACTACCTACTAGACTACGGCGACGGCAAAACTGTGTAACACAATGAGAAATATGGCCACCAGATATCAGCAATGAGTATTCAGAAAGATGAGTAGAATCGAATCATACTCTTATAATTTCTGATACTTATACGCATTCATACTTATTTTAATATCATGGAACGAACCTCTACTCATATTCAAAGTTTGAAGTACTCATCATATTGATACTTAACAACACGTATGATGCTGTTGATTTCAACTCTCCTTTACTCAACATTTACAAGAATCACAAAATAAATATGATTTCCGTACGAACAACTAAAATACTTACTAAAAGGTTGCTTATCTGTCTATTTTTGCTTATGAGTCTTTTTTCTTTTTTGTAAATGCAACAATAACTAAGACTGTAAATTTTGATAAATGATTCGAACGACTCGAATCATATATAAGTATTATTATGAGTATTTTTATAAAGTTATGAATCTAAATGAGTAGGCTTATGAATCAAACATATTTCGAATGGTATGAGTTTGATGTCAACGTTGTACTCATACTCTTTGCAACCCGTACTTATAAATCAACGTTGTTGTGAGTACGAATGAATCAGAGTACAAAGTTAAATTTCAATATTGTTAACTCACTTATATTAAAAATTTCATGAGAGCTTATGATTAGCGAAAAAACGATTCATTGCTGATCTCTGATGGCCACCGAGTCAACTTGCCTGTGAACGATAAGCTATCTATCAAACATAAACTAACCTAAAGCTTATGAAAAAGTATTGGGACTGTTTAATGAATAACTAACTTACCCTCAAGGCAAAAATATTAATCTTTGGAACTGGCTTGCAACCACCTGGGTATTGTATGATAATCGCTGCATTTGTGTGGTCATCAAAATTTTGGTGGATTTATTTCAAATCAGAATTATACTCGTAGACGCCGTAGTCTAGTCGGCAGTGTGTTAGCTTATTAGACGCGAGGCCTTGGTACAAACCCTTGATCAGACATAAAAAAGGAAAATATGAAAAAATATTTCTTCGGCGACTTCCTTTCAGCAGATTTCTTGCAAGATCTCTGAGAGTAAATAAAATTATCATGGAAAGCATCTCAAAAAATCTGTCGTTCGGAATCGACTTTAAACTGTAGGTTCCGCCACTCATGGATACAATTGACACACACAACATCAGTGGTGTGACCTGCTAGATCGTAATCCTGACTAAAGGGTTGTAATGTATTGTACTTGAATGTATGTATTGTATTCCTCTTGTGTATTGTAAGGCCTAGCACTTACTTACTTAATTGGCCATTACAAATCTTTAGCCAAGATTACAACCTATACCACCCATGTTGTATATTTAAATATCGTCCATGAGTGGCGGGATTTACAATTTAAAGTCGACTTCGAACAATCGATTTTTGAGCAACATTTCAAGGCAATTTTATTTACTTTCAGAAAGTCGCCGAAGAAATATTTTTTCATATATTGTTGTTAGAGATGTCTTAGCTGGGGTTTGAACCACGGGTTCGTGCCTTAGATTAAGATTCCAAATTGTTTTGTAAATTTCATATGAAAGGTTTAAGAGAACTGCAGAATATTCTAATTTTTTTTCTTCTTTCTAAACTTTTTAATTGTTTGTTTACTCTTGCATTTACACTTCAATCTGATGCAATTTGCCAATGAGACTACCGTTTAGCATAAGTGCCACTACTGCACACAAAAAAATTTTATTTTAAATTATTCATTAGAAAACACAATAATTCCAACTCTAAACCCACAGTCTGTTTAAAGTTACATGGCAAAAAAGAAATCGATGGAAAAAAATCGATAACAAAAAAAAAAAGAAAAAAATCTACACACAGGTGGCTTCACACTCATACCATTTTTTGTTCATTGTAATAAATTTCTAGCGGCATTCTCCAAACAGCAACAACAACAACAACAGCAACAGCAGTCTGCAGTTGTATGGCGCTTCAGCCGTTTTGATCAATAGACCAACCGACAAACGAATTGCATTCGATGACTGCATTTCAGAATCTCAGCTTCGAACTGACCAAACAACCGTGAAATGCAATTAATCAAATAATTGTTCTACCAACGAACTTCTTTCTTAGAGGTGGAACGAAACAACATTTTATTTATGAACTCCTCTAACACTTGCAAGAAAGACTATCATTTACCCCGTGTCTGTTGTTGAGAGTTGTATGGTTTGATGTTCGTAGCACACTTTAACGCTTTAGAAAAGCGGCAATGTTTTCCTTTAAACTAAAAAAAAATCGATTTTTAAAATGTGTTAAATGCGTATTATTTGCTGTCTTAATGGTTATCATTGAAGTGATCTTGTAAAATCATAGATTTTCAGAAAATTTCAATAAAATTGTGAATATTCTTTAGAAATGCTGTTAAACGCTCTTTAGTAAATAATTTTATCGAAGTTCTGTTCAAAATTTCATTGGAAACCATCAAATAAATATTGTTTATTGTTTGAGTTTCGGGAAACTCAATGACTTAGTGACCTAACCTCAAAATTGTCTAACTTGCCTTCATACTATACGTAATTGGTCATTACAACCCTTTAGTCAGGATTACAACCTAGTTTCGCACACCACATATGTTGTGTGTGTTTATTTTTATACATGAGTACCGGGACCTACAGTTTAAAGTCGACTCCGAATGACAGATTTTGAAAAAGTTTTTCATGGCAATTTTATTTTTACAGAGGTTTTGCCGGAAGAATATTTCGAAATATTTTTTCACATTTCGTTCCAGTTGGAGATGTCTGACCTGGTGTTTGAATCGAGGCTTCACGTCTAATAAACCAACACACTGCCTACTAGACCACGGCGACTTCAACTAACTTGTATTTTAGCCTTTAGTAATTGCTTTTCTATTCACAACATGCCTGAATCTGAGCTGATTTCAATTCTCTCACCAGGTTCTCGTGCATATACAGCATTCGCCTTCGTATATAAGTCTGTGATTAGCCTGATTAACATATTTAAGTCTAGGCTTTGGATTCCAATAATTTCCATATGGCTGAGTTGTTGAGGCTTATGGCACCCCGAACAAGTTATAGACTTCGCAATCTATTACCCCTACTCGACTATATGGTCACTCTTACATTTTTACCTGGTCAACATACAATTTGGGACCACGGAAGATGACTTGTTTCTTTGTAAGCTTAAATGTTGGACATGTTGGCAACCACCTTATTCATTACATTAGGAAGCGTTATCATCCATCAATACACGCGTTCTGTATCGTTTTCATCGATAAGTTCACGATCATGCCTTCTACAAGCTCATCTGAAACATTTTTGAAATTCAAAATTGTTTAGTAATACGAATGAATAACTTGTCGTTCGTTTTCGTCTTACGTCTTAGCACTTCAAGGGAAATACTGTCCATCCAGCCATCCATCCATCATGTGATTTGTTTTTCTATTCCAGTAATGTATGGACATTCAGTTCAAATATTTTCGTTTACAGACTGTGATTCTCTATATGGCCGGTACCGACAACATTCGTTTATAGAGTTTCGTCCACAGTTCGGACTGGTATTGTTTAAGTATAGTTAGCTTCTCATTATTATTGTGCTTTACTATTAGACTTGTTGACTTTCTTACCGTGCGATAAAGGTCTGCTTTGCTGATATATTAGTAGTCGCCGTAGTCTAGTAGGTGGTGAGTTGGCATATTAGTCTTGAGATCATGATTCAAGCCCTAGGTCCGACATCTTCTTCGATTTTCTTCGATTTCTTCGGCGACTGCCTCTCAAAAGATTTCTGGCAAAAATTCTGAAAGTAAATAATAAAATTGCCATGAAAAGTTTCTGAAAAATTTATCGTTGGGTGTTGACTTTAAACTATTGGTTCCGCCACTCATGCAAAAAATTAACACACCCACAACATAATTGGTGTGAGAAACTAGTTCGTTACCCTGGCTGAAGGGTTGTAATGATCAATTATATATGTATGTATGTATGTACGTACATATGTCGGCGGTTTATTGGGTATTTTTTAGGCGATGTTTTTCATTCGTTGCGCTTAAACGAAGCAAAACATAATATTTGACTACGTTGTTAAAACAAATCTAACAAATCTTCACCATATCCGTTTTAAAAATGCGTTCCTTATTTACGAAATTGTTTCTAATAATTTCACATGATACGCTGAGACGTATGAGTATTTTCGTTTAAAAAATATCAATCATACGTGCTGGTTACCAGTGCAATTTCGAAAGAAAGTTTAATCGCAAATTATTTTTTTTCAATTTGTTAACAAAGTCTCCTTAAACTTCCAACTTTAATCTGCTTTCGAAAAGTAAGATTTCTTAAGATCATAAAAATAGATTTCTATGTAAGATAATGTCCCATTGGGTATTCAAAGCAGTCACTTAAATTTGGGACGGTTTAGGTGTACTCTTGAAGGACCTGATTTCACTTCTTAACATACGGGTTCAAATTAGAAGGAAGAAAAGAAAATAATGTGTATGAAAGTGTTCTGATTTTTAAAATTAATGGACTTCAATAGCATTCCAAATAATATATCAAGCAAACCTGCTGATCCTTGACTACCCAGAAGAGTTATTAGAACAACAAAGGTCATAATAAGAACAGGCAGTTCCACCCTTTGACAAAAGAGTAGAATTCAATAATAAAAGTTTCAAACCACTACACTCTATGCAACGTCCCAAAATATTTTCACAAAGTGCAACCTTGTGATGTAAGGACCAACTAAAAAGTACCATTCATCTGCTGAGCCAGTAGAAACTGGGATAATTAAACTGAAACTATTGTACAGCAAATAAAAAATTAAAAGGTTTTGGAAGAGTAATAGATACTTTGTGATAGCCCTACACTCCTTAAATGAAAGATTAGTGTTGCAAAAAAGGTGTTGCTTTGTATTTGAATTATAGAGCTACATAGGGATTGTTACGTTGCATTCATCTGTTATGAAACATATGTTCAGATCACCTGCAATTCCTTTAAAATTACGTTCGAAAAAACATCGGCAGTAATATAAGGTTGGGCAACAATTATCAAAAGGGTAAAGTACGATGGTGATTGTTATAAGGACAAGGCCTACTACCCAACTAAATACAGTGAGCGTTAAAAGAAACTGTATATTAAAAAAAAAAATATACATTACAAAATTACCGTTATTTTTATTTTTAAAATTGTTTCATTGCCAGTTTTATCAAATTGAAACAAAAAAGAAAAAAAATTACAAAAAATTTCAAAATGTTGTAAAATTTTTTTAGGGCACTCTCCTTAAGTGGTAAAAGTTGAGTTTGGTGATTGTTAGAATTTTATCATTAGTGTATAGTTTCTTTTGACGCTCACTGTACTTGCAATTGTTAGTTTCGGTTCTGCTTTGAATATCACTTCTTACGTTTTACTCACATATGTAGACGTTGTGAACAGTCGATCTAGATCAGTAAGCTTATATCCCAGGCACACGCTTACAATCTCTTCCCTTCGCTTCATCCCTCTTATATCTTATACCCTATTACGTTAGTTATTAATTCTTTACAACAACTACAGCTATTACAACAATACCAACAACAACAACAACTCAGCACTTGTATTTAAAAATGTTGTCTGTCTGTAAAGCATTTACGAGTATAGGAGTATATTTCTACACTCCTAAACTTATAATTTATCGTTCGGACATAAATCTTGGCCACAAGACATTTGAGTTGACAGATTCGTTAAATTTCAGATTATTTCATATGCAACGACTTTACAAAGTTGATAAAAACAAATTAAAAAAAACGAAGGAAAAAAATCGTTTTCGTTTTCATTTAACATTTTTTGCAAAGAAAAAACGGAAAAAAACTAAAATTGGTAGTGGCTTTTGCAAATACACTCTCCCTGTGCATTAGACATCAGAGTTCGTGAAATAACTGACATCGTTATGATGAAGGAGTTGGCCAGTTTACATGGAACAATTTTTTTTTTCTTGTCTTTTTCTTGTCTTAAGTGAAGACAGAGAGTAACAACAAGAGTAACAGAAATGGCAGCAAAGCAAAATCCAAATGATTTGTTTGTTATGCAGACAAAAATGTTGTTATTTTGTTGTTGTTGTTGTTCTTTATTTATATATAAATTATGATCATTTGAAATTTGTTTGAAAGTTTTATGCGATTTAAGGTCAGAGGTTATGAAGGCAAATTATCTTGTGAGCTGGTTCTCAAAGGCTTGTTCAGTTGAAATGACTGTAACAGACGGAAAAAAAACAGAAAAAAATTTAAAAAAAATGTGCGTTGTTGGTCGGGGTTTTAGATTTATGAGTCGATCGAAGAATTTTCACGATATTTGCAATCAATATTCGCCATAAATCAAGGCAATCGAAAATTTAATCGAAATCACAGTTGGCTGGCAAAGTATAATTTTTGTATGCCAAGAGAAATGTGTGTGTTTACGGAGTGGATATTGAAAAATAATTCGTTATAGAATCACATTGCAATTGGATAATGACGTATGACGTATGACGTATGAATTTAGATCGTGATTCAACAGTGCATAGGAAAGGCAGCGGCACTTCTGTTACACGAAGTTGCCGTAGTCTAGTAGATAGTGTGTTCGCTTATTGGATGAGAGACTTTTCTTTGTACGACCACCCTTTAGGGTATGGCCTCTACTCATTTAGTGCATTGCGTTGGAACTGGGAAAATATATTGTGGAAATGAGGAAAGAGGGAGTGGTGTTTGTGGGCACTAGACTTGAATCATACATGTGTACATATACAATTGGCCATTACAACCCTTCAGTCAGGATTACGGACTAGCTTCTCACACCACTCATGTTGTGTGCATTAATTTTATATTTGAGTGGCGGGACCTACAGTTTAACGTCGACTGGGGCTCGAACCCGGGCTTTACGTCTACTAAGCGAAGACATTACCTACTAGAATACGGCGACTAGATTTGAATCTCTTTATATTATAAGTGAGAGGGAAATCCTCCACATTTAGGGACTAGTCGCCATAGTCTAATAGGTGGTGTGTTGGCTTATTAAGCGTAAGGCCACGGTTCTAACTTCAGGTCAGACATCAAAATGAAATATGAAAAATATTTCTTCAGCGACTTCCTCTCAGCAGATTTCTACCAAAAAACTATGAGAGAGTTCCTCAAAAAACTGTCGATTTTAAACCGTAGGTCCCGGCGCTCATGTATAAAATTAACACACACCACATAAGTAGTGTGAAAAGCTAGGTCGTAATCCTAACTAAATGGTTGTAATGACTAATTAAGTATGAATGGATTAGCATGTACTTAGCAACGTGACTTAATAACAAAGGACAGATCTAGCTGTCCTATGTTAATAATTTGTATTTTAATCCATATTTATAGACTCCGCTGATACATGGTAGTTTTAGTGATTACTGGGATCTAAGTTATCAGTATCTCATCGAAGAAAACTAGGTCTTCCATATCAAGGCGTTTGTAAATGTTGTAATGAAGTAAGGTGTAAAAGATCAGACTTTCTTTTCACTTCCTCTACCATTGTCCTTCATTTTCTGTCGAGAAGAGGTCCGTAAATGGGTACACTTTGAACAGCCTAGCTAGTGTAATACATGATAATCGTTTCTGGGAATCTATCGGAATAAAGCGCCACAAATATTTTTGTGTTCTTGTGCTGAGGTTCGAATATTTTGTTTCAGTTTTATACTCAGGGATCAGGCTGACTGTTGTAAGATTCAAAACTTTTCAACATTTTGAGCATTTGAAGATTCATTAATGTATTGAATATTGGAAATAAGAATAACTCTGGCATTTTAAGCCGTTCTGGAACAATTCAAACTTCGGTTGCCTTTTTTAATTGGCAAATTTTGTAAAAAATGTTTCATGAATTGAAACTTTAAAATCTATGTAGTATTTGATTAATGACTAACTGTGCAAATATTTCATTAATCTCTCTAATATAAATGATTTGAAAACAATTTTTTAGGCCTCCAAATACATGATGAAATGCATTTGTAATCGGTAATGATGATGACAATGGGGCATCATCGTCATTACAATCACTGATACAATCATATGATATAGTAACCGTTAAGTTTATTTAAAATGATGCAAAAACAACAACAAAAAATATTTAAATTTTAATGTTGGAAAAACAACAACAATGACAACAACAATAAATAATCTGTCCATAAATCAAAAGCATTTAAAAGAAAACGATGCAGCAGATAATGAAATGAAAATGAACACAACAATTGAAATGAATGGAAATGAAATGCATGAGCTGGCATATTCATACTCATACTCAGACGTATATAAGTAGAAATCATTTGGAAAATCTGAGACGATGATATCTTTAGATGGTTAGATGGTTATTCAGCTCTCTCAGTGCTTATTTTTCGAAACAAGTGTAGGCTTGTTGTTGGCTCTGTGCATACAGCAGGTGTTTTACATTTCAGTTTACGTTCCACTGACTCTAATGGTACAGATGTTTATTCATTATTCATTGAAAAAAGAAAAGAAAATTTAAAAAAAAACAGTCGTAGAAAACAAAGATGTTTGCATTGTTTTACAATGTATGTAAGATTTTTGTATTGCAATTAACCAGAGTTTACAAGTTTACATACTCATTACTAGATGCTGATGCCATAACTATTGCTGCTGCTATTAAGCGTTCATGTGATGTTTTTTTTGTTGAAAGATGACAAGTTCGATTAGAGAAAATTGCGTTTTTTTTTTGTTTGTTTCTTTAAGTCAAACGGAAAAGATCAAAATCAAATGATTTTTTCTGTTTGTTTTTGTTTACATCACACTCAATTGTTATTTGTTTTGTAACAAATTGTAAACAAATTAATTAAATTTCAAAAGTGAATTCTGCTTTGTATGTGTTGTAAGTATAGGAAACGATGAAACCGGAAACTAATTGCATGTCTAAGTAAATGAAATTCCATGAGTATATTCAACCAAATGTAGGCGTTTGTCGATATGTACAGAATCTGACATTTAATAAATATTAATAACTAATGATTGCTTAAATGATGATCATCAGAGGAACAATGAATGGCATCTCGATGTAAATAATCCCGCACAATCAGTGGCTATGTGTGGCAATATTAGCAAGGTGAGCCTGTGAATCGTTACGTTCAATAATGGACAACGCCAATTCAACTAGTTGATGAAGTTGCTTAAGAACATCTGTACTGTTCAGTTCTCTATGAAGGCATGTATTTTCAACAGCCATTCTGTAGGTTTAGGTACTCATACATACATACATAATTGGTCATTACAACCTTTCAGTCATGATTATGACCTAGCTTCTCACACCACTATGTTGTGTGTGTTAATTTTTGGACAGAATGGTGAAACCTACAGTTTAAAGTCGATTCCGAACGAAAAATGTTTGAGAAACCTTTCATGGCTATTTTATTTACTCTCAGAGTTTTTGCCAGAAGTCTGCTGAGAGGAAGTCGCCGATGAAATATTTTTTCGATTTTGTTCTGATGCAGATGTCTGACCTGAGGTGTGAGCCGTGACCTCATGTTTAATACGCCAACACACTACCTACTAGAGCACGGCAAGTTCGCTGCGAACTACTTCCTAAAATCATGGAGTGTATTGTTTCGGTCCAGAGGACAGCTACTTGATTCCTTAGGTCATGAAATTCCAACTTGCGCTAGTCTACATAGTCCACATTCTATACCAATTTTAGCTAAAGAAACACCAATCACATGATTAATGTTCGTTATTTGCAATCTAGTGGCTGGCTTAGGTAGCCTACAAACGAAAAATTCTGCCTTATTGCCCTCCAAATTCAATCTCAATGCATTTTGGGCATTGGAATTAAAAACGTGTCAATCTCGGCCTAGAAGACATTATAGTCTACAACTAAATAGCCTCCGATTTTCTGTCTGTTGTTGTAGAAACTGCCTTAGATCCATCTGTGCAGACTTCAAATCGCACAAACAAACCCTCGAAGGTTGATAATTTAAAATTCGTTTTGAATAGCCATTGTCGAGAGAGGAAAATTGAAGACAGTAGTTTATAATGCTAAGGTAACAACTATAATAGCAGCCATATGTTCTACCCTTACCAAAAGGTTTTAAAGTCATTGATTATTACTAGGTCCTTTGAAGAACAAATGAAGACTTGATCTCAAATATGTATTTGCAGAAATTGTTTAAATAGAGTCACAATTTTGCCAAAAAAAATAGGCAAGACAACTGCTCCGAAACGTGAATAATAATTGCTTATCAAACTGTCTTCTTAATAGGTTGATAGTATTGCGAATATTGTTTAAACCATATGTCAACCACGTCTAATCTTGTTTGTAGAGCTGAAAATGTTGCAGTCCTTAAAGAAGTACGATCCAAAGATGCCTCCGGTTAACAAAATGCATCAAACAGTACATTTTCAAGGATGCAGTGACAGGTCTTGAATTGTTTCTGCTCGCTTTTTACTCGAAATTAGGAAGAATCCTGATTGTTGACGTATCCGTGAACTAAAGAAATATTTCGATTGAAACATAATTCACAAGCAGCATGATTTTATATACAAGAGAAATAAAATTCATAGATTTTCAAGCTTTATTCTGTTGAAGTTGCTATAGTCTAGTAGGTAGTGTGTTGGCTTATTAGATATGAGGGTACCGTTCAAACCCCAGGCCAGATATCTGCAACAAAATGAAATATGAAAATATATTTCCTCGATGACTTCTTCTCACCAGATTTCTGGCAAAAGCTCTGAGAGTAACTCAAATTGCCATGAAAAGTTTCTGAAAAATCTGTCGTTCGAAGTCGACTTTAAATTGTAGGTCCCGCCACTCGGATAAAATTAACACACACAACATCGATGTTGTGAGAAGCTAGGTTTTAATCTTGACTGGATGCTTGTAATGACCAATTACGTATGTATGTATGCCTTTGCTAGACTATTCATAAAGAATGGCAAACATACTAGGCATTTTTGGCTTATCCACATGTCACGAATCGTTACCAGAAATATTATTTTCTGACTTAATAAACAATCCACACAGTATCTAGATCTATATGTCAAATTAATAATTAAATCAAAACCGACAGTTGAAATTAAAATTGTTTTATTTAATAATTAAACAATTAAAATCAAAACTTAAGTTTTTATTTTTAAAAATCAATTGAATTGTTTTATCGAATTCTCTCGATTGTTTACAAAATAAAGCGCCAGTGTTGTCATTAAAAGACAATACAAACAACAACGTCATGCTATTCAGCAACTGTAATTATTGCTCTGAAAAGGTTAATGGGAACTGAAACCTTTAAGTTTTTTTTTTTTTTAATTTTTTTTAATTCATCACAGGTATTTTATTGTTAAAGTAATTGAAAATTTTTATGCAAATCGTTAATCGAAATTAATTGATTTTTTTTTTTTTTTGTGTTATCGATTTTCAAATTGTTTTACGCTGACTGTGAAACCAATAAATATAAATGCACTTGTGGCTTATACTAGCCATTAAAACTTTTATGGAAGACGGATCTACTGAAGATTTTTAAAAAGATGTCTGAGGCAGGCAGCCAGACAGTCAGATTTAACATCATCGTTTATTTATGACGTGAATAAATTAATTTAAATTGAATGTTTTTTTTTCTCGTTCTCAAATACATTTTCGTGTGATTTTTTTTGGTGAATTTTTCAACGATTTATTTAATTTCTATTAAAGAAAATATTTAGCGTTTGTCTATACTGCAGTTGCAGATATTATCGCTGCTGTCGTGGTCGTTGCCTTAGCCATAGCCATAGACAGCCAGCTAGCTAGTCAGCCAGCTAGCCAATATTTATGATAAATTAATTTGTTCTTAATGAAATGACAGCAAACAAAGTGTCTGCATTGGTTGACTCGCACCCTGGCTAATAAAGTAGTAACATTTTGGCTAAAATCTCAAACAACAACAACAACAAAAAAATTCTTAAAAAAACAATTTAAAATACGTTTTTATTGAATTAAACTGTTGCCGCTGCTGTTGTCTGCTTTTCTAAATGAGAAAAAAAAACAAAGATCCGTTCTAGCAGTCTTTAGTAGCCTAGCTATGGCTTTGTTTTTGAATCTATGGCCACCATAGAAAAAAGGTTATTTTGGGGTTCGTTTGCATTCTGTCCAACCATTATTCAGCTCTTTTTGTTTTTCCTTTTTCTTCTCTTTAAATGAAAACTTAAACATTTAATAATAATTTGTTTAAAAGTGTAGTTTTTGGTCAAAATAGATTTTAAATATCATTTATCATGTTTTCCTCTCTTTTTGTTATTGTTTTTGTTGCATTTTAAATTTAATTTAAACAAATGAATAATTGTTTTGTTTTTACAAAAAATAATATTTAAATAAAAGAAAAAAAAGCACAAAAAAAAAATTATTTTTTAAAAACCTTGTGAGTCAGTGCATTAAAAATAGCCTGGCCTAGACGTCTAGTGTCAATAGGAGGGTCGCTCAATAATAACAAATCAAATTATCATATTAGGTGTGCCAAACACACATGCAAGAATTGTGTGTGCGTCTTTTTCTCTTGAAATAAATCCTCAGAACAATTTTAAAATTTATGTTGGTAACTTCTGGAAAGTCTTTTGAACGCAAAAATATCCGAGACCCCTATAGAGAAGTAATAATTTCATGACAAACAAAAAAAATTAAAATGAAATTGTAGTCTGACATTTTCTTCGGTTAAATTAAATTAAAAATATTCCGTTATATTAGATAATTTACAGTCATGAGACAGAGATTGAACGAACATACCTATTGATTCTAAAGATGGTCAAGACATCAGTTTAACCCTAGAAGTGCATTGCTATTTATAACATCCTGACTGTTCGGCAACTGTTCTGAAAGAGTATACTACGAGTATATTGCTGATAGCCTTTGAAGAGATGGAGAAAATCTCATAGAAAGATAAAATCAGCGCGTACATTTAGATGTCAAACCTTACCTTCAATCATTTTTATATTTATTTTATTCGTCAACCGTAGTTTCTTGTGTGTACTTCCAACCACAAAAAACACTTCCAACAGGGATTTCTGCACTTTGATGGTTGATAACGACCACCTTATATAATCTTAGATTAGTTGTCATTTATTCAGTCTACTTTGCTAAAACAAAATTACATACATACATAATTGGTCATTACAGGATGACAACCTAGCTTCTCAGAAGTGGTGGGAGCTATAGTTTAAAGTCGATTCCGAACGACAGATTTTTTAGGAAACATTTAATGGCAATTTTATTTACTCTCAGAGTTTTTGCCGGAAAGAGAGCCACTATCAGCATACTGTTGATAGCCTTTAAAGAGTTTGAGAAAGTATCACAGAAAGACAAATTCGGCACGTTCTTACACATTTCTTCGGCCATTTTCAGGATATAATCACACCTCAACCATAACTTTATTGAACTTTGACTGTCATCTTTTTGAAGTTACATTTTCAAATTAAATACATACATATACACATACTTCATCTTTACATCCCTTCAGTCAGTCTTACTTACTAAGTAGCTTCTCGCACCAATTATCTTGTGTGTGTTAATTTTATTTATGAGTGGCGGAACCTACAGTTTGAAGTCGATTCCGAACGACAGATTTTTAAGAAAATTTTCATGGCAATTTTTGCCAGAAATCTCAGCAGTCGCCGAAGAAACATTTTTCTTTACTTCGTTGTTTGGTAAAGATGAACCGAGGTCTCATGTCTAATAAGCCTACACAGTATCTACTAGACTGTGACGACTTCATCTGTTAAATTAATGGTCATTTATTCACAATACTTTGCCAAACCCTGATAGACGGATGCAACATTCAACAGATCGTGTGAATAATAAAAAAGTATTTTTAACAAAATGGGTGAACTATTCGGGCAACGTCTCCTACCCACCTTCAGCGACAAGGTCTATTCCTGAAGGAATGGGTACGCGACAGAACTCACAATATTGTCGAATTTAGGACGATACCAAACCACAAGAGATCCCAGAGTCTACAAGGCATCTCAAAAAGTTACTATTTTCTGTGAAATTGAAGTTGACGGCAATATGAGTCCCCATTTCTTCCAGAATTGCGTTTGCCACGAAATTAATTTTAATGGTGATGATTACCAGTTTTTTTTATTTGAATTATATAACCTGGAGACCAGTAATTTGTGGTTTCAACACGACGGCGCTATGTGCCCCACAACTCGTGTCACATTGGATATTTTGCACAAGCGATTTGAGGGCATGGTCATCTCAAGCCAATGATTTCCTCTTCATAATGCTGTCATAATACAGGACCATGTACATATATATACATTGTTGGTCATTACAATTCTATAGTCAGGACAACAACCTAGCTTCTCACACCACTGATATTGTGTATATATAACCTACAGTTTAACATCGACTTTGAATTACAAAATTGAGAGAATGGCAATTGCTTTCTGTGTATTTAAAAGAAGACCGCTGCAAGTATAGTATAACAGACTAGAGTCTCTGGTGGGAGTCGAACTTACGACCCTCACACTAACAGTCTAGCACATTACACACTAGACTACTAGGGCACCCGGGTGGTGTAAGTAACTAAAGGTTACAGCATTCTTTAAAAATGAGTTTAATCCTTCAACCTACAACTGAAGGTACAGATATGGTACATAAGCAGGTAGTTGTCATATGAATTGTTGACCAAAAATCGAAGAGTAGGAAACTTATGTTTAAACTTGAAACACAAATCGGTCAATAATTTTTCCATGTTATTAATGCTATTAATCTCCTATATATCTAAAAGCATTGTGGCATACAGCAATAAAATCAAATGAAGTCAAATGAAAGGACGGCGGTAGGCAACTTTATTACACGTAGTATTTTACTTGACATTCTAAACCCTTTTCTATTTCAGTTAAATGAAAAGAAAATTATGTATGGAATTATTTATTTCATAATTCGTGTATTAAGACGTATAAACCCTTTCAAATATCCCTTTCGTATCCCTTCTAATCCAAATCCTTAGGGAAATCATTGAAATTCATTTCAAAATATCCGTAATTTATCTGTAAATCGACTTGCATCTCTTTTATTCACCAAGAACACATACAACTCTCTTAAGCAACAGTGAAGGAAAGAGAGAGAGAAGGAGAGCCAACTCAAATATTTATTTAGTGATTTGATATCCTTGTTTGCTTTCTACTTCTTCTAATCCAAATGAGGTGTCATATTATTTATTCATCACTTGTGTTATCCTCTTCCACACAGCTCTGCTCAGTTCAGCTCACTTACGGCACGAACTCACGTAATGGCCTGAAGAGAAAAAAATAAAAGAAATCTACGCACACAGGGAGACACACATGTTCATCCCATAATAGCAGACCATTCTATGCTACAAGCGAGTGCACTCACAAACGCAACGAATGAAAGTTTCAAGGCAGACAGACGTCGACGACAGCAGTCGATTGTAACAGTAGCTGGGCACACAGTGGCAGATTGTGTTAGCTTAAGACATGAAATTTAACCCCCAAATTAATAAAAATGACAACAACAACGACTACAAATAAAAAATATTTATTTTAATGGATTTTAATAACTTTATTCAACTCGCACAGACCATACAAAGAAGTCAACAGTTAAAGTTTCATTTGCTACGTTTAAGACATGTCAGGAGAAGTTAAATGCACAGAAGTTATTTTGGTGCTTAAGGTTTTACAGAGCAGAGAAGGGCAACTTTTAGGCAAAGAAAAGAAAAGTTTCTAGAAGTTCGATGAATTTCAAAGGAGAGTTTATTAAGGTGTTGGGGTCCACAATTATTTATTTCGTTTTTAAAAGATGTATTCTGAGACCAAATTTTTGACATTTATTTCCAAATAAATAGGTTTGCTTGGTTGTCCTGGAAAAACATACATTGTCGCAGTAATCAACATTTTTAAATGACTGCCTGAGGTTCAAAGGACTTGAAAAGAGCACATAATACCATTACTTTCCGTGAAGTGGATCCGACATTCTGAGATTTTGCGCCGTTCGGGGACTATAATTTCCCTAGGTAGCAGATCTACATGCCCTGTCACGTTTGAATATCGAATTACTTCCTTAATTGGACATTGCAAGACTTTAGTCAGGATTACAACCTAGCTTCGCCCATCACACAGGTTGCATGTGATAATTTTATCGCAAAGCGGCGAGACCTACAGTTTAAAGTTGACTCGAAACGACAGATTTTTGACAGACATTTCAGGGCAGTTGGTGTATTTGGCTCTCAGAGTCAGAAATCTGCTGAGAGGAAGTCGCTGTAGACATATCTTTTTCATATTTCGTTTGGTTCGGTAGCCTGGACTGAGGTTTAAACCAAGACCTAACGTCCAATAAGAGGGCACTCTACCAGCTAGACTAAGGCGACCTCGACGCGTAATTACGCTACAATAATGCAAACTAAATTAAGGTAGTTGACTCATAGACAATCAGGTAGAAATCCCGTCTGCTTCTTTTCGAACATTGCATGGCTACGAAAGCTATTACCGCCTGTTGTGTAAATTGTATTTCGTCGATTGTCAGTCCACTGTCTGCTATAAAATCGTTGGCCACTGTGAACTGTTACTCAATAAAGTTTAGGTCACAACAGTCTCTATGCTTAAATATAGACTTGATTTTTGTATTTCCACTTTTGACATTTTTCAAAACGTTATAATGAATACATATATATATAAATAGAATGAATAAAAGGATTGCACGCCTCTTTGGACTGGGTGAACATAATGTACAGAGATGACAGCCATTTGGTAAAATGTGTCATAAGTTCCCTCAGGCTATTCATGTCTGGAATTGGAATTGTATCAGAGTGCAACCCGGCTAATTGTGGTGAAAGTATTTGGCGGAACTTATCTGCTGTGTAGTGAACTTCAATCAGTCTTGTGTGAAGACGTGGTGCGTTTGATGAGGAGAATGGTTTGAAGATCTCCGTTACAAAGATCTATTATGTAATTGCTTAGCGATTGTTATTGTTTATGGAAAGGGTGTAAACAGATGAATAACAAAAAAACAAATGTTGTTGCTTACATCAAGTTGTGAACAGTGTGGCACACAGAATTGTGCGAATAATAAATTTATTTCTATTTTATTTGCAATCTGCAAACTCATATTATATACGTTTTTAAAAGGAGAAAACGTAACGTAAAAGGTAAAACTAACGTCTGCTTAAGTTAGAAAAGTATCGCCGAATTCTTTTTAGGTTAGCGGATAGCTTGCCGTTCACAGGCAAATTCACTTGGTGTTCCGTATGGCCCATTGCCAACTACTACAAGGAGCTAGTACTACGGTAGTTTTGAAGAGATGTCGGGAATTTTAAACGCTCCCCATCTATCATAGACTTTGCCTGCCCTGAAATATTGTTAACTTTGAAAACGTTTACTAATTACGTTTGTCCAATTTATGAGTGTTTTCTCTTTTGTTTCCCCCTTTCCCCCACCTATTATTCTTCCCCCAGTTGACCTTTTCTTAAATCCCCATAAAACATAATAAAGCAACCGTTTAGCATTATCAGCATCTTTGGGGAATTTGTGTGACAGAGACAGAGAGACAGAAAACAAAATGTATTTACTTGCTAAGACATGCTTGTGCTAAACGCCTGGTATCGATTATGACAGATGGTTTAAATTGAATTTTTATTTTGTTGTATGAATTATGAAATATTGATGAGGATTTTACATTGGCATATACATACACACAAACATGTGTTTTAACATACACAGTCTCCCGTGTGTGTGTGTGTGTGGCAAATCTGTTTAAATTTTTCATGCAACGTCTTGATGATGATGTTGTTGGCACATGTTAAGATTGTTTATATGCCATTTGGTGTATAATTTTTCGATAGCTGCTGGCGTTATTCAGTTTTTTTTTATTTATTTTCTCTAAGCGGAGATAGAGAGCACAGAAAGAGATTTGGAAAAGAGAAACGAAATCCTCTTAAGATAAAAGGGGTAAAAAAAATTCAATTTTTATGTCATTTGGTGGTAACTTGTTTTTATCAATTACTATGGCCAAGAGTGTTTTAAAATTTTTATTTTTTAAATATTTATGATCGTTTCACTACTTAATTGGTTATGATTCGATAATAAAAAAATCCTAAAGTTTGGTTTATAAACTAAAAAAAAAATTTTTTCACGTCAGTCGGTCGAGTTGCTTTACACACCCCATAAAAGTTCGCATAAAATTACGCTTAAAATGCAATTTCGATTTTAATTTCATTTTATTTTTCTAATTTTATTGCGTTTGTTGTTGTCTTTAATCTAAATCTCTTGCAAAAAAAAGAAGAAAAAAAAAACTTTAAATAGAGACATAAACTCCATCCATTCAACGGTCAATGATCCAATTATGCATCATTAAATTGTTTAACCATTTCGATAATTTTTTTTAGCAACAACAACAAAAATCACATACACAAAATGTTGCATACAAAAAAATACTAGCAATTATTGCAATTATAAGCTTAAAATACTCGTACAATCGTGAAATTAAAGTGACTTGAATTGTGTGTTAAAAAAATATATCGAAAAGATACCAGCAAAAACAACAACATTTAAAATGATAAGATTTTTTTGTTGCTATTTTTGTAATGCTTTTTTATATTAAATTAGTCACTAAAAGTAAATACAAATGAAAATGAAAAGCATACCTTAAACGTAGTCGGATGAACAGTGGGACAAAATGTGATAAAAAAGAATCAAAAACTTGTATTAGTGGAATCAATATATTGAACATAAATACATTACATTACAAAAGCCTTTTGCATATGATAGCGTCCTAACTTTTCACACCATTCAGGAAAATAGAAACGGTGTACCATCGTTTAACATTAAAACGATAAACAAAAGCTAGACTAACAAATACAACGAACTTGTTACCAGAAAACCAACGCAACAACAAGCAATGTGAACGAAATATTTACATAAGCAACAATGCAGTCGCGATAGAACTCTCAAGAAGGCGAAGACGAGAACATTCTACTTCCAGCACCTACATCAGACTGATTACGTGGGCATATAACAAGGTTTTTCGCAGCAATTAGTTACTCTCAGAGCATTTATCAGAAGATGGTACTTTTTCAAGATATCAGAAACGTGGTTAGAATTCGAAACTCTTGTATCATCGATCGTCAAACATGGCATAAATGTTCTTCGCAATTTTTTTTAATTGAAGTCGCCATAGTCGAATAGGTAGTGTGATGTTTTATTAGACGTAAGACCGCGTTCAAACTCCAGGTCAGACATCAAAACGAAGATATCAAAAAATATTTCTTCGGCGACTTCCTTTCAGCAGATTTCTGGTAAAAACTCTGAGAGTAAAAATAAAATTGCCATGAAAAGTTTTTCAAAAATTTGTAGTTCGGAGTCGACATCAAACTGTAGGTGTGAGAAGCTAGTGATGTGAGAAGCTAGTGGTGTTAGAAGCTAGGTCTGACTGAAGGGTTGTAATGACCAATTATGTATATATAACAGATTTGTGTAATATCGGTTTTACAACGGCACCTTACAGGGTTCAATTAAGCTGTGCCTGGTGAGGCATCTTAATATCTACCGGGTTTTGACCTTCGATGATATTTTACTTGATTATAAAGAAAGCTCCAGAAAGATTAACCTCTGTAGGTATTTTATTTGCTAAAATTTTAATTTTGATGTCAAGTCTTTCTTACATTCATACATATCCTTCAGTCAGCATTACGACATGATGATGATGTGTGTGTTAATTTTATACATGAGTGGTGGGACTTACAGTTTACAGTCGACATCGACATTTTTTAGAAACTTTTAATGGCAATTTTCTTTTACTCTCAGAGATTTTGTCAGAAATATGCTGAGAGAAAGTCATCGTAGCCTCATGTCTAATAAGCCAATACACTACTGGACTAGGGCCACTTCTACATCGACGAATACGGCGATGTTATAGCCCAGCTTACTTTATTGTAAAGTCTTTTTAAATGACTGCAGACACGAAATCTCGATCTTTAATGTATGTTACGTGGATTCGCATATCTTACTATACCCGGTGGCGGCCTTTAGAAAATAAAGAGGCAGTGATGCGCTTAGTGTACCAAGGCATTTACTTAAAAAGTATTGTGAATACTGTAAATTTAGCTCACTAATCTGTCTTGCGGAGAATTGCCAATGGATACAGCACTATCTTAACTTTGAAGTTGAATTTGAATATGAAAACAGACGATTGTGCACGTATGCTGTACATGCGGGTAGAAGACGGTAAAGTAAACAAGAGTGTTCTGAAGTGACCCTTAAATTTTGGAAGATATAGGGCCTTTCGATTTTTTAATCAATTATTCAAAGAGGATTTTTTTGATCGCTTGCTCTAAAATTTATTGACTTTGAAGTAGTTAGTAATATTTTTGCAAATAACATTGCCATGCCAACGAACTGGATGCCTTTACTGTAAAAACGAAATTTAAAGAATCTCAGACTAGCTTTTCACATTTCACAAATTGTGTGTGTAGTCGTCGTTGTCGTCTAGTAGACTTATTAGACATAAAGCTACGGTTCAAACCCCCAGATCAGACATTTCAAACCATTATTTGCTATTACGCGTCAAAGTCGACTTAGACTGGCAGGTATAGTGCCCACTTATTGGACTTGAGGAATTGGTTCAAACCCCAGTCCAGAGATCTCGAACCAAACGGAATATGAAAAAAATATTTCTTTGGTGATTCGTCTCAGCAGATTTCTGATAAAAACTGTGAGAGTAAATAAAAATTGCTATGAAGAGTTTTTTAAAAAAAATCTATCGTTCGGAATCGAAACACACACAACATAAGTGGTGTGAGAAGCTAGGTGGTAATCCTGACTGTAGAGTTGTAATGACCCGTTATGTATGTATGTGTGTTCATTTCAAAGATGACTGATGCAATCTACAGTTAAACATCCACTTCAATCTAACATTTTCACGGCAGTTGGTTGCCGCACAAAGAGATATTGAGCGGTTGATTATTTTATCAAAGCTTAGTGAGATTTGAACTTGGAACTCTTGTTTACTCAAGTCAATGCACAATATTTGTACTCAAACATAAAACATCTTTGATAGGCTAACTGTTTAATAATTTTCGGATATTATCCACAGCATTAATCCTGACAAATCAAAATTAATTCCAAATAAAATGCGCTGCACACTGTGTTCAACATACAGCTGCGGTACACTCATATTCAATTATGACTTAAAATGGAGAAACAAAACAAAGCAAAATAAATAAAAAATTATTCAATAAGAAAATTATTAAAACAAATATGAATATAAAGACAAAATAAACACACACAAAGAAAAAAAAAGACGAAAGAAAAAACAACAAAATCTACCTACAGATAAAAAAAAATTGTCTGCTGCACCTGCAGCACATAAAAACAAATTCTCTATATCGCACACAAATTAATATGAATTAGTTGTGTTTCCCAGGCCTGCAGGCATAAATTAGGCCCCCACGAAAATCGCAATACGAATGCATTGTACATTGACTGTAAATAAATTTTCATTTAAATACGATATTATATACGATATGACTGTGTGGTGCATGGTGGTATGGGCATAAATATAATGAAATAAATATTTTAAAAAATTTATAAACAAATTATTCTTCAAATAATTTTAAACGCCACGCATACCATATCATACCACATACAGTAGTAGACACTCTCTCATACAAGTAAGCGATACATACTGTACTACCCAGCTCTACTCTTTCATAGCAGTGGCGGTATTATGGCTGATGTCAGTGTCAATAGCTATAAGGTACCATAAATAAATGCGTTGTGAATTTTTTTTTATGGAAAAAAAAGCAGAAAAAACCCCAAAAAGAAATAATTTAAAGCATAAAAAATTGATTTTATTGGTTAAATTTATAATTACATTCGGCCAAACATGTCAATTTAGTTTGGTTACCAGACAACAACACAATATACACACACTAAGGTATTATACTACATATATAATGGCTTAAAAACGTTGTACTACACATGTCTACTGTTTGGTGCAGTTGCCGCTTAAGAAATCAATTTGGCGCCAATAAATTAAAGAAAGAAAGAATGAAAACAAACAACAAAAAATTAAATTTAAACTGAATAATTTAATAATTTGAAGTTGTAAAGTTTCTTTTATTTACCAAAACCTTAACGAACGATCATAATTCTAGAAATTCAATTGAATGTAATAAAACGTCGTATAACAAATGAATGGGAAAATCGCTATTAAAGCAGGTGTATACGTGCTGACACATTCATTCCATTCAATGGAAATTGTTTAATTATTATTTTTATTTATTTTATTAAATAAAAACAATGTCTTATTAATATAAAAATATGCACAAAAAAATTTTATTTAGGCACGTAATGCTCATTAATTCTTGTTTCTTCTTTGAAAACCTCAAAAACCTAAACTGTCAAGCATAGAAAAAGCAAAGTTAAGTTTAAATTTCTCATACAAATTTTTATTAAAGAAACACTTGTTTAACAAATCACTAAAGGCCTGTTAATACGTAAAACTAACCTTAGTGCAGTACCTTATGTTGGTGCATTCACTTCGAACATGAATCATGAATTACTAGAATACATACATGGAACAAGTGTAGCGTTCAGAAATATCTGCCAGTCTGAGACAAGAGGATAACAACGAACTGCATGCCGAATTTTAAATTCCAGCCAACTAATTTGGGGGAGACATGCATACATACATACGTACCAGAGATCAGCAATGAGTACTCAAAAAGATGAGTAGTTTCGAATCATACTCAGAATTTCTGATACTTTTACGCATTCGTACTTATTTTAATATCATACTCATAATACTCATATTCAAAGCTTGAAGTACTCGTCGTACTCATACTTGACAATACGCATGATGTTGTTGATTTCGACTCTCCTTTACTCAACATTTACAAGAATCACTAACAACAACTAAGACTGTAAACTTTGATGTGTAAATTCAAATGGTATGAGTTTGATGTCAACGTTGTACTCATACTCATTGCAAGCTGTACTTATTAATCAATGTTGTAGTGAGTACGAATGAATCAGAGTAGTTGAATACAACAATACTATTGACTGCTATTTCTGGTAGGCGAAGAAATATTTCTTCCATCTTTCGTTTTGTTGGAGATGCTGACTTACGGTTTTAACCGAGGCCAACACACTACCTACTAGACTACGGCAACTAAAATTTGGGGGAGACACTATAAGTGTATGGAGTGCGGTGGATCACTTAATCCTGGTACCTCTATTCAATAATACATTTACAAACGTTAGAAGAGTTTCAAGTGCCAAAGGATTTTCTTCTGTTACTAAATGCTATAAAATGTTCTTCATAATCCCTTCGGTTTAGAAAAGTTTCTAGTCAACTCTGTCACAGAATAGCAATGATTGTTCTGGTCACCCCAAGCCGTTACCAATTTTGAGTAAAATTAAGAATTTGGAAATTGTTTTGGTGAGCCGCGAAATTGACCCTACAGATAGAATTCGATGTTCCAGTCAGCATATTTTCAAGTTGTTTTGGGTCAACAAAGCATCTACATACATACGTAATTGGTCATTACAACTCTTCTTTAAGGATTACAACCTAGTTTATCACACCATTTTTTTTGAGAAAATTTTTTAATGCCAATTTTTTACTCACTCTCAAAGTTTTTGCCAGAAATCTGCTGAGAGAAGGTAGCCGAAGAAATATTTTTTTCATCTTTCGTTTTGTTGGAGATACTGACTTGGGGTTCGAACCGAGGCCAACACACTACCTACTAGACTACGGCAACAATTTAGGGGAGACACTATAAAGAAACTCTACAAACGTTAAAAGCACAGCAATAGATCTTTAGGTCGTGGTACCTCTATTCGAAATACAAGACATTTATAAACTTTAGAAGAGTTTCAAGCACCTGAAGATTTTCTTCTGTCGCCAAAATTGCTTTTGATCATGTAAACGCAAAATGTTGTCAATTGCGTTGTCAGTCGGAGTTCCGGTCAGCATATTTTAAAGATATTTTGAGTCTGTTTAGATTTAACTAAGAGAACCAGTGCACAAGCCGATAGGCAACTCGATTTGTTAGGCTATATAATGCAAAATCCCATAAAATGTACGTAAGAGTGCAGTTGTACGTCTGAACTCGGCAAAGGGCTTAACTCTGAAATTGAAATTGTGCTCACACAAGAAGCGGCAGACTACGCTGCAGTATTTAGGTAATGTGCTGCCTTATTAGACTATAATTCCACAGTTCAAACCCTAGGTCAGACATCTCCAACAAAACGAAATATTCAAATATATTTCATCGGCAACTTCCTCTCAGCAGATTTCTGGCAAGAAAATTGCCATGAATAGTTTCTTCTTCTTTTCGACACGTCTTATTTATACGCCATGAGTTTCTAGCTTAGAGTCAACGTAGCTTTAATTCCCTCTTTTGGTTTTCATTTCGCAAAAGGTGCCTGATTTTTTTCCAAAGCTAGAGTAGAGGACTACAGACTGACTTGTAGCTCCTTTATTTTAAGAGTATTAGTATGAATAAAAAGTTATTTTTTTTATCGTTTTTGAAGAAACCTTTCAGTACATATTCGCGGTAAGCATTTGTTTTTTTTTATTTTTCAATTTCTTTGTAATTTTCAAACTAAAAACATTTTTATATGTTCTGCACCTGCATAATTTATATTCTCTACTAACAACGACAATTTACTTTTGTTTTTTTTTATTTCTTGATTTATTTGTTTTCATTTTCCATATTTGTGAATAACAACTCAACTCTACGGAAACAAGTGTGACAATTTGAATCAAACTTTATACCACACACAATATCAGTCAATATGCGGCCACCTGCCAGCCAGCCCTCTTAGCCACTCGGCTATTATTGTTTTTAAATTAGATTTCCAATAAGATTTTTTTATGATTTATTTCTTCTTCTGCTTTTATTTTATTAATACAATGACAATAAAAACCAATAAATTCTTGATTAAAAGTTAATTGTTGTTTTGCACCGATAACTAGCACTGTCGCCGCGATAACATGAAGTGTAATGTACCCATCAGGTACATCTGTTTTTCGTAGTTAACTAACGTAACTCTCTTATCAAAACTGGGTACACTGAATTCGTTTTGAAGTTGTTGTTATTGTAAACGCCTGCATAACCTAAAAAAAAGAAGAAAGAATAAATACTTCAAAAGCATTTTGCTGAGTACATTTGACAGAATGTTATCGTTTTTAGCTTTAGAGACGATGAATTGTTCGATTTCGAGACTGCATATTGTTGTATGTATTTTAAATCAGTGAAAATTACTGTGTGTGACAATTTATTGGCACTTGTGATAAGTGATAAGCTTTAAGGCATTAAAGAAATTAAAAAAAACTATAAGAACCGATAGTTGAGTACTCTGTTATGAGAAATTGCTAAAAGCAAGTTAAAATTCGTTTTGGACTCTCATTTCTTTTAATTTTTTATAAAAATTTCACTACAAAAGAAACCAATTGTAATCCACATATTGTGTGCATTTCTGAGATGATCAGATGACTTTCATCAGCAATGCTATCGATATTCCGCATTTTACAGGGCGAAGTAACCACATTTCATTATGCTCTGTCATCTGTATGGGGGAGGGATTGAGAATAAATTGAACAAGCACAAGTGATCTCGAAAACTCTCCGCGCAAGCCGCAAACCATCATGAGTTGTGGGCTAGAGGAACCTACTTCCAGTTCAATGACTACAGTAGCACACAAAACTTGCCTCAAATTCCAACAAAAATCGTTGAGCTTTCTTAGTCTTTTTATTTATTTTTCCTTCCTTTAAGGGTGATAGGAACGCTCACAAAACATTTTCCTTAAATTCTTATTATTTCTTTGGATTGTTTCAATTTCAATAACCAATTTTTTTTTTATCAGTTAAGCAGCTCGTTATGTAAAAGGTTTGCTATCTGTGAAAATGTGTTGGAAATAGTAATTATGAAATTTTGTCCATTGAGTTCTAATCTTTCGCTGTAGATGGCACTGGCTTATACTCCAAGTTATTCGTTGTTGATATTATTATCTCCAGGTCAGGTAAGTCTCTGGTTAGGTACTTTTCTAAATTATAATATTGATTGAAGCTTCGGAAAATATGATGAAAAGCTTGTACTTTTCTTCGCTGTAGTTTAACCACTACATCACCTACACTGCCTTACAAACCTTATAAACCTTTATGCTCAGGAGGTTCACCCAGTCGTGAAACTTTGTAAGAATAACAGCAACATCTTGTAGACAAAAAGAAATAGGGAGTAGTGTTCACGATGAAAATTTAGAAAATTTTGTTCGTCACATTTTTGCTCTCGTTTGGTTTAGGAGTATCAACTTCCACTGAGTCATCAGTGGTAAACTAACAAATCAGAATTTTTTTTTCTATCACATCCTGCAACTTCACAATTGCAACTTCCAATAGACTGAAGCAACTGATCACATAACGCAGGCAAAGTGGGCCATTTCATAATTCAAAATTGTTGTTATTCTGTATCCTTATTTTTACAACTTCAAGATTCTTATGTGTGCATGTAAATAATGGGCCACTATAACCATTCAGTCATTATCACGACCTAGCTTCTCCTACCACTTGTGTTGTCTGTGATAATTTTATACATGAGTGGTGGGAGGACCTATAGTTTAAAGTCGACTCCGAACGACTGAGTTTTTGATAAAATCTACATGGAAATGTTATTTTTAATCTCAGAGTCTTTCTCACAAATCTGATGTTTTCGTGAAAATAGGCCACATTTATAACAACTTAGCGATACAAAGGTTCAAGATTTGAATTGTTCTACGTGTAGGAATGTATGTTTATATGTACCTTCCAAAAGTACCAGAAAAGTGTATCAATAATAGAAATAAAGTCCAGTTTTAAATCAATTTTCACTATCGTTATAAAAATATATAAAAAAAACAAGCCTACATTTATAATAACTTAGCGACAGAATGGTTCAAGATTTTGATGTCTCAACGTATTGGAATGTATGTATATGTTTGCGCAATGCAAAAAGTACCAGAAAAAAGTACCAATACTAGGAATAAAGTCAAATTTTAAATCAATGCTCCCTATCCTTTGTGATAAAAGAAATGTTTTGTAAATTCCGTTTTTATTTATTTAATCAGGTCTTTTCTGATTGGTCTCCCATAATACGTCCTAAGAAGATTGGTTTGTAATTTGCAGGTGAATGGAGAAGGCTTAAACAATACTGATAGGAAACATGTCTGAAACTAAAAAGCGAAAGCATTTTAATTTGATTTTTTTAATTTTCACAATTTTCTTCTGCTAAAACTAAAAATTTATAAACATACATATATATCGACGATGATGTTACAAAAATGAAGAATCTCGATACTGGTATTTTGCTTTTACATCGCTTAACATTAAAACTATAAACAAAACTACAACCAGAAACACCAAAATAAAAAAATTTTAAGCAAGTAAACAAAAATACAACAACAGACACTGTAAGCATAAATGTTAACAAAATACACAAACAACAATAATGAAACAAAGATGTTAAATTTACAGAGATTTCGAGAAGGCGAAGCCACGAATATTCACCTTCAAGAACATTCACCAGACTATTTACCCTGCCATATAAAAGGCAAGGCAAAGCAGACGAGTGAGTTAGTGAATTTCTGTCAGTCTTGTGTGAAAACGTGGTGCGTTTGAAGAGAGTAATCATGGTTTGAAAATCTCCGTTACAAAGATCTGTCCTATAATTGCTTAGTAATTGTTATTGTTAATGCAAGGGATGTCAACAGACGAATAACAAAGAAGAGTAATTGTTGCTGTTAACATCAAGTTGTGAACAGGGCGAATAATAAAGAATTTTTATTAAACACACATTTATTTTAATTTTTTTTTTTTGCAACCTACTAGCTCATATTATAAACGTTTTTAAAAGGTAAAAAACGTAACAATATAAAAGGTAAAAAACGTAACGTAATATATCTTAAAGAGTACATCGTATCTCCATAGTTTGTATTGTAGATATATAAGAAGATATTCGAAATATTTATATTTTTTCGATTTTTATTCAACAACGTTTCTATTTTGTTTTTTATTTGAATTTTGGCTACTAAACGAAGAATCTAAAAATTAAATTTTTTGGCATTTGCACATGTGAAGATAAAAAAAGTCGCACCTGAATTTTGTTTGTTTTTTTAATGTGGCGTTTAGAAGTACTCAAATCGTTTAATTAAAACGAAGAAAAAAAACAACAAAAAAAAACGAAATAAACAGCCGTTACCTATATATAAAATTATTTTTAAGTGCAACCACCTGTTAAATTAGCCAACAACAATTTGTTTGCTTTTTCATGCCGCTGGTGTATTTGCAATTGTATTGGAAAAACGCTAAAAAAAAATTGATAAGAATTGTTAACTAATTTCATAAGCGGAAAGCGGAAAACAGCATTTGTAATCATGATGATGATGGTTTGCACTGAAATCGAATACAAAATGAAAATTTTGTCAAACACGTAATCATAGTATTTCCTAAAAAAAAAACAACAAAACTGATATGAAATCAAAAAAAAAAACACCTGGCGTTCAAAACTATACTGTTTACGGTATATGAAGGTGGTGGAGATATGATAAGAGTAAAAGTACCTCTCCAGACTATTATCGTACGCTATAGCCAGCCTTAGGAGCCTCTCCAAGAGAGAGGGAGACAAGTTGCTGAAAACGTTTTCAAGAAGTTTTCAGTACAATTGTACGCAATTTGTACTTAAAAACAGTGATAACGGAAAGTACTCAACCCCATTAGCCGTTATATGATGGTAAAACCAAGAAAGTGAACAGAAATCACAACTTTTCAGTTAAAAAACAAAAAACCATGGCTCTTATCTAAAGAAATTCATTCCCTGTTTTTTATCACTTAACGAGTAAGTACATACGTACCAATATGAGTGAATGAGCTGTTTTGGTACATTTTTCTTGAACTTTCTTTTTGTAGTCATTTGGCTCTTTATCATGAAATTTTATTTGTTAATATTGTTGCGTTTGTAGCATTTTTTAAAAATAAATTTACTGAACAAGTGTTTAATGAGCTTAAAGGGTAAAATTTTTCAGTTTATCTATCGTTTTAGTACGCCGTATTGTACGTTGTACATTAAATTGTACGAATTTTTATGAACGATTGGCTTGCAGGTGTCATTAATTTGTATCAATTAAAAATATTTCGCATATGGATTTTTAATTGCTGATTTATTTTCCATTTTATTATTATTTTCTGTTTTTCTTTTTTTTTTTAATTGATTAATGATTTAATTGACGTTGAGTTTTTTTTTTTCGTTCATAATCGATATTAAAAATTTCCCTGTCATTTATAGTTCAATGAAAAATTATTCACTTGGGTTGTGAAGGCAATTAAGAAACTATTTATCGGTGGAAATTATATTGGGATTCAATAAATTGATATATTTTAGCCTTACATACACAATTGGATACTATAACCCTTCAGTCAAAATTACAACCAGAGTTCAGCAATGAATCGTTTTTTCGGTACTCATAAGTACTCATGAAATTTTGAGTATGACCGAGTCAATAATATTGAAATTTAACTATGTACTGTGATTCATTCGTACTCACTACAACATTGATTTATAAGTACAGGTTGCAATAAGTGTGTGTACAATGTTGACATCAAACTCATACCATTCGAAATATGTTTGAATCATACGCCTACTCATTTAGATTCATAACGTTAGAAAAGTACTTATAATATGTACTCATAAATGATTAGAGTGATTTGAATCATACATACATAATTGGCCATTACAACCCTTCGTCAGGATTACGGCCTAGCTTCTCAACACCACTCATGTTGTGTGCGTTAATTTTATACATGAGTGGCGGGACCTACAGTTTAAAGTCGATTCCGAACAACTGATTTTTTGAGAAACTTATCGTGGTAAATTTTATTTACTTGCAGAGATTTTGTCAGAAATCTGCTAAGAGGAGGTGCCCGAAGAAATATTTATTTGTATCTCATTTTGTTGAACATGTCTCTGACTTGGGATTTGAATCGTTGCCTCATGTCTAGTAAGTCAATATATTGCGGCAACTATTCAGTAGGCTACTGACTGAAAAAAAAAGTACAAAGTGTTCTAAAAAATAATTCGAAGATAACGAAATCATCATATTAGATTTGCTTGCACTATCTACAGATCCACATGAGATTGAGAATTTGTTGAGCATAGCAAAAGCAACTCTGAGAGAAAAAACTAAACTTTTGCAATTAACTCAGGCTGTGTGATATGATATACCTGATACATACTTAACTAGTCATTACAACCGTTTAGTTAGGATTACAACCTAGTTTCTCACACCACTCAGGTTATGTGGTTGTACATGAATGGCGGGAACTACAGTTTAAAGTCGACCCCTAAAGACAGATGTTTGAGTTTTGATTTTTTAGAATTTTTCATGACAATTTTATATATTATCTCTGAGTTTTTGCGGGAAGACTACAGAGAGAAAAATTCAAATTAATTCTAATATGAGAAAGGCGCTTCTCTATGGAGAGGCAAACAAATGGTGTCGAAGAAATTCCATTGGGATAATAAACCCACTTGGATAAACATCAGTCATGTTTGGCTTGCAAGGATGAGAAAGAATAGGAGACCACAGAACATCTTTTCTGTCGTAATCCGATGATTGGGAACCTGAGAAGTAGATTCGTGGACACCCAGACCTTAATGACAGAACATGTGTAGTCAAAAGCGATTTGAGAAGAAGAGAAGACCACAGAAAAGCTCTGTCTTTGTACGGCGCTTTGGAACCAAAGGCCGATTGATAAAAATTCTCACCTTCATAATACTCTCGGGATGGTTTAGAGATACCAACTAGGAGCTATAACTATACAGCGTAATAGTTAACATCGGTGTTACAGAGGAACCTTTAAGGACCCAAGTAAGTTTGACCAGCGAGATGACTGCCCATTTCGTTTTGTTTGAAATGACTGAACCGGGGTTGTAACATATGCCTTTGTCTCAAAAAACAACACAACGCCTACTAGACTACGGCGACTTTAGCATACCAAAATCTTATGGAAACCAAAAAGGCATATAGAAAGCAGTGGTGTCCCAGGTTAGTCAACTCACATAAAAAATTTCTTCTCCTTGCACTTTTCTTGAGAAATCACAACAAGTGGAATGGCGTTTAAGCACTTCAAAATTCCTTAATCGCCTATTAGAAAGGAAAGTGCGCCATAAAATTGCTTCCCTAACGCCGCTCACTATTCATTGGGTTGATCAAACACAAAATGTCTTTGAATTTTATTGACAATTTTGCTTAAAAATGTTCGCAAATTTTTTTGTCTTTTATTGTTTGCATTTTGGCACGATATAAAGCAAACGATTTGATGAGTCATTATTCTAGCATTTGTTAAGTGTGAGTGTGTCTGTGTCATTTGAAGAATTAAAATTGCAGAAAGGGGAATCATTTGTTAGACGCCAGTGAATTTAATTTTCTAAAAATAGCTGCCATGATATCAAATTCAATTTAAGAGGGGGACAACAACACCATATCAGACGTCTCGTATTATCAGTCGCTGCCTTATATTTACACGATTATTTATTAATCATGTAAGAAATCTGTTCAGTAGGTTAACAAAATATTTACTTTACGCATTGCATATATGCAAGTCAGTCAGTCATAAAAGTTCCAATTTTTTGATTTGTTGTTTTTGTTTTACTATCATCATAAAAGATTATGAAGAAGAAACCACGGAATTTTTTTGTAAATATTTTGAAACATTGTCTGTCTATTGATCTCACTAACCCACATTGCATATCAAAAAAATTATGGTTTTTAGAAATTGTAAGCGAACCCAGCAAACAAATTTACAAAGAAGAAATCAGGAAAATTTTCTTAAAAATCTGTCGTTCACAATCGACATTAATCTACAGGTCCCACCAATCATGTATAAAATTGACACTTACACAACATGTCTGGTGCGAGAAGTTAGGTTGTAATCCTGACTAAATGGTTGTAATGACGAATTTAGTAAGTAAGCAGCAGGTAATATCGGTATTACAACGGGACCTGATGAGACTTTTAAGTACACTGGGCCCAATGAAGTTGCTACGAGCATAACCTCAGCTAAGTTTCCAACTCTTCTTCCATAGTACTCTAACCAATTATGCCTGAGAGGCAATTAGGGAAATTTCGAAATCTCTACACAGTTTCGACCAATGCAGATAGAGCTGTGCTATCTTAATTTTGTTAAGCAACAAATGTTCCCATATCTCTCTACTGTGGTAGGGCGGGAGTGTGTAGGTTAGAGGACGTGTACTTGTCACCTGTGGCAAGTACAGTACCCGGAGGTCGAATTGTATAACGTCCTAGCTTCTCACACCACTCGCGTTGTGTGCGTTAATTTTTTTACGACTTCTTGGGAGTGTGTAATCCAGGAGAAAAACTCCCTACAGCAGAATCCCATACGTACAACTACTCTACGAGCTAAAATTGTTTAAGTCCCAGTAAACCCACCTGTTATAATGCTCAAACGAAAATTGTACAGCACTAATCCTTTTGTTGCTGTTCGCTTGTGTTTTTACAACGTTTTTTTTCGCATATTATAGCCAAGTCATAGTCTAGTAGGCAGTATGTTGTCATATTAGATTACAGCCCGTGGTTCGAACCCTAGCTCAGACCTATTGATCCAAACAAAATTGAAAAAAATTTCTTTCGGCAAAAACTCTGAGGGTGAAATAAACTTACAAGGAAAAGTTTTCCGAATCTGTCGTTCGGAGTCGACATTCCACTCTGGATCTGATTGGCGGAGTGATACAATTAACACACACAACATGGTTGGTATGAGAAGTTAGGTTGTAATCCTGACTAAAGGGTTGCAATAACAATTAAAAAAGTTAAGTGAGGGCCAAGATAGCAATGACACTGAATTCTTTTTCAGTTCTACCACAAATTATGCATCAAGTATAGTAAAAATCTGCTGATTTTGCCAAAATAACAATAAAGGCTAGAGGCGTTACGAGTGCATTAACCCAGAATTTAATTACTCTTTCCATTCTTATTGGTTTTGTACTTCAATTACAAACTCTTTCACATTTATTTTCATTTTCAGAAAACATTTTTTCCATCTTATTTGCTTTGCTACACATTTATTAAGCAAGTTTCTCCAGCTAAGTAGGTTATTAATCTATTATAGCAGGTTCTAGGATGATAGCTAAGTAGATTGTCGTTTACTAGGATAAATCGTATCTCTGTAAATCGATTTGGTTGTTGAATTGAATAAAGTGGTGAGGAACTATGATAATTAAATTCTAATTCTTTCTGCATAAGTGGAGATGTTTGAAGCTATCCTCTATGAGAAGCCAAAGCATGTTAGCTGGATAATTTACAGTGAGATTAAAGATATTTAGAGAATCATTGGCCCTATATTGTTCATTGGGTTTACATAACAAAATGGGTGCGAATCTTTTTTATTTGTCTTGCAAAAACTTTTTTTTATTTTATTTTTATGTGTTGAGATCAAAGAGTTTGCCAATTTGCCAATAAATAAAATAAACAAATTGGAATTAAAATGATCTATAAATTTAGGCAATGATGGAGGCAAATCAGTCATTGGCTAAGCAGCACTGGCTATTGACTCTGTGTGTATGCATAGATAGATTGGCGGGTCCATAAAAATTTAAGAGAAACACAGAAACAAAAACAAACCTGTTTGCTATTCACAGCACATCATCAATAGAGAATATAAAGAATTACAGTGCTAAGGAAAAGGAAAAGGCGTGGGAAGAGGGAGAGGGTAAGTTATAATAATAAAAATTAAAAATGATCGACAAGGCAAGATCATATCATCAACAACATCCATACATATGTGGCCATAAATAGGCAATAAAAACAGAAAGGCCATCATTTGAAATATTTTGTAGCGGGGCTAAGGCTGAAAGTCATAAAAGTTTTCATTTAAAATTTTTTTCCTTCCAAATTGAAAAAAAAAACAGAAAACTTTGTCTAAATGCAGCTGCAAACATCAATCATAAGCTTATAAACAGTTTGAAGTCCATGGCATTCAGTATTTCACACATGCATTGTTATCTCATTCTTCCTCTCTCTTTCAGTCTCTCTGATTGTACATATCTAGCAAAGCACTTGAAATCTGCTTCATGTTGTGCCACAGGCTGTCTTCAATACATCACCGTCTGGCAACACAAAACAAGTACAAGCAATTTCAATAATCATGATGAAAATAAAAGATTTTCCATCCATTTCTAAGGTACTTAACACCACAACAACAACAACAACAGGGCCAGGAAGACCTTCACTAGCTGCGCTGTCTTTTGTTATCTGCCTAGTGTATGCCACAATGACGTACGTTTGTGTTGTGATGATGAACCAATCAGTTTACACTTTTTGAATGATTGAACGAATGATTGATGCCAGCATACTTGCAACACACTTAAATGCCAACACCAACGTGTCACAATTATTTCCCATGGAATTGGAATTGGATTGTTTGTTTGTTTTTAAAGGAAATAAAACAGAAACAAATGAATTTCTTTTTTGATCAAGTTCAACGAAGTTCTGAATTTTCGTCGTTTTTTTTTTAACAAACATGAGTAGACTGGGTTGAAATCCCGGATAAACATCATCCGATACTTCATCAAAATTTTTGAATTTCAAAAATCAATTGTCCTCTCCAAATAATCCATCCAGGAATCCCAAAAACCTTTCCAAGAGAGAGGATAACATCAACAGTTAATATTAAGCATGAACCCAGGCTAGGCGAGTTTCATAAAAAAGTGGATCTTATTTAGCACAGTTCTGCACCACTACACTGGAGCAAGTACCCATGTATTGAGACATTCTATTGGTTACAGTAGCCTAACAGATTGAAGAAATTACACGCGTTTTTAAAAAATTCTCACATGAGCCCACGTTTAGATGCAAAATGATTCATATGAAACTTAGCTGGTAGTATGGGTGGTCTAATAGCTAGTGCGTTCACTTACTAAAAGAGAGGTCTAAGTTCAGACCTTGGCTCTAATAAGTTAAAAAGAAAAAACGAAAAAAAACTCTTTCGATTACTCTGCCTTAACAGTCTGCAAGTAATCGGCACTGAAAACAAATAATTGTCATGAAAAACCTTCTCAAAATCTGAGGCGTTGACGTTAAGCTGTAAATCTCAGTACTCATAAATTAAGTTGGCACGCCTAGGATACCATAGATTTTGTGAGAAAATAGGTCACCATCTTTGCTGAAGGGTAGTAAGCTGTACTGGCTATATCTGCAGATAATATGGACTTTCACCTCGTAACTTCTATGGTTTAAAGGTTTCACAAGCCCTACAGGTCAATACACATACATACAAATTTGGTCATTACAAGTCTTCAGTCAGGATTACGACCACTTCTATTATGTGTGTTAATTGTATACATGAGAGGCGCCCTGTGAGCGAAAATCTGAAGACCAGATTTTTTTGTAATGTATTTTCTACTAGTTTGAGTCCTCACTTCAATTTTAAATTAGCTTGTACGTTCCCTTAACTATTTCATCTCTCTTGTCTGCGCGCTCATACTCGAAATGCAGATCTTTTATTATTTCAAAAACTATGTGCGTATGTACATATGTATGTATGATTGTCTAATTTTATTGCTTGAAGCAGTCGTTTATTCTTTCATTCATTTACTCATTTGATCTCCCGTGTCCCGTGTTCTGTTAATCATTTGAATCTCCATGTTCTTGGAAAAGCAAGCGTATCATTGGGTCAGATGTTCAAGATCATTGAAGTGTATAAATTGGGTTAAACAATGTGTGCTTATGTGTATGTATATGTAGATCTTAAATAATAGCAACAACAATTAAAAAATTCACTACAAATTTCCTTACATTTTAACAAAATTTTATTAAATGCATTCGGATTGAAATGCAAGCGATCTGTTCCTTGCAAACATTTTATTTTTATAAATGCCAACCAACCACATCTGGATATTAATTTCAAAATCAAATTCATATTTAAACATGTATATTTTTTAAATTATTTTTTGTCAAATTGAATTTTTTAAAATTGTTTTCGACCAATTTTTTTTTTATTGCTTCTAGCATTACATGTTGCCGATGATGCTGAGGATGTTGGTGGCATTGTCGTTACTCATGTTGTCGCAATAATTTGAAACACATTTAAAAAAAAATATTCAGAAAAGAAAAAATATGATCACAGATCCCATATGGAAAATATTAAAGAAAAGAAATCATTTTGGCATCATGATCGTTTACGTTCTTTTTTTTAATTTTTTGCCGATTTTTTTTATTCTGTTGCTGTATTCGATAAAAATTCGTCGTAATGTTTGCACAGATGTTCTCTATTAAATGAAAGCACGTGTGACTGCAAAATGGTCAAATAAATATGATGTGCGGCGATCAACAAAAAAAAATGTTTTTTAATTCTTTTAAGAAGCGGTATACATAACCCATTTGATAACCCATTGATAACTATGTGGTGATTGAGCTGTAATAGAATGAAATCTTTAACACATACATACATATTAAAACGCTAGTGATTTTTCGGATTGTAAATCATACACACATACATATATACATAATTGGTCATTACAATCCTTCAGTCAGGATTACTACCTAGTTTCTCACACCACTTATGTTGTGAGTGTTAAATTCATACATGAGTGGCTGGATCTGCAGTATAAAGTCCACTCCGAACGACAGATTTTTGAGAAACTTTCCATCGCAATTTTATTTACTCTCAGAGCTTTTGCCCGAAACCTGCTGAGTCACCGAAGATATGTTTTTTATATTTCTCTTTGCTAGAGATGCTTGACCTAAAATTTTAACTGTGGCCTCACGTCTAATAAGCCAACACTCTGTCTACTTGAATACGCCGACATTTAATTCTGGTTTACCAAATCGCCATGGACGTCTATAAACAATGGCATGCGTTCGCTGAAAAAGCTGCGGTACAGTATGCAACTGACCCTAGTTTTTATCAAAAAATGAGCGTCAGCGATAAGGCTAATTTCTCCAGAACGTGAACTTGAACAAACACAATTCTCCAATTTTATACGATCCAGAAGTGTCCAATGCATCCAGAAGAAGTCACCACTGTTTAACATGGAACTGGGCTGGCGGCAACATCGGTATATATTTCTTTAACAACGACTTTATCCAGACGGATAGAAATGCAGTAAATAGCGAGGAAAAGTCACCGTAGTCTAGTAGATAGTGTGTTGGCTTCTTAGACGTAAGGTCACGGTTCAGACATCAAAAACGAAATATGAAAAATATTTCGTTGGGCGACTACTCCTCAGCAGTCTCCTGACAAAAACTCTGAGATTAAAATCAAAAATCTATCGTTCGGAGTCGACTTTAAACTATAGGTCCTGCCACTCACGTATAATCCTGACTTACAACCTTTCAGTCCAATTACGTATGTTAATAGCAAGAAAATTGGATAGTGAGGGGTACTTCTTGCATCCTTCTTAGGAATGTGGGTAATGTAATGCTTCATTTGATTCTTGAAAAATATATATACTGGTGTCACTGCACATCACAATAAATGTTCGTGAGCGCAATATCAATGGTGATCATTTGAGCAACACCCATTCGGACATTGCCTGTAAGTTAAATGAGAGCGAGTCATTCACATTATTGTCAGTAGCAAACACTAGAGGTCGATGATTAATACATAAATACATACATAATTGGTCATTGCAACGCTTTAGTCAGGATTACAAACTAGCTTCTCTCACCACTTATGTTTTGTGTGTTAATTTTATACACGACTGGCGGTACCTTCAGCTTAAAATCGACTGGGAGCGACAGATTTTTTAAGAAACTTTTCATTGAAATTTTATTTACCCTCGAGAGTTTTTGTCACAAGACTACTGAGAGGAAGTAGCCGAAGAAATATTTTTCGTATTTCGGTCTGACGTGGTGTTTCAACCAAAGCCTTACATCTAATCAGCAAACGCACTACCTACTGGACCAATTCGACTACAATTATGATTGCCAACTTCTTTTGAGCTGAATTAGAGATGAGCTTAACATCAACGGAATGTGATTCCGATTCTGGATAGTGCTACGTGTCTACACAGAGCTAAAGCCACAATTGATTGCAATTGTGCGATTTGATATCGCTGAGGTTTTTCTACGTGTCTACACAGAGCTAAAGCCACAAGTGATTGCGATTGTGCGATTTGATATCGCTGAGGGTTTTCTAAGTCACAGCTGTACGCAAATAATACAAAAACCACAGTGGTCCTCAAAGTTAACAAAACTTATGCCTCAGTTACTTGATTAGAGAGACTCATTTGTATGCTGTTATTATGGTTTGAGAATGATTTATTGCTACCATCCACACTTTAGCAAAAATACAGTGAGTGTCAAAAGAAACTGTACATTAAAAAAGAATATACGTAAATTACCGTTATTTTTAATTCAAAATTGTTTCATTAACAGTTTTTAAAATTGAAACCAAAGAAAAAAATTAAAAAAAAATTCGAAATATTTTGACAAATTTTTTCGGGCACTCTCCTTAAGTGATAAAAGTTGAGTTTGGCGATTGTTAGAATTTTATCCATAGTGTACAGGTACTATAGTTAATGAAATGAATCCATTTTGTGTTCCGTTCGTTACCAAAACTAAATAGCTTACAATAATTGAGGAGACAGATATTGCAGCATAAACAACTTGTTCAGCTTTTCTTTACTTATCAGGCTTTACGTTTAGCAAAAAGTGTTAAAAGCTAAGGACTGCCACAAAATTGATAGCACATGTACCCCCCAAAAGCAATTAAATGAGAATAATTTCGTTGGAATAATGATCTTAAAATCAAATGAAATAATTTCAGAAGTAAATACAAAAAAATTCTAAAAAGAAATTCTTTTCTTGATAATCAACAGACCATCTGAAGACGTTAAGCAATCAACAAAAAAAGTAGCCAAATTCATTAGACCACAAAAGACGCACAACTAAATAATTGGCCAACAACAAAAACCAACAAAAAAAATTCTTAACAGATTGGCCAAAAATGATGCGTTTAATACGTATGAATTTTCTAAATAAAAATATTTCAATGAAATTTGCAGAACGTTGGGATGAATGAATGGATGGATGGATGGAAGAACTGGCAAATTAACCACATGTGTGGCATCATAACCCAACCCACACTTGTTAGTAGTATGTATACGGAATAGCAACAAATAAATGCCTTCAGCTTTGGTCATCAGTCAGTAAGGCAATCTAAGTAGGCAGTAAGTTAGCGATTCAATACAAGAAAATAATTTCGCCCTGCAGTTATGGGCAGCGATGATAATGATGCTGATGCTGATGTTGCCTCCAAAATAAACAACATTTATGCTGGTTCATATTCAGCAATTATATAGCGTTGCTCCACTAACAACAACCACAACAAAATGAAAATGAAAATATTCTGGGTCGTCTGTTGTTTATTTTCTGTTTCTGGTTGTATATGATCATGTTCCGCAACGTGTGAGCTGACATGTTGGTGGTCTTTGCTGGATATTGCCCAGCAACCAGCAATCAGATCCTCAAATACTTAAACATACTCATACTCATGCTCATGCTCATACATACCCACACTCAGTGTAAACATATTCTCAAATTTATGTTTATTTGGTTCACTTGTATCAGTAACCGAAACCAAAAAAAAAAAAACGAAGAAACGGAAGACGAAGTAATAATATGTACCAGTGAATGTGTAGGGAAAACTAAACTATTGTACTCGTATTTTTTTTTTTCGTTTATTTTTATGTCTGCATGTGTATTTATTTATGAACTGGCCCTGGCCATTATGTTTTGGTTGCGTCTTTAAAAAAAGGGTCTTATTTTTCTCATTACAATTGGCCACACAAATAATGTTTGGTTAACCTAAATATTTAGATGTTTCTCTACAACAACAGCAACAACAAGAACATCAATAACATAAATGATTGACAGTGGTCAGCCAAAGATTTAATAATTCATTAGAATACTTACAATGGCATGATAACTTTTATGTAAGTGGGCGCTTCTATTGACATACTTTACGTTACTCATTATCGACTAGCACGGCACAGTGGTATTGTTATGTAATTGTTGCAGTCAATAAATAATTTCGTCCGTAATATGAAGCCGCCCTGTTGTAGTAGGTACAGTGTTGGCTTACTAGACGTGTGGCCACTGTTCAAAGACCAGATCAGACATCTCCAGCAAAACGAATTATCATTAATCGTCTCCTCTCATTAATCGTCTGGCAAAAACTCGGAAAGTAAATAAAATTGCCAGGAAAAGGTTTTTCGAAAATCTGTCATTCCGAGTCGTCTTCAAACTGTAGGTTCCACCACTCACGTATAGAATTAACGCACTCAACATAAGTTATGTGAGAATCTAGTTCGTAATCCTGAATAAAGGGTTGTAATGAGCAATTAAATATGTACGTATCAGAGATCAGCAATGAGTATTCAAAAAGATAAGTAGATTCAAATCATACTCATAATTCCTGATTCTTATACGCATTCATACATATTTTAATATCATGCTCATACCACTCATACTCAAAGTTTGAAGTATTCATCGTACTCACTCATACTCAAAGTTTGAAGTATTCATCGTACTCATACTTAGCAATACGCATAATGTTGTTGATTTCGACTCTTCTTTACTCAACATTTACAAGAATCACAAAATAAGTATGATTCGCGTACGAACACTACAATACTCACTAGAAGGTTGTGCATTTGCTTCGAATCACTCGAATCGTTTATGAGTACTATAAGTATCTTCCTAAATTTATGAATCTGAATGAGTAGGTGTATGAATCAAAGATATTTCGAATGTTATGAGTTTGATGTCAACGTTATACTCATACTCATTGTAATCATACTTATAAATCAACGTTGTAGTGAGCACGAATGAATCAGAGTAGTTGAATTTCAATACTATTGACCCACTCATCTTCAAAATTTCATGAGTACTTATGAGTAGCGAAAAAAAATTCATTGCTGATCCTTGGTATGTATGTATGTATGTAATATGAACTCGATAACATAATATACCAACTCTTTCGCGGATCTGCACCGAGATATCATGGACGTTAAAAATTTACAGAAAGCGTCAAAAGAAACTGTTACGGTTTTACCTTTCAAAAACGTTTAAATATGAGTCCGTAAATTGCAAACGAAATAAAAATAAATTCGTATTTAGTTTTAATTAAAATTCTTTATTATTCGCACAATTCTGTATGCCACTGTTCACAACTTGATGTAAACAACAACAATTGCTCCTCTTTGTTATTCCTCTGTTTGCTTCCTCTGTTTCTTCAAACCACGATTACTCTCATCAAACGGACTGCGTCTTCACATATGCCTGATTGTCAGTCAGTGATGCTAATGATCACCTAACTGAACTTTTACCACTTAAAGAGAGTGCCCGAAAAAATTTCACAATATTTCCAAATTGTTTGCAATTTTTTTGCTTCAATTATAAAAACTGTTAATGAAACAATTGAAGTCGCCGTGGTCTAGTAGGTAGTAGGCTTATTAGACGAAAGGCCCGAGTTCGAATCCCAGGTCAGACATCAAAATGAAATATGAAAAAATATTTCTTCGGCGACTTCCTCTCAGCAGATTTCTGACAAAAACTCTGAGAGTAAAAATTGCCATGAAAAAGCTTCTCAAATCTGTCGTTCGGAGTCAACTTTAAACTGTAGGTCCCGCCACTCATGTATAAAATTAACGCACACAACATGAGTGGTGTTGAGAAGCTAGGCCGTAATCCTGACTGAAGGGTTGTAATGGCCAATTATGTATGTATGTATGTATGTATGTATGTATGTAATGAAACAATTTTAAAATAAAAATAACGGTAATTGATTAATGTATATATGTTTATTAAATGTATAGTTTCACTCAGTCTAATATCTGGTTCTTGCTTAGAGCTAAGAAAAGTTATTTCAGAGCAGTGCAACAAATACACTTCAATGCCTTCATGGGTGGTAAAACCGTTTACATAATCTACAAATATTTTTCCCTTACAACCACTGTACAAACCCCACTGAATGATTAATTATTAATATTTTTGTTGTTGTTTTTGTTCCCTTTTTCGGGGCAATTATTTTAATTTGAACAGCCTACGGCAATGCGCAAACGAACATTCAATATAATTTATAACACAATTGTTTTTAAATTATTTTGTATAAAAAAAAATAAAGTGTTTATAATAAATATTTAATTAAAAAAATAACGGTACTATTCACAAAAAAAAGAAGCGAACTTTTTGAAGGGAAATCGACATTTTAACACTTCACCTGCTTAATGTCTTTTAATTTCCTATTCGTTCGATAATTTCCAAAAACAAATTTGAACTTTCAATAGAAAAAAATATTTTTTTTCACCTTCGTCTGGTACAAATGAACTCGCGAGTGAATAAATTTGGAAAAAACAATTTCGATAAATTTTTTTCTGAAATGGTTTTCATCAATTCTTCACATTATTTTTGTTTTCATTAACTCAATCGATTTGATTAACTACAGATGCAAAAGTGCTTCTATCACGAAAATTATGATGATGATGATGATGATGAAGATCATCATCAGTTGGAAACATCATATCATCATAAATTGTTATGATTTCGAGAATGAATTTTTGGAAAATTTATAAACCATGGGGTGTTTCGATGTGTACTAAAGATGCTCTTACTGGGGGCTGATATTCATGTTTAGTTTGTTGTATGAAATGTAACAACGAATGAAATAAATTTTGAAGACGATTTTGAAAGCGAGTTAGTGGTATAATCTGTATATAGATTCGAACATCTTTAATGCTTCTAAAGCTTGCTTCAATCTCATGTTATATAGACTAAATTGGTTTGGAAGTTATTTCTTACAAACAAAATATTGAAAATGTCGTCAGGATGGCTGTTTTGGCAGTTGCCTATAAATAGGATGACAAGATATTTTACGCTAAGACTGACTTGAGTACCCGTCAAATTGATGGAGTACTGCAAAATAAGGCATAGTAAGGCCTTACATATAAAGGTGTTTTTTATAGAGGTATAGAACTTTAAGTTGGCATTACTTTTCAAGATGGCGACCGATTTAACAGCTGTCAAGTGATTTATTCTCAGTTTGGTTTGGCAATTCATCATGAATATACTCACGCCTGAACAACGCTTGCAAAGAGTTCAATTTTATTTCGAAAATAATGGTTCTGTGCGGAAAACGTATCGCGCACTACGTCCATTTTATCGTCGACAAAATCGTTCATCAGAGCAGTTAATTCGATTAACCATGGAACGTTTTCTCACCACGTTTACTCTTATTGATAACTCGCATCGCCAGAGACGCTGTACGGTGCGTATAGAAGAAGCTATTGCTGCTGTAGAGCGTAGCATTGAGGAAGACCCGAATGAGTCCATCCGCCATCGAGCACAGGAATTGGATCTGTGTTCATCCACTTTATGGAAGATTTTGCGGAAGGATCTTGGTTTGCGTGCTTACAAAATCCAACTCGTGCAAGAATTGAAGCCAAACGATCATCGAGTAAGGCGTAGGTTCGTCGAATGGGCCCAAAACGAGATAATTTCACGTTTTGGACCTGTGAATTGGCCTCCAAGATCTTGTGATTTAACACCGCTAGACTACTTTCTGTGGGGCCATGTAAAGTCATTGGTCTATGCGGTAAAGCCACAAATATATGACCATTTGGAAAACAACATTCGCCGTATTATTGCCGATATACGGCCACAAATGTTGGAAAAAGTCATCGAAAATTGGACGTCCAGATTGGACTACATCAGCGCCAGCCGTGGCGGTCATATGCCAGAAATCATATTTAAAATGTAATGCCACAAGATTATCTTTCGGATAAATAAAATTCATGTCAATCGAATAATCCATCCTTGTTTTATTGCAACTTAAAGTTTTATACCTCTATAAAAAACACCCTTTATATCGAACATATCCAAATATTCTTCTCTTCATTCTAAATTAACAAGAGTAGTCCAGGCAATATCAAGACTAGACAAGACTAGACTCTTCATCAAAAATCTTTTAAAAATGCTTTAATTCCTCCTTTTTTATTAATTTATTCATAACTCTGTCGATTATCGATTTCTATACGATAAAATCTTTCTGCTGTCACTCAAAGAACTAGTCAACGGCTGTTTCAGTTTTGTCGTTATTTTCGCATTCAAGAGTAGTTCTGTCCTGGACTAATTGGCAGTATATTGGCTATTAGGCGAGAGCCTGTGGTTCTTAACCTAGCTCAGACGTCTCGAATAAAACGTCCTCTGGCAAAAACTCTAGGACTAAATAAAATTACCATGAAAAGTCTTTCAAATCTGTCGTTCGAAGTCGACGTTAACTTTTAGTTCCAACCTACATGTCAGTAAATTACTCTCTCGAATAATAATAAATACTTGTTGCTTTTTCTTGCCTTGCCAAATCGTGATAACCTGCCTTGATCTTTCTTATTACCATTGCGTTGTTATTGTTAAAATAGTAGTATTCTGACTTGACATAGCCATTTCGGAATTTGTAAAAAATTATGGTATTGGTTTTTTGTTATTTGATGCTATCATTACGCTTATTTACGTTTTACCCCCGCTGGCATTCTATAGGAACAACTCCCATATTCCTCTGATATTTTTAACGTTGAAGTATGTACATGTTCTAACCATTCCTAACAGACACTGGCCAGGAAATTGTCTTGTGTAGCAACCGGCTTTTTAATTTCTATTATTCTGTCATTGAGAATGATACGCTTGTGTTATATCTTTTTCGAGAATCTTATGGGACCGGATTCCACAGATTCGAGCTAAGCCCGGGTTAAATCTTACTGAGTTGTTTCTAATTTTCAAGTACTACTTGTGGGATTTAGTAGACCTGAGGCCACAGTTCAAACCCCAGGTCAGACATCAATAGGAAATATAAAAAAAAAAAAAATATTTCTTCTGCGATTGTCTCTACGCCGATTTCTGGCAAGAATTCGGAGCGTAAAATAAAATTGTCATGAAAAATTTCTCAAAAATCTCTCGTTTGGTATCAATTTTAAACTGTAGACAGCGCCACTCATGTATAAAATTAACACACACAACATAAGTGTTGTGAGAAGCCAGGTTGTAATCGTGACTGAAGGTTTGTAATGACCAATGTTATGTTATGTATGCAGTATTTTGACTTCACATATACGTTTTAGAATTTCGCTGGAAAGTATTGGTATGGTATTGCGTTTGTGCGCTTGTGGCGTTACTATCATTACGGTAGCATGGTATCGACGACTAATGTATCTTTCGCCGTCGCCTACATACAACAACAACAACAACTCCTTAATTTTCTATGATTTTATCTGTTATATTATGTTAGTATATACCGTTCCTAATCGGCCAGTATAGCAACTGGATTTTGGTTCTGCTTCTCTATCATTGAGGTTGATACTACCTTTGCAGTATTTCTTTTTCGGATATGTTGTCTAACCACATTAAAAACAGATCCATGTACGATTTCTAACCGGATTTAATTGAAAAATATGCTTGACCGTGGAAAAGATGAGATAACTTTTATGTCAGTTCCACAGTTTCACAGTTTCGGATAAAGCTCGGGTTAAGTCTTATTGCCTTTTTCTGATTTTCAAATAACTGTTGCTGGATTTAACAATTTTCTTTTAAGTAAATCAAATTTTAACAATCATAATCGTTATGCGATTTTGTATAAATAGACGCTATTTAGTATGACATTTTATATTTCGTTCTTCCCATATAACAATAATTTAAGGACCCTTAGGACATTATGAAACAATTCTAAACCAAACTAATAATTTGATTATCCGGGAACTCCCTTGTCACCATAATCGGCTAACTGCAACTGATTTGATGCAAGCAAATTTTATGACGTTTGTAAGTCGATCGGAATAATTGAGAGTAGGATTATTACAACAATTTTTCTGAATAAATATATCATTAGAGCATTTAAAATCGTTTCAAACATTCCAATTTTTTTTTTAAATATTTATTTACTTAAGTTTAGTTTCCTCAATAATATTTTTCAATATTTTGTTTGTTTTCCCGTTTTTTTTTTATTCCAAGGAGGAGTGGAGTACACTCGTTATATTTTTGTTTATTCATTGAAAATGATTTGAAATTTGATTTAAACCATTTAAAAAACTCAATTTCCATCAAATTTCAATTTCAATTCATATCGAATAAAAAAAAAAAAAAAAATTAAAAATATGTAGGAATTGTTTATTTATTTAAACATTTATTAAGAAATAAAATCATTTTGATTTTGATTCTGATTTCAATTTCATTTCATTCAATGTTTATACAATAATTTGAAAACAAAAAAAACCATTCAATATTGCGTATTTGAAATTAATTTGAGTGGAGGAGGACGATATTCTCTGTAAAAATCTTGCAAATTTTTTTGGTTTTTTATACAAAATTTGCCTTAGTGCAGGCAGCATAGTGCTAAGATTCTGAGGATGTAGTTCCTTAAACAAGGTTGTAATAAATCGTGTTAAGAATCGATCTTCTGTGAAATAAAATCAACTCAACATTCTTGAAATTCTTTCACATTGAAAACAAATAAATTTTTTTCATTTCAATTACAATTGAAAAACTTCAATTGCTTCAATGCAAGTAATTAACTCCAGTAAAATGCCACAAAATGAGAATAATTTTAACAATTAAAAAATTAACAACAAAAGATTGGCAATTAAAGCGTTTAAATGCAAGCGTTTTTCTACGAATTGGTAGCAACTCTATTAAAATTAACACAAAAACAATAAAACAAAGCATCCAACTGTTAATAAATATGTTTGGTTGGCCTTTGTTAAATAAAATGAAAAAATTAATACAAGCAACTACTCACATTTGAAATCCAACAGATTTTTTTCTTTTTGTATCTCTATAAACGGGTACGTATGTACTTACGTATGTACGTATGGTATACAAAATGAAGTTGAATTGAGTTGAGTTAAGTTGAGTTGAGTCAAGTCAAAAATGTTAAATGGTTAAATAAACACGTCAATAGGTGTTTAATTACTTTGTTTTTCAAGCATTTTTGTATATCAGGCTAGAATATAAAATAAACAATTTTATCCACAACCAATACATACAATACATATTTACAAAAACAACGAAAACAAGTACCAAAGGAACCAGTTAAAAATTTATTAAGATTTTTGTTTTAAAATATACAGGGTCATACCACAGAAATTAGATAAAATACTGTGTGTGGAAAGTTTAAAGCCAGAGTTGTTGTACAGATGTAGTAAGAAAAAGCCATTTCATGCATATTATTGGCATTTCATAAAATGATTTATTGATTGAATAGACTTACTAGAAGGGTATTGCAGCTGTTGAGATAAGAGACATCTCTTTTAGCTTAGTTTAGTGCCAATAAATCTATCAATTTGGAGACAAAGGCGTAAGAAATGGACCATAATTTGGCTTTTAATAATTAAATTGAGAAGCTTGCAATCATTGTTAAATCATAAAATTTTCAAGAAATTTTGTAATAATAATGAAAGGAAATACATACTGACGAAGGCACCAATACAATTTAAAAGAAATTTTCGCAGTCGTTGATACGAAAAGAGTTACTTTTACACAAGAAGAGTTGGTCAAATTGAGCATGAGCATAGTCATGTATTGGCTAGAATGCCTAACATATTTGATTCTGATTATCATTGGGGAATAAATTGTTTCTAGCCCTTAATTTCTTCTTCAACCATAGTAGTTTAGAGTAAGAGAAATACTAGGGGGTGGCTGCCCCCTCGATGGAGTCATAAGCGGATACACTTAGGCCGCACACAGGGCCCGTTGCGATACCACAGATTTACAATCTCCTCTCTCCAGGGACCCCTCGCAGCTTTCGACTTTAGACTCAGACTGCCAATATCCATGCATGACAGTTCATCCAGATTCTCCATGTAGTAGGCATCCAGGCGCCTCTTTCTCCTCCGACCAAGCATGTGCACAGTAGTTGAAGAACGGTCTCATCTTCCTCCTCGTCTCCACATTTTCTGCAAAAATAATTTGTCCAAGACCGATACGCCATGCATGAGTTCCTATAATACAATGCTACGTAATAAAAACAATAACAGTGCCGAGTTAACTTCTGTAGAGTTTAATAAAAGCCGCCGCTCGCCTCTTATCCAGCCTTGGCCAGATTTTCTGCGCCGAGCTGCCCGTCTATTGTTGTCAAGGTCCCCGATTGCATTGTCAATTATAAGCTTGCAGGTACCCAAAGGGATCCTTAATGTTAAGAATTCATCAGACAGCTAAATGGTCGTACCCCTTCCGGATAATTCAGATGCTCTGCAGTTACCCGGAACGTCCCTATGACCCGGTACCTATGTGATACATCATATGTGATACTACACTAACATTTGCTACCACTACAATTAACATTTGCCTTAAATGAGTCCTGGCATAACGTTACATGAGAGCATGACAAATCACCTACCACTTCTCTAAATCATTACAGTTTCTTGCAGATGTTTTTACACGGGTTATCCATTATTCTTGTATGAATACAAAACAAGATGGCTTACTGAAGTGTTGGCCAATAAGCTTTATACAAATAGGCTGATATAACACAGTTGTGACAAGTTCACGTAAAATTTCTGCTTCCAGTAGTCTCCAGTTGACTAGCAATCTCTTACTAGTCCCTGCAAAATCATGCACAATTTCGTTGCTTCTAACAAATAGCCGTAGCATAGTTACTGCTCAAAATTTCTAATTTTCGAAACCACCACTTGTACGGAATTTATTATGTCGAGTTGCTATCAAACAGGTAACAGCTAACTCCTCCAATTGTCCTCGTTGGCTCCCAGCAGGAACCCCAGCCTGGAGGAGACATTTTAGGGATAGCTTACATAGAGTGAAGCGTAGTCGCCGTAGTCTAGTAGGTAGTTTGTTGGTTTATTAGACGTAAGGCCACAGTTAAAACCACAGGTCTGACATCAAAACGAAAATATATAAAAAAATATTTCTTGCGCGACTTCCTCTCAGCAGATTTCTAGCAAAAACTCTAAGAGTTAATATAATTGCCATGAAAAGTTTCTCAAAAATCTGTCGTTCCGATTAGAATTTAAACTGTAAGTCCCATCACTCTTGTCTGAAATTAACACACACAACATAATTGGTGTGAGAAATTAGGTCGTAATTCTGACTGAGGGGTTGTAATGACCAATTAAGTACGTGTGTATGTAGAGTGAAAGCAGTACAATACTTTGTATGGTCGCAGTGTAATGTCACTTCAACATGAAAGTAATAATTATAACTTCTTATCTGTAACGTTTGTTCAATAATCGAAAGCTAGTAAGAAATCTTAATAAAACTAAAAATCTAAGAGTCAAACTATTTGAATGTTAAATTTCCTCTTGAGGGATTAACCAAGTGGTTCTAGTACGAATCAACCATTTCGATATGAGCCCATCTACCAAAAGAATGCTCCTGTTGTTCGTGTGGTTTGGTACTCAAGCCGGATTAATCTCTAAGACTGTTGGTTACAAACCATAGTCAGTTCACACAGGTCTATTTATAGCATAATCTACGATCTAAAGAATATTATTTCATTCGTCCGTAATACCTGATATAGGAAGTGCAATTGGCTTCAAACCGTTTAAGTTTAAACTCCAGAGAAGGTTAAAAATTATACACAATGGGTTTCGAAATTTGATAATTTGATCTGATACACGACTGATTTATACACCTTCTTAATTGTATTTTTACATACGTTAACCTTGTAGTTTTATTGATAAGACTTAATGGGTAATTATTGGCACACAATAGAATAGATAGAACATACATACGTTCCTTTGTGCAGTTATGGTTTTGTAAGTAATAATTTTAGATATGAGATATGAATGTCATCGGAACCCAAAAACCGAGCAAATTGGAAAGGAAGGAATTTTTAAGAGCCAAATTTCGTAACAAAAAATCCAAAAATTATTCAATTGACACGTAAGAAACATTGCGTTCCCGAAGAGAAGCTTTTTGGAACACAAATCAATTTTGGCATTAAAAAAACTTTGTTTTACACGATATTAATCTCTTTTAGAAAACAGAATTTTACAATTTTCCATTGTATACCAATAAAATATTGAAAATCTTTTCAATCTTTCAAAGAATTATTACGTTTTCAGCTCATAATCTTGTCATCTTAGAAAATGAGAAAAAAAAGAGCAAAAACGATTTTGAATTTTGTTTACAATTGTGTTTTTATTTCTCTGTTTATTTCGATTGTTTTGAATTTATCGATCACCATTTAGAAATCAAGTCATGATTGACACAAAAGCCACCACCAACCACTTCAAAATAACATGACCAAAAAATTGAAAAACAACAAAAACAACAACAAAAAATCAATATAAAAATAATACGAAACGAAATAAAAATCGAATTGAAATGAACAATGAACAATGAATTCTCCAATGAACGCGTTTTATGAACACAACCTTAAAAAATGTTCACAAAAATGCTGACAAATTGCCGCCAAAAAACAACTACAATTACGCTGATGTAATGGTTGTATTTTTGTTGTAAAATTTGGCTTAAAAGATTGTTTTTTGGACCTGACGACGAAAGTCGTCGTGAATATTTTTTTTTTATTTTTTATTTTATTTTTAAGGCATGACGGTCTTGTCTATTTAGTTTATTGGCTTGCGTGTGCTTAGCTTTACAAATAATTGGCCGCGACAGACATTTGAAAGTGTAACTATGTTTGGGTAAAAATTAAATTCTTTTCTTCAAGTTTTGCAGACTCCAGAAAAGCCAGTTTGCTTAGATAAATGAGTCAACTTTTAAAAGAATTTTATTTCAAACCCAATCAACAGAGATCCACTACCGATCGGAATCGGAATAGCTTTCTTGTGGTGAGAAAAGAAAGAGGAAGATAAAAATTAAGAAAGGTTTCTATTTTGAAATCGATGGGGTGGTATGGTATTACAGACTGCCCAACAGGATTTTAGCCACCTCTTGTTGAGCATAATGAAACTCCTAAGGTTTCCAAAGTCTGTCTTCGTCAGTAGAAGCTAAGGTGGTCACTTTTCTTGATGAGAATAAAATCATTGGCTAGATGGCCCAGTTCAAGACGTTTGACGTCATTACCCAGCATGCAATATACTGTAATAAATTCAAAATCAACAATGAATATACTTCTACTTCTTCTATCAACTGGCTTGGTCCGGATTTATTGAGCAGTCTTGGTTTTCATCTGAAGCGGAGAGTCTACTACTTTACGATCAATTCTTAGCCCGCAGTTTTTCAATGGGATTTCTAGTGGAAGTGAAGGTAGTGTGTTGGCTTATTACACGTAAGGCCCCGTTTCAAAGCCCCGATCAGACATCGGCGACTTCCTCTCGACTTTAAACTGTAGGCCTCGTCACTCAATTATAATACTAACGCACTCAACATACGTGGTGTAGGGAGCTAGGTCGTAATCCTTACTGACATAATGTTATGTATGTATGTATTCCTACTATAAGTTCGATAGTTGTGGCATTTTTCGCCTTCCATGCAGTTTATCTGAATGCTAAAATTGTAGTGTAGATATTGTCCTCACTACTAGTGACAAAGCAACCCTCATGGCCAATATCTGGCGTCTTTTGGAGTCATTTATATTTGATGATTTCGAAAAGATGCCTTCACCCAAAACTCTTTTGTTATGAACCTTTCGTTGACATCTGTTTAAAATCGTTGATGAAGCCCATTGTCAATTATTTTCTGTTTGAAATCGTTTTCATGAACTTCTTTGAAACGACTGATATTAAAAGTCGGATCTCATTTGCCTTGGCTTAACAGAAAGAGGTGTGAAATCGCTCCTAGAACTAATTTTGGTGAAGTAAGTAACGCACCCTTTATAACATACACGTGTCTTTGTATGGCTTCGTATGTAATCGAATGTAGTTTATCGATCCTGTTTGTTATCGAAAGATTTTGTAAGAAAAATCTTGTAGGTTATGAATCCTCTGCGTGAGTAGCTAATCAATTGGTAGCACTGGCAATGCCTAATGTACATATATATAGTGCGCCTGGCAAATACTATCGGAGTTATCGATAGTGCGCACCATCCTAAATATGCAACTCAATTACTTTTTTCTTCGCAGCTAAACATTGCATTCCTTCAAGTCTCTGTAAACAATTCCTAACAATTGTTTGAAATTGTTTCGTTGTATGATCAATATGAAATCACCTAAAATATGTGTGTGACCAAAAATAGACGCTCTACACTCACATACATAGCCTCACTCCCCCTCCCATAGTGAAGTGCTTCTCATGCGTGTCACGTTAAGCGAACAAACAAATATTAAACTTGGCTTTTTACTCATGATTGGCTGTTGAAAGCAATTGATCGCAATTGAACGATTTGGCTGGCTTGCTGGCTGAATGGCCGACTGGCTAGTTGGCTAGTTAGTGGCGATTCGGTTTCATAAGTTTTAAATGTCCGAACGCTGTTAAACGAAATTATTTGTGTAAGTTATCGAAAAAAAGAGCAAGGTATTGCTCGTAAATTGTTCTTCTATTGTTTGTTGATTTGATTTTCAATTTTTCTTTTAAATTTTTATGTTTTATTCCTCCTTATTTGCGTCTAAAATTCTATTGGCAATCAATAATTTACAAACAAAAATAAATAAACACACAACAATAAAAATGTATCTACGAAAATATAAGCAATTTATCAGCAAACTAGCTAGCCAGTCAACCAGCCAGCCAGCCAGAATCGTCTCGTCTATAGGTTTCGTTTCGTTCAATTATTTATTGATTTATTAACAAACGTCATCGATAATAATTTCTGTATTAAAATTAACTTCTTTTTTTAGAAGTAATTGTTTGCATATGAAATTTATTTCTCTATGGAGTGTTTCTGTTTTGTTTGGTAGCCAAAGTAAACAGAATTTTATCGAATTTGCATTTTTCAATCAATGTTAGGCATTACTTTCGGGGGCGATTCTAATCGGTGTAGAAAATCGAAACAGAAAAATTAATTTCCTATGAAAATTTGTTAAACACGTTTTGGTCATGTTCAATCAAATTGTGTGATAAAATTTTAATTTCAATCGTCAGAATTGGTTGGGAGTTCTAAAAATATAAATGTTTACCAATTTAATACAATACTAAACATTATAATTTTAGTATAAAACATTGCATTATTGGCAGCATGTTTCCATGTTCTAAATTTAAATAATGGAGGAGTACTGCTTTTCGGAATTGAGTTCAAATCTTGAATATTTGATCAAATCAACAATAATCGGAAAAACATTCATTTAAGTCAACCTATGACCTGTGAGCAATATTATATTTTCATAGTATATCAACTTTCAATCAGTTTTGGAATCAAGAACTGGTCACTTGAGGCTAAATAGAATAAATTCTTCCAATGAGACACCAATTTGAAGCAAAACCATTAGAGTTTTACGACGGAAGTTTTACAAATGTGGTTGGTCCTGGTGAAAAAGAACTTTTTCCTGAGCTAAATGTTGTTTTTACTGCTATTTGGTCTTTGGTGTACTGTTGACTACAGTCACGTGCGGTCAAGAAACAAAGCACTGCCTTTGAAGGCTCCTGTAAAATTTTTATACAAGCAGATGCGGCACCCATTTTACGGAGAGTTCACTCACATCCAAGTGATGATGCCTATGGCTTTCAGTATCCCTTGAATCTTTAATCTCCAGTCGGCCTACATCATATCGTGATTTTTTCAAATTCCTTATATTCCTTCATTGGGCGCTTTTGTACAGCACGACTCTTGTACGTACTTGCACAGCCCTAATACGGTGTTCAAATATGCACCTTTATTGCGTAAATCGCAATAAACGCCATTACTGAGCTCAATATTTCATATAAAGTTTCAATTAATTATTGCGCAATAAATACGCAAATTGTTATAATATTGAGTAAAACTTAAAATGCAGCACTGTCATAAGTACGTTCAGTGAGCATCAAATGTCAACAACGGCAAACAAAACAAAACAACAAAATAAAATAAAAATAATGTGAATGGAACAACCAGCTGTTTTGTTTACCAGCTGTCAAATGAATATTGAATAAGCAGCTGAACTGCGTATATTGTTATGTCTGAACACATAAAATATTGTACTCAATAAACTGAATATTGACTCAATAAGAGTGAATATCTGAACATAGTATAAGTTAATTCAATTACCACTTGTTTATCATTGAAATTAAAGATTCCCTCAGTATCTATACAGCTTGGCTATGGTTTGAGTTCTTTCATCACTAAATTGTTTTTCTCCTCAGATCAAACTGAAACTAAATGCTAAAGCTTGTTTAGATTTTGACAGCAAATACCTATCATTCAAAGAGTGATGAAATGGGCATCTGGGCTCTAGTAGCAATAGGAAGCCTATTTGCTACAATATTCTTAAGCTCTTAGCTGTAAAAAGGAGGATTTTGTGAGGATTCCAGGATTGTAATTCAAAGTAATAGAAATTGTTTACTTATATGTGATGTTATTTATATATATTCTTTTCATTTTAAATTTAAACTACACTTTAATTGAAAATTCCTCTATGAGAATTTTATTACACGATCCTTCTACTATGACGATTAAACATTATTTCAATTTTAATTTCAAATTTTAAATTTTATGGTGTATACATGGAGCGTTTCTTATCATATTTATATTAAAATTTCATATCTTTTCGGTCTGGCAACTTCTAGAAACTCACTGTTAATTTGTTATTGTTATTTTTCTTTCTATAGTCTTTTTATAAAGTTTTATTGTCTTCTTTACTTTAGAGTGCAGAGATCAACAATGAGTATTCAAAAAAATCAGTAGAATCAAATCATACTCATAATTTCTGATACTTATACGTATTAATATTTATTTTAATATCATGGAACCTCTACTCATATTCAAAGTGTGAAGTACTCATCATATTCATACTTAACAACACGTATGATGTTGTTGATTTCGACTCTCCATAACTTAACATATACAAGAATGACAAAATGAGTATGATTCGCGTACGAACACTACAATACTCGCTAGAAGGTTGTGTGTTGGCTTTGCTTACTGCTCTGTCTTTTTGCTTACGAGTCCTTTTCCTTTTTTTTTTTTGTAAATGCAACAACAACTACACAGAGGGAAAAACCCGTTAGAAAAGTACCGAAATTGATACAATTCGTTGTCAAAAGTGAGCTTACCACGTTTGTTAACATTTCGACAACGGATGTGTATAAAACTTTAATAACACCCAGCTTTCATTTTGACAACCACCGTGGTAATTTTGACAACGCATCTTTGTCATTGAAACAACGCATTGTTGTTATATCGACAACGCTTCGTTGTCATTTCGTTGAAATTTCGACAACGCATCGTTGTCATTTCGATAGTCTATAGTTTTTTTTTGTCTGTTTTAAAGCGAAAATATTTACGATTTAGCTTTCTAAAGTTTTAGAAGGCAAAAATTGGATAAGAAAAGAACATAAAACGGGCAAAATTAGTACTTTTGTGCAAAAAGTAAGTAAAAAGTGCGATAAAACTATTTAAAAAATTACAGTTATTAGTGGGTAACGGCAATTACGTACGATCCTTCAAATTGTTCAAAAAAAGGTTCACAAGGCACTCGTAGATGTGAGAGAAAAATTGTCCATATGTGAGAGTCGGATTGCTTATTATACTTTGGTTGCCAATTGTTAACGTCGTGTATCAAATCAACAACAGATGTTGTTGAAAAATTATAAACACTTTTGTGTCAATTTGGTACCAAACGTGTATAATTTTAAAACGTCTTTTTTCCCTCTGTGTAAGACTGTAAATTTTGATGAATGATTCGAGTCACTCGAGTGACTCATAAATCAACGTTGTAGTGAGTACGAATGAATCAGAGTACATGGTTACATTTCGATTTTGTTGACTCCCTTATATTCAAAATTTCATGAGAGCTTATGAGTAGCGAAAAAACTATTCATTGCTGATCTCTGATACATTATAGAGTAATCTTTCCAATATATTAAGACCAGTTAGAACGCCTTTCTTTCTTTGTTAAGCCATCTTCAAGCTCTTCCAATGCCCTTTCAATTATTCAGATATCTTGTCTGGAAGAAAACAGCATTTAAACTCCAGCCTCTATTTTGAACAATGCTAGTATGTTATCATATGTTTATCATTAAAATTAGTATGCTTGTTCACACATATATATATATACTCTAGTATATTTAGAATTAAATTTTTCACTTCGTCACTTGTCATGGAAGCTAAACCATTAGAATATGTAATGATCTTGACAATTCACCATAAAATGATTCAATTACAGCAGATTTCATTGCAGGTCATTCGAAAAGTTATTCCAGTTCCAATTAAAAAATAGCAAAAACAGCCTATCTGTGCTAGAGTGTGTATTAATAAATTTCTTTTTTTATTTTTGCAATATTTCTAATTGTAACATGACAGCTGCAAATAAAGAAAACTTTAATTTGTCATTAA